>OY747707.1:28721870-29471870 GCA_963556495.2 Valencia hispanica | reverse complement strand
AAAAGGAAGATGCTTGAGCACTGAAAAATTGCTCCTCTTCATAATTATCCACCTGACCTTGAGAATTAGTAGAATTCCTCATAAAGGGATGATATGACGAAGGATTGTAATGTAGTCTGTACCCGCCGCGGAAAGAAACGTCCTGGTGTTCAGACTCCTTCTTGTTTTCCTCCATATCACTCATCCCTTCTTGTGGTTTGGTGCAAATGTGCTGAGCTTGGGTTAGACTTTTTCTCCAGCCAGGGAGGGAGCGGACCCGCCAACACAGCACACGGGTTGCCATCGGTGTGCCCCGCTGAAACGATTTAAACAAAAGAAAATCCTGAGGCAACTTGAGAGAAAAATGGTGAATAAACAAGCATAGAAACTGACCTCACATCATTTCCTAAGCACAATATGAGCAATTCCGTTGATTCAAACTAGAATGGATTACAGTGCCTTGCTTTCTTTTTTTTTTAAGAAACCAAAATCTGAAAAAAAGATTACATTTGGATTCAGTCACTTTCACTCTAGTACCGCTAAATAATATTCTGTGCAACCTACATTCAGGCCTCAGAAGTGTGTTAAAGATTACTAATGAACAAACAGCATCATGAAGATCAAGAGTAACAGACCAGACAGGTAAGGAATAGGCTGTTAAGCAATCTAAAGTAACCTCAATATACAGCCTTCACCTCAAAATTTATATTTCCAATATCTCAATTGCAAAGGACTGCTTGAAGGCAAGAATTTCTGTCCCATGCATGAATATTCAGCAAATACTTTTTGCCTAAAAAAAAGATTTTTCCTGTCTTCGATTAAGTTTATTTTTAGATGCTAAAGCTGACAGAGAGGTTGAGACATTTAGATAAAAGAGGAGTCAGCAAAAAAGCTATAGTATTGCAATATTTAGCAATTTATGATATTGTTAAACAATTTTAAAAGCTTTAGCCTACATATTTTACAGAACACTAGTTGATGCTCTATCTGGTAATGGAAAAAATATGGCATAACACCATATCTACCAAGACATGAAACTGACAAACTGATGAGCCAAGCAAGAAAGAGCATACATAGAAGATCCTAGAGGCCCACGGTAAGCCTGGAGGAACTACAGAGATCTATAGCTCAGGTGGAATTTATTAATAGAGCAACTATTAGTCAAGCAGTTTAACATTCTGATTAAAAAATAAAAGAAACAGTTGTTGAAAGAAAAACATAAGCAGTCTTGTTTACAGCAAATATGTGAAATGATGATTGATGTATCAGATTAGACCAAAGTGGAACTTTTTGAACTACACAATGCGATATGTAATGGAAAACTAACACTGCAGATCATCCTGAAAACCACAATCCCCATTATGAGACATGGTGATGGCAGCATCAAACTGTGGAGATGCATTCAGGCAAGGGGAAGCTGCTCAGAGTTGATGGTAAGATGGATGGAGCAAAATAATGATAATGTGCGTTAATAGATAATAGAAAGAGATCCTATAAAACACTGCAAAACACTTGAAGCAAAGGTTTTGTCTTCCAGCAGGAGGAGAAGCCAAAACCTAAAGCCAGAAGTACAATAGACTGTCTTAGATTAAAGCTGCTGTCCGGAGTATTTGAGGGAGAGAGAGATTTTTTGAATCCCACTACCAAGGCCCCTCCCAAAACATCCCTCCCCCTCACTCTAGCCCCACCTCAACAATTGTGCATGTGCATCACCTGTGTAGTCACAACGAGTCAAAAGGGAAAGCAGCAAGAGCTATCGAGCATCACCCAACTGTATTTTGTTACAGACATTTCAGAGCTGAGAAACTTCTCCATGGCTAATGCTCTCTTCTAATATGGTGACTGTAAACAGGAGCGGCCTGTGTGTGCGGCCCCATCCTCATAATGCACATGAAAGTTGATTGACAGCCGACAAGGCGGAAACTCGAATTCTATTGGCTAAACAAATTCAGCGGTCAGTGTGAAATGCATAGAGGTCTATGGGAGGAAGGTGGGACTTAGGAAGAATAACAAATGCTGTGGCACACCAGCCTTTTATCAAAGTGTTGAACCCCACTATCATTTTTAAAATTGATAAAACTTTGATACATAAATATATTCTCCGGACTCCAGCTTTAAATTACATTCCTGTGTTAGTCAAAGTACAGAACTAAATGCAACTTAAAACCAGAGAGGAAGACTTGAAATTGTACATTGCTCAAAAAAATAAAGGGAATACTTAAACAACACAATGTAAATCCAAGTCAATCACATTTCTGAGAAATTAAACTGTCTACTAAGGAAGCAACACTGATTGTCAATCAATTTCACATGCTGTTGTGCAAATGGAATAGACAGCAGGTGGAAATTATAGACAATTAGCAAGACACCCTGAATAAAGGAATGGTTTTGCAGGTGGTGACCACAGACCACTTCTCAGTTCCTATGCTTTCTGGCTTATGTTTTGGTCACTTTTGAGTGCTGGCGGTGCTTTCACTCTATTGGTAGCATGAGACGGAGTCTACAACCCCCACAAGTGACTCAGGTAGTGCAGCTCATCCAGGATGGCACATCAATGCGAGCTGTGGCAAGAAGGTTTTGCTGCGTCTCTCAGCGTAGTGTCCAGAGCATGTAGGCTATGGAATGCCCGTCTGTTCCCCAGGCCTGAATCCAACTGAGCACATCTGGGACATTTTGTTTCGCTCCATCCACCAACGCCACGTTGCACCACAGACTGTCTAGGAGTTGGCGGATGCTTTAGTCCAGGTTTGGGAGGAGATCCTTCAGGAAACCATCCGCTACCTCATTAGGAGGTCATCAGGCCACACACACTACTGAGCCTCATTTTGACTTGTTTTAAGGACATTACATCAAATTGGTTCAGCCTGTAGTGGGTTTTTCAACTTTAGAGTGTGACTCCAAACCCACACCTCCATGGGTTGATAAATTCTATTTCCATTTTTAACTGTTGTGTGATTTAGTTGTCAGCACAACTATGTAATGAACAAAGTATTTAACAAGAATATTTCATTCATTCATATCTAGGATGTGTTATTTTAGTGTATATTCACAAATGCTCTCTAGCTAGTCTGACGGAGCTTAAGCTATGTTCAGAACAATTCAGTCTGTAGATGTGTAAATCGGCTTGAGATATATTCCAACAGAACTGATGCTGCAACTGAAGCAAAAGGTGGTACTAGAAATTATTGACTGAATACAAATGCAAGCCACATTTTTTCAGATTTTCATTCGTAAGGCATACTGAAAACTGTTTTTCTCAACAATACATTGAAGCTAATCCCTGCAAGGTGACAAAACGTGAAAAGAAAAAAAAGATAAGAATACTTCTACAGGGGACAGTGTATACTGATGTCAAATACAGAACAAGCTACATGTGACCGATGAACATCCAGTCTGAAAATAATCCCTGTATTTGGTACTGTAGGCAAAAGCTTTGTGTGACACTTCTTTTCTGTGACAAATATAATTTGAATAGAAATATTACCACAAACAATTGCCAAGAGTACTGGTTGGTCTCTAAGAGTAAGATTCTCTGTTAATCATTAAACTTCATTAAAAGACTTTGAAAGAGAAATGGGACTTTGTCATGTATCGAAGCATATATGTAAAATAAATGAAATTAAAAGGGATTAGCAGAAATGCTTTTTTATTTTCAAAATCTAGCGACTATTTTTGACTCATAAATTAAATTAAAAAGAAATAATCCAAACTGTTTTTTTCACATTACAATTCAACATCCAAATAAATAGAAAAGGACATTTAAAATTTAATTTTTAAATTGCACCCCAGCACCATCCTATGGTGGTCTAATGGTTCTCCGTGTATTGCATTGTATATTGTACATTGTATATTATGTACAGCTAATTTTAGTTTTTGTAAAGAAAGCAAAAAAAACACTCCTTTTAGGAGAAATTATTACACACCTAATGCTTAGATGAGTCTTATTAAGCCTCACACCACATAACCTGTATTCTTAGTATGTGATCTCTTGTGTTCTGCTGTGTAAACTATAGTTTTGAATTCACAAATTAACATAGTTGCCATGTTCCTCATCTGCACTTATTTTCTATCTATTTTATGAGGACAATTATGGTAAATCTGGAGGGGACTGTCACCCATTGTTGGCCAAAAACAAATTAGATTATTTTATTTTTGTAATGAAAAAGTACTGTATCTCATGTGCAACAGTGCATTGAATACTTAACTTATGACTGATCATGTTGATAAATATAGATTTCCTAAATGTTTTTGTGTTGCTCTTTTTGTAAACTGTGTTTTGATTTCTTGTTTAGGACATGAAGCAGCAAAGGGAGGCTGAGGAGAGTAGAGAAGGGACCGACTGATGGATCGACTGTTTTCTGTTTGTCAATTTATGTATTTGTCACATTGGTTATTTAGTTGTTCCAGGGTTGTTATAAATAAATTTATTAAAACACATCTGAAATATCATTAAGTCATTTAATAAACAGTTGCATTTTTAAAGGTATGAACATAGAGCATACTTCAAACAATTTAAAATGACTATTGAAAAGGAAATAACAAAAATTGATATGAAGATAAATTAATGTGTAGTTATTCATAGTTACTCATGCAGGATTAACCCGAATGAGCTCTTCCTGGACCGATCTTTAATCTTTATTAGAATAAACAGGCTGAATAAAGATCAGAGATGTGGATAGTGTGTTCTGACTGAGACTTCTGGCTGGTCTTTTCTGGTTGATGAGGGAAACATTCAGGTTGGTCTGCAGAGAGGGCTTAGGGTAGCTTCTTCGCACTGTCCACTGCGTCTTCTAGGGCTGACTCATCACTAAGACATGTTCACAAGACAGCTTGTCCCACCAGAGAGCACCGCTGATTTCTCTAAACCAGCTTCATCCTCTGCTACATCATCTTCAAGCTCATTTCCAGGGGCCACAATGTCACCAGCACTGAGGCAGATGTTGTGAAGAAGAGCTCACGCTGTTATGACCCGCAATGCACCATGTATCCGCGTAGCTAATGTTTATAAGAGCCCTAGCATCGGCTGGCTTGACGGCGTATTTCCAAGTCCGGTGGTCCACCCGATCGACGAATGAACCGTCCTACGTAGACCAGGGAGGACAGGTCCTTAGAAGGTGCGGTCCCTGAATTTGCACCACACAGCCTTTATAAATGTGTATGCTCACACTGTCATACTTTTCCACTTGTCTTGTTACTTTTCCTCTCTTTTACCAGCGTCAACTACACACTATGCCCCCTAACATATTGATTGCTAAGCACAGTCAGGCTGGGGACTGAAGGAGAAGGAGCCCTGACGTCATTCTCCTGCGCCGTGTGGAATTGTGAATCCATTCGAATTATGTTACACCTTTTGCGGGGGCAGGAATGAAAACAAAAAAAAGCAATATCGTTTTCTTTATCATTTCAATTAGGTCACGGAACGAGCTACGTTGAATTACAACATGAAAAAGCAATGGATAATATATATATATATATATATTAAATCTTAAAGGTAATTTTCTAATTACAGTTACAGAATGAGCAATGTTGAATTGCAAAATTAAAAAGCAGTTTGGATAATTTATTTTTAATTTTATTTAAGAGTAAAAAAAGCATTTGTATTCAGAAAATGAAAAGGCATTTCTGCTAATGCATTTTAATTTTCAACTTTGACATTTCAAATTTAATTTTGTAACTGTTTTGCTGGGGTGCAATTTGAAAATTAAATCTTAAATGTAATTTTCCATTTAATTTTAATCAAGTTACATTAAGAATTAATGTTGCATTGCTCATTCTTAATTAAGAGACTGAGCAACGTTTCTTTTTTTAATTTTATTTGAGTCGAAAATAGCTGCTAGATTTTGAAAATGAAAAAGCATTTCTGCTAGTCCATTTTAATTTGATTTATTTTACACATAGGCTATGCTTCCATAGTCATGGACCAAACTCCGTGTTTCTTCTCGGTTTCACCTCAGTCGCTTTGTGTCCTACGTGATAAACTTCTACAATACTTGAAAAGTCAAATTCCATAATTCAGTTTTTAACTCACCTTCTACCTTTCAATCCACCTCTGAGACACCATAAAACCTCATGGAAGTGTGTGTAGAACACACATTTACCTGTCTGAGACGAGTTACAGTCACGCCGGAAATCTGAAGATTTAATCTTCAAAATAAAAATATGAAAAGGAATTGTAAACATGACGATGGGCATCCGTTATTTTTTTAGATCTAAATCTGCCCATTAGTTTTTCATACTGTCAAAACATAGTCAAATTAATGTATTGATAAAAGTTAAATAATTGTATTGAGCTTATTTTTTTGTTTGTTATTTTATTGTGAAAGTAATCACTTCCGGGGACAGGGAGAGCTTCTCCAACCGAACAGCGGTTGACCTACGGCAATCGGTTAAGCCCAAAAGCAGAAATCCAAATCCGGAAATCCATCCATCCATCCATTTTCTATACCCGTCCATCCTAATGCAGGGTTGCGGGGGGGGGCTGGTGCCTATCTCCAGCGGTCAAGGGGCGAGAGGCGGGGTACACCCTGGACAGGTCGCCAGTCCATCGCAGCAAATCCGGAAATGTGAACTAAAAATATAGATTTTGAATTTTGAAGAGTTTAAATCCCTTAACAATCTATTGATCTTAAATTAATAAATCCGCCAGGATAATTTTTTCAGCATTTTTTCGTCTTTTGTAGTTGCCCATCAGCATATCACATCTTGACTTGGCAATACTTGCCCACTCTTGCATGCAAAAGTAATCAAATTATGTCAGTCGGTGAGGACATCTCTTCTCCTCGGAACTCTTCAGGAGATGTCAGTTCATAACACGGTCTCCCACAGAGTTTCAGAAGATATTAGCCCCTCTTTTTGAGATGAACAAAAACACAATAAGCATTCATAAGATGTGCAATATGACCAGTAATTGCCGAAAAAATTCCTGCAGTTTTTTAGAGCTTTGCTGTTAGTCGTGGTGGCAGTCTCAATGATCAGTTTCCAATTATGTCTTTTTATCAATTGATAGGAAACAATCAAGTTTTTGTATTGTCCCTAGTGCCCCATATTTCCCCCAATAGTGATGCCTTTTATTCAAAGTACATTGTATGTATCATTTTTTAGTACCCTTCTCCTGACTAAAATTTATGTACAATGAGATTAGTTTGATGCACATTACAAACTTTGCCTTTAGCCAAAAGATGTCGGGAAAATCTTACCAAGTCAGCTAAGATTCATTTCAAGTTAATCAGATTCACTTTAATTGTTGTGAGTTGTATACACAAAAACACTAAATGCTGAACCAAATTAGATGCAAAAAAACAAAGTACGTGTTTAAAGGTGTATACAGTTAAGCAAATAGGTTACAAATAGGTTACTGCAGCAAATTAGTTTTGTGCTGTTTTACATCAAACACATTTGTTTTTAGCTGGGTTACAGGATCAATGTGACATGTAGATAGAACTTTTAAAATGGTACATCATGATCTCAATCAAATCACAAATAGAACTAGCATTTAATCAGGAGTACACTTTCAAGATCAACAGTGCATGTTTTATGATTCAAAATTCAGTGAAATGTTGTTCCTTTTTTCTGTCTGAACCTTATTAAAACTTATTGTTGTAAACTGTAAGTCAAGAGTTGACGGATCCAAAAATGTTTAAGGCATTAATCATAAGTTCCTTAAAAGCACATTACCTTTAGCTAAAATGTATGACTGCCAGAGAGTGGAGACACAAAATAATAGCTAACTTTTGTACATAGTCAGCATACAGCTTCAGTTAATACATCTAGAGACTAATGATCTGGTCCGAAACCTAGGTGTAGTAATGGACTCAGACCTGAACCTCCAGGGTCATACAAAGGCAATAACAAGGTCAGCCTTCTATCATCTGAAGAACATTTCTAGGATTAAAGGACTGATGTCGCAACAGGACCTCGAAAAACTCATCCATGCGTTTATCTTTAGTCGGATTGATTACTGCAACAGCGTCCTCACAGGTCTGCCTAAAAAGTCAATCAGACAGCTGCAGCTGATCCAGAACGCTGCTGCTCGTGTTCCTCACTAGAACCAGGAAGGTAGAGCACATCACCCCAGTTCTAAAGTCCTTACACTGGCTCCCTGTAGCTCAGAGAACAGACTTCAAAATACTTTTACTAGTTTATAAATCACTGAATGGCTTAGCACCAAAGTATGCTAAAGTATGTTGAAGATCTACTGTTACTATACCAACTCCCCAGACCACTCAGGTCCTCTAATTCCAGTCTACTCAACATCCCTAGAATTAGAACCAAACACAGAGAAGCAGCTTTCAGTTTCTATGCTCCTCTAATCTGGAACAAACTTCCAGAAAACTGCAAAGCTGCTGAAACACTGAGTTCTTTAAAATCACAACTAAAAACTTATCTGTTTAGAGCTGCCTTTGAGTAATGCTTTCATGTATCAAATGTTCTGTGTATGCGTCTTGCTTTATCAATGTTTTTACTTTATATGCCTTTTCTTTTTTTCTGCTATTTTTATTTTACCCATTAATAATGTAAAGCACATTGAATTACCTTATTGTTGAAAGTGTGATATACAAATAAAATTGCCTTGCCTTGCCATAATATTGTTCATGGTTAGTCACACTTTTAAATATGACTACTCAATAGAGTGTTGGAGTTTAGGCACATTCTTATCACAACTTTCTATTATGATGTTATGCTGATAGAAAAGACTTTTAAAAAACTGTCCCAATAATTATTGAAAGTTAAAAATAAAAAGCAATTATTAAAGGTCAAACAATCAACATACCAAACCTTTTAGATGGTTGCATAAAGGCAGGAAAATCAAAATGTTTATTCCAGAAAAATATATTTTCTATTTGACTCAGCAGTGCTTTACAAGATTTGGTGACTATATAAATACTGACATGTTTCAAACCAGCACTTGTTTCTGTTTTATTCACAGCTTGTTCAAAGGAGAGAAAAAATATTTAACCTTGTTAAGTTTGTTTCAAGATGCAAAAACAGTGGTTAACTTTGTTCCTTATCAATACAATCAATGAAAAAAATGTAGGCTACTGTAAAAACTGCAAATACATATTGCTATTTTGTAAAGAAAATAAATTTAAATCTAAGTTTAGCTGTTGAATTGAACTTTAAAGTAAAACAGGATGCACATTTTGATAGTAAATTTTAATAACATAAATTTCTTTCTTCAAAAAAAACAACATTGTTGCTATTTTGATGCATAAGCACATATGCATATATCATCATTTATACTGTATTGGATTTAGATTTTTTTTTAAATCATAAACGTTACATTCCTTTAAAAATAAAGTAAATCAAATCAATTTCAAATGTTAATGTAAAGTTCATCAAAACTTTACATGAAAACTTTATTTCCATTTATTTTCCAAAAAACACTGTTGCAATAAACGTTATTGTTGCAGTCAAATATAATATATATAGATGTTTTATTCTTCTAGGGAAAAGGTATAAAATTCACCTCACAGTGCCCGGAGGGGAAACTTGACAGAGGAAGTAGCAGATTTATGTTAATGAAGTGAGTTGGGGTACGGGCTGGGAGCCGCCCTTCATTCACCACATGGTTAAACCCAGACTACTCGCGCCACTTTCGCAATCTTACTACGACTCTCAAACTCTCAGCAAATCAAAATAGTAGCACATGGTTGGGCACATTTTTGTTTTTTCTACAAGTCTTCGTTGAACGCTATATTTCTTCTCAGTTTTGCAAGAAACAGAGTAAATGGTAAGTCAGAATAAGAGTGAAGATGGTGGATTTTTTTTTAAAGAAGCTGATGTCTAATACCACACGTGTTATTGGCAGGAAACCTGTTGTTAGCCTTTTTTTGGGAGGGGGGTCATTCTTGAAGGAAGTATATTACTTAACGCGACGCTGAGCTCCCATGAGCGTTTAAAGTAATAGCGTGTTTTGTTCTGGATTTATCGCATGTGAAAATAATGTTGTAAAGGCGCATGCCAACCTCTCCACCATGATAGTAGAATGAGGGAGATTTGAAAAGCGTGTGTCGCTGCAGCTGCACCTCAGCACGGTACCTCGGGGAAGTGATTCTTCCTAGTTAATAAACAAAGCTGCACTTTTTAACTGCAGCTTCTTCCTTTAAACTCTTGTACTCTGGCTACAGACCGATTTGTGGGTAAAATAGGATGTTTTGGGGCAGTTTCTGAGCAGTGCTGTGCATTTAAAAGTGCCTCCAGAACAAAGCAGCAGCAGCACATGGGACTGCAGCAGGCCGCAGCTATCCTGTTAGCAGCTAATGCAAACTCTGGCTCATACCTACAAACGTGTGCTCAGCACATGAACCACAATCTGCTGCAGTGGCGGAGTGTGTAAGGAGGCACAGTTATTTATATTTACAGTTACCAAATTGCGTAACTACGTTTTATTTACAATATAAGCGAGAAGCTAAGCTTGCTAACACCAGATAAGTACTGAGAGGGACGAAGTGAAGCTGTGTACACTACAGGATTACTTTTGTGTACTTTAAGTTATTACCGCAGGGGTTTGGTTGCATGGGGGTGGGGGACAAATATTATTGATTATAATATGATTATTTTCTTAAGCTAACAAAAGTAGCACATTTACTCATTTTTTAAAAAGAAGTCTGTGCGTGGACCACTAGCTTGTTGTGTGTTGGGACTGCTGGTTAAGTTTGCTATGCGTGGTGCCTCGAGTCTTTACGTGTATTCTCACGCCCACGCCTCGGGTTTACTTTTGTGCTTAGACGTTTTAGCATTGCAGTTTTATTTCCATATTATGTTTCCAGAGGAAAGTACGGATAGGTATAATATTAATAAACGCGTGAAAGTAGGGACTTCAAGGCGCCATGTTAGCGCGTGGGGGAGGGGCACAGAAATGTGCGTGGAGCGCGAATTTTGCTGTCCTCAAGCAGTTCGGGTTCAAATTGGGGTCCCACATTCAACTTTGGTGTTGAAACCATTACAACACCATATCTAGTTTCAGTCTTATTCTCTGCCATAATAGTTGAAATGAAATACATATAGCAAAAAAAAATTTTATTCTTGCAATTACTCATTCTGCTGCAGGTAACATTTACTTGTAGGCCTCTGCTGCACTACTCCCTATGTTTATACTTGAAGTTAAATCCGTTTCAACAGTCTTAAAAAACAGCAATGCCTGTGCAGTTAGTGGCAATAATGTTCGAAATAACTATAGCCTACTAAAAATTAAGTCACCAGATCCTGAACACTGATAAAAAATAATGCTTGACCAAAAATTCCCTCTTAGGCGGTTGTAGGTAATCTTGTTTAGACACTTTACAGACACAAATTTCTTCTTTAATTGGAGGAAGAGTCTGAACAAATTGATAGTTGAATAAAATGTAAAAGCAGCTTTACTGTTTTCTCTTTTAATGAAGAAAGCGATGTGCAAAGTGGGCTACTATGTCTTGTTTAATACAAATCTCCAGATTTTTGTCCACACCTGCATATGGTTCTTAAAACTGCCCACCTTGCAGATCTTTAAAACAGCGAGTTTTCAATAGAACAAAAAGTTTGAAAGCGTGCAACATCAGAAAGGGTTCGAATGGTTTGAAATGCGTCTATCAGCCTCAGGTAGTTAGCCAGTTTTTTCCCCTTACCGGCTTTGATTGGTGATTAACATTGCATTCTGAAAAATCTTTTTCCTTTTTATTCTTTTATTTAGAGATCCCTGAGGGCAAAAGACCTATAATGTAACTTTCAAATGCATCACTTCTCTGACACCCCCGAGCAAATGGCTGAATTCCCTCACCATGTCATTCAGCTGTGCAGCGGCCTGGTAAAAAGCTTTTCATTTGATTCAGATGTGTTGAAGAAGGGGTGCATCTAAAAGTTGTAAATTAAAATTACTTAATTAGGGACATGCATTGTAATTCATAAACGGGGTATTATAGCAACTCATTCTGTTGTATCTACTACCCCATCAAAGAACCTGTTGTTTTACTAAAACGTGCAAAATAATCTCTTAGCATTTTAAAAGAAAATGTTTGAGCTTAAATAAACCTGCAAATAGTCTTCATAACTTCCGTAATGTTCAGGACCATTTTTCATTTTAATTTCTTGTGTTCCAGCAGTCCCCTGGATTTTAAATTCTCAACTTAAAGCCTTCTATAAAAACATTAAAGTAACTTGCCCTCAAGAGTCTGCTCTGTTAAATTGGTCATATAATTTCTCGTAAAGATCTTGGTGGGTGTAACTTTCACCACATTCAAGTTCACTAAATTCATAGGTCCCTTTTTAAATCGTACATAATTGTTTTAACTTGCATGAGGAGCTTCTACTCGAACATTAGAAAATTTATTTTACAAATATGTCAGCTCTTGCAATACTTTTATAAGCTGCTTTTTTTATGCTTTTGAAGAACATCTGCATCCACACTCTAGGTAACAAACTGTAAAACCGTTTCTAGCACATAAGAGCTTTGGTAGACGTAGGTGACGCAGGCCTCTGTACACCGTCCTTTTGAATAATCTCCAGATATTAATTCTCGAAAAATACGTTTTTAAAACTTTCATTTGGGAAATCGTGTAAAGACGCGTGGTGTGCGGTAATCTGGACATGGTTGAATTTTGTTTGCTAGCCCAGGCAACAAATGTTTTCAGGCCAAGATGAATACCATTTACGTAATTTAAATCCCTATTTTGTTTTAAAGGAACGGAACCAGCTGAGATCTATACATTTTGCTGCACGTCAAACCTTGTATGTTCTGTGGTAGTAATGTTTGGTTTTCCATTTGTATTGAAATTCTTAAAGGGTTAAATGTATCTAACCCTTAAAAGTTGGTCCATGTCGCTCTCGTGAACAAAGAATGAGCTTGGGCGGTGAATGATTCCTTCAGAAAGAGTGTGTTTAAAAGTCACTGCTATCTACACCAGTATTGATTTGCCACTTCTCCATCCAGTTCAATGTAATGTAGCTGGTAGGTTTTATATATTGGTGCTTAGCAACAGAAAATAAGTAGTTGAATATACACCTCCCCCTCAGACTTGTCGGAAGAAGGATAATAGAAAACATCGATTGTTTGGCGTTCACTTATTTCAGCTCAATACGTAATACCCATATGTTTTGCCCCTGTTATGCACAGATTCAAATTGATTCTCTTTAGGTACCATCACCACCTGGCCCCAGCGTGTTGATAGTTGAGGACTTTCTGCATGTCTTTGCTTTTTGTGGCTTGAATAATGTATTATGAATGTGCGGGAATGCTGGGAGGGACAATGTGTTCACCTCTTAATTTAAGTTGCTGACCGGCTCTTAATGCTTATGTACTGTTGCAGGAACCCTGCATGCACCTGCTGGCCGGCACCCATCCTATTTTAAAGGAGTCGTCGTCTGGCCTCAAAGGAAGTGCTACATGAACATTTTAAAGTCACTGTAGTGTCAAAGTGCTTACAGTGCAGGTAGTTTTCTAAAAATCTACTGCAGTGGAGGCACTTTCAGCACTGTGCTGATAATGGGGACTAAAGGAGCAGGTTCATTAACTAAACCCAGCTGAGTTGTGACTGCACTGAATGCGACTGCTCTTGTTGGCGCACATCTGGCAGGATCTCGTCGTCTTGCTGTAAAAGGTTACCGTGCGCTTTTTGGAGCCAAGAATCAATTTTTGTAGCGAACATGCAGGATTTGTAAGGTATTTTATCTAGCCTAAGCCATAAAAGAAACTTTCTCCTTTTTGTTTTTTTCATAACAATTTGTAGCACAGCTTTTCCTTTCATGTTGCCTTCTAGTACTTATGCTAAGGTGCATCTAGTGCAGATAGTGAAATAGACTAGCACCTACTGCCCTAAGTGCTCCTTCTGGCATAAGGAGCTGGGATTCACATCTGCCTCATATTGAATGTGTTCATCTATACACAAACAATGTCAGTTCTCTGTTAGTTTTGCGTAGTTGCGCTGCAAGAAGAAATGAGTTGTGCAAATCTATGCAAAACTGACGGGGCTCTGTGTTTTCATCCGAATCAACCAATTATTTTAAATCTTCCCACATGGTGGTCAATCAGGTTTCCTCTACTGCTACCTTGAGATGGTAAATAAAGGTTTCAGTAGTATTAAAGTGCTTATAGTGCAGGTAGTTATGTGGATTTCTACTGCAGTGTGAGCACTTGAAGTACTTCTAGACTCCATCTTCATGGGGAACAATCGTGGGGGTTTCTAACACACGTAGGTCTCTGGTTAGTTTTGCTGGTTTGCTTTCAGCTTTTTATGGTAGTGCTGTGCAAATCCATGCAAAACTGATCATAGAACTGAAATGATTCTTGTCAGAAAGGATCCCTTTCTGTGCAGGTTGGGAGAGGTGGCAGTGCTTTGTGATAGAGTGGTATTGCACTTGTCCCGGCCTGTTGAGGACAGGGGAAGAGTTCTGCATCTGTTGAGGATTTATCATCCTGGTCGTACCAATTTCTTGTACAAGTTCTAAACATTAACTCTTAGATTAGTCTCCTGAATTAAAGGGGGTTGGCTTTTAGTAACATGTTTTATAATGTATAAGGAATTGCAAAATGCAATTAAAAATTTAAGATATTAAAATAATTACTTTTCCATGTGATTTTATTTTTTTAAATGTTTATTTCAGGATATGTATATATATTTTTCAACTTCAAGATGGTTTTTGATTTGGTGCACAGTTGCATGTAATGGATCAAATCTATGCATAAAATAAATTTCCAATGTTTTAATGTCAATTTCAAGTAAAACTTTTTATTAAATCCTCTTATTGCAACAGTCATAATTTGTTGTGGGCTTTAAAATGTAATTAAAATAAATCTATTTGGAATCTGTCTTAAATTTGTCCAGCTTTCTGAGATGGGTCTTAGATCTAAGCTGAACCCATCTGTTGCCATTTTCTCTAATTTTCTTAATCGTATATAGATGAATGTCACATAAATGAGAAAATTAAACTATTTTGTGCTGTAGGTCTAGCTAATACATTTTTGGAAGTTGAGCTGTGCCAAACTTAAAGGCTCATGAGGCAAGGCAGCAAAAACCAAGGTTTAGGAGAAAGGCTTTGTGCAATATTTCAATCGGAACTAAAGTTGGGATCTGCAACCTTTATAATCCAAAGAGCCATCTTTGTTGTCAGTAAAGCTAAATAAAACTAATTTAGAAAAGCAACAGTTATGGCCTTTTGAAAAAAAGAGAACCACCATTTTTATTTTAGTGTTAAGGTTTTGAATGAAAGCATAAAACTTGCAAAAAATATGGTCATGGGTTTTTTTTAATGGGATATTTGTAGAAAATGATCTAAACGGGTTCCAACCTAACAGAATTATAGCGCTAAAAATATTGCGAGTATTTTGTCATGCTGTTAAAATGAAGGGCAATTCTATGGAAAACTAAAAAAAATTTTTTTTGCCGTACCCATTATAGAAGGTTCAAATAGCTATTTGCAGAGCCCTGATTGTAATAATGAAATATTACCAAGTAGTGATGGGACAGTCGCAAAATGTTCAAGCAAAGCTTTCTTTAAAAATGTATGTGGTATTGTTAATCAGTCAGTGCTGTGGTGACATGATGAATGTTCCTTAATAAAATGCTACAATGAACAAAACGCATTAAAATTATGCAGTTGATCTATCAGAATGATCAGGTCCTGGAATATAACATTGCATGTGAAGGTGGTTCTAACATTGTCAGTCTATATTTCTAAAGAGCTGTGATAAATGATACTGTAACAAGATTTTTCATCTAGGGTAGTGTTACCTCTACTTGACCACCTATAGTTTTTAGGGTGTCCTGTTAAACCTTCAGACTAAAAAACAAGCAGCACTTAATTTCCCTCTGGGATCAATAAAGTATTTTTGAATTGATTTGAAATTCCAATTATAACATCTTGCTTTGTGTAAAAAAGGACCAACATTGTTCCTTAAATGGTAAAGCAACCTGTTTTTTAATTACCAATTGTTGCTTAAATTTAATTTTGGAAAGGATGCGAAAATAGATTTTGAAAAGCAGTGAATTTGCTCTGCAGCAAATAGTTTATCAAGGGCAACACATAGTACCTTGCCAAATAAATTTACATCTTTGAACTTATGCATTTTGTCATAAAAAGTGCAGAGTGATAAACTGGAAAGAAAATGTTACGCTTTGGTAAAGCTACAAATATAACTAAAAAGTCTGGTCATTATCATTCACCCCTGTTGAATGAATACTTACTCAAGCCCCCTTTTGTTGGAATTACAACTGTATGTTTTTCATGGTGTGTCTTCCAGCTTTGGACTGGTAAAGACATGACATTTTTGCCCACTGTTTGGAAAATCGCTGAAACTGTTTAGACTGGATGCAGTGTATGAACTGCATTTTGTTTAGTCTTGCAACTAATCTTTAAGATTTTGGACATGACTTTGACTGGGCCATTCCAAAACAATTAGAGCTATGTCTTTACCTTTAGCATCTTTGTCCTGGAATATGAAGAAAGGTTTTCTTCTAAAATTGTTTTAGCTCCATCCATCTTAACATCAAGTCTGATCAGCTTCCCTGTCCCTGCTAACGAAAAGCATCTCCTTACCATGATATTGCCACTGCCATGTTTTATTTTGAGAATTGTTCAAGATGTTTGTTCTCTGTTCATTTGTTTGGAGCCTGGTCAATTTTTTTCAAAGCCGCATATATTTTCCCTCCCACTAAATTATCCACTATTTCTTGATCAATCCCAAGAAAATACATTCAGGTTTGTGGGTGTAAAGAGACAAAATGTGAAAAGGATTGTAGAGTATACTTCTATATGATACTTTTTCGTGATTGTGAAGGTATCAGCATTGAAGATCCAGTAATGGTAGTGGTATCAGACTTTCCTCCAGCAGATGGCGATAGCTGCCAATATATATAATTTAAGCAACAGAAGCAGCGCCTGTCCTCAACAGTTATAGTAAAATAAGGCATTAGTATGTTTTAAAAATACATGGGCCTGACAGATATTTAAGAATTTGTTGTGGTTTAAGTATTTTAATATATTTAAGGGAGGAAAGGTCAGAGTTCTGACTAACTTAGATCATTTACATTCGCTTTAGTTTTGCAAAAAAAAAAAATAAAGTAATTCTGTCTTTGTAAAAAGACCACAATAAATCTTTTTGTATTTTTTTATTTTCTGATTGTTATAAATATTGTTATACCAACAACTTCAATGCTCCACCTACCTCACACAACCTCCTACGTATAGATCAGATAAATGCCCTGCAGACCTGTGGTCAGTGAGCAGACTTTCCATTATTTGGCATTGTATGGTAGGCTGGCAGAGGGAGCCACTCACTGGAGTGTTCACCTTTCATTACACATCCTCTTTACGTGACAGACAAGATAAATGGGAAACATCCAGAGGGGACCTGAACTCAAAGATGCATTTCTGCTTTTCAGTCCATGCCTTTGTGCTCTAACAACCTCTATTTACAATGATGTCTGAGGTATCCAATTTCTTTATGAGACATAGATTGCAGCATGATTGTGGGTTGTCAGGACTATGGCACCTGGTGACTTCAAGTTGTTGCGTTTAATGTGACCTGACTGACATCCTCTTCCACCGCATGGTTCTGGATCTCAAAGAATATTTAAAATAAAACACTTAGGATAAACACGTGCTGTTATAATCCTTTTTCTTATAGTATCTCCGCATTTTACCTGTGCATATCAATCTGTGGTTTAAACCCACCTTTACCCTAGAAACTGCTTGATGGACTATCACAGAGTTTCAGACACTAAAGGTTCCCAGAGGATGAATCTTAATGACTTTGTTGATTACTGACTGATTTACTGACTTTTCTTCCGGTGCTGTCGTGAGGTTAATATTTATGAGATTGAGTGAAAAGTCAGAACTGAAATCCAGCAGGCATTTTATCTCTTCAGTGACCCTGGAATTTGTGACTTTAAACACCATCATTGCCCTGACCCTCTCCTCTGTTATGTTCTGTTATAATTAGAAAATGTAAGTGGGATGCAGGAACTAATAAATATCACAACTGCTTAATCAGTTTTATTAATGAAAACATTAGTTATATTTCTCTTCAAATCAAACTTTATTTATAAAGTGCTTTTCATACAACAACTGCAGCTCAAAGCGCTTTACAGAATTAAAATGACCCCACCAAGACAACATTCCCATCTCTTCCCCACATAATTAAAAGCAGGATCACAGTTATAACCCCCTCCCCCAGACCCAACCTTCATGCACGCAGCAGCAATAAAAAGGACATTGGGCTGAGTACAGATGAGCCAGGTCAGAAAACGCCATCAAAGGAGCCATCCGCATTGGCAGCAGCACATCAACTGCAACAGCCAAGGCACTGTCCCAGGGCGCCCAGAGGAGGCAAGGCCAAGACCCCCACCTCCACCCAAGCGCTACCTGGAGAGCACCCAGGTAGCACAGATGACCACCGCTCCCGAGGCAGAGGGCTCCCACAGAGGAAACACTGGAAGGAAGATTAAAATAACAGGTTAAAATAGAAAAATAAACTGTGAAAAATATGACAAGATTAAATAGCAAACACTGATAAAATGTATTAAGTTAAACATGCAGATCAATTAAAAATATATAATAATCAGTTAAAAGCTAGGCTAAAAAGGTGAGTCTTGACCTGCACTTCAAAACATGAACGTTCTCTGAGGTCCTCCGGCAGCCTGTTCCATAGATGAGGGCCATAATAGTGGCAAGACAAGACACTTGTCATGCAAACTGCAATGCAAAGTGTTTTACCGAAACAAAACAACCCCCAAACATACCACACCCCCTAAAAACTCTATCCAGTAAAAATAAGCATATATATATATATATATATATATATATATATATATATATATATATATATATATATCGTGTTTCTATTCTCAACTTTTTATTTACAGAATTTAAGAGCATTTAAAAACACTCCTGTTTATGTGATGCAAAACACCTTTATATAAAACCACTGTTTACTGCAAAAGCGAAGTATTCAAATGAATTTTTTTAAACTAGCGTTTAATTTAAATGCATTTGTTTACTGTTAGTAAACAATTGTATTCAATAAAATCAGTAGTGCCAAAATTTTAACCATTCCTTAGTTCCTGTAAAAAAACAGAGAAAAGAAAACAAGAAAAGCCTTTTTTATTACAAGTAAAATTTTAAGTTGATCAGCGTATCAAGACACTTTTAATAGTAAATCCATGACTTTCTGCTTCACTGGGGTAAAGATATTGCATGGCACAGTGGTCAATTTCTTTTTGTCACTCTTGAACCCTGGAAAGACAAGAGAACATGTTATTGAAGCAGATGTGCTTTGACTTCATAAGTCAGGAAATAGCAACAAAAAAGTAACTCGCCTAAACATGCCCATATAAGGCACAACCACAGTAAATAGGGTTATCTTAGGGTTGCCATG
Organism: Valencia hispanica; assembly: GCA_963556495.2. Classification (NCBI taxonomy): domain Eukaryota; kingdom Metazoa; phylum Chordata; class Actinopteri; order Cyprinodontiformes; family Valenciidae; genus Valencia; species Valencia hispanica. The sequence goes on along the minus strand of OY747707.1, from coordinate 29,452,546 downwards.
TCTCATTAACAGCCATTAGACATCAGCAACAAGTCAATCAGGTTTTTGTAAGGCATACAAGAAAAAAAAAATTTCTGTCCTACCATCACAGTCGTAAACGTAGAGTTTGCTGAACTCTACTAGGACTTTACCTTGAACTGTGCTGTTCAGATAAGACTAAGATTGAGCTTTTTGGGCACCAAACCCTCCAGTTGTCTCTGGCACAAAACAAAGCATGAATATGAGGAAAAGCACTGCATGCTCATTCTTTAAGCATCGAGGCGGCTCTGTGATGCTGTGGGCCTGTTTTTCTTCCAAAGGGTCTGAGAACCTTGTCCAAGGGCTTTGCGTCAACTAACTTTGAATTACCAGAAACATAAAAAAATATATATGGTGCTGTCTACTGGAAAATGTAACATTTATCTTTGAGTTTTTCAGTTGGGTAATAATATAAAACACACAGCTAAGTCAGCAAAGAAGTAGTCCACAAAGACTAAATCATCTTCTTTATCCAAATCAGTCCTTAGTCCTAAATAACATAGAAAACATTCATTTTAGTTGAATAACTTAATATCTTTGTTTCTGAAAATACAAAAATATTGTGTAGATAAGTGCCAAGTGCTAACCATTTTATAGCGGATTAGGGTAATTAAGGGTTAGAAGGTTTTGTGCATCCACCTTGCAGTTTTCCAATAGGACCATGGTATGCAAATAATGGAAAAATGCTTTTAAATGTGTTTTTTCTGTTCCCACAAGTATATGTTGCACCCAGATTTTACAGTTTTACAAAATGAAAGTTATTGATGTAAAAGGTTGGGTAAACATTATGGTCAGTGCCCCTGTGGAGATGTTCCACTACTTGTATGCTTTTGATAAACTATTTTTAGCCTGTTGCCTCCAGGCAACGGGCTAACAATCTTTTGAGGCCTATCCATATTTTACAATGTTTTCCTTTCATTTCACTTACTTTGAAGAAGAGTGTAGGAGCTACAGCAAGTTTTTCATTTTACACACTTTTTTTCAGGAAGTGTGTGTGGGAGGGTGGAGCTTAGTTGTCTCCACCTTCTACTTGTAAAATGCGTTAAGAGGCTCAAGTTTATAATAAGCCCAAAGCATAACTAAACTCCTGAGTTTAAAACTTGGACAGAGAGGTACTTTTTCCTATTCCGAAATTTTGTTTAAGACAATGGACAAACACTGCTATGTCATGGGACCAAAATAAAGTTTTATTAACATACCTGAGATTGAGTTGGGAATTTTGACCAGTGTTAGCATTTTATGCCAATGTGCCTGTATGTATGCTTGTACACCTGTTCATAACTTTGAAAAATAATCACTTATGTGTTTGGCCTTGTGCGATGTAGTCCACTACAGTGCTCCTGGCTCATTGTGTTGGGTGTTCAGCCTTTCTGCATGGTTATGTTTTATCTTGTTCCTTCCCTAATCTGCATTCAGAGCTCAGCCCAACTCTATCACATTCCCTCTCTCCGTTTATGGAAAGAAATAATGGATATATTTACATACCTCTTAACCTACAAACGGTGCCTGTTATTCAGCCCTGGCTTTATGTAAGACTGACCTTTGATTGTGAGACAGTCTGTGTCTTCACTGTCTCCTGGATTTGCTGAATTTATTGACAGAACTGCCAAGGCATTCCCTCCTTCTGGATCTGGGTGCAACGTGCTCCCCTTTCCTTTGAGCAACAGCTAAAATCAAACTCAAGACACCTGCACACACAAAAATCAATATGGCATAATTCCTTGAGGATCAAACTGATGGGAGACTGTGCACACTTCAATTATTTAGGTTCCCATGTTAAATTGTTGTTGTGAATTTGTCAAGGATTGTTGAAAAAAAGACTTGTGAGCTTCAATCCTAGCAATTTTTCATGGAGGGCTGTTGGTTTAATCAGCATCTACAAGTCTACAGCTCTCTCTAGACATTCTCAAAGCTCTAATTAGCATTGGTCCTGATTGCAATCACCCAAAAGAACTTGTACCTGGTCATACTCACCACACTGTTTTGCACATATCAGCTGAGCTTGTGTGAGGAAAGGCCAAATCTAGAGAAACCTAGTTAGCTTATTGTAGTCCTTGTAGGGCTGATTAAATATTCAGAGAAGACCTTGTGTCTGTTGATGTTATGTCTCTGGGGATTGCTTAATTCTGCTAACAGACACAAAATATCCCAGTGTCAGGCACGCTGCTGAGGTTGCAGTTCACTGCTGGCATTCATTCTGATAAGGGTGGTTCCTTCAGCTGACCTCTGTGATTTAAATATTCCTTTGTCTTAAGGTTTTATACCGGCCAGAGAATGAACTCATGCTTTAAGTATGCAAACGACACGCTGCAGCTGTCAGTTTATGCTTTAACAATTAATTCAGTGTACAGATTGGTGAGGGCTTTCTACAGGGAGCTTTGCCACATTGTTTTATGCAAGAGCACATGCTGACTGTGAATAGGTACTCAAGTCACAATAAAATGCAATAGTATGTAAACAGTTTAAACATTCATAACATCACAAACAAAATACATATATTTGCACACACACTCACTTCAATTTGTATCTAGAGTTGGCAAAGATGTTTTACTGATGTTCAAACTAAGAATCAAACTGGAGATGACAGGATATGTAAGTGTCTTTGAACGTGGCATGGCAGTTGTTAAGAAATGGGCCAAGATATCAGAACCATTTTGCAGAAGTATTCACTTATCCAATTAATTCAATTTAGGTGATCAAACCACTTTCATGGCCATAACTGTGTAAAATCAAGCACCTAGCTATGTAACCTGCTTCAACAAACATTTTTGGAAAAATGGGTAACTCTGAGGCTCTGTGAATACCAGTGTGGTACCATGATATGATTCCACCCAGACAGTAGGTTGAGTCATGAAGTTTTATGGCTACTAAATATTCATAAATAAACTGTTAGGGGTATTATAATAAACTGGAAGCGAATGGAGATGACACCAACTAAGCCATGTGGTGTCTGGTCACATAAACTCATGAAAATGGTCAACAGATGATGATATCAAACTTTATTTATAAAGCACTTTTCATACAAGAAGTTGCATCACAAAGTGCTTTACAGGACACAGATCGCCATGCGTGTGTGTCCTGACTTTTGGGGTGACAAGGAGACGGCTGCCAGAGGAGCGCAGAGACCGCAAAGGTTTATATGGTAAAAGCAGTTCAGAGAGATAAGAAGGCCCAAGACCATTAAGACAGTTAAAAACCATTAAAAGAACCTTAAAGTCGATCCTGAAATGTACGGGGAGCCAATGCAATAATTTTAAGACCGGTGTAATGTGCTCCCGCTTCCTGGTCTTCGTCCGGACACGTGCTGCTGAATTTTGTAGTAGTTGTAAACCTGATATACTCGTTTTGGGAAGACCAGAAAGCAGGGCAAAACAGTAATCAATTCTACTGGAGATAAAAGCACTCATCAGTGTCTCTGTATTGGTCCGAGAAAGAATGGGGCAGACTCTGGCGATGTTCTTTAGTTGATAAAAACCTATTTTAGTAATATTTTTTATGTGAGGAATAAAAGTCAGCTCAGAGTCAAAAATCACGCCCAGGTTCTTCACTTGTAAAGTGGGATTAAAAGACAGTGATTGTAGTTTTGGTAAAAGTTTCTCTCTCTGAGCCTCAGGACCGATGACTAAAACTTCAGTTTTGTCCTGGTTGAGCTGGAGAAAGTTTTCTGCCATCCAGGATTTAATGTCTAAAATGCAGTTAAAAAGTGCATCCATTGGCCGTGTGTCCTCGGGAGACATGGAGATGTATAACTGTGTATCATCAGCATAACTGTGAAAGTTGACTCCATGTCTTCTGATGACGCTGCCAAGAGGGAGCATATACAGGTTAAAAAGACCTGGGCCTAAAATCGAACCCTGGGGCACACCACATGTAATCCTATGGACCCTAGAGGAGCAGGTATTTAAACTTACCATAAAATCATTAAAATCTAAATTGCTCTTCTTCAACAGGGGCCTCCCTTCAAAGGCGGCAGGAAAGACCCCCGTCTGAAGGGAGCAATTCATCATGGTTAAAATCTATTCTCTAAAAGATCCGTAAAATTGCTTAAAAAAGGAAGTGGGAATCGGGTCCAAAACACATGTGGTGGGCTTCACTGAGGAGAAAACTTTATCACGAGTCCCAGCATCTACCAGGACAAACTGTCCAGCGTTTCCTCTGGTAAAGACACACACTCAGATTTGTCTAAAACCATGTTACTCTGAGAAGATAAAATCTTACATCTGATGGTGTCTACCTTCCCTCTGAAGTGGTCTGCGAACTTCTCACAAAGAGTGTTTGAGGGGGTTTTAGGAAATGCAGTAGTAGCTCTGTTAAAAAGTTTATCAATGGGTGAAAAAAGGATTTTGGAATTATTTTTATGTTCCGAGATGATTTTGGAGAGGTATGAATTTCTTGAATTTCTTACTGCTTTGTTGTATAATTTGAGAAGATCTGTGTATATTTGATGGTTTATTGTGATTTTACTTTTCCTCCATTTTCTCTCTGCCGCCCTACAATTTCTCTTCATTTTTCGGAGGTTTTAATTTTTCCACGGCGTTGGAGCTTTAGATTTTAAACTTTTAACTTGTAGTGGAGCAAGCCGGTCAAGAGTGGACTGAAGCCTTCTGTTAAAATCATTGATAATAAAATCACAGGGGGCAGGTAAAACCATAGGAGGATTCTTTTTAAAAATTTCCAGAAAACCTGCAGCCACTTCAGGGGTTAGATGGCGCTTCCTGACAGTTCTCACAGAGGTCTCCTGCTGAATAAAACTGGTGATGTTAAAAAACACACAGTAGTGGTCAGAGATAGCCAAGTCAACAACAGAGGACACACGGGTGGACAGGCCATGCGTGATGACCAAGTCCCGGGTGTGTCCTTTGTTGTGAGTCGGCTGCATGACATGTTGGCTAAAATCCATATAAGTCAGGATGTTTAAAAAAATCTGTTGATAAAGGATCTAAAAGGTTATCTATATGTAGATTAAAATCACCAGCTAAAATGATCCTTTCAAAGGAGTTGTGCAAAATTGATAAAAACTCTGAAAATTCTTGAATAAAAAGTGCACTCTTTTTAGGAGGCCTATAAATTGTGACACATAAAATCTGAGGAGTGCTAAAAACATTTGCATTATATTCAAAAGTAAAATAGTTGTCAAATAAAACAGGTTTGGCGGAAAGTGTTGATGAACTTATAAAAGCAGTTCCGCCTCCCCTTTTGCTACTCCTCGTAGAATTTGTTCGGTTTATGCAGAGGTCACCAACTTTCTGCAGAGTCGGTAGCTACAGACCTTTAAATTTCATGTGGCCTTGAGCTTAGATCATCAACTGTGTAGAGAAATCTATAGAAGGCATTTCCATGGCTGAGCAACGTATTTTCTTAAGAGGTTTTGTGGCTACAGTGGCCTTTATTTGACAGTGGATAGTACATAGAAGAGCGAGAAGACATGCAGCAAAGGTCCACCAGGACAGGAGTCGAACCCAGGACAACCGCATCAAGGACTGAGCCCTCTGTACATGGGGGGCACACTAACCACTACACTACACCCCATAGCTAAGGAACTTTATCCGAGCCTTCCATCACCAGGTGTGATGCAAAGCATCTGAAGCAGTGGTGTGTAAAGCACACTACCACTGGACACTAGACCAGTGTGTCTTAAAGTTAACAGCAGAACACCAACTGCCTGATTGCATTGTGTTAAGTCTAAGGTTTGGTTTAGTTCAAAGAAGCTAACTCTTTATATTTCAGCAAACCAAGACATTTTAGACAATTTCATGTTCCCAACGAACAGTTTGGGAATGGCTCCTTCCTTTTTGTGTGTCCGTGTTTGTACCCGTGTGTGCATGCGTGTATGTTTGTTTTTGAGTGTGCTGACACATTACATGTATCTAAAATACTTGAATTCTCTTAAGCAAAAAGAAAGGAAAGAAATGTGGAGCAATTAAATCTTTAACCACAATACTTCACCTCCAGCCGACCCATGTCCTATTTTTACTCACTCTTGCTTTCACCTATCGTTTTTCCCTCCCCCTATGGAATCAAACTTCCCTTTGGCTTCAAACTCTGTCTGGTCCTCTTCTCATCTGCCTGGCTAATTTTCAGTGGGTCAGGCAGTCACATGAGGTAGCTAAATTTCTGGCTCTGCAGATGTTACACCATCAGCTTCTTTACAGTTAGCTGGTCTTGTAATGTGAAAAAATATTTTTTGTGATAGAGAACCTGACTACAAGCCTGTAATCACAGATCTATCAGATGATATGATTATGTTATGAGTCAAGGATTGCAATGTTAATTAGGGACATAAACAGTAGAGTAGCAGCTGTCTATGAGGATTCTCTATCCAAATTACAGTATGAGGGAGTATAATGTATTTTTATGGATTGAGCAAAGCCAGATGACAATTATGTTTAATGCATTTTCATGAATTATGGCAAAATAGGCCTACATGGGAAACTATAGTAAAACGTGTGTATTCCATCACTTTTATAGTATGTGAACAATCTGAAATGTACCATCTGCACCACTTTTCTGACGATCCCCAAACTCCATTCACACATACCCTCAATTCCCCTAAAATTATTACGTCAGACTTAGTTTTTGAAGCTGTTTGCTCATTCATGCACTGCAGAGGACAGTTCTGTAAGGTGCAGTGACTTTATTGCATAGTTTGCAGCTGCTGGAAACAAGTTAAGAACAGTGCTGACACTGAACCATAATAGTAAAGAGGTGTTCCACTTATGAAAAGCGGTCTTGTTTAAACATCCTCAGGAATAATGATTCTTTGTCTTTAGTTTTTTTCTGTGGTTAAAATTAGCCAGTCATTTTGAGGAACAAAATGATTAAAAATGATTGTCATCCCCAAAAATATGTCTTTAAAAACTGTCATTTTTTTGTGTCTTCAGTTTTGCTATTAAAATAAATCCTGAGGTGAGTATTCTTTGGAGATTGGTTTTCACACACACACACACACACACACACACACACACACACACACACACACACACACACACACACACACACACACACACACACACACACACACACACACACAAGTCTGTATTGCTGCCCATATTAGGACTTTATATTGACTTCCATTCATTTTAATAGCTGCATTTATGCCTTACCCTAACCATTACCAGTTTATTCCTAACCCTAACCTTGACCAAAACATAATTCACACCATACCTCTAAACCACCCCTAACCCTAAAAAAGGGGGTCCACCATATTAGGACCAGGCTTTGGTCCCTATAAGGTTCAGTCTTCAGACGGTTAGCGAATATGCCAGAGAAGGTACTAAATAGGATAGCTAAACAAGAACACACACACACACACACACACACACACACACACACACACGAGAAGGTCCTAAATAGGATAGCTATACAAGAACACACACGCACACCTACACACGGAAAAACATAAAAAAGAGGCCAACAACCAGGCGGCCTTTTGTGGTACAGCCCTTAGATGCAAAGGCAACTGCAGTAAAATGTTTTTTTTAGCAATGGTTTTCACAACGATTTTCAATATTATCTTTTTTTCCATCAGTTTGAGGGGTTATCTGGTGAATAGTTGCAGGAGAGAAATAAAAGAAAAAGGAAAGCGACAGTTTTGAGTGAAAACACAGCAAATGTTTTGGATGAGAATTACTGGTAGTCAATCAAGAGAAAGTTGTTGCAATACAAAAATACAGTTTGTGCATTTATTCCTGAAAAACCCGAAATTATATTTAGGTGAAAATATTAATAATTAAACCAAAAATGGCAACACCTTAAAGGAAAAGTGGTTTTACATTTAGAATACTTTGCAAATGTATTGCACCCCTGATAACTACGTGTAAAATGCCTAATAAATAAATGTTTCTTTTACTGCAGTAGCACAATCTCACACTGAAATAGATGATAAAAAGGCAAACTGTTAAGTACATTCATTCAGAGGGGAAGAACTCTCAATGATAAATAATAGTTTTAAATTAAATTTGCAATACCGCAACTATTGGTATTTCTGCTGTTAACACTTTGTACACCCTTTTCCGAATAGGACAGTACACATTATTTTTCTATAGGATTTCACACAGCTGAAGCATACAAAGAGAGGGATCTTTGACCATTGCATCACCCAGAGTCCTGGGTCCTTATGCCCTCTTCTGTTCAGCTCACCTTAAAGGTTCTTTAAAGAAGTGAAGAAAGTTAATTTTATCTTTGGGGAGCCCATTTGTATTAGTTAAATTATGCTTTGCATCCTTGTCATGCTAAAAAAACAAAAACAATGATTACCCCTTTTTAAAATTTCTGGTAAAATCTAGTAGATCTTTATTTAAAATCTCCAGACATTTCAAACAGAAAATGATGCCATGCACTCTAGGATGATTTCAGAAATAGGCCCACAGCATCTTGGATTTTCCGCATACCTGTGGTCATGAAGTGTCTTCTACAGTAGGCTACATATTTATCCTGTTTTTGGTCTAGAATCACCTGTGCTGTTTATTGCCAAGAAGCTCTATCTTTGCCTCATTTCGCCAATGTTATTCAGTGATTGTGTGCTGGGAATGTGGAAACAGACCGAATTCAAAACTCTCCTCGGTTTCTAAAGAGATTATTTTCTTCCCTAAAGAAGTAACACTCACCTCCTTTTTCCTCTTCGTAGGTTCCTGTCCTGGGTGATCCTTCCTCATCCTCAATTCCTCGCTCCAGTCAAGTTCCTCCGCGTTCCCTTCGTTCACTGGATTCTCTCTGGTCAGCCTCCCTGCCCCTCCTTCCTGGCTCTAACTGATCTCTGTTTCTATGCATTTGTGGACTGCAGTCAAGGGAGCTGACACTTAAAAATAATAATAGACGCTTCCAAGGTGTATCGCTGCATGTCACCTCGCTTTCTGATTGGCTACACATCCCATTCAACAGGCCGCATCCTTGTTTGTCCTCGCAACACACCAGACACGCTGCAATAGACAATCCAACATGTTGAATATCCCCGATTTGCGATCGGAGCGGCCCCAATGTCATTCCGAGCAGACCAGAGCAGTCTGAAAACACCACACACGGCAGGAATATCTGTTAGGATTATTATAAAAGCCATCCCGATAATCGGGGCGTGTCAGAAGGGGAGAATCGGGGCAAAATCTGCCTAAAAGTCCTGCAAGGCCTAATACTCACCTGTTCTCTGCTCCAGACGATCTCCAGCCTGTCCACCCTGCAACTCCATTGCACATGCAATAAGGAGACATCGGCTCAAACATCTCTCCATCCACCCACTCCCAGCTGACCTAAATCACTGACATCCAACTTACCTCCTCTAAGAAATACTTCAACTCACCAAGAACCCATTCTTTTTGTTCTCCATTGACAACAAAATGTATTATTCCTTTGAGCTACGATGATTGAAAGATTTCTGATTGATTTGCCTCATTCTTACATCTCTAGACAAGAGAACTGGATTGTTGCTTGTTTTGTTTTTCTGAATGGAATTTCCCAACCTATAAAGATAAAAGGTCTACAGTAAATAAAACCTTTGGATTCATGAGTTTATTGACAGCTCAACTGGCACATAGATTTTACTTGAAGAATCCAGCAGAAAGTAGACGGACAGCCTTTTCAGAAGTCTCTTAAACTGCCACGGCATTGAAAAAGAAGTGATGTTTTACTGCACACCACAGTTTGGTGCAATAAAAATGTCAACACAATCATAGTTTTTATGATTCAAACTGCAGTTACTGTAACTGGCAAAATTATGGAATTACAACCATTTGAGGATTATAATTTAAAAGTTTTTTGTACATAAAGAAAAAAGAAATAAAGATCTTGAAAACATCAGTTTGTGTAATTAATCTATATAATGGGTTTCAATTTGTGAATTAAGTTAGTCAAATAAAGGAACTTTTCAATAATGGCTTAATTTATTGAATATGACTTTGCAAATGATCTTCAGCTAAATTTAAACAAGCTTTAGAATTATTTTTCATTACCAGTGGAGTTAGTTGAGTACACATAGAGGCCATTGCAGTTGAATTTTTAGACTGTTTATTTCTAGGTCTTTATGAAGCTCATTGCAAGTCATCCTGAGCTCTTGGACAATTGATTTTCTGATTAGTTTGTGATTTCAATGTCAGATATCTTGCAAGAGGTACCTGGTCATAGCTGTGTAACGCCTTCAGTCTGACCAACCAGTGTATTAATGTGGACAAACATGCACAAACTCAGGTTCTGATTTTGAAATGTACAATATTTATTGGGAGAAGGTAAAAAAGCTAAAAATTCAACTAAAATAATAATTTGTCCTTAAAAGTGCAGTGTGCAGATGGCCAAGCCAAGGGAGCGTCAATGGAAAGGGGGATTAGAATGGTCTCTTCCAGCCAGTGCCACCATGGAGTGAAATATACTGAGAAAAAACTAAGTTAACAGTCAAAATAACAGCAAAAAAATACAACTGGAGAGTAGTAGAGAAAAGTAGTAGAGTGAAGAAAAGTGGTCAGTCTGTCTTCCAACAGTCTAAGCCTACAGCAGCATAACTACAGAGATAGCTCAGGATGACCTACGCCACTCTAACTATAAGCTTTATCAAAAAGAAAGCTTAAAGCCTGGCCTTAAAAGTAGACAGAGTGTCTGCCTCACGGAATAAAACTGGGAGCTGGTTCCACAGGAGAGGAGCCTGATAACTAAAAGATCTGCCTCCCATTCTACTTTTAGAAATCCTAGGAACTACAAGTAAACCTGCAGTCTGAGAGCGAAGTGCTCTCATAGGAACATACGGAACAATCAGATCTCTGGTGTATGATGGAGAGTGAATACTAAGGGCTTTATATGTAAGAAGGAGGATTTTAAATTATATTCTGGATTTAACAGGGAGCCAATGAACGGAAGCTAAAACAGGTGAAATGTGATCTTTACGTTATTACTGGAGGCCAAGTTAATACCATCCAGATGAAGTGATTGACTAAGCAGGTTCTTTTTTCAAGCTTCTGGTCCAAAGAAGGACAACATCTGTCTTGTCAGAATTAAAAAGCAAAATGTTTAGAGTCATCCATGTTTTAATGTCTTACTGGGAGCAAATGCATTAACTAGTTTCTCAGCATAACTCGTGGACAGAATATTTCTAATTTTAGCAATATTCCGGAGGTGAAAGAAGGAAATCCTACATATCTGTTCAATATGTGATTTAAACGTCATCTCTTGGGTCAAAAATAATTCAATTCAATTCAATTCAGTTCATTTATATAGCACCAATTCACAACAAATGTCATCTCAAGGCACTTAACAAGAAGTCATTTCAATACATTTATACAAACATTCCAATCAGTTAAAAAGTTTCCTATTTAAGGAATCCCAGCAGATTGCGTCAGTCATTGGCGTGAGGTTGGGCAGACTTTCCAACCACAGCAATCCTTCAGCAATCCCTCATACTGAGCAAGCATGTAGCGACGGTGGAGAGGAAAAACTCCCCTTTAACTGGAAGAAACCTCCAACAGAACCAGGCTCAGTAGGAGCGGCCATCTGCCACGACCGTCTGGGGGTTTGAGAAGACAAAGCAGAGACACAGAAGGAACAGAAGATCCGATATAAGAGTACTCTCTATGTTACAGAAAGTAAAAAGTTGATAACAGGACACAGTGGATGTTCAGACACTGGGAGCACCATCCCAGTCGATGCCCCCCGTCCAACAGGGCATTGCAGCCAAACAGGATACCAGACCAGGTATATCTTCTATGGAGAGAAAAACACTGAGAGAACACAAAGTTAACAGTCGAAATAGCAGAATGTACTGTAATACAACTGGAGAGTCGTAGGAGAAAAGGAAGTAGCAGAGTGAAGAAAATTGGTAAGTCTGTCCTCCAGCAGTCTAAGCCTATAGCAGCATAACTACAGAGATAGCTCAGGATTATTTAAGCCACTCTAACTATAAGCTTTATCAAAAAGGAAAGTTTTAAGCCTGGCCTTAAAAGTAAACAGAGTGTCTGCCTCACGGACAGAAACTAGGAGCTGGTTCCACAGGAGAGGAGCCTGATAACTAAAAGATCTGCCTCCCATTTTACTTTTAGAAATCCTAGGAACTACAAGTAAACCTGCAGTCTGAGAGTGAAGTGCTCTGTTAGGAACATTTGGAACAATTAGATCTCTACCAATAGTTGTATGTTTAATTACCTGCCATGAACAAAAACCTGCTAATGAATCTGACACTAATGCGAGGTCAATTACTGATTCTGCACAGGTTCTAACATTTATTCTTGTACCACCATCATTCAGACATACATATTTTTTTGTTTCCACCAGTTCCTGAATCATTGCCCCATTCCTATCATTACTATTCCCCCATAATGTACTGTGTAAAGTGTAAAGTCACCACACCAAATTACTTTTCCCTCTAAATGTTTATCTAGTTCTTCTATATTTAAGAATCTATTGCCCGGGTTGTAGAAATTGATTTGCCAAGATCACATTTGCCATTTCTTGACCAGATTTCAATTACAATGTATTCCAATTGCATTCCTATATTTACAACTCTATACTGAGTTCCTTGTTTTACTAATGTTATACATCCTCCTCCATTACCTTCCTTTCTATCTCTACGTACATTATCATAACCTTTAATAATAAAATCTAAATTAGGTTTAAGCCATGTCTCCTGAATACATATTATTGGTTTTGTTTTGCATTTATTGATAAATCCCTTAAATTTGTGTCAATTTGTAATTAAACTTCTGGCATTCCATTGTAATATATTCATATGATCCTGTCACCAGAACCTCCTCCTTTCCCTTCCTCCCCAAGTCTTTTATTAATTTGTTGTATGGTGAGTTCAAAAACGTAGGAAATTTAAAACCTGTGACAAAAAACCCCCACTGAAAATAATATCATAAGCAATAAACTTCTGTTTAATGGCAGTTGGCAAGAAACATTTGATGCATGCTAAATATGCCCTACTTATTTTTTTTTACAAAGTACTAAAAACAAACAACTATATTATCTGTATTAATTTAGTCTTCTTGAGATATCTCAGGAAAAAAATAATTTTCCAGAACTATAAATTTTGTTTAAAAGGTCTTTGATGTCCAGTTGCAATTTGATATCTTATAAATTTTGTACCAGTTTTCTCCACAGTTTACTTCAGGCAAAATAATAGAACATGTTCCACAGTCTCTTCTTGAAGACAGAAGTCACATTTCCCTGTAGCATGTTTCCCCTGTTTAAACAATGTATTGTTTAACCCTGTAATCCTAATCTAAATATAATTATTTCCTCCTTTCCGTTTCATTCGTCATCACGTGATGACATAATCATTATGCAAATTAGCGTATGACGTCATCTGGTGACATCTAGCGACTTTCTGGGGCAACTTCAGCTACTTTCTGTCAGAGACAGTTGGCAACACTGGTGGTGAACAGGATTAAAACCAGCAGCAGAGCAACAATGCTCACTGAGAGACTAGTTGATAGCATCTTATTGCTCATGTTCGAAAACGAGCTTTCAGACAAACTAGACTCTGACGAAATAATAAACCTGTTTAAGGCCAAACCACGCCGCCTTGCCTTGTGAAGCTGCAATCCGAAGGTGGGAAGTTCAGATGCTTAAATAATATGTACATGTGATAATGTGAGTAATAAATAAATAGGATAAGATAAACAGGTTTACTTCTAAATATTACAGGATATGCATTTGAAAATTGTTAATTTAAATTGCGTTAAAAACATGTGTTTTAAGGTTGAAAAGTTATTATAATGTATTTCAGAAGTTGAGAATGTGTTTGATTATACAAGTTCATGCCAGCCGGGGATTTTGAATATGTTAGTCTGAATTTATTAGTTTTGCCTGCAGGCCTGTAGGTAGGGGGAGCCCTTGGCAAAAATGTTATATTTGTTAAGAATAAATTTGGCACACCCAGCGTTTGCTGGTGCACACCCATTGTCTTTTTTTCTGGCTACGCCACTGGTCTGGGGCCATTAGAATATAATTAGTAACGTTCACCAGTGCTGTTTCAGTGCTATGATGAGCTCTAACACCTGACTGAAACTCTTCAAACAGGTCGTTACTGTTTAGATGCTCACATACTTGATTAGCAACTATTTTCTCAAGGATTTTGGATAAGAAATGAAGGTTAGATATGGGTCTGTAGTTAATTAACTCATCTTGATGGAGGGACGGTGTCTTAATTAAAGGTTTAATTACAGCAACCTTAGATTCCTGTGGTACGCATCCATTTACTAAGGATAGATTCATTTTTTAAAATCTAAAATGGGGCCAATAATCAAAGGGAAAATTTCCTTAAATAATATGGTTGGGATTTGGTCCAACATGCAAGTTGAAGGTTTAAATTAGGCTAATATTTTTGATAATTCCGAAAGCTCGACTGAATAAAAACAGTCCAAACACAAATGAGGTTCTACAATTCCCTCCGATGCTGCCTCACTTACTGAGAAACAAGTAATCATGTTTGGGAGTAAGCCAGTGATTTTATTTTCAATAGAATTAAGTTTATTTATGAAGAATCCCATAAATTCATGACTACTGAGAGCCAGGGGAATAGTTGGCTCAACAGAGCTATGGCTCTGTATAGGTTTTTTTATGTTTTTTAATGATATGATATATAAGATAGAACAGAATATGCTGTTCTATCTTGTCGAAGGGTCTTTTTATCAAGCCGTAAACTATTTTTCCAGGTTAAATAGGAATCCTCTAGGTGTGTAGACCGACATTTTCTCTCCAATTTCCTAGTATTCTGCTTTAAAGTATGCAGCTCTGCATTAAACCAGGGAGTCAACCTCATATGGCTAATTACTTTTAAGGGGGCACACAGTCTAATGCTAAACGCAATGAAGATGTAACGCTATGAACTAGTTCATCAATTTCTGAAGGGTTAGAGATGGAATTTCTCCCCTCAACTGTGTTACCCTTAGACACTGGGGAAAGTAAGAATGCAACAGATTTTTTAAAACTTGTTGCAGCTGTTGTGACACAGATAGGTAGGTTCTGGCTATAAATAATTATGTATAATTGCTTAGGGCAGTTATTAATAAGATTTATATTTTTGTGTCAAAATTACCACGTTTGGGGCACCACCTGGGATCCAGGAATATCATTAGCCAAATTGTTCATTCTCAGTTAATGTTTATGATTACCTACCTGATAAGGCTGAGATAATTAAACAATAGATGAAGGAATAAGTTATTGGCGTTCTTTGAACAGCAATTTACTACACATGTACAGACCCTTTTCAAAAAATTAGAATATCATGTAAACCTTTATTTTACCATTCAAAAATTTAAACCTCCATAGATTATAGATTCAGGGCCAACGACTTAAACAATTTTAAGTATTTATTTGTTTATCTGTACATAATTTGGGCTTCCAGCTCATAAAACCCATGAAATCAGGAATTCCAAATAATTTGAATACTGTGAAGAAAACACCATTTACTTCTCAGTTTTTGCAGAAAAAAAGGAAAGAAATTAGTGTGATAACCAGAGTATTTAAAGATGCACGCAGACATTGCTGTTTATCGTCTTTACTAAACTCAGCAGCAAGTACAGAAAAGCGGCTTGCATAACGACAACACACTCTAGCACCAGGTATGCAATGGCTTAACTAGGGCCAGGAAAAGCAAATTAGCGCACAAAGGTTCCGGGTTCCACCCCGGGCTACACAGCAGAGACTCCCTCTGCAACAATTACGATCACATCAAATCAAGGCAAGAACTGAGAAGTAAATTGTGATTTCTTCACAGTATTCTAATTTTTTTAAATCCTGTTTTCGTAGGTTTTATGAGCTGAAAGCCCAAATTATTTACAAATAAACAACTAAATACTAGAAGTCATTTAAATTGTGGGCCCTGAATCTATAATCTTTGGAAGTTGGACATTCTGAATGGAATTATGGAAATAAACTTTTCCATGATATTCTAATCTTTTGGAAAGGGTCTGTATGTGGAACAATGACAAACAACGATTTTCCAAAATACAAAAGTTTATTACAAAAAGAATTCAACTTTCAGTTAAAATTCTTTAATCAACAAACTCACTAAACTAGTAACACACAACTAAACTACTAAGTAAAAGAAGAATGAATAATAAAACTAACTACCAAAAGTAAAACCGAAAAATGGACAAATATGTAAAGAAGTAGAAACAATAAC
Organism: Valencia hispanica; assembly: GCA_963556495.2. NCBI lineage: Eukaryota > Metazoa > Chordata > Actinopteri > Cyprinodontiformes > Valenciidae > Valencia > Valencia hispanica. Next base: position 29,436,429 of record OY747707.1, on the reverse strand, counting down.
CAATAAATTGATCGTGATGTCACAGTTCAGTATGAATATTTATGCTTAAAGACCAACGCTTGTATTGAACAGTTTTGGGCATGAAGCTAGTTAAACTAATTGTAATTAGTTTAAGAATAATCAGTACCTTTGGTTTGTTTTCAAACCCCCAATTCACAATGCAAAGCAGAAGCGAAGACAAAAAATATTCTTTGGAGGAAGTAATGTTTCATTAAACGATTTGCTAAATTAGAAATCAAAAACCTTTTGGAGAATTTATTCTATTTTGTGGATCGGTCGCCTCAGTGATTGATTTAGTAATTTAGTATTTTGACATACTAAGAAAGCGGTTTCAAAAACGACTTAAACAATTAGTTTCCAGTGTTTAAACTATCTATTTTAAAGCCAATCTGTAGGTTGAATACCGTAGGTAGCAACCTTTATTATTTATGAATGGCTGGTGGTCTGCAAAAGCAGGCCACAGTTATCAGGTAAAGCATCTTCTTTCTTTCTTCCCCTTCATTTTCTGTCTCCGTGTCCATAACATTAGAAAATAAAACCCACAGCAATTCATGATAAAGATATCTCACACATATATATCAAGTGGAGTACTGTAGCAAATGCTGTAGTGCTCTGCTTGTGTAAGTAAATCTGTTGGGCTTCTACTTGGTACTCAGACACCAATTCTGAGCTCCACACTGCCAAACAGGACACGTAAAAAAAAAGAAAAAAACATGCAGCCGCATTCTAAACCAACTGGAGATGAGAGAGGTTGGACTGGGAGAGACCAAGGTACAACGAATTACAGTAATCAAGGCGTGATGTAATAAAAGCATAAATTACTGTTTCAAAATATTGTAAAAGCATATGCTTAACATTGGCAATCTTCCTCAGCTGATAAAAACTAGATTTCATCACTGCACTGATCTGCCTGTCAAAAGTAAAATCACTGTCCACTTTTACTCCAGCCTCGGCGACTCCAGGTGCGCAGCTCGGCTCGTGCAGTGGGAGCATATCCTCGGCTCGTTTAGCTATCGGCTCCCATAGGAGGCAGCAGCAGCGTCAACAAGGGTGGAATCTGTAAGTCAGAGATTCCTTCGGCAGAGTTTGAACAAGCCAGGTTCAGGTTTTATCAGCCGAGTACAGTTCACCTGATCAATCGGCAGGCTGTAGTGTCTTCTGGATCCAAGAAGCTCCAAACCCTACCAGTGAAGTTGGATGTGTGCACGCTGAAGTCCTCCCCTCCTTTGTTAGCCATAGCTAACAGGAAGAGAGACCGAGGGTGGGGCGGAGCCGGCTTATAGGGGTGATGTTGTCCCATGAAGCTCTTTCCTGTTGAATCTGAAATTGAATAGCACTCCCACTGGCGGGGAGGTCTGTGTTTTGGTCCTGGCTGTGGCCTAACACAGCATTGCCTAATAAAGCTCTGCTATAATAAAAATTTTCATCAGGTTTGGGATAGTCAGTTAAAGTAAATTAAAAAGTTATCAAAAAATGGTCAGAAGGGACCGGGTTATGTGGAAGGAGTGTTATTTCCTCAAACTCAATGCTGTATGTCAGTACAAGGTCCAAAGCGTGTTGACCGCTGTGGGTGGGACCCTGTACTTGAGTAAAGCCAATTAAGTCTAAGATAGCATTAAAGGCTGCATTAAGGCTATCACTTTCTGTGTCCACGTGAATACTGAAATCCCCCACTATAATGACTTTATCAGTATTTAATGCTAAATAATAGTCCCAGATTATAGTCCCAATGGTGCTCACTGGAAGATTAAGACGTTTAGAAATACTTATGAAGCCTAACTAATGTTATGAGTATGTTTTGCAATACTTGAGGAGCTCAATAGAGCTCTTTGCTTTTCCTCAGCATGATTTGCTTATTTTGTGACATCATGGCAATGAGAAAACTTGTATAGCTGATTAGTTAGGACTAAAACAGATGATGTTATTGGCACTGGTGGGGGGAAAAATTGCTTTTTAAATACAAATTTCAGTTGGATTCTTGGCTCGCTTTTTGCAGCTTTCTTCATAACTTCAAGTGTTAGCTTTTTCTTCTTGTCATTCCACTGTATTAGATATAACTTGATCCATGAAGTAATTTGTTTAGATGGTTTATGACTGGATTGCTTGGGTTAGTACTGACATCTGGTATGAATTACATGTCTTTAACCCTGTTAGAAATATATTTACAGAAAAAATATGTTTAATGCCTACTTTCTCGATATGTTATGACTTGCACAATGGAACAAATCCTGAATAATCATTTTACTTTTAAACAATCTATTTTTGTAATCTTAAATCAGGCAACAATTTTGGTAATGAGAATAGTATAGTTGATTAGTGTGGACTAAAACAGATGATGTTATTGGCACTGGTAGCAGGAAAGAATGGCTTTTTAAATACAAATTTCAGTTGGTTTCTTGCCTCGCTTTTTGCAGCATTCTTAGTAACTTCAAGTGTTAGCTTTTTTTTTTGTCATTCTACAGTATTAGATATAACTTGATCCATGAAGTAATTTGTTTAGATATGGTTTATGTCTGGATTGCTTGGGTTGCTACTGATATCTGGTATGAATTACATGTCTTTTAACCCTGTTAGAAATATATTTACAGAAAAAATATGTTTAATGCCTACTTTCTCCATATGCTAGGACTTGCACAATGGAACAAATCCTGAATAATCATTTTACTTTTAAACAATCTATTTTTGTAATCTTAAATCAGGCAACAATTTAATGGAAAAAGACTATGCTTAACCTTTTTTAATCCTTCAAAGAATAGATAGCATTGCAATAATTTATAGATTTCAGTTGATATGCCACATTTAATCAACTAAAACCTGTAACTATTTTTTAAAACTCCATGTCTCAATGCATTCTACTTCAGACAGGTATGAGCATTTGCAATAATTGTCCCACTTCACTTGGAGAGGAAACATGTGCTTACAGTTCCACTGTGGCCAATAAATCATATAATTTGTCATCATAGAGCAATTCCCCTCAGAGCTACGATTAGATTGCAATGTCTCCTAATTACTCATTTTGAATTTGCATAATGTTTCAGCTACACCCCTTAAAGTTTACAGTGGAAAAGCTTCAAGCAATTATCTGTCACCATCTTCAGTCGGGAGAGTTGACTATTTGACCCTGCATGTCTAAAAATCACTCTTGACACTCGTACTCCTGCTGGCAATGTCAAACGAGACAGCTGGGGCCAACTATGGATGACACACATCACTGAGTCCTGCTAAAGATGTTCCATTTGTCAGAAATAAACTAATATTTCCTTTGAGCAATTGCTCTCCGTTCCACTACATTTCATATTCGCTGCAAGGCTGCTCTGAGTGTGTGCAAGGTAAAACATCTCCTGCAGTATACACACACATGTGGCATGAGCGAGTCCGTTGTCCTAGATGCACAATCCCCTCCATCTACATCACGGTTCATAGAGAGTGGTCTAGATGTTCTGGCTGTAGACAGTTTTGACAACAAATTGGCAGCATTGCCAGACTGAGTTCTAAAAGGCTTCAAGTAGCTTGGCCACCAGAGAGATAGCAATCACAGTGTATTGGGCCAGAGTTTGTAAAGACTTTGAGATAATTCATAATGCTCTCTCTGGCAGAGTGCTGTACTGTGTTCACAGCATAGCAGAAAATGCAGTGTATTCCACTCTTTATACAATGGATTTTACCCTGTAGAGATTTGATTTACTTTGTGGGTGCATTATATCATAAAAGAACAGAGGAAATCAAAGAAGAAATGTGTGGGATTACATAAAGGAGGCTTGCTGAGCACATTGATAAACCAGTGGGCGGATTGTGGGCTCTTCTGAACATGCAACTATGCATGTAAAATAGGTTTTCATGACAAAAGGATCACTATAGATTACAAGGAAGTATTTATTAAAATTTAACTTAACACCAGCAATGAATGCACCTCAGTGCAGTCAATTAAATTCAATTCAGTTTATTTATATAGCGCCAATTCACAACAGATGTCATCTCAAGGCACTTAACAAAAAGTCATTTCAATACATTTATACAAACATTCCAATCAGTTAAAAAGTTTCCTATTTAAGGAATCCCAGCAGATTGCGTCAGTCTTTGGCATGAGGTTGGGCCTCATTGATGCAGACTTTCCAACAACATCAATCCTTCAGCAATCCCTCATACTGAGCAAGCATGTAGCGACGGTGGAGAGGAAAAACTCCCCTTTAACAGGAAGAAACCTCCAACAGAACCAGGCTCAGTAGGAGCGGCCATCTGCCACGACCGTCTGGGGGTTTGAGAAGACAGAGCAGAGACACAGAAGGAACAGAAGATCTGATATGAGAGTACTTTCTATGTTACAGAAAGTAAAAAGTTGATAACAGGACACAGTGGATGTTCAGTTACTGGGAGGATCATCCCAGTCGAGGTGAAGTATTCTGAAGATTTCCATCTGTGGTTTGTCAAATGAAGAGCTGCTGTATAAACCACCATCATGGCATGGGTAGAATGTCATTGAACCCAGTTCAAATTCAAATCTTTGAATTATTGAGCTGTGACCTCTGTTGCAATAACTTGCCAATAGAGTGTAGACAAATACATTTCACTGTGACTGAAAAAAATTAAAAACAGCATTAAGAAATAAATCAGGTAAACTGGTAAGAATTTAAATATGCATTCTAAATCAAAAACATTTTTAATCTGCATAAGAAAGCCCTCCAAAAACTAGTTTATGAATATTGCATTGAATGTCAGGAGATACAAACAGAGAAAGATTTTTAAAGGACTTTCTGAAATGAGCATTAGCTGTAATCAATACACCGTTTAACTATTAGCGCCATCGAAGATTAAAAGAAAAATCCTTGACCACGAGTAAATTTTCTACGGAGCCCCTAAGGGAACATGGGCAAAAAAAAAAATGTTTCTCGTGCGCACCACTCAGTAACTCCTGCTAACCAGATACTATCTCGTGTGTAAACAAGGGCATCAGATTGTTTTTAAAATGACTAGGGACAATAACCATAAACCTGAGTGTGGTTTAAAGAATGCTGAGGACAATTATTACTTATTCGTATATAAGTGCTGTTTTCATCCATTTGACGTTTCACCTTTATTCAATCAATAAAAGTTGAAAGCCAGCAAGCTTTTGGCTAAGAAGAATAGAAATACTATCGATCCCAACAGGGGAAATTCACTGCCATTTCCTCTTACCGCTCTGCTCCACTCTCCTCTTGGCGCGTGTAAGTTTGAATCCTTCCAGGGAAACCTCAGAGTCTGCATTCAGTTCGGTTAACCATGTCTCAGTGAAAAACATCAGGCTACACTGTCTGTATTCCTGCTGTGTTCTGATCTGAAGATAAAGCCGGTGCATGAAGTATCTCTTCCACCACAGACTCCAACGGGGCAAACGACTGCCCCAGCAAACGCAGAGGAGAGGGAGGGAACATCGCACCCCTCCTCCTCACCTTCTCCTTTCAAAACTTTCTCTGAAAGGCTGAATGGTCAAGTAAGACTTGGAACCCAGCTAACACCAAGGCTTGCTCTAAACTAAGCCTCTGGGACTGATACTACATGTTTATCTCCTCTACCACCACTGGTAATAACAGACATCTGATATAGAAGGGAACCAGACTCATCCTGGTGGGTGATGTGTCTGGTTCCCTTCTATGCAATCTAAATGCCCTAGCAGAAGCCCAACAGATTTACTTACACAAGCGAAGCACTACAGCTTTTGCTACAGTACTCCACTTGATATATATGTGTGAGAAATCTTTATAATGAATTGCTGTGGGTTTTGTTTTCTGATGTTATGGACAGAAAATAAAGGGGAAGAAAGAAAGAACACGAAGATCAGTAGGAAACAAAAAAGTCAAGAGAGAGGGAGAGTTGAAAATACAAGAGAGGAAGGGGAACAAAGAAAACAAAGGAAAACATCGAAGTCTGCCTCATTACCCACAGAACGGCAGGAAGAGAAAAAAACCCAAAAAAAACCGAAAAAGGAATATCTACAAAACAAACCAAACATTGTGAGCTAAGAACTTCACAACCACATCACACAAAAATGGATATAAAATTACAACAACAATGTCACAGAAAAGCTCATGGTACTGATTAACCAAGAACTAGTAATGATAACCTCAGCCCAAGAATATATCTGTAAACACCAGAGCCACACCTATGTGTGTGTGTTAGCATGCTGGTGCATATAAGGTTTCTCCATAAGAGTGTTCGATAGCTGATGTGAGCAGCCATCAATCCGTCTCCCAGGAATCGATGCAGACATGAAGGAGATCGGAGCAAAGACGTCCAAAGGACCCCCAGAGCCCCAGGCGGACCCGGGCGGGGCCGACCACATCCCCCAAGAGAGGAGCAGAGGAGAACGTCCAGCGGCTACAATGCAGGGGCCCAGGGGGCCGCAGTAATGAGCTCACGGTCCCCACCGGGAACCGGCCGCGCCAGGTCGGGCACGTCCATTGACCGGGAGAGTCGGGGCCCAGGGGCGCCCCACTCCTCAGCAGGGACCCGACCAGGGACCAACCGACGAGGGGCCGGCCGCCATGCGCCGCCGCCACCCCAGGGCAATTCCCACCGCCAACATCCCAGCGCCCCACCCCTGCCCCAAGTCGGGGCGCCCCACCAAAGTGCCCTATTCCTATCAGAAACCTGGTCAGACAGTAACAATAAATCGTCTGCACTGATAGAAAGTTGTAATTTGACAGTATAGATTCTAAGTGAAAAAAAGTGCTCCTGGGCACATTTGACTCTTTTGAATACATAGCCATAAAATATCCTAATAAAACTTTATTTTTAACTCTATATAAACCGCCTTAACCAAACTCCAATTTTTTCACCTTCTTTCTGTAATATGTATGTATTATGACCAACTAATCACTGTGGGAGATTTCAACATCCATATTGACAATCCCCAGGCTAGACTAGCAAAAACATTAAGTGACACTCTTCATAGCTTCGACCTTATCCAGCATGTCAAACAACCAACACACAATCAAGGGCGCACTCTGGACTTAATCATCAGTAAAGGTTTAAATATCTCAAACATCTCAGTAGTTGATATTGCATTATCTGACCATTTCTGTATTTTCTTTGAAAGCACCACCTCTACCAAACTATCTGGCCAACGTGAGACCACTGTAAAAAAGCAATTTCTTGGGGACAGTTTAGTTGAAAACTTTAAACAAATTTGCTCTCCCCGCTCACCCCCACCCCCATCTTCCTCCAACACAAACAAAGTAAACAAGCTGGTAGATAACGTTCTCTCTAAAAGTTTAGATATCATTCATACCTTTGCTGAAATCTAAGTGAAATAGTCTCGGGTAGAAAGAAGTCCCAGTGGACTTGCAATCTACTGATACATAGTGAAAAAAAGGAGTGTCGACGAGCCGAGAGAAAACTCGACTTCAGGTTTACTATCAGATCTACAGGGACAGACTAAACAGATATAACTTAATTTTGAAAGACACAAGGGAATTGTTCTTTTCTGAAATTATTAACAGAAACATTAATAATGCACAGATGTTATTTGCAACAGTTGAGAGACTAACAAATCCTCCTGTATCAATCTGTATATCTGTACCAAACAAACTACCGATGTCATCCGCACTCAATACCAATGAAGAGAAAAAAAATGTAACCAAACAAATCTTGAAGAAATCATTAACCAATTAAGCTCCTCCTCTTGTTGCCTTGATGTCATACCCAAAGTCTTTCTAAAGAAAGTTTTCCTAGTCATTAAGTCTGAATTGATTCAAATAATTTACTCATCCTTCCAGTCAGGTCTCTTCCCATAAGCATTAAAAACAGCAGTTATCAAACTACTACTAATGAAGAATAACCTGGACAACACGTTAATGCAGAACTACAGGCCAATCTCTAATCTTCCATTCATCAATAAGATTATTGACAAAGCTGTGTTTCAACAGTTAAATAGCTTCCTAACAATGACAAATTGCTTTGATGTTTTTCAGTTTGGTTTCCGTGCTCACCACAGCACTGAGACTGCCCACGTGAAAGTTTTCAATGACAGCCGCATAAATACAGACTGTGGTAGAACCACAGTGCTGGTTCTGTTGGACCACAGTGCAGCATTTGACACTGTTGATCATGATATACTACTGGGACGACTGGAGAGCTGGGTCGGACTCTCTGGTACAGTACTTGGCTGGTTCGAATCTTATCTAAAGAACAGGTACTTCTTTGTTTAAAATCACATGTGGGGTGCCCCAGGGCTCCATCCTGGGGCCCCTCTTATTTAATATCTACATGCTCCCACTAACCCAGATTATAACAACCAATAAGATTAGCTACCATAACTATGCAGATGATACTCAGCTCTTCATTACAATTTCACCAGGTGACTTTGAACCCATCCAAACCCTAAGTCAATGCATCAAGCAAATCAATGGATGGATGTGCCATAACTTTCTCCAGCTGAACAGAAACAAAAAAGAAGTAATCACTTTTGGACCTAAACAGGAACGATTAATAGTCAGCACACAGGTTTAGTTAATACAGCTAGAAACTACTGATCAGACCCGAAATTTGGTTGTAGTAATGGACTCAGACTTGATCATCCAGGGTCACATAAAGGCAACAACAAGGTCAGCCTTCTATCACCTGAAGAACATTTCTAGGATTAAAGGACTGATGTCGCAACAGGACCTCGAAAAACTCATCCATGTGTTTATCTTTAGTCGGATTGATTACTGCAACTGTGTCCTCACAGGTCTGCTTTAAAAGTCAATGAGACAGCTGCAGCTGATCCAGAACGCTGCTGCTCGCGTCCTCACTAGAACCAGGAAAGTAGAGCACATCACCCCAGTTCTAAAATCCTTACACTGGATTCCTGTAGCTCAGAGCATAGACTTAAAAATACTTTTACTAGTTTATAAATAATTTAATGGCTTAGCATCAAAGTATGTTGAAGACCTGTTGTCACTGTACCAACCACCCAGGTCCTCCAACTTTAGCCTACTAAACATCCCTAGACTCAAAACCAAATATGGAGAAGCAGCTTTCAGTTTCTTTGCTCCCCTTATCTGGATCAGACTTTCTGCAGAGCTGCTGAGACACTGAGTTGCTTTAAATAAAAAAACTAAAAACTCATCTGTTTAGATTTGCCTTTGAGTAAACAACTGTCTTATACCACATGTGTTCATGCTTTATTGCTGTTTTTCATGCTTTGTGTATCATGTGTTGTGTGTTTCATGCTAAATTGCTGCTTTTGATTTCCAGTTGTTATATTCTGTTTTTCTTTTATCATGGAATCATGTAAAGTACCTTTAATTACTATCTTGTTGAAAGTGTGCAATTGAGTGTGAGGAGTCACGTGCTGATTTGGGTTGATTTGGGCATGGTCTGAGCCGATTGGCCATGATGGTAGGAGACACTATCGGTTACCAGGGGCAACACCTTCAGAACTTCCCAGATGCGCGAATAAACGTTCCAGAGCTCTTTAATTTTGGCGCATTTATTTATTTTTATGGGACAAACATTCACTTTGGCAGGCGCTAAAACAAGTTCAATGCAGGAAAATCCATGCGTGAATTTAACTGAGTAGTACATGAGCTGCACTCGCACAAATGCAACAGAAAGACATTTTTGGAGGACATACATGAGTGAAAATGCAGAGAACACACTCTCATCGACTGGGGGGTGAAATCGAAAGTAAGGTCTTTTCTTCTTATTGCAGCCAACCAAGCAATCCGGCGTCTCCTCGTTAGGTCAAATACTTGCTCTCCCTGATGCTGTGTCCATTTCGGTACCTTTAAAACTGTATTCCATTGGTCCTATGTTTTCAATATTTATTGTGTGAGGTAGGCTACTGGAGCAGTTTTTATATCCATCAGTGACTTCCAGGCATGGTAATGGTGCAGAATTGGGAGAACCTCCTCTACTAGTTAACAACACACGTGAACAATCATGTTTTGCTGCCGGAATCCTGTCAACATGGCGGAGAAGGTGGAGATCTCACGAGATCCCGTGATATCGACGGGAGGGGCTCTGTAGCGTGACAACAACTCCTCACTCTCAATACAAATAAAATTTTTTTGCCCGAATCAGCGCCGTGATCTCCCCGATCTTCTTGAGGAGGGAGCGGATATTCCCTTGGTGGTGGATGGCAACTAGGGATTATACCTCTCTGTTTACTATTCTGGGGCCTTCGTCCTGCTCTACTGCCTCTTTTCCTTCGTATCTCAGAGGGAAGGTTCAACTTTTCTGTGCAGAGAAGTACCGGTTCTTGCAGAGCTAACAGCTGATCTTTGGTGTAAACAAGGCAGCCATGTCTAGGGCCTAAAAAACTCCAACATGACAGAGACAGATCAAGTCACAGTCTTCCAGCGGGTTTTACAGCGCATTCCTCCTGAGTTACAAAAAAAGTATTTAAAAAAAAATTACCCCCATGATGTGCACGTTTTTGTATACAAAAGTTCACCCATCAGATAAATCACACAAGACACGCCAAACAATTAAAAAAGGGAAGAAAAGGAGATCCTCTGCACAGATCGGCCAGGGTTGCCATGGAAACGTGTTTGTTTTTTTTGGAGCATTCTCCGGTAAGCATATCCTCACTTCAGGTATTTTCTTCGTCTTTGTAGATCCATATTCAAGACTACGATCTGCCGCGAACGCACATAGCCTATGGTGTGAGCAGTCTGGTCTCATCTGAGCATTATGATGATTCTTCTTAGCCAACAGCCTGCTGGCTTTCAGTGCCATTTGAGAAACTAGAAAAAACTGTCTGATTTTAAACTTTTGATTGAATAATGGTGAAACGTCAAAAGGATTAATACACATATGAATAAGTAATTGTCCTCAGCATTCTTCAATCCACACCACACATGTATAGTTATACGCCCTTGTTTACGCATGAGTATCCTAGTATCTGATGAGCACGAGTTAGTACTGCAAGTGGTGTGCATGAGATTTTTTTTTGCCCAAGTCCCCTTAGGGGCTCTAATTTTCACATAATAGGGGAAAAAAGGGATATTCTGATGTTAAGTCAAATTTGCAGGAACAAAACTAGATTTCCTTTTGAAGGTAAATACACAATGTCTTAATATCCTTGTTTTAATTTTGTAATTTTGTTTTTAACAGAAATTTCTTTCAAGTAAAGAAAAAGAGCCTGGATCTACCACTTACTCTTCAGAAAATAGCCAGCTGTAATTTACCAGCTCAGGCTCAGTAAACAGTTTCATTAAAATCTTTTAAACTCAACTGAAATTTGCAATGGCCTTAATATTGTAGTTGGTACTTTCTGACGATAGTTAAGTGTGAAAGTCATTTATGGAACTGTACAAAGCATGCATGTGTTTAGATGGGAAAATTAAATAGCAATTGGTGCGTTTCCACCATCGGAACTTCAGGGTAATTTGACCGAACCTTCCCAATATGTGCGTGTCTCCACTGCATCAGGCTGGGCCGACAGGGACGTTTTCCAGGAACCAGTGGAGTACCTGCATGGGGCTTTGTACTCTAAATGGCCCAAGCGAGTCGCTCGGCAGGAGCTGTGGTTACTTCGCGCTGATTGGTTGTAATTAAGAGGGAAATTAGCAGACATCGCTGAAGGTAATGTTGAGACATTTAGAATTTTTTTTAAAACTAAAGTCATGGTTACTTGCGAATTGCTGCCTTGTGCCATCTGCTGTTTTAATCATGGCTGTAGTTTATTCTGTGATGCTATGCTATGTTTGAGTTGTGATTTTAATTGCAGACTATGAAATTTGTTTCATTTTTAACATGGATTAAGGATTTTTTTTGTGATGCTGGCATGTTATATCCTGCCCAGGGACTATGGTTTAAAAATAGCTAGATAGCCAATACTGGTGTATTTACAGAAATATTAGTGTGCATTGTCTGTGTTCAAATAAACTAATTAAACCAGGCTTTGTAAAGAGTTGCTAGCGAAGCAGTTTATACAGAAAAACAAGCCTTTGGTACTTTGGGTACCTTTTTGCTTTGATCAGTGAAATTACTCGTTGCTTAAACAGTGATATGCGGATTTGTCAGTCAAATCCTTGGAGACAGCTGAGAGGAGCGGGCCTATAGATTGCCCAGTCAGAAAAAGATCTGGTCAAATTAACTTCAAATTACCCTGAAATTCCAATAGTGGTCCTAATGAGGGAAACACACTTGTCCAAGAAGCCACCACCAACTTCTCAAACCAAAGAGTGTAAATTCTATTTTTTCCAGGCGTCGCTTGACACTTTGTGGGCGGGCTTGACACGTTGTGGGCGGCGTCACTTGATAGGTTGTGGGCGGGCTTGACACATCGTGGGCGGCGTCACTTGACACTTTGTGGGCACTCAACTCCACTTCATTTGTTTACAGTTGCACTAACAGAGCAAGCCACCAGATATGAGATTCCTTCAGATCTTTACAGTTGCTGCACGGCAAGTTTATCCATAGAAATTAGTCGTTTGAACTGAAGTTCAAACTTTAAGTCAAGACTGTTGATAATTCAAGAGTTTAACTTTTTCGTACTGCACCTAGTTTTTTTAAGAGTACATTTTAGTCTTTCAATTGATAATTTACACATTTTTCATAGCCCATTAATTTATATTAAGTGGCACCATATAAGTGAAAGCTTTTACACTACTACTACTTTAGAATTTAGTCCCTACATGGAATCCATTGACTGGGGATAGTCCAGGGTTTTCTTCAGTGCGATATAATTTTTAGACAGGACTGCAAGAATAGAGACATACTGTGTTAGAAGTAAATGCATTTTTCAGTAGGACCTTACAGTGATGCATTTCCTCTTGCTTCAGGCGTTCTCGCCCTTTTTACTTAAGTGACACACATGACCCTAGTATGTACACATAGGAGAGTGCAGTCAGGACTTGCTAATCTGTTAATCTAGCAGAAACAATTTTTAAATCTTAAAACACATTCTGGTATCCCTAGAACCCTTCATCCTCTATTAAAATTCAGTATCAAATGGTTTGTAGTCAGTTTTTGGAAGGAAAAACACCCCACAAACCTTTGTGACGCCACACAGCCACCACACAGCCACCACACAAACAAGCAGGATCCAAATACCTCCCATGTTTCCTGACACTGCAGGTGTGAAAGCATTTGGTTTAAGTCTGCCAGTGTCACGCCAGCTGCTCATCAGTCTTTATTGGTTCTCTTGTTACTCAGTACCCTGTAACGGTGCGTTCACACCAAAGCGTCAAAAAAGCACTGCACCCCAAAGTTTGACGCTTGAACATTCGCAGCTCCCAGCATGTCCAAAGCGAATTGGACACGCGTCAAAATATACAATTTTGACGTGCGTCAAGCCAGAAAATGCACAAAATGCACCACATAAAATAATGCACGTATTTTCTGACGTGCGTCAAACGCTTTATTCATGCGACTTTGACGCGTGAATGAGGCAGACATGCATTTTCGCAACGCAAAAACTTGCGTGATGTAAAGCAGAAACTCTGACGTGCATCAGCACGCTTCTGCACTGACTTTACATGTAAACCTGACGCCCTTGACACTTCAAACGCTTTCGGTGTGAACACACCGTTAGACCAGAGTTTTACTATGAAAAGCATGAAGCTTACCCTTTAACTTGAATTTTTCGTTTCACTGGACGTAGACAACATTTCTTAATATTCGTCTAGGGAGCCATATAATCTAATAGGCTAAACAACAGCGAAGGCTCTCAATATTCATATTAAATATCTGTATCAGTATGACTAATTGGAGAACAGCTGAAAGAAATCAATGTTTGTTGGAAAAAGAAGGCATGATATGTGACTGAAATCGTATTAATACCGTGTGCTAGGAAATTTAGAGATAAATCTTTGTCTTTCAAATATTATATTTCTCTTTTTTAAACGTTAAACTTAACTTATCTCAGACTGATCATTTGAAGTAACATGCAGGGAAAAAAACTATTTGAACAAATCCATTTAATCCAAAAACTCCCATTATGTTACTCTATCTATACGAAAACAAATTAATTCAAACTTGACACTCAAGGATATTCACAATATATTTATTTGTCTAGAAAGAAAATCTAGTTGTCTTCTGTTCAAGTGAAGGATTTCAGTGGATATAGTTATATGCTTCTAGGATCACAATGTCCTAAACATCTGCATATACGACACTATTATTTTCTTCAGTAAATTAAGAAAATAAAGAAATGGAAAATGGTACATGAAACACTTTTGTCCCAAAATTGTACTTTTACCCAACTATTTATTTGTTCTTGTAAGTTTTAGTTGCGCTGAAAATTTTACTTGATGGTGAGTGATGGTTCAGTGGGACCTGCTATCTTCACCGAGAGGTTTAGGGGAATCAAAAAAATTTAAGACAATTTCCTAATGCGTTTTATTTTCACTAACATATGTACACTGACAATAAAAACGTACCTTGATAATGGAAAACAAACATTTCCTGCAGGAGCCCACAAAATAACACGTTCTCTTTGATGATGAAATGCCTTTATCTTCACAAACTGGTTCCAATTGTTTTGTTGCTATCAAATATTCTTGAAATCCATGGTGTGTTCTCAAATGCAGCTCAAATGTTTTGCTGCAGCTATACACACTACAAGAAGCACACTGGATGGAGAATTTTGATAAAAATATACAAAAAGGAGGAACAAATACCAAACACAGGAACTTTCCCCAAAACAGTTTTGATCAGTGTAGCCTAATGTGATGTCATCAGGGGCATGTATGTAAAAGTTTGTTTTGGGTAGGGTAAGCAAGGCAAGGCAATTTTATTTGTATAGCACACTTTCAACAACAAGTTAATTCAAGGTGCTTTACATGATTAAGTGGTAAAATAAAAATTTGCAGTAAAACACAGATAAAGCATATAAAGTAAAAACAGCAATAAAGCATGAAGCACACACAGATACATCAAGGCATTTATAAACAGCAGTAAAACAAGAAAAATACACAAAACATGATACAACAAAGCATTACTCAAAGGCAACTCTAAACAGATATGCTTTTAGTTGTGATTTAAAAGAACTCAGTGTTTCAGCAGCTTTGCAGTTCTCTGGAAGTTTGTTCCAGATTAGAGGAAAATAGAAACTGAAAGCTGCTTCTCCATGTTTGGTTCTAATTCTAGGGATGTTGAGTAGACTGGAATTAGAGGACCTGAGTGTTCTGGGGGGTTGGTGTAGTGACAGTAGATCTTCAATATACTTTGGTGCTAAGCCATTCAATGATTAATAAACTAGTACAAGTATTTTGAAGTCTATTCTCTGAGTTACACAGAGTCAGTATAAGGCCTTTAAAACTGGTGTGATGTGCTCTACTTTCCTGGTTCTGGTGAGAACATGAGCAGCAGACTGGATTAGACTAGGTAGACTAGATTCAATAAAAAATTACAACAAAATCTCAAATAATTTTGAATAACTTTATGTATTGTTTTATAGGTAGTAAACTATATCTAAAGAGAAGTATGAGTAGTAGCTTAAAACTAAATAAATACTGAAGCTAACCAATTTGGTCACAGTGGTTTGTATTTCAGTGTTATTTGAAGGTAATTTACTATCTCTCATTTAATATTGATATAAATATCACTAATCAAGTTGTTTATTCCTAACACAAACACAGAGATTTCAAGCAAAACCCTTGAAGGGATAGTTTAATGTTTTTTCAACTGGGGTTCTCTCAAGAGGCTTGAGCAGCCAATATCTTAGCTCCAGTAAATATTGTACCTCTCTTAGCATCTTCACTTTGACGAAACAGAGAGATGTTTTCCAGATACAAAAACCAATAAGATTTCAAATATTTTAAGAAAATTGCAATTTAATATATGTCATGGCAGCAAACATCCTCAAATGCTGTTTTGGATAGCTTTAAACCAAAATCTTTTTTGCATTAGAAGGTTAGGTAGACTGAAAAGTACGTTGGTCTGTTGCCTGCAACAGCAAATCTTGCAAGTGAAACACATACTGCAAATATGTAATATCTGATGGAAAAGTAAAGCATGTAACTAAAGTGTATGTACACACAATTATTAAGCATAACATTTTTTTTAAATACTGCAGAAGGAACATGATGCACAGAATTTTGTCCTAAAGGGGAATCTCGTTTGGCAACTTACCTGTACATTCCTTGTTTTTCTCTGCAGCTTGCAGCTTTATATAACCCTCTTTGGCCGAAGCCATCGGCAGATTTTCAGCTTTAAAAATACAACAGCACATGTTGACAGCAAGGCTTATGAGCTCAATCTCACCCCGATGCCTAAAAACTCCAATGAAGAAAGGGAATATTATGAAAGGTACAAGTCACTGCTTTTCTTTTAAGAGTAAATGAGTATATGTCTTTCAAGCAAACCCTTATTTTATTTCAATTTTGGCCTGAGCTCAGAACACTGATGCCGATGGTGTTTCAACGTTGTCAAGAATATCAGTGATTCATTAAGGTCCCCCTCGCACACATCCAGCTTTCATTCATTCAAAGACATTTTCATTTTTGTTGCAGACATCTTGATGTTTGAAATTGAATGTATTCTTGATGAGGGAAGATGGGAATTGGCTCGCTGTCAGATCAGTACTATTATCTGCCTTTTAGGTTTGAAGCAAATTAGACTCTGGGTCCCCAAGGTGCATGGACCCTTGCATGTTGGCAGTGTAGATTTCTCAGAGGGTGTCACTCTTTTGATGGAAATTCATTTTAATCAGAAGAAGATTCACAGCCCCTCTGGACTCATCTACTCCTTTTAGGTTTGTTTTCAGTGTGCCAGGGAATGCGTTTTTGTCCTGTAACCTAAGATTGGATCAATTTAACTCCAACAACCATTCTTTCATATGTGTTTGACACTTTTGTGAAACAGAAATACTTTAAAGCTACAGCGTGCACCAATATTATAAGAAGAATACTCCAAGATCAAACACATAAGTGTTGAACATATACACAGTTTGACAATCCAACAAAGGTGGATTTAAGAGCATAAACATTCAGCATTGAAAATATTTTTGCCTATTACTCAAACTATATGCCAAAAAAGTGTTTTGGGTGATGCCTGGAGTAGAGTTAAATTATATTCCAAAACAATCCGTGAGAAAAACAATCAAGTTTTCTGCACTGCTCTTTGTTGATGCACAGAGAAGCAGGATTTTTTTTTCTTTTTCTATTTCTGACACATCTCATATCGGATAAGGATGTGCTGTCATCTCAGAAAATGCAGAGAGCAAGTTCTTATTGCGTCGGGTTTGACAATATCAAGGTGTTTCTGGAACTGAAATATTTCTGATGCAAAGGCATAACAGAGAAAACACAAAACCTTTAAGGCAGGGGTGTTACATTCAACAACTGGATAAGAAATCTATTTTAATCTATAATGAAACTTGAGATATCAGGATCATGCTAAATATCTGAATTCCAGTCAGTCATTTTTGTCATAATCCTTTATTCTTAAACAACAGAGACCAGACTAATGAATAAGATGTTTTTTTCCAAAATAGTTACCAACAGTTTTATGGTATATTTAACAGCTATGCTAAGTATTGACTTTAACTATAAAAGTTAAACAATATCTCTTACATTTATACTGCTGAACCATTTCTAAAAAATATACATTTTACTTCTTTAAGTTTACTACACTTACTGAAAACTTTGAATTAGAAATCTATGATTTGCTCTTTCCCTTGGGGTATAAATGTGGCGTAACAACAAAGTCAACTTTTTAGCCACTAGGCTGCCCAAGGAGACCTATTTATACTGCCACCAGACACAGTAAGCAGGTTGATAATTTAGGTTAAAAATCCCTAAAGCTCAGTGTTAGAGAACTGGACCCTCCAGCTATCAAATCATGGGCAAGAACACCTTTTTTCAAAATACATATATTGGGGAAGAAAAAAGTGGGTCTAATATGTGAACTACAATAAAGCTTTTTTGTTTAAGTAGTGGTCAGGAACCCCACATCCCAAACACAAAGTGGTTTGTCCACTGTCATAACTTTGAGTTTGAATTCATTAAGCTGCTAGAGTAAAGTATAAAATGCTTGGTGCGCTACAGGCAGAGATGGGAAAATACACAGCCTCAATCTGTCCCTCCACTCTGGGCCAGGTAGCCACTCCATCACTTTGATATAATGAAACGGTACCGCGGCTGTCAGCACCTCAGGAACACACCTCAAACCGCAGGTACAGCCGACCTTCAGTTCTCTCTCCCTACTCCACTGTTACCTACGGACTGCAGCTGAACCTATCATGTCTGTGTTCTCTGGTGTAACAGTAACAATAAACTCATCAGTTTCTGTCAGAGACATGTTATGAATCTTTGCTTATGGAAGTCATATTTAAAAAAGGGCCAATAGTTAAAATTTGGAGGTCGGTAAACATAAATTTCTGTTGCATTTACCTTACTTTCAGGCACGCCCTAACCACTGCACCTCTACACACAATTTATGGCTGGAGGTGAGTGGCTGTGAATAAAATAAAGAAAATGTACAACCTCAATTGCTCAGGGAGGCTATGGCATTTTGAGCTTGAATCTAAACTAGTCACTCAAGCAGAAGCCTAAAATATGAATGATCTGGACTTTTGGTGTGAACATAGTGTTGAGACAAATACACTTAGAAATGCTTAGTTTAAATGGGGGCAAACTACTGTATATCAGTGCAGGGAAGTGAGGGAGAAAAGCATAAGATCTGAACATTAAAACAAATAATGCTCTAAAATTGACAAAATATGCTCCCGATTAATAGCAGGGATTTATTCCCATACAATACCAGCTGAGATATTTTCTCACACAAACAAATAATATGAGCATGAACACTTAATTGCATTGTGGTGTTTGAAACCATCATCCCACAGCTACATTCTTCAGTTTATTACTTCTCAGCTGCTGTTTGGCCAAGTTTAGCCCCCTGAAACTGCATGATTAGATCATTCATTTTGCCAAAGTGATTGTGGAAATGTTTTTCAATCACCCAAAAGTGTTGTTTTTGTGCAAAATATGTAACTTTTAAGTGCAGTTCAGTGATTCATTCAGTTTTTCCTCCTGAAACTTGTTGGCAACAATCAATCTGTTTCACAAATAAGCACCTTCACATAATAATGTGCACCCATGCTGTTTTTCGCTTTCCTGTTTCTGCTACAAAGCAAACAAAAAAAAATTTCTGGTGCCAACTTGGACATTTTAGCAAGAATGCAGTTTGGAGCTTGATCATTATTCTTTGTTTTCTTCATTGCTGTTTCATCTGTCTTTATAAGCCATTGGGTGTGTTGTGGTGTACATATTCCTATGGCCAATCTGATGTTCAAAATATTTTAAGAGCATCTTCCAGGTGCCCAGCATAGTCCAAATAATTTTGGTTTCTGGCAGATACAGTGTTACTGAGGGATTAAACCAGAGAGGAGCCAAATGAGTGCCATGAATTTGGTTTGTTTTTCCCCTGGTGTGCATTTACAACCCCCTGCGTTTCAGGCTTCTCACAAACAGCACAAAAACACAGCAGAAAGGCGTTGGACTCCAAGAGTTTTGTCGAACTTATCTCCACTCAAACCCAGCTGCAGGCTCCTCTGTGTCTGCCTGGGGAGTGTGATTGACGACTATCCTTAGATTGAAATTGATTGCATTAAGTCTTTAACAATGAAAGGCCATTGGTATTTCTGCAGTGAAGATGGAGGAGCGTCTAAAGATGGTATGGAGCTGTCACAAGAACAACAGGGTACTATGTTAGTGCATTGTGCTGTAGTCAGATTCAGAAGATCAGAGTAAGCCTTTGATCTGAGAGATACTGCGCTTCTCATTTGGCTGTATTGATCCATCCAGCTCCTGTTCATGATGGCACAGTTATCATCAATGTCAGTCTGCTGCGCTAAGTGAAAAAACAAGTATCCAGCCGAGCGCTGCCTGGAGCTCAGCTTGATTGTTTAGGTGATGTATGGTGTCAGGGGCTTTTTTTAAAGAAAAGAAAAACATCGATACGCCTCTACTTCAAAGATTTGGGTAACACTTGTTGAAAGATTCATTGATCAGCAACTACATCTTGATACTCAAATTTTTTTTTAAAACAGTGTTTAGAATTCTTTTTAGGGGGCTACAGTGGCTTATGTGGTAGAGCAGGTTGACTGCAGACCCAGAGGAACTGGGTTCAAACCTCGCACATAATTGGGAGGTTGGGTCAGGAAAGGCATCCGGTGTAAGACACCTCCATTGCTGTTCACTGCGGAGTGGGGGAGGCT
This sequence comes from Valencia hispanica, assembly GCA_963556495.2. Taxonomy (NCBI): domain Eukaryota; kingdom Metazoa; phylum Chordata; class Actinopteri; order Cyprinodontiformes; family Valenciidae; genus Valencia; species Valencia hispanica. The sequence continues at coordinate 29,416,298 of OY747707.1, read as the reverse complement.
GGTGTGCTGTGGCAACCCGGGGAGAGAGGTGCTGAAAGGATGACAACGGAATTCTAGTGAAATTATTCTGACAATTTTATGGTTTTATTTTTTTCTAAACAAGCATTATCTTGTTTTAACAATAAACACTCTCTTTATGTTATGCAAAAATGTAATGTGTTATCACTATTGTGTCAAGCAAAACTTCATTATATCCTTTAAAATACCATTTAAATTACATGTTTTATGACATTGAAATGTAGCATGTGTTTCTAAAAAAAACTAAAAGGCGTTCATAGGCTTTTATTGTAGTTTTGGATTAGGAAAAGTCCCAACAATGTTCAAAAAGGGCTTCAAACATCTGAGGTTCTCGTTATACAATAGCCAAATTCAAATGTTCGACTGTTCTCTCTTGGAATAAAAAAAAAACATATCCCTCATACTCTCAGTAATGTAAATTTAAAGGATGATTTTCACGAACCAGAGCAATAATTTTTTCTGAAGATTTTTATATTATTTCTGTACTTGGTTCACAAAGCAGACAGGACTAAATATGTGCAGATCCAAACAAAGTCAACTCTAGCAGATGGGAGTAATTTGCATCTTTTTTTGTTCTTGCACAAATGACAAAGACAGCAGTTGGGGGAGTGAGTAAGAAGATATGAAAAAAATATATATATTATTTGAATTAAAAGAGAACTCCCGGTCTTTACCTGATGAGCCACAGAACACAACCTGAAGAACATTTGACTGGAAGAATAAAAATTCAAAATCAATAAGTGATGGATGTTCCTCTTCCACCGCTGCAGATCAAAAAAGAAGCCAATGCTGTTTTTTCTGGGTGTAATTTACATAATTAGAGACAAATACACTTAGGAGTGCCTAGTTTAAATGGGGGCAAACTACTGTATATCAGTGCAGAGAGGTGCTACAGGTGAAACTTCACAAATTAGAATATTGCACAAAAGTTCATTTTGTTCTGTAATTCAACTTAAAAGGTGAAACTAATATGATATAAACTCAAAGTGAGATATTTCAAGCCTTTATTATATTTTTTTATGATTATGGCTTACAGCTTGTGAAAACCCCACATTCAAAATTACATACATTTGGAGTAATACATGAACTCAATAAAACAAAGATTTTAAATAGAGAAATGTTGAACCTCTGAAAAGTATAATCATGCGTATCTATTCAGTACTTGGTTTGGACCCCTTTTGCATCAATTACTGGCTTAATGCGGAGCGGCAAGGATGCTAATAGTAGCCTTCAGCTCTTCTGCATTGTTCAGTCTCATTTCTCTCATCTTTCTCTCGGCAATGCCCCATAGATTCTTTATGGGGTTCTAGTCAGGCGAGGTTGCTGGCCAATCAATAACAGTAATCCCATGATCACTGAACCAGGTTTTGGTACTCTTAGCAGTGTGGGCAGGTGCCAAGTCCTGCTGGAAAATGAATGCATCATCCCCATAAAGCTTGTCTGCTAAAGGAAGCATGAAGTGCTCCAAAATGTCCTGGTAGATGGCTATGTTGACTCTGGACTTAATAAAGCACAGTGGACCAACACCAGCAGATGACATGGCTCCCCAAATCAACACAGACTGTGGAAATTTTACACTGGACTTCAATCATCTTGGATAGTGTGCCTCTCCATTTCTCCTCTAGACTCTGGGACCTTGGTTTCCAAATGAGATGAAAAGAAGAAATCCACGGAACCTGACAATCTTCTGTATTAGAAAATAAACCTATAACAATAATAGCTCCCTTTTTAAGTCATACAGGATAAAAATTACACAAAAATGAGAAATTATATTCTGAGAATATAACCATTATCTTTCTATTCAAAGTAATAGGAAATAAAAACCAGCATTCTCCCAAAGACACTTAAAGTGTATACTCCAGTTTTTGTTTTTTTCGCTGTCAATTTATTACAGCACTCTAACATTGGACAGTGTTTTCATAGTTTTTGCATCAGTTTGAACAATGGGTTGTTTGCCACCCGTCATACACAGAAACAAATCTGCCAGCTATGAGTAAGGTACTCTCTGCCACACATTAGTCGCGACCAGGATGGAATAAAGGAAATTCCCTTCATGTTTCATGCTTGAAGCTACACTTGGGCTGATGTCTGGTAAACATGAACTGCCCTGCCCTGCGCTTGGGGAAGGCGCCCCGGACAGCACCGAAAAAGGAGACATGTCCGGGGAGAAGAAGATGTTGCTCCTAACATGATATACAACAACAAAGATGCTTCTTTCACAACTAGAGTGAAACATTTGGCTGCTGCTAACTGACCAGCTTACAGCTGGTTTCTCTGTTTTATCAGCAGTCTTTCCAGACAATGGAGCCAATCTTCAATGGAGAACTAAGAATTGTTTTAGTAAGGTTGTGTCTGGGCAGAGATAGATCTGCTTAGGATAAAAAAATTTAAGGTTTGTTTTGATTGTCTGTTTCACAGTTTCTTTGCTGCGTTTGTAAGATTTCATTCTTCAATTGTTTGGGTATAAACAATGTTTTTAAAAGGCTATTGACCGATAGAAAGAGTCGTTTTAAATCATGCAACATGAGTTACTCCTTTCCACCGGAGCTTCTTTTGTTCTTTTGTGCTAAGCTAAACAGAATGACCAGTTAGCTGCACTATAAGCTAAGCATCAAGTCGTTTATCTGCTTGCTTCGTTCATAAACAATTAAGGTTGTTATCTACGGTTTTCAAAATACAGGTCGACTTTAAAATAGATAGTTTAAATACTCAATTGAATAAGTTGTTTTTGAAACCACCTTCTTCGCGTGTCAAAATACTAAAGATCAGTTAATACTGGTGACTGATCCATAAAATAGAAACAATTCCCCAAAGGCTTATAGATTTCTAATTAGGCAGATTATTTAATGAAGTATTACTTCCTCCAAATAATGTTGGTCTTCACATCTACTTTGCATTGTGAATTGGTTCTTTGAACACAAACCAAAAGGTGCTAATTAGTCTTTCTTTACAAGTATTGATCTTTGAATATATATATTCATACTGAACTTTGACATCACGATCAATTTATTGGTTATTGTTTCTACTTCTTTGCATATTTGTCCATTTTACTTTACTTTTGGTAGTTAGTTTTATTATTCATTCTTCTTTTACTTACTAGTTTAGTTGTGTGTTACTAGCTTAGTGAGTTCATTGATTAAAGCATTTTGACTGAAAGTTGAATTATTTGTTAATAAACTTGTATTTTGGAAAGTTGTTGTTATTATTCCTCATACATTTACATACATTTATTAAGTATTGAGCCTTAACCATTGGTTTGTTGATATTTAACTCAGCCTTGTAAGGCACGTAATCATAAACATTAACTGAGACTGAACTATTTGCCTATTATTATTTTCCTGGATCGAAGGATGGTGCCTCAAGCTTGGTAATTTTGACATAAAATTATTAATCTTATTAATAATTGCCCTAAGTAATTTTTCATAATTATTTATAGCCAAAAGATACCTATTATGTCGCAACAGTTTCCAATGTGCTTTGAAATGTTCAATGCTGTCAGCTGTGATCCTAAGTCTAGGGTTGAAAGATGAGAGGTATGAAAAACCGCTGGGGAGAAAAATTTTCCAGTGCAAATATTTAGATGTTTTTCTGTCTGTACAATCAATCAATAAAACTTTATTTAAAGAGCACTTAATACGATCAAGTGTAAGAGATTTATCACTAGAGTCACACACACAATTAAATAATCTAAATAATCCAATTAAGTAAACAGAGAGGTGCAATTATTGGTATTACAGTTTTTGCCTATTGCTTAAACACGTTTTGCTAAATTTGGCTCATTGTGTCAAAACTCTACACACAAGCAAATAAGACAAAACACTGGGAAATAAACCATTAACATCTATGTCAAATTGAAACTCTGCTATCAAAACCTAACAATCCTTTGTCAAAATGTCACTCTGATGACAAAATGATATCCACTTGCATCATATGAATACACTTTCAGATTAGCAGCAACACACTAGTCTACTTTATCTAAAAAACTGCATTCTTTTGTTTTCAGTGTTTTTATTCAGTTCCACAGAGGGCATGTTTTCACAACCAAAAAAATAAATACTGTTTTCAAAATCATTACATTAGTATATTTTACAGTACAGTAAATTCAGTTAAATAAAAAATAAAAAACAAACAATACACTACTGTAAACACAAAAACACAATTGTGCGCAAGTGGGCTCATGGATCCTGCCGTCTGTTGGGGTCTGGCCACAGGATCTCATCAACATCACAAGCAATGTCTTCTCTCGCTAAGCATCGGGGAAAATATCCCCTTGTGTGCCGAATCCATCCCTGGATTGACCTCACCTCAATGTCTCCGCAGGCCTGTTCCATTGCCTGCAGAAGAGGCATACGGGCATGTGGTTGGCGGTCATATACGCGCCATCTCCAAGCGGAAAAAAATTCCTCTATAGGATTTAGAAATGGCGAGTAAGGGGACAAGTACAGAAGTTCAAACTGATCATGGTTGGTGAACCAGTTCTGGACCAGAGCAGCCCGATGGAAACTAACATTATCCCAGACAACAACAAACCTGGGCTGCTCTGGTCCATCCTGTACAACTGCATCATGAAGTGTATCTAGAAATGTGATTATGTGTTGCGCATTATAGGGACCCAGTTGGGATGATGGTGCAGTAACCCTCGAAGACTTATGGCAGCACACAGTGTGATATTTCCCCCGCGCTGCCCCGGGACGTGCAAAATTGCCCTTTGGCCAATTATATTACGTCCCCGTCGTCTGTTTTTGCTAAGGTTGAATCCAGCCTCGTCGATGTAAATACATTCATGCGGCTGTGCAGCTCCATCCATGTCCAAGATTCTCTGTAAAAGAAAAATACATATTGTGGATGGCTTTACTCAAAGCACACGCATACACTACACAGAACCGACCCATCCCACCACACAGGTACCTGTGTAGCTTTCTGAATGCATCTATATGGTTCTAATCCAGTGGTACATATTTATCTGTTACTGGACTGCACCCATTCTTTATTGTAAATGTAAAGGACTGAAACAATTACCTGTACATATTCATGTCGAAGTTCTTTGACCCTGACACTGTTCCTCTCAAATGGGACCCTGTAAAGTTGCTTCATGGTCATGTTGTGCTTTACCAAGATCCGTCTGATAGTTGTGATGCTTACTCGATTCATGTTGTTGAATACTTGGCTATCTGACAGTATTTTTTGCTGTAGCTGGTGGAGACGGATTGCATTGTTTGCTCTGACTAGGTTCACTATGGCAAGTTCCTGCTGTTGGGTGAACAGGCGTTGGCGTCCACCCCCAGTAGGTCTTCTAGCCATTCTGTAGAAAAATGCAACCACAAATTGTTCTCGTCTGCTTCTTTTTTACAGTACGGTGTATACTGAACTTTACTGTATTTACCATACACAGTACTGAAACATCTCAACACATTACTGTATCAAGGTATGTTTCACAAAACAACCACTTTTGTTGAAAAAGGAGCATTAGCCACCTTGGAATACAATACATGTGATACAGTAATGTGATATGGTACAGTACTGTAAATACTCTATACAGTCTGAGTAGAGAGTTGAAGACATACCTGTTTTCCAGCCGGAATGTCCTTATTATGGATGGAACTATGAAGCGGCTTAGATTAGGATGGACTCTCTGCCCAGCTTCCCTCATAGTCAGGCCATGGTTTATGACATGGTCCACCAAAGTTGCCCTTATGTCATCCGAAATAATGGTCCTTGTGTGGCCTCTTCGACCACGTCCTCCTCTCTCTCTCTCTCTCTGTACTCCTCTCTGTCTGTCCTCCTCTTCCTCTGCCTCTAGCTCTCCCTGCATGCAAAGTTCTCAAAATTGCTTAACTGGGGCCTTTTTGTAGCTGGCTGATTGGTGTTCAGTTTTGTAAGTAAGTGTTTTCAGGTGTGTGTCTATGCCTTTTCAATTAACCAGTGTGTGTTGTATTTTGAATTGATGTGTTTTCCCAATGGTACCCTGAGATTTCATTTTTGAACTAAGTGTCTTATGTATGAAATAGTGTGTAGTGTCTAGGAGCAAGTGTGTTGCAGAAAGTATCAAGTGTGTTACAGAATTGCAACTAAAGTGCTAAGCAGCGCTTTTGTTTAAGGTATGGTTACACTTTGTTTAAGGTATAGTAACAACAATTTCAAGTTATGTTACTTTGGTTTCAGCATGTGTCTATAGTGTTCAAGCAATGGGCAAAAACTGTAAAACTATGAAAAACTAAAAGTGAGAGAAATGAATCAATTCTTGACTATGAGGAAGTCTGGAAACGCAGTCATGTAGAAAACACACTGAAAAAAGGAGCCTCTGCTTCCTTTGTGTTCAACTAATGCTAACTTGGTTAACATATAGATGAATGTATGCATTTTGTTTCTGTTTAACTTTTTACCTTTTTTACCATTTATTGGACAGGTGACATGCATTTGAAGTTCTGGATATATAAAGAACTTCAATCAGTTACTCTCCAGCCCTGTTATATTTAACTTTGAAATGAGCTGCCAAAGAAAGACACAGACTTTAAAGGATTGCTGCAAAAACTACTTCATTACGGTTACATAAATGGTCTCACTTTCTTTTGGTCTTGCCTCCCTTAAAGTCTTTATCTTCTTCTCGTCTTGGTGTGATTTGTACTTGTCTCAGTCTCAGCTTAGGTGGTCTTGACTTCAACACTGAAGAAATTATATGGCATCAGTTTAACTGAATGGGGTTGAATGAAAACATGAGGATAAATTAATTTCTAGTTGGTAGAACCAGTGGCTTAATGATTACATGGTCAGTTTATTATTCCTACGTTCATTAGGAACTACAGATGCACATTTATTCCAGTTCCTTTGGTTAAGTAACACTGAACAATAAGCCAGCCTAATGGAGGTCTTCAAATTTCTTTTGACATTTAAAGCAAGAAGCTCTGCATTACACACACGCATGACAGGTTTTGGATTATTTATTAAGTTTTTTTTCTAGATCCATACCATCGACATTGACACAGAGGCTCATCTGAAAACGTCTGCAACTGATTCATTATGCTGCATTAAATGCCCCGAGAGAAGGAAAGGGGCAAAGCCTGATGTATTGCACAGCATATTAAGTCTGTCTTGCAGCACATCAGTTGAATGAAGAAATTCAATGATGTCACAAATGCAAACCTGATAAGAAAAACAAATCCTTGCTTCGAAATACATGAGGATAACCCAAATGCAAACTTGGAATAATGAGGAGAGGAATATATTTCAGGCAGTGATTTAAAAGCTAGGGAAGTGTATTTTTTTGTAATAGAAATGAGAATAGAGTTATAAAGAAATTAGTTACTATTTATTCAGGAACAACAATTCTAGCAAATATTCTCTTGATGGAATGATCTACAATAAGAAAAAGGCCAAGCTCAAAATTGTTAAAGTTTTAAAGACACTTTGCCTGAGTTTGAATAAATGTGCTACAGTACAATATTATTGAATGGTAACTGATGATAAATTTTTCATACTTAGCCCAAATCAATGCCCTCAGACATTTTCATTGCTGATGCAGTGAACAATTGCTGAGGTTATGAGGAATGAGTAATGAAACAATGTTCAGAGTGTTTCTACACCCCAGGCTTGTCAACATAATGTGGGAGCGTATGGCCATACATTATGAAAACCTCTGTGGTGAACCACAATAGGAAAAGATTCATAATGCTTAGCTTGTATCTATTCAGTGTTGCAGATTAAATTTAATAAGTGTCAACAGAAGTCAGAAGGATTGACTCAAAAGGAATAAATCAATATCCTCACATGGAAACATGATGATTGCATTGTGAACTTAGCCATATAAAGTGAACAGCTCAACACTATTCAAAAATAAAGTATTGAATAAAAATATGTTCCAGCCATGATATAATTTAAAGACTGAAACAGCTTGATGAAACATTATGGACTTGATCTGGTAACCCATGAAAATATGAGCCTCTGATGCTTTATTCTGAGCAATGAATGAGCACAGCGTCATCAGTGGCACTGCTCCCCCATCACTGGATCACTTGACTTCCAATTTTATTTTTGAAGGCAGATTGTGAAAGGAACTCAAAGGAACTAAAATCTAATACTATAAGATTAAACCACAGTAACTGCATGTGTTGGTGGGATGTCTTGATACTAAAATTAGAAGTGTTATGGATACCAAACATTCTATAATATGGACCTTTTCATACCACAGGGTTAAAAGTTATTAAAGATTAGACATTATTTATTAACTTTTTTGAATAAAAACTGCTTCAGATTAAATTTATCCTACTGGTATTAAAAGCCATTTTAATTCAGTTTATTTATATAGCGCTGATTCACAACAGCTGCCATCTTACAAGAAAAGTAATTTCAATACAATCATACAAACATTCCAATCAGGTAAAAAGTTTTAGATTTAAGGAATACCTGCAGATTGCATCGAGTCATTGACTTGAAGTTGTGCCCCGTTCATGCAGACTCCAACCACAGTAATCCCTCATACTGAGCAAGAATATAGCGACAGTGCAGAGGAAAAACTCTACTTTAACAGGAAGAAACCTCGAATAGAACCTGACTCAGTATGAGCGGCCATCTGCCACGACCGTCTGGGGGTTCAAGAAGACCCCCTCTATCTACTTCAACCCCGATGCCTATGCCCGATCTCGAGGGAGAGTGTGATGGACCTTCAGCGCCCAGCGATGGTGGGACCCCCGATGCGCCGGAATGCGCGACACCGGAACACGGGTGTGCGTCTCAGGATGAGGGGGGTGATTCTCCGACTCTGGCTGAGGTTGACAAATGGGACCTGGTGGACGGTTTGATGTCATCCAGGTTCATCAAGGCTGTAAAGACTGCTGTTCTGCATCTATTTCACATGACCAGTGCTGCTTATCAGAAAGATAACTGTTATGGATGTCAAATTAGCCATCCCAGTCAGTTGCAGCATCAATGCCTAGAGCTAATGGATGAGGATTATTACCAACTCCACTTTCAATCAGTCATGCGACAACTTCTTACCCCGCGATTCATTCCAGCTATTCAAATTCTGCTGGTAAATCGGAGCATACATGATGATGATGATCTGAAGGTGAAAACAGTAGCTGAAACCGTTCTACATGAGCTGAGGAGTATGCAGGGGTTCTACAACGCGATTCAAGCTGTGTATGGTGATAGGGATGATGAAGCCATCCTGGAAGAACTCAGGACTGTCTCCCGATGCTATGGCTATGAAATCTGATGTGTACTAATGTTGGCTATATCTCCTCTGATATAAATGCTCTAGTTTAATCCTGACGTGTTTTGTTTTTTATTCATTTGTTTTTATAATTGTGTAATGCTATGGTTTTAAACTTGTAATAAAAAAAAACTTTGATCCAATCATATGGTTCATCTATCTGATTAATACAAGGGTTAAATTACACTAGCCGTTCTCCTGTACTATCATTCAACAGTAAAATGTCAGAACAGAGGGTGTTGACCAATGCATACTATGACCCCGCCCATCCGGGGAGCTATGGGGGTGTTGACAGATTGAGAAGGGGTTAAAAGGACAGAGAAGGACGTGTGATCGGTGTCGAAAAAGTTAAAGACTTTCTTTCAGGCGAGGACACCTACACGTTGCATAAACCTGCACGAGTAAAGTTTCCCCGGAATCGTGTTTTTGTAACCAAACCCTTGAAGCAATTCCAGGCCGACTTATGTGACATGCAAGCCTTGGCGACACATAACGACGGATTCAACTATTTACTAACAGTGATTGATGTCTTTTCAAAAAAGGCGTATGTGCGTGCTTTAAAGAGAAAGACGGGGTGTGAGGTCGTTAAGGGGTTTGAATCAGTTTTTCAAGAGAGTCAAATTCCACAAAAATTACAGACGGATGCTGGTAAAGAGTTTTATAATAAACAATTTAAGTTAATGATGAAGAAATATGGTATTACCCACTTTAGTACAGCCAGTGATCTAAAGGCATCTGTTGTTGAGCGCTTCAATCGCACTCTGAAGGGTAGAATGTGGAGATATTTCACCGCTAATAACACCTTCCGGTACATCGACGTCCTTCAAAAGCTAGTGGAGAGTTACAACCACAGCTTCCACTCAAGCATTAAGATGACACCTATGCAAGTGACGTCAGAGAATACTCCTCAAGTCATGAAAAACCTCTATTGCATCACCCCATCGATAGACTCTGGTAAAATAAAGACAAAGTTTAAGAAAGGGGATCTGGTCAGAATATCAAAGCTACGTGGGGTATTTGATAAGAAATATGAGAACAGCTTCACAGATGAAATATTTACGGTTGACCGTTGCATACTCCGCTACCCCCCAGTGTACGAGTTAGTTGATTATGATCAGGATCGAATACACGGATCGTTTTATGAGGCCGAATTGCAGAAAGTAAAAATTAATGGTGAGCGGGTGTATAACGTGGACAAGATTTTAAAGCGGCGGAGAGTCAACGGGGAGGACCAAGTCTTTGTGCGGTGGAGAAATTGGCCCGAAAAATTCAACAGTTGGGTCAGAGCCTCAGATGTTAAAAGTGTCAAATAATATCGCCCACAAAACCGTTTAACACATCGTCGATTCACTATAAAGCGTGGGTTCTACAGACTATGATTAATTAGTAAACCTTACCCTCCAAAGCCTTTAGATGACTTTTTTTGCTCCGTCAAATTCACAATGTCTGATGAGGGGTTCTATGTAACTCTACCTTCCAACGCCAGCGGAGAGGTATTTAAAGATAACAAGAGCTCAAATTATACTACAGACCTTCCAAAGGCTATTGAGCTAAGTGGAGACTGGGTAGTGGGACTGTGTGAAATTGTCTACCCTCATACATGGTATAACCTGTTGGATCAGCATTCATACATTGATTTAAAGAAGGTTGTTTATGAGGTGGGAGACAAATCTAAAGATGAGAGGAATACACCCCGTATAGAATACGCCAGGTCCAAGTTTTCCGGAGGGGGGTATTTTGAGAGACCTCAAGACCTCTCAGATGCTCTAGTCCCAGCCATGAAGAAATATGACAGGAGCATCGATCTAACCTACAATAATGTCTCGAAAAAATTTGACTTCAGGGGGGATGGAAGATACAAAATTCGAGCTAGCAACCCTCTCTCCATCATGCTCGGTTTGAACGCTGACGAATGGTGGACCATCTCCAACAGATCTGCGCCCCACCCAGCGGATCTCGGCACTGGTGTATATAACCTGTTTGTCTACACAGACATAATCCATTTCCAAACTGTTGGTGACAGTCACTCACCTCTGCTCGGTGTCGTAAACATAAATGGTAAATTCGGTGACGTGATTGGTGTGAGGTATAACACAGTGCATTACCTCCCCGTTTCAAAAAGCTATATTAAGACAATCTGCATACAGGTAAAAACAGATCGTAACGAGTGTGTGAACTTTGTATACGGGAAGACGATCGTGAAGCTGCACTTTAAACCGGTTTTGACACCTGCGGTAAAATGGCATACTTAACACACAGACCAGAACCAACGCGGTTTGTACAATATTATGTGAACCAGACGGGTGGAGAGCTACCCGGGTTTTCAGGACAGCCTGTCATGTATGGTCGTGGATTTGGATCTGTGTTTGCCCGCCTCTTCCGATTTATATCCCCATTTGTTAAGAAAGGAGTGTCGATTGCTAAACCGCACCTTAAAGCTGCGGCATGGAATATAGCTTCGGACGTCTTTGGGAGGGCGGTCAATAAAATCAAGAGCAAGATCGGTCAGAATTCTGATGCTCAGGAAGGTTCAGGAATTATGATCTTATCAAGACGAGGTCGAAAGAGACCCCCTGGAGAGCGTGTTTGGATGACTAGAAAACAAGCCAAGACAAAGAAAAAGAAACCACTCAGGGTGAGCAGGCAGAGGGGAAGGAAGTCCGGCAGAGGCTCTGACATATTTTAACCGAATAGGAATATGGCTCTACTACATGTCAAATTGGGAGAGTGTACGCTCGGTGAGCTTGACTTATTTTCAGCGCCTATGACTCAACTATCGGTAGAGGATAAGCTGTACACTGAGATTTCACCCCTTTCAGCCATCACCGATGGAGGACCGATAGAATTTTTTATCCCTGGTGGGGGCGAGTCGTATACCGATTTAAATGACATGTTGATCCATCTCAGAATTAAAATTAGCAATGCTAACGGTTCGCCCATGGCTCGTGACGCTAAGGTCGGCTTAATTAACTACCCTCTGAACACAATTTTTTCCCAATGTGATGTAACCCTTGGAGACCGTTTAATATCGCAGTCCAGCGCTACGCATCCTTATAGAGCTATGATCGAAACATTGCTTAATTATTCAGATCAAACCCTTAAAAGCCAGTTCAGTGCAGGGCTTTTTTATAAAGATACAGCCGATGAAATGGATTCTACAGAGACTATTGATGGACCGAATGAAGGATTAAACCAACGTGCCTCCTTTACAGCCCAATCTCGAGAGGTGCACCTACTAGGACCGCTTCATGCTGACATATTATTCTGTGAAAGACTACTTTTGAACTCTGTTGACATAAGAATTAAGCTAACACGAGCAAGCGATGCGTTCTGTCTTATGGGTGCTGCAGATTCTACTTTCAAACTATGGATTTTAGGTGCAGCTCTCTTTGTCAAAAAGGTGACTGTATCTCCCGCCGTACGGCTCGGTCATGAGACCGCATTAATGAAAGGAAATGCTTTGTACCCGGTATCGCGTGTAAATGTAAAAACATACTCTATACCTGAACATTCAAGAATATGCACTCAGGAGAACCTGTTCTTGGGTATGACACCTAAATATGTGGTTATTTCGATGGTTAATCACCAGGCCTTCACAGGAGCGCGCAATTTGAATCCGTTTTCATTCAAGCATTATAATATGGAGTATCTAGCTCTGTCCCGTGATGGTAGACAGATTCCTGCAAAGGCCTTCCAGCCAAACTTCGATCAGGGTAATTCTGTACGAGAATATTACAACCTGTTTACATCCGCAGGGAGGCATTTAAAGGATCTCCCCCTAAGCATAACTAGTGAGGACTTTAACACGGGTTACGCATTATTTGCTTTTAATCTCGACCCATGTGCTGAATCTGAAGCACTATCACCAGTACGCAGTGGTAACATTAGGCTAGAAATGAGATGACATGAATAATCACGAACTCGATGCAATACTCAGTCATCTGCTTGGGAAGCTTTTCTGCGGTGTATGGGCCAGCGACCAACTGGAGCTGCTACCACTAACATTCCCCAGACCGGCTTATTTTATCGTCAATACACACCCTTCTAACATGCCTGGGGAACACTGGCTAGCCCTCACTCTGGAAGAGGGTGGTAAAGCAATGTTTTTTGACTCTTACGGGTACTCACCAGAATTTGTCTATTACCCTTCATCCATTTTGGATTTTTTGAAAGATCGTTCGTCTGTGATAATGTACCATAACCAACAATTTCAGAGCGTTCAATCTTCTGTTTGTGGGCATCACTGTATTTTTTATTTATGCCATAGAGCCTGTGGTCTCTCCATGCAACAAGTTTTATCAAAGTATTGTCAAATTCCTGAATCAAATGATGAGCTTGTATCTAACTTTGTCAAAAAGTATGTGAAATGTGCTATGAAGCGAAACACAACGTTTTTCACGCATAGAACCTGTTCTCTAGATGTGTTTAAAGATTGTTACGGGTTTTGATATGTATGAGAATATGCATCAAATGTATTAGACTTATGATGTGTAACATGGAATGAAATAAACCTGTACGCATGAAATTATGTGAACACATATCGTTTATTGTGAAAAGAAACAACGCTTATTCAGTAGTCATGCAGCTAGGGGGAGAATGTGAGCCAGCTGGGGGCTCGGGTTGCCTTACGAAGAGACTTTTTACTGAAATGATCTTCCGCTCTGGTCCAGAGGGGTGATAAGGTAACACTCTTACGCTTTCTGCGTGGTACCTGCGCATTCTGAGGCCAAACTGGTGACATCATGAACGACCTCCTTCTTTCCCGCCGTTTTGTAGCAGTTGGAGCCTTTAAAGACGGCCAAACTGGTGACATCAATACGCGCTTTTTATTTTTTGATTTCCTGCCTGCTCTCTCATCCACGACACTCTCAACGGCAGGTGTAGAAGAGGTCTCTGCGGAGTCTAGACCGTCTAAACCTCGGCTATACCCACTAACGATCTGGTTGTCCTTCGGGGGGTCATCATTCGCACGGTCTCTCTGCAGCGATAGGGTGACACGCGGCTCTTCGTTCTCTCCTTGCTTAAGGAGGGTTAGGTATTTCTGAAGTAATGCGTGGTAGCGTTTAATTTTCTCGTACGATGCACTGTTTGGGTCATCCAATATTGCCTGCATGTCCTCATCAGTGTCATCCTGAGCCTTCTGTCGTATGGTTCCGGAGTTATCCCGTTGCTTCAGACGATTTAAGTGATGCGGCGAGACTAGAAACATTTTCTGTGATGCTCTCAGTGTCATAATACACTTCTACCGGCGGAATATTCCAGCCACCAATTCTCCGAGAAACGGTATTACAGCTGCAATCAGCGGGAGAATTCCTCCTGTCTGGGTTTTCAATGTCTGTCGTTTGCGCTTTAACCCCACCTTCTGATCAGCCAACAGCCTGAGGATTTTTTTCTGCTTCTTAAGTCTGTTGTATTGTGTTGTGGACAGCTTGATGTTCCCTTTCAGCACATTTAAAGCAATCTCGCACAAGGTTTGTAGAAAGTCGGGAGAACAATGAGTTAGGATATCTTTACGTTTCTGGGGTGTGGAATGAAAAAGAGCCCCTAGTAACGGTGCATTTCTTTTTATGCGTGCCGACATGTTGGTCACTTGTTCTTAGCTATGTAAACAGCCGGCCACTGTCCAGGAAGTAAACCTGTCCTGAGCCTGTATTGGTCTGGTGTGTCAGGGGTTAGGTCTACAAATAAATAGCCGTGTGGTTGGCTCGTAGCATCTTCAAAACTCTCCATGAAAAAGGGTTTCTGTCCAGGGAAAATTTGACGTGCTAAATTTGCTACCTGCAATCTGTCACGTGGGTTTTTAAACAAGACCATATAATTACAATTAAGACTGATAGTTCGAGTATGTTTCCCCTTGAGAAACACATTCTGAGTCAACATCATAACGCTCATGTTTCTATGGTGTCGATATTGTGTAAATATTTTCACGACCTCTGGATGCTCAGCTGCTTGAAAGAGTACATCATCGAGAATCAATAGATGCGATTGATCTGGGGGGAATAAAACATCATCTTCAAAGGAATGAGGCAATCCTTCGATGAATTTAATTGATTTATTAATCTTCATCAATTCCGTATACAATGGTTGGAATGAAGTGTAGATCCAAACAATATTTTCAGGTACAGAATCCATCACATGTAGACAATTAATCAAAACATTTTTTACAAAAAAAGACTTCCCACAGCCACTCGGGCCTACCACAAGACTTGAAAAAGGAGTTATAAATCTTGGGTCAAAGTTAATCGCTTCCAGTTCACCCTGATGCTGCATTTTCCCCCCTCAAAAACCAAATGGTAGCGTCGTTCCGTCTGGGAACAACCTCCGCTTGTCATAGACCACCCTGAAAGTTTTGGTAAATGAGTGATTCCTCAGATGGAACCCGTTTTTATCACGTTTGATGGAATGCTGCGGTGCTTTGAGTACCTCGCCTCTCTCACCACCCAGGTAACCGTCAACAAGTCCTGTCATTGTATCAAAATTCACCCTTTCACAGCATTCTATGGTTCGCGATATCCCCTTTGCCCTCATCACAATCTTCCCCCTGTGCTTTGTCTGATATGAGTAACTCTTTGGCCCTGCGGCAACAAACTCCTGAATGGTGTCCCCTGGTGGGAGCTCGTTTGTCAAGTCACCCAAATAGCTACCTGTCGGCAGAGAGCTCTCGCCTTCACGCACAACATAGATTACACTGTCTGTGTCAAGGTAGAGTACCCGTTCTTGGAGTTGGTGTAGGTATCTGAATAACTCTAGTCGTGCGTAAGCTGTTGTAAATGCGGCAACGAACACATTGGTGGTTTTGTTAGGGGGCGTTACACAGTTTTTGTTGTACTTCCATTGAATCATGACCATCTTGGGGTTCAGAAAGCTGAAGTATGTCACGACGAACTTCCCTGAAAACAGGAACTCAAAAAACTTGTCAGGGTGTTTAATGATTGAGGTTTGGGTTTGGTCATTTTTTTGAGCAAACTTCCCCCAAAGCGAATTCAAACACAGCTTGGCTACTTGACGTTTTGCCGGGTTTACTTTAATTTTTTCAGGGTCTAACTCTACACCCTGATTCACCATGAAATCCTGGATGTATTTCTGTTTGTCCTCCTCGCTCTCTACACCCTCGGGATAACCTGAAGCTTCCTGCTTGGTCTTCAAAAAGGAGTTGACATACTTTGCAAAGATCTGATCACTATGCTGCTCAAAGTGCCACACCTCAATGATCTGATCGATTCTGTAGCCGTGTGAAAGGGCTTCTTTAACCTCTTCAGACACCCATACACCTGTTAAGGCTCTCTCAGTGTCTGTCTGGGTGCAACTATGTGTCTGATTGTTCTCCAATGCACATGTGCGACAGAGGGTGAATACAAGCTTTCCATAATCTGTTCTGAATGGTAGAATGGGGAAATAAAGACCACGAGGTGGTGAAATGACTGCTTTGATAAATCCATAATAATTTCTAGGATCATCAAAGTTTTCCCTGATTATGATCGGGTGCCCTACA
This sequence comes from Valencia hispanica, assembly GCA_963556495.2. Lineage (NCBI taxonomy): Eukaryota > Metazoa > Chordata > Actinopteri > Cyprinodontiformes > Valenciidae > Valencia > Valencia hispanica. Next base: position 29,399,580 of record OY747707.1, on the reverse strand, counting down.
GGAAAGCTTTTCGTCTTCTGAACAAATGGGTAAAGACTACACACGTCCTGGTAAAGAACCTGCTCACCGGGGGCTGCAGAGTACCTCAACCTGACTGCACATGTACGCCCTCCAAAAAGCGCTTCACGGGGGGTAAGTGGTGCAGGGAGCCTGGTAGGTCATCATGAACTGCTTCACATCAGCGTTACTCTTCTTCATTTCTTCCCACACATGTTCCCACATCACCTCGAGCTCTATACCGTACACAGTCCTCAGCACATGCTCCCTCTCCATGGTGGCAGCGTAGAGCTGCCCATAAGGCACACCGGTCAATGGACTCTCAGCTGTTGGATAGCGACAGGTGCTGCAGCCATGATGCTCACACCCATGGAACTCAAACCCTATTTTACGCTCCCCTACCTCCAGGTAACCGTCTAAAAAGTATGATCCAATCTTTTTCTCACCACCTCTTAGAGCATGCTGTATTCCAACCCTCCTTGTATGTGAAACATATTCCAACCATTCAACGGAAGCTGTGGAAAACTTTTTAAACTGTTCGCTGTAGTCTGTAGGTGAAGGCACAGCGAGAGTGTCTGCCTTCAAATGATTGCTTTGAAACACTTTCATACAAGCGCTTGCGATGGTGATCCTGTTAAAAGGGTCAATCTGACTGTCGTTAAAAAACTCCTGACGAAACCTTGTACATCCTTGTAGGAGTATCTCCACATCCTTCTTACAGTAAAAGAGAGCCTCCTTTTTAAAGTCAAACACGCCCTTGCTAACCTCAGCGTATCATGTATAGAATTCCTCCTGCTCAGCACGATTCATTCGCTCAACACCGTAAAATGATGGCAGCGGGTAAGAACCTACATAGCTCAGATTATCAGAGGATGAGAAACGGTGTGGGAAATAGCCCTTGCTATGGTCAGGAAAACCGAGGGCTTCAGGCATTTTACTAAGCTTCATGGCAAGGAAAGATAGGCTGTCAATGAACCTCAAACCGTAATCAGGATCAGTGATGCTCATAATTTTACACCCTTGCATAATGATGTCAGGATTTAAACCCATCTCCGTCATTGCATTCAGAACAAGGTAGGAATCAAAAGCTCTAGCATTATGGGCTACACATGTGTAATTCCGACGGCCTGGCCTCCTGATTTCACGAATAAACTCCCGAATACAATCACTGCCGTAGGCTGACCACTCCTCGCCAGATGTGGACTTTGAACAGATCAGAAATGGAACATGCTCACCCTGCGCACCAGGGAAAGTTTCAATATCGTAAAAAATCACCTTGTCACTTATTTCGGTATCGACAGAACATGTCTGGATATAACATTTATGGTCTGATGCCGGCTGGTCCTTATCAAGCTTACCCCCACAAATCCCACACTTCTTCCCTTGACACACATGCTTCTTGCCTGTTGTGAGACTCTGGTTATAGTTTAACCCACAGTTGGGACATTTCTTCACCTGATCACAATGACTGACCATCACACGCGCCCTGGGTTTTAGCTCAGGTACTTTATGTCTATCGTAACACGTCTGGTTCTTGCAATATCTGTTACAGTCATGACAAAGAATCGGATTTGTAACCCCCTGAGCACACGCTGCATCATTGCAGACAGCGCACGAACCTTTGCATACATGAATGTATTTATGCCCTATAGGATCGAAACAGTAGTGACAAATATCCCGAGCCCCTATAAAACCCTTCAAGTTTTTGATCCCGTAGTAATGGTCTCTGAATTGCAATAGAAAAACAGTCCTGCTTCGGTCCTCAAAGTCGGTCTGAATCTTCCCTAGAGCTCTCTCTCCCTCACTTCTGATAAAAACAACTATTTTTCTGTTCAACAACTTCTCAAATTTGTGGATATCGCCTGATCTGACGGGGGTGTGTTCTGAAAGGCCTGCACGCTGTTGCAACTCTCTACCGAGCTGTATAGCCGCATCGGAGCCGAGGCTAGGGTCTGCAACACAGGCTAAGCTAATAGCAAAACACAGTTTATCATCTCGATCATTGTTCACAATATATAGGTGGCGTCTCTTCTTGTGTATAAGCTCGCAATCGAGAGACATTTCAGCTTTTCGTCTAGCTCCCCCGCTAAGATCACGCACTGTTTGAATTACAAACTCCAAACGCTCTGTTGAGGCTATTTCAGCATTGGATTGCATCAGATCATCTAAAAACGTTTCGAACTGCTGCATGACGTTACTCCCCCCTTCATCGACAGAGAAAGTCACGCTGCGAGACACGCCGGGTCCATTAACCTCTATCTGCACAATATCGTTAGTGTTAACCAGTGGTGTCACCCGGTCTGATAAACCCCTGAGCATATTCATTATGTGATCATGAAATTCATACGGACACGGATGATCACCCTCAGGCCGGACAAAGTTGTGTCGGATCTCTATGTTATTGAATTCGTCACGTACATTGATCTGAAATTCTTCATCTTCCTGACTAGACGGTTGAAGACTATTTAGCTCCTGTGAGACATTCATAGTGACTGGTTGATGTTGCTATTTAAACACACGATCAGAAAAAAAAGGACATGAAAAAACATTCAGAGTCAGACAATACACAAGTTGGAGAAAGCTCCAGACAGTCTCACTGTTAATTGAAGTAGCAAGGCGGGCGTTGGGCAGATCCGCTGAGGTCCAATTGCAAACAGCTCCGCGCTTCGATCACGATCTATGATAAAGCGCAGATAAAATTCAGGAATATAATAAAATAAATAAAAATACGGTAATACCAGTGTCTAAACAGTCAACAGAATTTAACAAACAGTAAACTCACCTCAGAGCAGAGTTTCGCTTTGTAACAACCCCCAGTCCCGCTCCAGCCCGAAAACCAGCTCAGAGCAGCAACTGGAGTTGAGCGATACTTCTAGCTGTAACAGAGTATGTATGCTATGGTGAATCTATCGATAAGCCAGCAGCGAATCCATCTTGGTGCTATGAAACATCCGAAGACGATCGCACAATTGCGAGCTAAAAAAAACATTTACTCACCTCGCTCCAAACCGATAATACAGGTCGCCGATGTGAAGATTTCCTGAAGTCGCTGTGAAGTTGATTTCACCGCTGAACCCGTAACTCCAGCTCTTAGCAGGGGAAGCTCGGGAATCCCGCCAGGACTCAGCTCTGACGCGGTCTGACAATGACGCGGGCTTCTGGGATTCCCCTCGAATGAAGCCGGTGATACAGTCTTCGTGAAACCGCTGTTTTCTTTGTTCGTCGCAGCACCGCGCTCCGTGTCCTTAAGGTCGGATTGTTGAATGAGGTCCTTCCAGCATGCTGTAGAGATTAACCGTTTTCCGACAGCCTTTTATACAGGTAAATGCCGCCCGGTGAGCACCGCCCAAACCGGTTTACCTGACTTGCGGACGTAGGTGAAGTCAGGGGCGTGATAAATACAGCGAATACAAAGCAGAGCAGGGGCGTGTCAAACGCTGATTGGTGGACGGGTTTTTATCAGTAACTTTAGTAGTTTTATAGATTTCTTATTTCCAGCTTAAAGCAACCAGGTTTAAAGTGATGTTTTTTTTTAATCCTTATCTGTTTTTAAAGACTGTGTAATGGTGCATTTTTAAAATCAACAAAAGGATGAGCATCTGCTTCAACATAGCTGTGGGTGAATAAATTCTCTTTTTAGTGCTCTTACAAGTTTAATTTATCATGGTTGAATTGTTAGAATCAGATGTAATGGTGTCTCTAGAGTGTTGGAGCTAATGTGGTTTTAAATTAAAGTCAGGAAGCTAAAAAGCACCTTTTAACTGTTTAAAATAAAATGGAATGCTCAAGGAGTCATGTTGAGACAGAGCCCAGACCGTATAATATTAAAGGGACTTGTTCGGACATGTTCTGATGACACTGAGGAGTTAGATTCAAACCATTACTATTTATTGGGCCACTAGGGGGAGGTATTTTCATATATGCATGTAGTTTCATTTTTGAGCCACTAGGGGGAGGTATTTTTACATTTGCATGTAATGTTACTTTGATCCACTAGAGGGGGCCAATTATACAATAGGCTGTTATATTAATTTTGAACCACTAGAGGGAGGCATTTATAAGTTTTGGTGTAATAGTATTTATTGGGCCACTAGGGGGAGGTATTTTCATTTTTTGCATGTAGTTTAATTGTAGAACCACTAGAGGGAGCCATTTAGTGCCATATTTTGACAGGTGGGCGTGACCATCAGGGGGCGTACCCTATTTCGACAGGTGGGCGTACCCAATTTTGACAGGTGGGTGTGTCCTATCTTGACAGGTGGGCGTGGCCACCAGGGTGCGTATCCCGTTTTGACAGGTGGGCGGGGCCATCAGGGGGCGGGGCTTAAAATGACAGGTGGGCGTGACCATCAGGGGGCGGAGCTTTTTGTGACATGGCGGAGCTTGTTCCGGCAGCCAGGGTGCCTGCAAAAGTGGGCGTAACCGGAAGGGGCGTTCCCGGAAGTGGGCGTTTCCGGAAGTGGGTGTGACCGTAAGTGGGTGTGTCCGTAAGTGGGCGTGGTCTCATTTGCATTTTGACAGCTAGTGGTCTATACTTTCTCTGTTGTGTATCATCGGCATAGCTGTGGAAATTTATCCCGTGCTGTCTAATAATTTTACCAATTACAAGCAAATATATAGTAAAAACAATTGGTCTAATCACAGAACCCAGTGGTACTCCACAAGTAACTGTTGAATGTGAACAAGATGTATCATTTACATGACCAAACTGGAATCTGTCTGACAAATATAATTTTACAAGAGCTTGGAAGACGGTTGGTTCATTCGAAGGGTATAACCAAATATTTGGAGGGGCCGACAGGGGTTCAGCAGGCCATCTTCCATTTATGTCTCTGGCATATTCTGACATGGTGATAGTCGTTACGGAGGTCTAGTTATGTGAAAATGGTGGATCCTTGAACTGGTTGAAATGCTGATGCCAGCAGCCACGGACTCGATATATTTTTCTATTGCCTGAGTTTCTGGCCTGGAGAGATTGTTTAAATTGCTGGATTTTAATGGAAGCTCCTAGTAGTAGGTCTATTGAGCAATCATATGGCTTGTGTGGATTTAAAGAAAGGGCTTTATCCTTACTAAAAACCATCTTTAAGCCATGGTACTCAAGAGGGATGGACAGGTCAATCTTTTCAGGTGGAGAGGATTCAGTTTTGAAGTTAAAGGATGGGACAGCAGATTGGAGACAGGACGAGTGACAGAAAGTGGATCAACAGTCAACACGGGACTGGTTCCAATTGATATATGGAAATTAATGGGTTATGTGGTGAATCAAAGATGTAGAAGGAAATGTTTTTCGTGATGCAACCAGAAACTATTAAATTGATCGGTTCGGTCTTGTGGGAAATCTGTTGAAGGGGCCTACCATCTAATGCTGAAACTCCAAGGGATGATTTTAATGGTTCCATCTGGATCTTACATTGCGTTACCAGGGGGGAATCGATTAAACTCTTTTCACAACCAGAATCAAAAGAACTGAGAGAAAGGGGTCTGTTACCTATGTTAATTTGGACTGTCAACCATAGTCAGGGAGTCATTTGTGGGGTGACATGGTCTGCCAAGCTCCCCGTTTCTATTGGCGACCCCTCTCTTACTACAGGGTTATGGCTGGAGGATCGAAGGGGATAGTTGGCAATTAAATTATTGGAATTGGCACAGTAAATGCAGAGCCAGGACCTGCGTTGTCTTTCTTCTGGGGTGAGTCTGGTTTGACCAATCTGCAGGGGTTCGGCTTCGTTGGAAGTATGACTAGAAGGAGAAACAGACAATGGGAACAATTGTTTGCTTACTTGCGGTTAATAGTTTACCTCTGTCTTTGTTTCTTTCCCCAAGACGGTTGTCAAGGCGGGTTGCCAGGTTGATTAAATAGTCTAATGTAGCAGGTCCGTCCAGGAGAGCAGGTCCATCCTTTAAATCATTTTGGGCATGAAAAATAAAATAAACTTAAGGACTTCAGGGTTCCAATTTCAGGTGATGGTGTGGGTGCAAAAGTTGATTGAAAACTCAGTAACCAGTCGGTTTCCTTATTTTAGTTTTCACTTGTTTCTGGAATGAGAGGTTTTGTCAATATCGTAGGCAAAAGTCATTAAATTCTTGAATAATAATGAATTGTGGAAAGGTGACATCAATCCAGGGATAGGTCCTGAAGTGGGATTCTGCCCATCTGAGTGTTTTCCCAGTTAACAAACTGAGCATGTATGAAATCTTAGAATCATCTCTGGTGAATGCTCCTGGGCAATCGGTTAAATCCAATAGAACACTGGAGAAGGATAGCTCCGCAACACCCAGCCTCACCCAAGTACTTTTCCAAATGGACAGCTAAAGCAGCATCAGAAGCAACGGAGGGAGCAGGAACGGGTGGTTGCTGCAATAAAGCTGTTGTGTTAACCAAACGTTTAAGTGTCATTTCTTGTTGATCTATTAGAGTCTGAAGAACCTGATCATGATCAGAAAGGGATCTTGTTAGGGTCCCTGCTGGGTCAGCTTGGCCTGAGTGTTCTGTCATGTTGGAATTCCGCTTTTTGACCCACATGCAGAACACTACTAGGGAGACCAGTTGTAAAAGTTTTAAGGTTTTTATTGAAACATGAAAATGTGAAGATGAAAAGCATGGGAACAATGCAGAAGGAAACAGAGGAGAGCTGAGCTGCAGGGGAAGAAATCCAGAGCCAATATAGATTCCTGAATAAAGAGTAATTGCTTAGATGAACTCAGATGAGGCTTACTTGGTGGAAGGAAGTTTAAACACCAGGGGGCGAGAGCTAGGAGTCTGGGATATCTCCTGGAGCTTCCTGCTGCATTCTTGGAGATGTGGAGATGGTAGAGTCCAGGAGAAAGGATGGGAGCTGAGGGCAAGCAGGCAGAGCACAGAGATGGACCATGGATCACGGAGGAGCTTGAAGGCAGTCAGACGTGGGGGAAGGACCAAGGCTTACTGAGAAGCTGGGGAACAGATCACGAGCAGCTTGAGACAAGAAAAAACCTTGGAAGGAGCAAAGAGAGGAGTTAACAGGTTTGTCATATAAAAGAAAACCCACACTAGGTACTCAGGATATTGCACGGAGAACTTGAGATTTTACCTAACGACTTTAGAACTCAAGTGCCGAAGGTCTGACAGCCAGCTCCTTAAATCTTCAACCCGTGATTAGCTCAATCATCTGCACCTGTGCAGGTGCAGCAGGCAAGGCTCCGCCCCCTGCTTGATGAACAGTTCCTCAGCTCAGCCAGGTCCTCTGGTGGAAATCTCCATAATGGCGGAGAAATAAGCAGGAAGCAGAAAGAAAAAGACAAACAGAAAAACATGGGCAAACACCCCAGAGTCCTAACAGGTAGAAGGATAATTAAAATATATCTGTAATTATGATCATTTACAGTGTTGTTTGCTAATATGGAAACTAAATCTACTGTTCTACAGACGTCTATAAACACTTACTAAAATGAATGTTGTATTTGATATTGGTTTTTATTCATTTACTCCAACTGTTTCTTTTTTGAGTCAGCATGTGACTTCAACAATCCTATTTAAAGGCTACACTTGTGCACATAAGTTAGATCTTATTTTTTAAGTGTTTTTTAATCCACACATGATCAAAAAGATTTAAACAAATGCACAATATTTTTAGTTTTAGAGATCAATTAAGATGAATTTCAGTCTGTAAAAAGAGCTTGGAAAGACCAATTCAGTACATTTCAAAAGCCCAAATTAAAGTTATATTCATGCTACCAATGGGTGTGGAAAAACTTCATTGCCACTGTGGATATTGGTGGTGGAGACAAAAGTTGTTGTGTTAGTAATTTGAGTACCTGGAAATAAGGAGTTTCTGTGCCTCAGAGACCTCTTAGTAACCATTAGCCTCATTCTGCAGTGAGAATCTTTACAGTGAAATAGTCTCAGGCGGATTTCAATGCAAAGGCAATTTGTGAGTTCTACAAGTGAACTGATGAACCTCAGTTACCTTAACTATGAGGGATGCCCACTTCCAATGCAGAGTCGACAGTGGTGCACTGAAAGCCTTGGTGACGACAGAAGAACAGTTAATTGTTAATTTAGCAATGAAGAAGCCAGGATTTATTTATTCTTGTCTCAGTAAGTTTCCTGCCTCTCTGCTCTGATGAAACACAGCAGCTTGTTTCTCTGGGAGTTGATTAGAAGTCCTGTCCTCTAAGCAGCTGTTCAGTGCAGCGGGAGATGTTTTTACTCCCCCATCTACTGATAACTCATGCAAAAAGCATGTTTTCAAGTCAGAGAGAACTCTGAATGGGGACAGAGTACCTGGAAAAAAACTGAGTCAGAATGTTTATCCAGAACAAAAAACATATAAAAGTAATTTTTTTATTTAGATTCTGAGTGTCAGAAGACGGAACTAAAAAGGTAGACCAAGTAAACTTTTGAGTTTCTCTTCACCCTGTTTATAAATGTTCTGGGTCCTCATGAGAATAGTGGAGTGGTTTGGCAGGTTGAGAAGTTCACTGCATAAAATATTTGAAAGATGGTGTTCCCTTCCCCAGAGACCTTCAGTTTAAAGGGAAATACTTTCTGTTTTTGTTAGCTACTTTAAAGTGAGGGAAAAAATCGATTATCATTTTAAAAGGAATTTTTTTATTTATTTTTCATTTGTTTTTTCCCAGAGGGAGGGTTCAGAGGTTTTTTGCAGTGCATTGTAAGTTATTGAATTATTTAAGTAAATGTTTATTACAAGCTACACTTAATCGCAAATTACTTATTTATCTTAAAAGAAAAAGGAAAACTTGCAATGAATTTAATAAGTTTTCTCTTCTTAAAGAGATAGGCTGCGCTGTGAAAAAGTCCACCAGAAAAACTTTGTTTAAAGGGGATTCATAGCTGTGAAGTCAAACCGAACATCCTGAGACCACAAGGCTGAGAGGCACAAGGGAGAAATGTGAAATAAAGTATTAATTTTTACCATCGGTCAAGAGTTAGTCTTGAACAAAATAGATATAATTTTGAGATTATAGTATATTTCTGTGTTCTTACAGTATTTTAAAGTGTGTTATTGTAAATTGTCAATCTATATGTACAGTTTCTTGCAAAAATAATTCACACTCCTTGAACTCTTCAACATTGTGTCACTGTAGGATTTAATGTATTGCGTTAGGTTTTGATGTGACAGACCAACGCAAAGTAGCGAATAATTTGAACGAAAATAACGTATTGTTGTTTTCCAGTGAAACACTTTGAATTACTCTGTGTATGATTAGTGCTATGCAAACAGACAATTTTTTTTTTTTACAAATCAACATCTAAAGTGTTTGAGATATGGGGTCAGATCAATCTCATTAAGAATAAACTCATGCAGGGTTTTTCACAAATTCACATGCTCATTCACAAATGCACACGCTCTGGTTCACAAATATAATTTCGAAGAAACACTTGTAATATAACTCCACAAATGCACACGATCCGTTTCACAAATCCACACGATCCGTTTCACAAATGCACACAATCTGTTTCACAAATGCATACAATCCATTTCACAAATGCAAACGATCCGTTTCACAAATGCACACGATCCGTTTCACAAATGCACACGATCCGTTTCACAAATGCACACAATCCGTTTCACAAATGCATACAATCTTCACAAATGCACACAATCCGTTTCACAAATGCACACAATCTGTTTCACAAATATAATTTTGAGGGAAGCTTCAAATATAAACTCACAGATCATACGAATCGCTAAATGTGCATTTACGAACCATTTCTCATTCGCGAATCTCTGTATTTGTGAGAGAATTTTGTGTGGTGAATTTTGAGACTGTTGTAACGTTGCAAGTCAACAAACGACACCATTGGCTAATGAATCTGTCAATCAAATGTACGATTCTGATTGACAGATTTGTCAGCTAACCAATATCTTCGTTTTCAGCCAATCGTATGGCTGCTTACAAGAGAGTTCTGACACTCCCATAGACTTCTATGGAAAGAATGGAATGCGGAAGTCACGTGGGTCTGCAGCTGCAGATTGATAGTTCCAAACAGCGCAGCGTCATTGACCGCAGTTCATCCTCGGCGTTTTGGAACTATTGTTCCGGTAAGTTAATGGAATCACAACATTTTTTTGCATTGAAAAGCGTTAGCTGACTGCTCTGTACCAAAAATAAGTCAAGGGTCATATTTAATGTAGCCAGTTTTGGTTGATTAACTGTGTTGATGAGCTAGTTGTAGTTTAACTGCATCTAGCTAATTGTGAGTAGCAGAGGTTTGGAAAAGCTTGACGACCTATTGACGGGTTTATTTCAGTATGTCAAATTCAGCCTTTTAAAAATATTCATCACAGTTTGAAATAGGATATACACTTTTATATCATTAATTTTAATGGGGATTTTTTTTGTGTCTAAAGTATATCTAATGAGTTGCTGGTCACTGTATCAACAGTCTTTAACTAACTTTGATGCATCAGAGATGGAAGCATAAATGGAGATATCAGTAAAGAAAAATGTGATTGTGAAGATGAGAAATTATTTCTTTATTTTTCAGTTAAACCGCATAAGAACTGACTGCAATAAACTGCTGAAGCATATGGCACACGGGATCACCAAGGTAACAAGATATGTTGTTTTCTTGTTTTGTGTCCTCCAAAATAAGAGCTGAATCAAGACATTTAAAGAAAAGTCCTTGAATACCATAACCTTTATAAAGTTGATATTTACTGCAGAACTCTTCATTTGCACTTGTTTTATGAAATTATCGTTTGTAATCATTTGATTAGTTGATAAGTATTATTTATAATGTCAGCCTAAATAAACAACTGTTAAAGGGTAACTAAAAAGTCTTATTAAACTATTACAGGTAACACTGCATTGCATCCATGTCCATCTTCCTGTTTTCAGATGAGTTGCTGAACGGAGAGCTGATCAGTGATCAGGTTTGGTGGAACTTCCCAGTTCTGTCAGTGATGGAGTGATACATAAGTTGGTAAGTGGAGTGTTGGAGGTGGCTGGGTGGTGATGGGGAGGCTGTCAAAATAAAATCAAAATGATCAGAAATGACTTCATTTCATACCAAAGCTAATGCAAGCATAACAATCTTTTTTTTTATTATTCCCTGAACATGCCAAGAACATTCCAAGACTATGTATGATTAAAATAACATAGGTAGAATCGTTTAAATTAAAGTACAAGGGACAAAAAAATCCCACCAAAACATACTATATCATACTATATCATACTATACCATATCTATATCACTATATCATATCATACTATACCATTACAATTCCTTTTTGCACTAGTTTCCAGCTACCTGTTTGACCAATCTTAAGTCCACAGAAGAGTGTTATCATGTCTTGGAGGAATGTGATGGCTTTTTTGTACTCTTCCATCTTATGCCTAAGTGCCATCACAGGGTGGCATGTAGAACCCTGATTGAAAATATTTGACAGTGCAGATTAAACTTATTGTACACAGCTTTCTGTTATTATGACCTCTGGCGATGGTGAGGTTTTTCCTGCTGACTTGAGCCAACCATTTCCTTCTTCTTTCTGTGTCTTTAGGGAAGCCATACGTTCTGATCCCTTTCTTGGACCGATTGCTGCATCCAAATGCAGCACAGCCTGTCATTGTAAAGCAATAAACATATAAAGGTTTTATTTAAATATACATTTTATACATATGAAATGTTGTACAAAACCAAATATAATATGTATAATTACACTTTAAACTTTTATCTTGTTCCACCCTAAACATCTTGATTTGTAATTTGAATTTTTCACCCACTAAGTCCTTCAAAGCAAAACATTTTACTAATGAACTGTTTCTCTATTGTTTTCAGGAAGGTCACCAGTGGTTGTTATCAAAGGGAGCTGCTGTTAATGTTACCAAGGATGAACCTTCATTAGGACTTCAGCACATTTCCACATTGCCCAAATTTGATCCATGCAGTGTATTTGTATAGATGTAATGACAGTGAGAATGATAGTAAAAATACTTCATTAAAGCTTGTTTTACATTTTGCGTAATATTTAATAAAAAGTTTGCGTATGGTTTTTTCCTCAATTAACACTTTTTTTTTTTTTTTTTTTTTACATATACTGGTTTTAACATTATCAATGAATTACTATTTTACTGTAGTCAGGCTAGAACCACAATCAACTGGGTTATAGATGCATGAGTTCATAAGAAAATAAATAATTATAGAATGATGTGTTCTATCGAAAAAAATTCATCCCAGGTCATCAGTCAACGCAGAGACAGCCGCATATTTTCTTCCAAGTTATTTAAAACTGGTTCAAAACATGTAACTTAGATCAGCCTTACATTCAGCTAATTTTCTATCCAACAGCAGGCAAAGAGAACACAGACTGAATGTCATCTGCTAGACATATAGGGTGTTTTAGGAGTAAATCCTGGGAACAGTAATATCCCATGCTTTGTTGAAAGATGGAGATCTAAAGGTAAGCTGGAGCAGAGGTCTGAACCACTGGCATGTTTTAAGTGTATAGGAGGACAAGGTATGGCATTAACATTTCTATCATTCAGAAAACAGGCTATAAATTGGATATTATTACTCCAATTTAGGGTTTCTTGTGGCACATAGTTATTAAACATGCCTATATTGAGCAGTGTAGTGCATTAATTTATCAATAAATATGATCGGTGATCTACATGTATTCTACAATGTGTTAGCGCTCTTGTCTCCCTCTAAAATGTAGAACAGTGACGAATGTCTGTTCCTCTAGAAATGCCTTGATAAAATAAAAATGCATAGCTATTCAGTAAAAAGTAATCAGTACACATTATTAGTCAATGATCAAAAATCGCCAGGAGAAATGAGAAATATTCGATTTTGCGTTCTGTCCCGCAAGAAGCCGCTCAGACTGACTAACAGCGCTGGTATGTTTGGAACTATTGAGGACTCCATGAACCACGTGACTGCGTGTCGGCTAGTTCAAAGTGTCGTAACTCTATGACGCTGCACTGGCAGAGCTGTTATGTGTGCATGCGCAGTGAAGTTTAACCGCAACACATGGCGATAAGTAGCGACCGTTATATACAGTATGGTAGTGACATGCATCAGTCTCAAAACAGCTCCGCTAGTGAGGAGAAAATGTAAGCAGCCATACGATTGGCTGAAAACAAAGACATTGGTTAGCTGACAAATCTGTCAATCAGAATTGTAAATTTGATTGACAGATTCATTAGCCAATGGTGTCGTTTGTTGACCTGCAACGTTACAACAGTCTCAAAATTCACCACACAAAATTCTCTCACAAATACAGAGAGATTCGCAAATGAGAAGTGGTTTGTAAATGCACATTTAGCGATTCGTATGATCTGTGAGCTTATATTTGAAGCTTCCCTCAAAATTATATTTGTGAAACAGATTGTGTGCATTTGGGTAACGGATCGTGTGCATTTGGGAAACGGATCGTGTGCATTTGTGAAGTTCTATTACAAGTGTTTCTTTGAAATTATATTTGTGAACCAGAGCGTGTGCATTTGTGAATGAGCATGTGAATTTGTGAAAAACCCTGCATGAGTTTATTCTTAATGAGACTGATCTGACCCCATATAAGGGCATTTCAATATTTTCTTAAATTGACTTTCACTGCAGTTACAGTTGTGATGCCTTTTTTGGGGTGGGGGGGGGGGGGGGACTCACTCTTCTGCACACAATATTCCAAGCTCAGTTAGATTCAGTGGAGAGCATTTGAATTATCAAGTCAGAATTACAGTAGGTCTAAGCCATTCCAACACATAATATGCTTTGATTTAAACCACCCTATTGTAGCTCTGGTATGTTTAGAATCACTATCCTGCTGGAAGTGAACCACCTCCCCACTCTTGAATTATTTGAAGCCACTAACAGATTTCCTTCCAGGATTGTTAAATTTATCTTCCCACCAACTCTTACCAGCTTCAGGTGAAGCAAAGCGTCTCCACAATGATGCAGCCACCATCAGGTTTTATGGTAACAATAGTGCATTCAGATTGTTAGTTTTCTGCCACATATCAGAAACTTCAAATTTGCTCTCATCGGATCTATTCCATGTGTCTACAGTGTCCCCTTCATGGTTTGTGGAGAACTGCAAACAGGAATTCATATATACTTCTTTGAACAATATTTTTTTGTCACTTTTCCATAAAAGTAAGATTTGGGGAGTTCACAACTTGTTGTCCTGTCAATAGATTATCTAAACGGAGCTTTGGATCTTATCCTGAGTACAGTAACCATGGGTCTCTCTGCATTTTTTGATTAATCCTCTCCTAACCAAATCTGTCAGTTTGTGTGAATGACTAAGTCTTGATAGGTTACCATTTTTGTAACTGAACAGTGCCCTGTGAGATGCTTAAAGTGGTCTATATTGTTTTACAACACAACCCTAGTGCTGGGCAATGTGGCTTAAAAATAAATTCTCAGATTTTTTCATACCAAATCCAATTCTGATCATCATAGATCTTTTTCCCTTGCTGTCTTTTCTTAAAAAGAAATTCAGAATGACAGAAAATATTTGATTATTCGATAAAATCAGTTTATTGCCCAGGCCTACCTAACCCTGCATTAAACCTCTCCACAACTTTATTCCTGACTTTTCTAGTGTGTTTCTTGGTGTTCATGATTCTCTTTGTTCACTAATCTTCTCTAAAAAAAAACTCTGAGGCCTTCAGAGACAAGCTGTATTTAGACTGAGATCAAACTATTCCTAAACAACTTCTCTTTACTATAGGACAAATCAGTCCACAGATTTGTATTTAAAGTATGTATTTAGAGTGAAAAGAGTCATCTGACTCATAAAGATACACAACAAATGTATCTAAACCATGAATGTAACATGCATCTTGGATCTTTATTCGGTCAAAAACTCTCCAATGTAAGAGAAACTGAGCTGTAATCTGAAAATGTTTTTAGGTTTATGTTGTGACTGTAAGGTTAGACATTTGCTGTATCTAAACTCTCTTTGTCAGTTGGAATTTCAAGAGCAAAATACCTTGTTTACTTCTTTGCTTTTATTAAATATCCAATGTACATTGTTTTGCTACTCCCTTAACTTAGCTGACCACCAATTTTAATTAATTTCTCATGATTTATTTAGCCCCTACTGGGCTGGACCAAGCACCACAACCCACAAAGGTTGTTGTCTGCCTAGTGAAATCCCACTAATAGCCAGTTAAGTACTGTTGTTTTCAGGCTCACCCTTTTAGAATTTTTCACCCCTTTAAAATGTCTCACCCTTCTCACCCTTTTAAAAAATTTGGACACAAATTTTGTTGAAGTCCGATTTCAAAATGCCAAACACATAATCTTTAACGTTACCAAATTTTGTGCAATGTCAAAGTACAGGAATTTCCGACTGAAACAAGAACATCATAAAGTCTTTTTTGGATTTGGCATATTGTTCTGCTAATATAAAATGGGGAGCAGCGTGTTGCCATTGCTCCCTCAGCAAGGCACAGAGCAGTGTCCCACAGGACATTAAATGAGAAAATGGACCCAATGGTGGATAAAATAAATTTGTATCACCATGCAATAGTTTCATAATTTTGGGTGTCACCGGTGTAACAAAAAAAGAGCACCTTAGAGCGTAAAATGAAAATAATGTTATAGTGCTCTGATTCACCATTTTGCTGGTAAAAACACAGATTCCTGATTGCCTGGGATACAATGGAAATCATAATTTAATGCATCAATGAATGATTTAATAATTTGATCTTTACAACATGTACATTTTTAACCTCAGAACAAGGGGAACACGACACATTACACTCTATCTGTTTAGTGCAAACTACAGAGAGAGTGAAACAACACCTCTATTACGCAGCATGTAGAACCACCATGAGCATCACTTTTAACTAATTAACCTTTGTATTCAGTCCAACTGAGTTCATTTAATTTATTGTCCCAATGCACAAAATAACCTTGCTCCTTAAAGTTCCAAACAAGCAAAGTGCCAAAATGTTGGTTACTTATTTACAATCAATTAATTAAGTGTGATAATATAAAGGGCACCTTGCTGCTGCTTACCCTCCTAAGCAGCCCAGGGTGTACTAAATCGTTCACATTCAGCTTTTGGATTTTGGCTCAGGTTTGTTAAATTAATACTGATACGTTGTAATATGCCATATGTTGCTATCCATATTAGCAATAGGTTTTGGAAGTCAAGGGCTGTCAGCAATGCAGTCCCACAATGCCCAGTAATGTGTATACACACACACGAACACATGTGCGTGTATAGGTGTGCGTGTATATATATATATATATACAGGTCCTTCTCAAAAAATTAGCATATTGTGATAAAGTTCATTCTTTTCCATAATGTAATGATAAAAATTAAACTTTCATATATTTTAGATTCATTGCACACCAACTGAAATATTTCAGGTCTTTTATTGTTTTAAAACTGATGATTTTGGCATACAGCTCATGAAAACCCAAAATTCCTATCTCAAAAAAGGAGCCAAAGTTGGTGTGTGAGGTTGTGTGGTACCGGCTAGAAATAGTTGAACTCACCTTTATGCACAATGTGGGCTCTGGAACCCAACTCCAAGAGGATGAACTCTCTCCTAGTTACCCAGGGAGAGAGGCCTCAGGTGGATTTGAGCATACTCATTAGGCATTGGCTGAGTGCCTCAATTTTGTCGTGCCTTGTTTAAGAGTGGTGGCAGGATGGAATGGGACATTGACAGACAGCTTTGGGCTTCATCTGCAGTAATGCAGGCACTGCTCCAGTCGTTCAGGTGAAAAAAAGAGCTGCGCTGAAAAGCAAAGCTCTCAATTTACTAGTCCGTCAATGTTCTGACCCTTACCTATGGTCATGAGATACAGTTCACAGAGGTGTAGACACGAGTCATGTGACTTGGACTCGAGTCAGACTCAAGTCATGAATTTGATGACTTCAGACTCGACTTGATAAAATGTACAAAGACTTGCAACTCGACTTGGACTTTAACATCAATGACTCGTGACTTTACTTGGACTTGCACCTTTAGACTTAAGAAGACTTGCTACTTCCCATGAAGACTGGGGAAAATATTTTTACACACCATGGAGGCATTCCAATTATATTATCCGGTTGGTCCAGGTTTTTCAGAAGTGATCATTTTGAGGGGTGAGGATTTTATTGATGATATGTTTAAAAAAGTTTCAGTTAAAAGGACCCATATCTATTTGAAAGTTAAACTGTTTTGCAATATGAGGTCAATACAATACAGGACTGAAGCTGCTGTGCTTTGTTCTAGTGCAATATGCTGTTGAAATACAAGCATTTTTTTTGAAAATTAAATTTTCAGTTTTTTACGGTATTTGATTAATGTTATTGTATAAATAGAGGTTTAAATAAATACAAATCTTACAGACATACATGATTTGTATAAATGTATTTCTGTGGTAAGAGGACTTGAAATGACTCGAAACTAAAATGGTAGGACTTGAGACTTGCCTCATCTTTGACTCGACTTGACTCGGGGCTCGAGGACAAAGACTTGAAACTTACTTGTGACTTGCAAAACAATAACTTTGTCCCACCTCTGACAGCTCATGACCAAAAGAAGAAGTTCTTGGATACAAGCAGCTAAAATTAGTTTCCTCAACAGGGCGACTGGGCTCAGCTTTAGAGATAAGGTGAACAAGTGTGATGGATGGATGGATATTAGTGAAAAACTTAATTGAAAAAATGGAAAAGGTAAGACAAAAACATTTACAAAGTGTGTGGTTGAAAAAAGTTTTGCATTAGGAACTGGAGGACTATATTCCATGAATTCTAATGTTTCATTATTTCAAACTATTTTCCTGAAAATGAAATCAATAATAATGCAATAATATGGTGGGTTATTTTATAAATATCGTCACAGAGTTATTTTTTTATTTTGTTACAGGTCCTTCTCAAAAAATTAGCATATTGTGATAAAGTTCATTCTTTTCCATAATGTAATGATAAAAATTAAACTTTAATATATTTTAGATTCATTGCACACCAACTGAAATATTTCAGGTCTTTTATTGTTTTAAAACTGATGATTTTGGCATACAGCTCATGAAAACCCAAAATTCCTATCTCAAAAAATTAGCATATCATGAAAAGGTTCTCTAAACGAGCTATTAACCTAATCATCTGAATCTCATCTGAAACTCCCAGCCTGGTTCATTACTTAAAACCGCAATCATGGGTAAGACTGCCGAACTGACTGCTGCCCAGAAGGCCATCATTGACACCCTCAAGCAAGAGGGTAAGACACAGAAAGACATTTCTGAATGAATAGGCTGTTCCCAGAGTGCTGTATCAAGGAACCTCAGTGGGAAGTATGTGGGAAGGAAAATGTGTGGCAGAAAACGCTGCTCAACGAGAAGAGGTGACCGGACCCTGAGGAAGATTGTGGAGAAGGACCGATTCCAAACCTTGGGGGACCTGCGGAAGCAGTGGACTGAGTCTGGAGTAGAAACATCCAGAGCCACCGTGCACAGGCGTGTGCAGGAAATGGGCTACAGGTGCCGCATTCCCCAGGTCAAACCACTTTTGAACCAGAAACAGCAGCAGAAGCGGCTGACCTGGGCTACAGAGAAGCAGCACTGGACTGTTGCTCAGTGGTCCAAAGTACTTGCATGTCATTCGGAAATCAAGGTCCCAGAGTCTGGAGGAAGACTGGGGAGAAGGAAATGCCAAAATGCCTGAAGTCCAGTGTCAAGTACCCACAGTCAGTGATGGTCTGGGGTGCCATGTCAGCTGCTGGTGTTGGTCCACTGTGTTTTATCAAGGGCAGGGTCAATGCAGCTAGCTATCAGGAGATTTTGGAGCACTTCATGGTTCCATCTGCTGAAAAGCTTTATGGAGATGAAGATTTCATTTTTTAGCACAACCTGGCACCTGCTCACAGTGCCAAAACCCCTGGTAAATGGTTTACTGACCATGGTATTACTGTGCTCAATTGGCCTGCCAACTCTCCTGACTTGAACCCCATAGAGAATCTGTGGGATATTGTGAAGAGGAAGTTGAGAGACGCAAGACCCAACACTCTGGATGAGCTTAAGGCTGCTATCGAAGCATCCTGGGCCTCCATAACACCTCAGCAGTGCCACAGGCTGATTGCCTCCATGGCACGCCGCATTGAAGCAGTCATTTCTGCAAAAGGATTCCCGACCAAGTATTGAGTTCATAACTGAACATAATTATTTGAAGGTTGACTTTTTTTGTATTAAAAACACTTTTCTTTTATTGGTCGGATGAAATATGCTAATTTTTTTGGATAGGAATTTTGGGTTTTCATGAGCTGTATGCCAAAATAATGAGTTTTAAAACAATAAAAGACCTGAAATATTTCAGTTGGTGTGCAATGAATCTAAAATATATGAAAGTTTAATTTTTATCATTACATTATGGAAAAGAATGAACTTTATCACAATATGCTAATTTTTTGAGAAGGACCTGTGTATATGTATATATATATATATATATATATATATATATATATATATATATATATATATATATATATATATATATATATATATATATATATATATATATATATATATATATATATATATATATATATATATATATATATATATATATATATATATATATATATATATATATATATATATATAGGCCATATTGAATAGATAAATATAAACATGGCTATGGATTGTAATTCTGAAATTTTTAGCTGCCACATGCTTCCCAGAAAAAAGTGGTGCTGGTCTCAAAGATAGCTGTAAATGGCAAATGCCTTGAACTTCACCAAAAACTTTATTCTTAATGTTCTTATGTGGGCTTTTTTTATGCTTAAAAAATTGACAACCTGATCGTAGAGAGCACAATCTGTTACAGATTAGGTTCTCTTCCTGTACTGCTAGTCTGGCAGTTTAAGCAAATTTAGTTACTTGGCTACAGCATGCATTGACAAGCTCTCTGTGATTTTTTAAAGATTACAAATGTCCGCTTTTACTTTATCTTTAGAAAATTATTTAATTCCATGTAATCACTGGAACCAGACTCTAAGACACTCAGAAAGAAAAGAAAAGAAAAGAAAAGCCACATCACTAGTGCTGGTCTGGAAATTCGACTTAAACTGTATTAAGTTTAAAAAAACAACAGACAGACTTAGGTCTTTTCTTTGTATTAGAAATATTAATTTGTGTGAAATCATAGCCCACTGGTATTTTCAAAGTAAAAAAGCTCAATAAATTGTGGCAGGTTCAGGTTCGAAGGTCACACTTTTAAAGTAGAGCTGAGATGAAAGGAGCTGAGATACTCGCAGCTGTTCCTGTCATCCTCGATGTAAATATCAAAATATGAGGCAACATTATCACCACTATTTATGTTAACAGTAGTCTTAATCTGCATTGTTTACAGGCACATAGTGGATAAGAGCAAATGTCTTTATTCTAAGATGGAACAATATTCTGACATAAATATACTGAAAGATTGTTTCTGAATCTGAACTCACACAATGCCTTTATTTGTTCGTTATGTGAAAGTTTTATAGTGAATTGCCAAAATATTCATACTCGTTAAACTTTTTGACATTTTGTCTTTTTACCACCACAAATCTAAAGTTACTAAGGTTATCCTGAGCATTTCCTGTAGTTATGATGTCCTGGGCTTAGGCTGGTGGAGGACATAGTGACCACTTTTTCTCACTCTGCTACATTCTCCTTCTACTCTCCAATGTTGCATTATTTACTGTTATCTCAGCTTTTACCTTTATGTTGACTCTGCCTTTTTCCCTACATATGAGCTACACCTGGCTTGGCATTCTGTTTAGCTGTGACACCTTCCTGGAGGGACCTACTGCTATCTTTAACTAAATGTTCTCCTTCTTTCAGTGTGTAACCCTTTCTCTCTCCTAGACTTTAGCTGCAACTAACTGTATGTGTTCTCTTTCACTCTATTGAAAACTGGTTCAGAACCTGCTTAGCAGTGTTTCTCTCCTAGATGAAGCCACTAAAGGAGCAACCACTGCCATTAAATGTGTACTTTTCTTTAACATAGAAAGTACTCCTAGATCAGTGTTTCTGTTTCTTTTTTGTGTATGCTGTGTCTGTGTATGCAGACTGGCCACTCACACTAGCCAGGTTCTGCTAGAGGTTGCGTCCTGTTAAAGGCATGTTTTCCTTTCTGCTGTCGCTACATGCATGCTCAGTAACAGGGACTGCTGCAAAATCAACAACACAATGCAAGCAAAAGTCCACTGTTGCTGCTACATGGTTGTCCAGGACGAGTGAATGCTGCAATTAAGTGACTTGATGCAATCTGCTGGGTTTCCTTAGATAGAAAACTTTTTAACCAATTTGTATAATAAACTTAACTGTACCACAATATTTGCTGAATAGGATCAATTTGGAATCTGTGTACTTGACTTCAGTCTGTATGATTGAATTGAAATTTTTCTTTGTAAAGTGCCTTGAGATGACACTTGTTTTAAATTCCTGTTATAAATAACAAAATTAAATAGAAGCATCTCAAGTGTTTTGACGCTTCTAAATGATTATCTTCCAGAATTGCCCTGTATTTAGCTCTAATTATCTCATAGTATGATGCTGCCACCACGATGAAGATAATAGGTCAGTTTTCTACCCCTCTATTTGTGTTTTGCGGGTGACTGTGGTGCAGGAGTTAGGAGCTTGTCTTGTAACCAGAGTCGGTTCGAGCTCCGTCCATCTCAGTCTCCGACATTGTGTCCTTGGGCAACACACTTGCCCAAGGATGTGTAAATGTATGGGTGAATGACTGAATGTAGTGTGAAGCGCTTTGGGGTCCCCAGGGACTAAATTAAGCACTATACAAGTACAGGCCATTTTACTGATTAGATGAGATAGCAAAGGATTACAGTGGTTTTATTTTAGGTTTAGCAAAGTAAGGGGGGCTAAATTCAGATACACACCACACTTTTAAGAATTTAATTTGCGAGAGCATATGAAACATATGAAAATATTTCTTGTTGCTTTAGAATCATGCAGCAATTGTTTTGCCTATCACATATAATCCAAATAAAATACAATGATATTTGCAGCTGTAATTTGAAATGTGAAAAGGTTCAAAGGTTGTGAATGTTTTTGGAAGGCCTTGTGTGTGTGATAAAGTCAAAATCCCTACTGATCTATCAATGGATGGGATCAACCATGAAAAAAAAAATACTGTCTTTTTAAGGTCACATAATATGATCACTCAAAGAGAGAATACAACTGCCTCCAGTAACAAAATGAAGGAAATGTTCCCTCTATTAACCTGGAATGTGATCCAAAATCTTCCTGTGCAGGGTTCCCCTCTGAGACAAGCCGGTGACACTTGAAAGCACCTTCACAAGGTGCCACCTCACACTAATGGGAATCCTTTACATCGTGATGGCAGCCAAATTAATCCACTGTTGATCCACGGAGGGATCAAGCTGTTCAAAAATCAATAGTGCGCTGAAAGCTTGTCTTCGGATACTCACTGTATCCTTTAAATTCACATGTTTTATAGTTTCAAAGGCTACATTGGTCGTTCTGTATATGGTGAAGGAAGAGAAAGTGAG
The DNA here is from genome assembly GCA_963556495.2 of Valencia hispanica. Taxonomy (NCBI): domain Eukaryota; kingdom Metazoa; phylum Chordata; class Actinopteri; order Cyprinodontiformes; family Valenciidae; genus Valencia; species Valencia hispanica. Next base: position 29,377,113 of record OY747707.1, on the reverse strand, counting down.
TAAACATTTACATTTTTTTTAAATTCAGCATGGTCACTTTTGGTGGAGAAAAATATAAGTACAGATGATATAAAGAAAGTTTTATAGTCAATATTATTTTTTTTACAATGCATGAAAGTGCATGTGTGAAAGAGGAGGAAAGACCTTAAAGAAGTGATTTTTAACCACTTAGCAAATCTTCCCACGCAGGGTTTTAGAGATTTATTTTTATCTTAAGACACTTGGATATTATGTGAGCCCATGTTTTTCATCATGCTTGCATTGTTTCAGTTTTTTCCCTTTTCTCTAAAATGAAACTATGGACATGGACAAATGAGTTGGTATGTGTAAAAAAAGCCTTAAAATAAATTCATGTATTATCACAGTAACATGGTTACACACTGAAAATCTTAGCTAAATTTAATCTGTAATTTGAGTTATTTATTCCATGGGGGAAAACAGCATGTTAAGAAATAATTATTTTTAGCTAAATTACTTGGTGCACAATTATTGGTACCCTGGCTGTTAATACTTTGTACAACCCTATGTTGGCTATAAGACATTACGAAGTTGTTTCCTACAATATTGAATAAGATTACTATGCCTTTAAACAATTTCAGAAAGTCAAGATGATGATGTCATGGCTTTAAGGAGAATTGTTGAACTTCACTCTGGCTCATTCTTCAGTACAATTTCCAGATGCTTGAAGATACCGAGTTCATTTGTTCAACCAGCAATATGCAACTGTAAACAGAATGGAAATGTTCAGCCACCATAACATTCAGGAAGGAGAGAAAGTTAGCATCCAGACAGAAACTAATTTTTTCCCCATATACAGGTTGAAAGGTCGCTCAGAGGAGAAGAAGCCATCACTCCAAACGCACCATATAAAAAGCCAGATTAAGGTTTGCAAATGCATACAGGGGAAACATACTATACAAATACATCCAATATATTAAGTAAATGTATGATTTTGAAGTGCATTTAGCCAAATGCAGGCTATATCTTTATATATGTAACCAAACATTTGAAGTTTTGACATGTAGTTCAGTGGGGATGGGCGGCAGTCTGTCTGAGGGCCCTTAGGAGCATAATTGGCATTATCCCTTGTACTAGGTTAGAGGTAACATGGTTTTGTGTAAAAATACAAACAAAAACATTACTGGTTAGTATTTTCTTCCTCTCATGAATGCACTGAGTTTAAATGTTGGATATATTTAAAAGTAATTCAGGCTAAATTTATGATTCTGCAATAGACGCTACTTTTTTATTATGGCTTTTTAGCCATCTTTACCAGGGGTGGCAACATATTTGTCTGAATCTATATGTTCATCCAGCCCGTCCCCCGCTGTGCTGAATCAAATGTGGCTTGATTCCACTCCATATTTTGTGTCCCGCTCTGCCCCACCGGTCCGTCTGATCCGAACACGCAGCACTCACCAGCACACAACATTTCCACTTCAGCGCAGCGTCCACAAGGGCTCCTTTCGCTGGACCAAGTTGAGCCACCCTCTTCATCTGGCACCTTCCCTTTCTGTGCGCCACATATTCTCGGCTGCGCTTCGACTCGCCGCTCTGCTCCGGGAAATGTGTCGATAGACATACTAGTTGAGCTCCAAACAACACACATGAGCAGTCATTAAGTACTTGCGGGTCTGCTGCAGGAGGGAGTTGTTTTTTGTTTGTTTGTTTTTTTGCAGCTGGGAACCTTTAATCACTAAAGGATCTTTACAGAAGTGAGCCATGCTGAGATTAGAGACTATCATTTGCACTTTTTCTGTGCTGTCAGTCGCAACAAGAGCAGATTTTAAGGCACGGAACTGCAGCGAGGTGAGGGAGGCTTGCCATGAGAGGGGCTTCGCCTTCGCACATGTTCCTCACCAGGAGATCCCAGGTAAGTCTGCTCAACCTTTCCGACAGTTAAAGATTGCGTAAAAGTAATTAGTTTCCAACCATCAGGATTTATGTGAGCCAGTTTTATAAAGAGGCTGCGTTTTGGACCCTTTGACAGCATATTACACAGATCACTCATACAGCACATCAACCACCTGTCACTTAAAGTTCCCCCTGTGAGGGATCTCCAAGACTGCCTAAAGGGCTTTAACTAACGGGATGTTGATCAAAACCCAGAGAAGGCTTTTATGCATCCCTCAGCTTACACCAGTGAGGTAGCTATACATCTGGCTGGTTTATTCATTAAAGTGAGATTTGCTTGTTTATTTATATGACATGTTAGCCAAAAGTTACAATACTACAGTCTGTTAATAAATTCATTGATAGTTTAAGATCTTATTGTGTGTCCAGCAGAGGTCTCTGACTCTGTTAATAAACCAGGTGGCCAACTGTGCTGTAGTCAGCTTCTGTCCAGTGAAAATTAGGTAAAACAATAAGTGGAGCTGCGTTACCATGGTTTCAACTATATTTTCAGTGCAGCTATCCTAACTTGAAGGCTGTAATGATTTCAATTAAAAAACAACAACAAATAAATAGATACAAATGTGTAATTATTATTTCTATAAAAAAGTGTATTTGGATTAATGTGTCCAGACTCCGCATGTTTATCAGTATTGTCAGTTTTTTTCTTAAAATGTGTCAAAAATAAGATCACAGACTGAAGTTATTGTGATAAGTGTGGAACCGGAAGAATTGGGGTATGTAGGGGTTGGTTGTCACATTACTATAGGGTGCTGAAAATTTAATATATTCGACCTGACAGTCTCTCTCCGCTCTGCAATGGTCACAATGTGTAAGAGACAAAACTTTGTGGTGGGGGGTCATTTTGGTATTAGGAATTTAGAAATTAGGTACTTATTAAAAACTGAAGGTAATTGGTTGTGGTAGCTGTGCTAAAATGTTTGCCAAGAACTCAGATGCATCTTTACATGAGTTTAAATTAGTCATGGAATGTGAAATTGGTTGTGACTTTAATAATATTTACATTATTAAAGTAATGGTCATTTATTGATTTTGATCAAATTCACCACTCAAAGAGAATAATGTACAGAAATGATCACTGGTTCAAATTAACACTTTAAATGCAAATTATCTGAAAAAATATGCTACAGTATATACTACCAACCCTGCTGGGGTTGGTTGGCAAAGTCTTTTTGGTTACTTACTCTTTGTTACAAATATTTGCATAAAAGCAGGGCTGTCTTCTTCTTCTTCTTCTTCTTCTTCTTCTTCTTCTTCTTCTTCTTCTTCTTCTTCTTCTTCTTCTTCTTCTTCTTATTGATAGTGATATTTTTACAGTCTTATATTGACTCTTACAATCAAGCCCAGCATTTCTTCTGTATCACTTTATATCTGTTCTTTAGCAATATCTTGATAAATGACATCCTGTATCTCATGAACATTACCTGTTTAAAACAAGGTGAAAAAACATGAGATAATCATTGCAAAATTAGCATATATATTCCTTATAACAGTAATAATAATGAATTGAAGTGAAGTGAAAATGAAGGAGATTTGTGCAAACGTTAGTATGTACATTGTTGGAAATGTTTAACAACTAATATACATAATGATGTTTAACTTCCTAATTATTTCTCCCCCGAGCATCACTTATTGTGCATCCATCATTAAAATTGTTCTTGTAGTTCTTTTTATTAAACAGTGATTAGGACATTTGACAACTTGCCTTTAATAAGTGATGGCATGGACAATTTACAGTCTGCAGTCAAGACAAACAATGTACTTAGCATGGATATTCTCTTTTTTACAACCAGAGAAGATACTGTAAGGTGTTTTAATAGGCTCTAAAATATGGCTTTTGAAATTCAGAGCCCATTATATTTTCTATAAAGGTCTTATTGTGAAGATTTGCAGCAAGTTGTGTCTTGACACATTTCAGAAAAAAGACACTTATGAAACGGTTTCAGGCATAGAGACTCATTTTGTCTGTCCTCCTGGAAAAAAGCAAACCTTGGATATGAAAGTGCATGAAAGTTAACTTTCTTTGCATTACCTTCTAGGCACCCAGTGGCTGCTGGAGGCAAATGATTACTCGTGTTGTTTCCTTTTGTATGTAGTGAAAAAAACATCCTCAAAATGCTTTTCTTTCAAAGTCCAAAACATAACTGTTTGAGACTCTTTGGGCATCAACATATCTTCACTTTAATCTCACTTCATGTTGCTTGTGTCTGGAGCAAATTGTCTGAGATGCGGTGTTCATAGAAATGAAAAAAATAGCTGTTTTTATAATCATGGTAAATGATGCAGTGTTTTAATGGCTTTTATTTTAAAATGACCATACTAACCTGCTGAAAAGTTATCATGTTAATCATTAAATCTGCTAGTTGCTTCATCAGTAACAACTACAGTATTATTATTATTATTATTATCAATTAATCAATCAGATTTTTCTCTTGATCAGCTCTTATTTGTCCGAAATATTAAAAAAAATCTAAATTTGTGTTTCCGCTATTCAATAAATGCATCAAAATAAAATGTACCTCTGTTTTTAGTCTATACATACTGGACATCAACTAACAGCATTTACTTTGATGCCCTTTTTTCAGTTGAACAGAAATTCAGACAAAGCTTAGTGACATATCCTTTGAGCCATAAAATTGGATCATCTTGTAATTATTTCATTTTCAATTGGTTTCAAAAGGACTACCTCAGTCAAAGAAGCTACTGTACATTTTTCTTTTTGCAATCACTCATAATCATAATCGGTAGTTTAAACCTAAAATAAACCAAATTTCTGTCTGCAAGGGATTCTTACCAGTGCATCTCTCGTTATTGTCATTCTTATAATTATTAAAATTGTGCAGTCGTATATAAGGTTGGTTACTCAGAAAGCCAAAAAGAAGACATAATGAAGAACATACAACCATTCTTATATGTGAAAATATTTATTTATCATTGCTGTACACTGTAACTTTCCCACTTTATGCTTATATCATGTAATGTTGTATTTTTTACTATTGTTGCTTTAATAAGGACTAGATAAGCATATGATGTGCACATTGTCACAAGTTCAATAATTAAAAGTTTGAACTTTAAAACAGTATTTACTGCAACACTTTACATAAATCAAATCATTTTTGAATGAGTTCAAAAGGCTTTTTATCATGCTGTTTCAGGCAGGTTGTCACATGCCATTAGTATAATGCTCCATTGTGAGTGATTCTTTCTATAACGCAGGAAATCTGGCAAACGTTAAAGGCTGCATACTTGATAACAGGGACACCTGTTCAGAGATTGGTTGAATAACTAACTGATTAAATCCTTTGAATCTATGTTGCTGACATCACAGCTAATCTCCCAATTGAGTGATAAATTTCTCTCTTTTACTTTCATTTTAATGTTTGAATGATGGTATCCTGGATACTTTTGATGTGATCTTTGAACGAGTTATACGTTTAAAGGTGTTCCTGTAGAGACAACATATAACTCAGCAAAAATCACCCAGCAATGAACATTCCCTGCAGGCTTGTACCTAATTGCGTCTTATTCAGACAGTCTTTATCAAATTATGACTAATGCAATAAGTCAATTAACTTCTTGATCTAAAAGTTAAACTGTCAAAAACTTAATTTAAAACAATTCCATGCTACAAATGTAAGAAGGCAAACAAAACAGTTCCATTGACATTCTAATTATTCATTTAATTTAGAATGGTTTAATTTCTAGTTGATCGGTCAAAATGTAGCAAATGGGTTAGTTTAATATTCAATTATAGATAGAATTTGAGCCATTAAGCTTGTGCACTGTGAAGAGTAGAGCAAGTACTTCTTTAAACAAAATAGTGGCGCAAGCTTTATTTGCTTCAACATTTTTTTGACTATTAGAACATTTTTGGAAATAATAATCTCCTCATGGGAAGATAAAGTTGTTGGTCATCAAGTATTCAGGGATGGAGATTAAGCTCAAAGAATCTTAATCTGAATACACTTTTTTTGTTTTATAATGGGGCTTCATCTCTCTTACTGACTGATAATCAGTCAAAATACAGTAGAAATTTTGCAAAATATCTCACTATTTAAGTGGAAGTTGCAAACGGCTCACACCCCATCAACCTGCAGCAGTGACAGTGCTGTATACTTTTGTTTCTGAGGGCTGATGATTCAGTTTGTTTAGGTGTCTATTGCAATGATTCTTTTTCACCCATAGTAGAAACAAGACTCCAGGGACCATTTTGGAGGCTAAACCTGGCTGTACCCCCTTTAAATAGACATAAGAGTTTGGCAGGAAAGAAAGGCCTCTTGGAAACTGGACTCCAGATCTCCCACACAAGTAAAGGGTATCCTATCTCTATCCCAATAAGCAGCCTTATATATAACAGTGACCTGGGTAACTATATCAATAGTGTAATAATTATTAAGTTGGAGGGACTGAACTTGGGTGTAAACATGCAATGCATTTATCTGTGTCACAGCATGGATGTGTGTTTGGGGGAATCAGGATGGCAAGGTGCCATGTTTGTGGCTTATTATATATCTTCCCTATTATTTCAACTTTGCTGACAGATTTTATAACCTCATCATTCACTCATACATTGATCCTGTTTACAACTGGCAATAACATCTGCCCATACCAATCAGATCTTGTCCAGACAGTGTTAAATGCAGGCGTGAACACACTGAAAATGTGTTATTTATTTATCTGTAAAAACAAACCAAAAAATCTGGATTAGTTGTGTAGTCTGACCGCAATCTGTCTTCAGTAAGACTGGACCAACCACTGACCTCATGTGGCTCTCTTTTAAGTTGCAGAATTATTACCGAGATGTTTCTCAGTTATAAAAGAGAACATTCTATAGCTTTAATGGGGTTAAAATCAGTTGGTGCTGTCATCTAATTTAAACTGATTAAACAGCTATTTACAAGAATAGAACTAAGACAGTAAATGTTCAGTTTGAAGTTTTATTAAATGCCTGTTGGTAGTCTTTTTATCAGAGCAATATTCCCTCACAACTGTGTCACTCATTACTTTGCTTGGATTGTTTTTGGAGCTGATTCTGCTTACTTGGTAGTATGTTTTGTTGTTGTTCAATGTCTTCAGTCAATCACCTAACCTAACAAGAATATCAGCTCGACTGCAGCATTTTGCATGTTTTAACCCAGCACTCGGATTGCATTATAGGTGATATGCACAGCTGACAGCTGGGGGTGAGTGGTCTGTTTGTTTTTGTCATTAGTCTTTGTGCTGACACTAAGCTCTGTGAAGTCACACATTATTTATTCACCTTCTCCCCTCTCATTTAATGTCTTTTAAGATACATAATTAAACCCCTCAAGAGTTTTGTAGCAAACAACCCTCGATAGGTAATTTTCAAACATGATAAATGTCTGATTAAAAACGTAGCTCAAGTAATTAAATGTACTTGTGATGTTACAGAAAAACAGCAGACCTCATGTCTATCGTTCCGCTGATACCCAGTGAATAACATGGATGAATGTTTATTTGCAGGTAAACCAGGTAACAGAGATCTGATTGTTGGGGACAGATTTCACTGCCAGATGTGAATGGTTGTTGCCTGTATTTTTATTTTAGACAAATGGGGATGAATGTTCAAAAAGAATCTACTCTAAATATCTACAAAATATGACATAATTTATGATTGCATGCTATAAATACTAGATGTTAACATACACTATATAGAAAGATAAAAAAAAACAGTCTAACACTAAAATAAACTTTTCTAATTTATTTTAGTTAGTATAACTAACATTATTGATATTTGCTGAATGCCAGAATAATGCCAGAGATAGTTTATCATGTCATAGGTTTACGTACACCAAAATTAGTATTTGTTTAAACAATCTGGGGAAACCCAAATGATGATATCATGATATCATATCAAAGCTTCTGATAGGTTATTTCACAACTTCCAAATTTAATGGACGCACACCTGTGGATGCATTTTCAGTCAACCACTCAAGCAGATGACCATATTACTCAGCTCATGCTGATTATTCCTAAACAGCTTTGTAACTAATTTGGCGGCATACTTTGGATCATTGTCCTTTTGTAAGATTGATTTGCACACAAACTTTGTTTTCCTGACTGATGTCGAGTATTGCTTTAATATTATAGTGCACCAGTCTCCCCTGCAGCAAAACCCATCCACAACATGAAGCTGCCTCCCCTGTACTTGACATTTGCACTGGTGTTCTCAATCTTTTTTCTCAAATTATAACAATGATCATTAGGGCCAAACACTTAAATTTTTGTTTCATCAGGTCATATGAGATTTCTCCAAAAATGAAGGGTAGTTATCCATGTATGCGTATGCAAAATTTAATCCAATGTTGCAAAAAAGGTTATGTATTTCTATACAGTGTATGGAAACGTGTTTTTTAAACTTTATATACTGAATATGTATGTTGCTAAGCTCTTATTACCAACACATCCAATAAACAGCTGGCAGTGATAAACCTTTACGTAGGTGCTATGAAACCAGAGAAATGGAAAGAAGCATAGGGAGAGATGCCATTTTAAACTCCAGAAGTCCAGCCTCGTACATTAAAACCCATGTATAAAAATTATATACATGTGCCATTTGTGTATAATGTGAGCAGTCATGCAAAATGATAACTGCTAGCCCTAAAACAGCAATAAAAGTAATTATGTAACAATTATGGCAAGGCAATGCTGGAGGCTTTCAGTGTGTTAAGGAGCTGTTTAAGGGGAAGCACAGGAGCATGTGTGTGGCAGACGGTGAACAGCTTAAGTGACAACATTACCTTGGAGTTCATATTGCAGTACTTGTATGTTAGTTGGTCCTTGGGGGTCTCGGTGAAGACTGACTCTACAAGCCTCCTGCTTAGTGTTTATGTCGGCCTTACAGCTGCCCCCACACTCTTTTAGCTCACCAATGATACAGAAAAAATTCAGCTCTGATATTACGGGTCCTTGTCTACAAATGACTCGTTTAATCTACATGCTGTGTGTGCTTGGAGAGTGATTAACTTTCATGGTTTGATTCCTTGAAATCTCATGTAGTAGCTTTGAGCATCAGCTTTTAATATGAGCAGCATTTCAATCCTGTTACTATGTGAGACATGAGATTAGACTGAGACATTACACATTTAGTTATATAGGGCAGATTTTCTTAACCGTCTTTTTAAATTCTATTCATTAGAGCTTTTTTTTACCATGTTGATTTGTGACTAACAATAAATCATTATAAATGTAAGTGCTTGGCTTGGTCCTACTGCAAAAAGATTAGGTATTCCTTGGAATAAACCACTCCTGAACCAGTGGCAATATCAGAAGTATCTCACCCAGACTAAGGGGAAAAGACTGGACTGTTCCTCAGTGGTTGAAAGTCTTCTTTTCAGGTGAAAGTAAATTTAGCATTTCATTTGGAAATCAAAGTCTCAGAGTCTGGAGGAAGAGTAGAGAGCAGTGTAGAGAGGCACAGAATCCTAGATGTTTGAGATCCAGTGTGATGTTTCCACATTTGGGCCATCTACTTCTTTGGTCCTCTATGTTTTATCAAGTCAAAAATCAGTGCAGCTATCTACCAGGATATTTAGGTTCACTTGAGTCTTCCCACTGCTGACAAGGTTTATGGAGATACTGATTTCATTTTCCAGCAGAACGGAAGACCTGCCCTCAATCTCAAAGTACCACTGGTACCTGGTGCAGTGACCATGGTATCACTGTGCTTGACTGGCCAGCAAACTCACCTGAAGGAAGATGATAGACATCAGATATAACAATGCAGACAAGATGGAAACCGCTTTTAGAGCAACTTTGGTTTCCTTAACGCTTCAAAAGAAAAAATTTCTGAGGAACTGTATTTGGGGTTTTTATTAGCTGAAAGCCATGAATATCAGATTTAACCAAAATAAATGCTTGACTTGATACAGCTAAATTTAAAAAAATAATTTATACATTTATAAATAATTTATTGTAATATTGTAATTAAATAAATTACAATATTGCTGAAGTGGTAATTTTTTTAATAACTCCGTACACTTTTAAAACACATTACGATGGTTTTCTGCTTACAGCTAATGCAAAAACACTTAAGAGTAAAATATTACAACTGACAAAGAAAAAAATAATAATATAGAAATTTAGGCTGAATAAAACTTATGTATAAAACCTGGTAAAGTTTTTGTTTGTTTTTCAGAAGGTGTTTTTAATCCAAAAAATTACCATTGGTACGCATATTCTAACGTATTGAATGACTGTGTTGCCCCTTTTCCACTAGGGTCGGTTCTGTCTGGAATGGGTAAACTCAGCCCCGATTTGGCGCGTTTCCATTACCTTTGTCGGGGCGACCCCTTTTTTTGGACTACCTCTGCCTTGGTCAAAAGCGGGCCGAAGCGACCCAACACGCCCACCTATGGACTGATTGGCCCGGTAAAGTCAGTCACACCCCTACCTACATAGTGGTAGCCACTGATTGCTTTGGCGACGTATTCTTGGATGTCGTGCAAAGAGTTTCTTCTTCAGAAGGAGCCTCAGTCCAAATACAAAGTACAAAAATACTTCGACGTGCTCCATTGTTGTTTCTCATATCTCGATCTCAGTGCGCAAGTCCACATTTGTATACCACTCTTGTGGCGATTACGAATGACATCACGGACCTTTCGCGCCACTTTAGGCATGCCCTCGTCTACGTCCGCATAGATAGTCATGGAAACACAGCCAGCCCATTCTGGGCCGTGCTGACCCGACCCGTTCGGAAAAGGGGCACATGTCTCATTAATGAATCTATTTTATTTTATTTTATTATTTTATTATTTTTACGTATAATATATAGGGATACATATTTATATTTCTTGCTTAAGACTATGTATCAAAGTAACAATAAAATGTAATAAATGAATAATATAACTTATTTGACCTATTTAGTAAGAGTGTTTTCTTTTCTGTTTTGAAATAATTTAGGTCATGGTATACTTAAGTTATCAACTCCATGCCAACTCCATAAAGATTAAACTGGTCTTCAAAACCTGTTTTAGAGCCAAAAATGAAAATCGTACCAACCTTAGTTCCTTGTGTTTGATTAGAGGAACCAGGTCAGATGGCATGACAGCATGCAGACTGTGTTATGATCCAAAGTTTAAAGACTGAGAAGGTAATTTGACAAGCCTGAGGCAGTTCCTTTGCCTGCAGACCACGGCTGAAAGCTGTCAGCAGCTACATCCTGGTAAACTTGTGGATTGCAATAAAAGACTTTAGTGTTCACTCATCTCGAAATCTGAACCACATTATTGTCAGTAAATCATGCTCTAACTTTAACTTTTTAGTTTCGGTGTGACAAATTAACTATCTTTCACCTCATCAGTCTACTATTTCACAGCAATTGTTGAAGATCCAATCTGTGTTCAATCTTGTCCCTGGTGTCTCAGTTTCCTCCAGGAGGATTACCCAATGTTTGAGACTAGATATGGAAAGTGAGTCACACAGCAGTCTGCTGGATTCAGTGGAGCTTCTATTCAGCACTAACATTTGACGTCCATCTCTGTTTACTGCCAGTAAGTACAGAGAAGTGGGACAGAAATAACCGTGCTGATATTTTATGTGATCTTCTGCATACAGAAGTCAAACAACCTCTGCTCAGGAGTCCGATTTGCCCTGGTCAATGAAAAGCTTTCAAAAGGCAATAACATTAAAGACTTGCTGTGAACATGGTCAAGTTTGCCATTCCAGCATGCTTCACTGCAGCGGTCATATATTGTGAAATTATTGTGACCTTTCTGTCAGTCATAACCTCTGTGTGGAAATAGATCTGGGGCTCCTTGAAGGGATCACAAGTTTCAATAGGTCTGTGGCATGTTTATGTTTTTCCATTTCACTCAACAAGCATGAAAATATTTGCAATGAAACTGCAGATGATACGGCTTGTGGTTGGGTTTTTGTGTTTGTATATGGCTGTACTAATGTTTGTGCCTCTGTTCAGCTATGAAATGTAATGTGAATCTATCTCAGCATGGGGGGTACCATCAGGCGGACAAAAAAAAAATCCAAACAGTCATCAATTTTCTAGTGGCAGAAGGGATTTCTCAAGCGCTGTCTCCATCCTTGTGTCATCAATCATGCTTATGAATGCCAAAGTGGCCTCATGATGGGCTCTTTACAGTGGCTGTTCTGTCTGAAAGCTGCAAGAAACATTGTGCCCTGCAATTTATACACACAGCACCTTGAAAATGTATTGGAACCCCTGGTAAAAGTGGGGAAAATTCTTAAAACAATGTATTTTTATTACAGTAGCATAGTCTCAAAAATAAACATTAAGAGACACCAAAATCACCCGCACCAGCTAGTGGGAGCCAATCAGTTTATATAAAAGAAATGTACAGCACATTGCAAAAGTATTGATACCTTGGAACTAGGGATGTAAGTACATATCGATACGCCAATATATCACAATATTTTATGTCACAATATTGTATCGATATTTAAAAGCAATGTATCTTTTTTTATTTTATTTGAATGGAACCATTAATGATGACAGTAATTTTTGTGGTAAAATTAAAAGTGTGACTGCTAGTTGGTTTTCACCTTCTGCATTGTAGTGGATCAACTAAGTAATACAATTGGATGTGTTAAGTAGGGATGGGCATAATTAATCGATGATCGATTAATTGATCATTAAGAATTCATCGATGCCATTTTTTTTTTACTGATCAATTAACGCATGTTCTGTTGTGTAGTGTGAGTTTTGAAGGAATGCAATTAATTTTGCTATGTGGCAGTAATTAAACACTTTACCACACGAGGGCGATGACTGAAAATAAAACCCACGGGCCGACTCAGTTTCTTGCCAGTTTCTGTGTATTTCAAAAGTAGCATTGTCATGAAGAAGTCGCAGCAAAGTGTGGCGTGGGACCACTTTGACTAAAAAAATAAACAAACAAAAAAGTATTGTTTCACTGCCAACACCGCAAAGCTGTGTATAAGTACTTGAACGCACTTCCAACCCTGGTTATAAGCGGAGCATCCTGCTCTTGGTCTCAACCTAGCAGCAAGTCAGGTAACCAGGCTGCTTTCGCTTCTGACCCCAGCGCATGTTAACATGCTCATCTTTCTCAACAAAAATCAGTAGACTGATGCTAAAGTTGTATATAAGTTACGTTTTTTTTTTGTGGTCTTTTTTACTCTGTTAATGAGTAATGATTGTTATGTACGCTGATCTCCCTCATTCTCTTTCTCAACTCTTTTTGCCCAATTGTAACACAAAACTATCAAACCTATAAGTATTATATTTTTTTTATTAAGTTATTGTTTAACATTACTTTCTTTTAAATTTTTTGGAGAAGAAAAAAAATTTGAGCGTCAGTTGTGTTAACGAGTACCGTCTTTTAGCTGTCGGCTTCGCTGCTTATAGCGCATATTTTCTTTGTGCAACTACCGTGAATGAATTCCTTTTTACTGCCACAAGAGGTGTCCCGCTTGTAATGAAGATCTCAATGAGGAAACACGCTATTTTTCTATTCTCACTGCATTTTAATATAGCCTATGAACAATGAATTTTAACATAAAAATATCAATGATTAATTGAAAATCGATCGTTAACTCTCCCGATGATCGATGAAGACAGTTTGATCGAATGTGCATCCCTAGTGTTAAGTATGAAATAGGTTGGAGGGTTTAGAATGCTGTGACAGTTTTCCTACAGTTTCAGCTTTACAAATTCAGCTTTAAAAATCAGTCTTACTCATAGTATCGTAATATATCTTATTGTTCCCCCTGTAATACGATAAATATCATATCACCAGATTCTTGCCAATACACATCCCTGCTTGGAACTTTTTCACATCATGTCACAACTAAAAGCTTTAATGTATTAAAATTAGATTTTTTTGTGACAAGCAAACTGTAATTGTGAAGTGGAAGGAAAATAATACATAGTTATTTTGTGTTGTGTAGGAAATCTGCATTCCACCTAAGACCCCCAAAAAGTGTTTGGTTATGTTTTTAAGCTTTTTACAAATGTATATCTTAAAAGAGTGCCATTTGTTTTAAGAACATCTGTGAATGTCAACTTTCCAGTGTTGCCATAGGTTCTAGATAGGAGTGAGATCTGGACTTTGACTGGCCCATTCTAATACACGAATAAGCTTTGATCTAAACCGTTCGATTGTAGCTCAGGTTGTATATTTTGGGTCTTCCTGCAGGAAAGTGAACATCCATCCCATTCCTTTTTTTCAATTTTTTTAAAAATATTTTTATCCCACGGTTTTTTCCGATTATTTATCACCCAGTGCTCCTACCCTAGGGGTCCAGTCCTGGGGTTCCGCTCTCCCTCTGCCAGCCCCAGGAGGGCCCCGCACTGAAACCCAAGCCTCCTTCATGCTTGGGGAGTGAGCAGGCCCTTCTTTTCACCTGACGTGGCGGGGTTTCTCCGGCTGGACGTAGCGCGTGGAAGGATCACGTTATTCCAGCCAGATCCTCCCCAACCCTTCAGACGCCCTGACCGGCCAGGAGGAGGCAGTATATAGCCCCAGGACTTGTGCATGTTTTTGTGTGAGTAACTCACATTAGCTGCTCAAGGGAACACGGGGAGGCCCTTTCGCCAACCCCACCTAGGGTGTGGGTGCCGATGATGCGGGGAAACAAACACACCTCCAGCACCGCACCATTTTATTTAAATTTTTTACGTGTCATGTCTGGCCATGTGGCACTCAGAATTGGTGTCCAGCCAAGGTCAGTCATACCCACCAAGGAACCAACCAAGCCCGAAACATAGAGAACAGGAGATCAAGTGGAGACGCTGGACCCGGGACCCAAAACCTGACCCCCGACCCCGGCTGAGCCACCCAACAGATACCACCAAACAATGGCCAAACTTTTTGCGAGGGGTTTGTAGATTATTTTTAGATCAACATTAATGAGTGACATGGGACTGTAGCTGGTAGGAAACACAGGGTCTTTACCTGATTTTAGTAGAAGACTGATGTAGGCAGAATTCCGATTTGGCTGAGGTCTGCCATTTTCCTTGGTTTCCTGCAACATTCTGTGGAATGTTGGTGCCACAATACGCCAGAATTCTTTTTAGAACTCTGCAGGAAATCCATGTGGGCCTCAAGCCTTTTTATTGGTCATGTTTTGGAGGGCATTCTAGAGTTCAGCCGCTGTTAGTGGTGAATTCAGGGCCATCGCTTGACTATCTGATAATTTAGGAAGTGTAATTTTATCCAGAGATTGTTCAATTTCATTATTTGATGGGTTTATCTCCGGTGAGTATGAAGCGTTGTAAAATTCTTTAAAGCTATATTCCTGGTCTGGTCTCAGCAGATATTGTCGTTTTTATTTATTTATTTATAACTGTTTAGCCAAAAAGCTACCTGATATTTTAACCTGTTAAAAGTATATTATTCGAAGTCTTTGAATTAAGAACTTGGTCTGTTTATTCATAATTTCATGTAATTCTAGCTTTTCTTTACGGATTTTGCCCAGTCTCTCCTCATCCAGGGAAGCTTCTAATGATTTGATAGTTTCTTCTAATTCCAGAGAATGTTTGTTTCTATTTTCTGACTTGATTTGATGAGAATGAGATTATTTTACCTCTTAAGTACAGCTTTTCTTGCCTCCCAGAGAACGGATGGTGACGTACCCAGGAGGTCATTATACTCCAAATATGAAGCCCACTCTTTTTTTTTTATGTTTAATGAAATTTTCATCCTTTGCAATGATTTACTGAATCTCCAATTTTTGCTTTGTGGAATTTATTTCTTATTTACTTAAAGAGTTAAAGAAACAGGAGCATGATTGCTGACAGCTATAGAGTGAATCTCAGTGTCTGAAATGTCAGTCAAAAATGAGCTGCGGATTAAAAAATAATCCAGTCGGAATAAGAATGGTGGACATTTGATAAAAAAGTATATTTCCTATCATTGGGATGAAGAGATTGCCATGCCTTGCAAAGTCCATAATCACTCATGTACTGCTTAACTATATCTATGGATTGCCAGCTGGACTGAGTCCCTGCTGTACTGAGCCTCGCTATTTCTTCATTTAAACCAAAGTTGAGGTCGCCCCTAAGAAGAAGTGGGAGCGACCACTTTCCAAGTGTTCAGAAAGTGCAGAGAAAAAGGTATGAACAAATGACGGGTCATCAACATTTGGGCCATATACACTGACAATACATAACTTTTAGTTATGTGTAGATATATTTATTATTATTAATCTACCCTCTGGATCTGTAACTGTGTCTAAAACTGTAAAATTCCCTTTTTTTATTTATTAATATTTCTCTCCTTTGTCTAAAGTTATAGCATGCAGCAAACACATTAGGAAACTCAGGTGATTTAATACCATCAACAACTGAGGTAGACTTATGAGTCTCTTGTAATAAGACAACTGCCTTTAATATTTTAAACTGGTTAAAAATCGTAATAATTTTCTCTTTGGTGCCAGTTCAATGAACATTCCATGTGACAAACCTAAGAGTAAGACTAAACTTTGAAAGTGCATGTCACCATAGAAACAGATAAACACAAGGGCAGTCATAGTTAGTGCTTGGGGTTGCCTGATTGTAAGTCCAGAAGCACAGATATAAGACAGCGAAGTATATATGAAAGCTAGGGAGGTATTGGGGGTGAGAGGGGGAGAGAGACGTATGGTTATGTTATGAAAAAATGATCTGTGTGTGAATGACAGAAGACAAACAAGAGTGACAGAAGAAAAACAAGAGTGACAAAGAAATTTTGTATTATGAAGAGGAGGAAATAAAGAGCCGATAACCCAGTGCACAGCCCTGGCCCGGCCCACATCGACCTACACAACTTTCTGAGCTGTGCTTACATTAGATTACAATTGCCTGATAAAACAACTCTCATCTAACTAGTGATACATGACTCAGACTAAACTGTTGTTGCTCCTAATAAAGCCATGGGGTGATCTGTTGGTCCCTGAACAAATGACCATTAACAGACAATTTATTTATAGCCACTGTAGCTCTGGTGCCTTCAATGATATATTTCTTCCTGATTGGGAATAAAACTCGCCTTCTATTCAGGATCTCTTTCGGACATTGATTGATAATTCTGTAATTCGTTCCACGCAGCTCTCTGCCCCGGCCTCTGACCTGCTCTTTTTGCTTGTACTGCTCAAATTTAGCAACAATGGGTCAGGGGCGGCTGTTGTTGGGCCTCTTACATCTGAGCCAGTGGACACGATAAAAAGGGATGTTTTTTACCATGTCACTTGGGAGTTTCAGCTGACGTTTTCTGTGGTTTTCAGTGGTGTCTGTGTCTTCCTCTGCCTGTTCTGGGATCCCGGAGAAGACAATGTTATCATCTTTTTGTTTTCTCCAGACAGCTGCAACATTTCATCTGTGAATTTCCTTACGTTTTCTCTCAGTGTTTTGTTTTTCTGCAGCAAGTGATGCAACCTGTTCTTGGCTGAACTCCAGAGATTCCTTCAGAGCTTGGAATTCCTTATGTAGAACCTCAACCAGGGCAAGATTGGCATCTGGGCTGGTTAGCTTCTTATCAATTGAATCCAGGACATAAGTGTAGCGTTTCTCTGGAGAGATGGTGGAAGTGCTGGCCTCAGAACGGGTGATTTTTTGATGGCGTGCTTGTCAACATGGTAGAAGTGGATTTTTGTGGTTTGCCCATAACTATGTTGTCAAAGCACTCGTCCAAGTAGCTCTCCAGGCCGCCAAGGTGTCCTCGTCCAGTTTGTTTTATGGAGAAACACAATAAAATGTTTTTTAAAACATTTGCTATATTTGGCTAGAAATTATTGTCTTGTTTTGCCTGAGTTTGTTTGTTTTACCAGTATCCGGCCATATTACTTACGCACAGCTCTCGCAAGATCTCAGAAGCTCATCTTGTCTGTTTCCATCCATCCCATTTCTAAGTTTTTTTTGGAAGAGTCCAAAAGGTTTTCTGGTACCTGGTATTTTTTCTGGTATTTAGCTGCATCCACATCCCCTTCATCTCTGGCCATGCTGATGAAAAGTGTCTCCACATGCTGCCACTACCAAGTTGCACAGTGGGATAATATGCTCTGTGTAGCTTAAGGCAAGTACTTAGGTCTTGCCTTAAGGCAAAGAAGTTAAATTTTTGCTACAACCAACCAGAGCAACTTCTTTGATCAATTTGACGTGTCCCTTCTTGTGGCAGACTGCAAACAAGACTTCTTATGGCTTTCTTTAAACCGTATATTTCTTCTCACCACTCTGCCATAAAGGTCAGATATTTTAAGTACACAACTACAATCAAATTCAATAAATTAGAACATTACTGAAAAGTTAATTTATTGCAGTAACTCAATTGACTAAGTGATACACATTGTATAGATTAATTACACAGAATGTTTCTAAGCCTTTGTTTCTGTTAATTATGTTGATTTACTGGTTGCAGCTAATGACAAGGTGACATTTAAGATGAGAATATCATATTAGATCAATAAAAACATTTAATGGGTTAATGAAAATCTTATTTGATACCTCCTTAAAGGTTGTTATTTTTGAAAGGTAAATTTAATCTGACAAATGAAAGATCTTCCCACCTGAGCTGTGGATCTTAGCAGCCCCAACAGAGGAGGCTTAGGCTGCTTCTCTGATTAGTGCTTTATGTGGACACCCATATAGTATCTTTTTAGGTTAGTAGTTGTGCCATACATTTTTCAGTTTCGAATGACACATCAAACTATGGTTGGGATATATTTTTATAACTTAACCCTGCTTTATATGCTACTTTGTTCTTGTTCTGTCTGCTGTGTTCTTTGTTCTTTGTGATGTTGTTTGTTCACTAATGTTCTCTAAAAAATGCCCGAGGCCTTCACAGAATAGTTGGATTTAAACTCAGATTAAAAAAAAACTCAGAGATAAACAGAATTTCCTAATTGAGGCACTTCTGAAGACAATTGGTTGAACTGTATTTTGTTTAAAGGGAACAAGGTTTTTCAGAATTGTATTCTTACATTGTATTGTAACAATATATGATATTCCCTCCACCACACTATTTTGGTCTACTCTGTTGGTTCATCACAAACAAATCTCAATAAATCCATTAACATTTGTAGTTATAACAAAATGTGGAAACGTTCAAGAGAATACTTTTGCAAAGAACTGTAAATGAAGTATTGTTAATCCATACGTTACTATTGAAGTTGGTGTAAGTGTGTAAGAACTTTTCATTAGTAATCCATAACTTCTTGTTTCTCTGTGGTATACAGGAAATGTAACATTTCATTTCAGGCCATTTCTCTTAGCCACTCTTCAAAAGAGAAGGATTGGTGAACACTGCATTTAAAAGGGGTTTTTGGATTTTAATTTGTCAGGAAGTGGCTTCAAGAAAATAGTTACTACCTAGGTTTATAGTCAGAGCCATAAATAAAACTTTTGAATAAACTGGAACTGTGACAAATAAGGCTCAGGAATACCCAAATGTATCTTGCCATCTCAGAGGCCTTCAAAAGACACACCATGGCGGCACGTTAGGGTAATACTGCCGCCACGGTGTGTTCTTTGAATGCGCCATGGCGGCATGTCGAAGCGAGAATAATGCGCCATTCATGCCGCCAAGCTTGATAGTAATATTACCACAACGCTGGAAATTTGAAAAAATAATGCCTTGACGTAACAGAGGGTGGTGTCATGATGTCACAGTATTTCACATGCTGTATTTCAAAAAGTAAACATGGGGAGTTAATTTCACATTTGCAAACTTTATCAGCTGAGATGGCAAACTGGAGTGATACAGAGATCCGGACTCTTTTGTCTCACGGTTTATACAACCTTGCATGTTGACAGCACAGACACCGCTCGCCAGAGGTAGCCTGACTGCCATTAGGTAGCGAGATGAGATCCTCAGACCCCTTGTGAGACAATATGCTAGTGCGGTTGGCCCTGGGTTCCTCCTAATGCAAGACAATGCTAGACCTCATGTGGCTGGAGTGTGTCAGCATTTCCTACAAGAGGAAGGCATTGATACTATGGACTGGCTGCCTGTTCCCCAGACCTGAATCCAACTCAGCACATCTGGGACATTATGTCTCGCTCCATCCACTAACGCCACATTGCACCACTGACTGTCGGGAGTTGGCGGATGCTTTAGTCCAGGTCTGGGAGGAGATCCCTCAGGAGACCATCCACCACCTCATCAGGACAATGCCCAGGTCATACACGCACATGGAGGCCACACACTACTGAGCCTCCTTTTGACTTGTTTTTAAGGACATTACATCAAAGTTAGATCAGCCTGTAGTGTGTTTTTCCACTTTAATTTTGAGTGTGACTCCAAATCCAGACCTCCATGGGTTGATAAATTTGATTTCGATTGATAATTGTTGTGTGATTTTGTTGTCAGCATATTTAACTATATAAAAAACAAAGCATTGATAAGAATACTTCATTCATTCAGATCTAGGATGTTATTTTAGTGCTGCCTTTATTTTTTTTTACAGTGTATATCGGGGATGCACCGATGTGATAAATGGGCCAATATTGATATCCAATACCACTGCTGGATATATACACACAAAACAGATATTGTGCATTATTTATACAGTATATATTGTGTGCACATTAGGGATGGGCATAATTAATCGACAATCGATTAATTGATCATTAAGAATTTCATCGATTACATTTTTTTTTACCGATCAAACAGAAATGCATGTTCTGTTGCGTAGTGTGAGTTTTGAAGGAATGCAATTAATTTTACTATGTGGCAGTAATTAAACACTTTACCACATGAGGGCGATGACTGAAAATAAAACCCACAGACCGACTCAGTTTCTTGCCAGTTTCTGTGTATTTCAAAAGTAGCATTGTCATGAAGAGGTCGCAGCAAAGTGTGGCGTGGGACCACTTTGACTAAAAAAACTAACAAAATAAAGTATCGGTTCACTGCCAACACTGCGAAGCTGTGTATAAGTACTTGAACGCACTTCCAACCCTGGTTAGAAGCGGAGCATCCTGCTCTTGGTCTCAACCTAGCATCAAGTCGGTGTTAGCACGGAGGAGCCAAGATGCACAACGAGCAGAGAAACGTACTCACCGGTTACTTTCTGAGGGAGGATCCGTCACCCCTGGATTTCACCCCTACAGACTGGTGGAAAATGAATTAAACAAGATTCCAGAGGCTTGCCAAGTTAGCACGGAGATATGTGTATCACAGCGACGTCTGTCCCCTCACAGCAGGTGATCTCGGCGATGCAGGTCAGACGCGACAGCAGCCTGGTGACCGTCAGTCTGCTCAACAGGCTGCTTTTGCTTCTGACCCCAGCGGATGTTGACATGCTCATCTTTCTCAACAAAAATCACTAGACTGGTGCTAAAGTTGTATATAAGTTACGGTTTCTTTTGTTTTTGTCTTTTTTACTCTGTTAATGAGCCTAATTCATTGTTGGGTACGCTGATCTTATCCTCTTTCTCGACTCTTTTTGCCAAATGTAAGACAAAACTATCAGACCTATAAGTATTATTATTTTTTTTTTTAAGTTATTGTTTAACATGACTTTTTTTTTTTTTTTTACTTTTTTTGAATAGAAAAAAAATATGAGCATCAGTTGTGTTAATGAGTACCGTCTTTTAGCTGTCGGCTCCGCTGCTTATCGCGCATATTTTCTTTGTGCAACTACCGTGAATTAACTGCCACAAGAGGTGTCCCACTTGTAATGAAGAGCTCAATGAGGAAACACGCTTTTTTTCTATTCTCACTGCATTTTAATATAGCCTATGAACACTGAATTTTTATATAAAAATATCAATGATTAATCGAAAATCAATTGTTAATTCTCCCGATGATCGATGAAGACAGTTTAATCTAATGCCCATCCCTAGTGCACATTCATATGCAGCTACATAACTGTGACTATGTAGGATCCTCACATTTGTTCAAGAAGCCCAAGGGCCTACATCCTCCTAAATCCGGCCCTGCTGTTTGTAAGCCATTTTCGATCTCCAATCCAATTTGTGACTCAACGTTTTAGCTTATTTTGCTTTTTGCTTTCAGCAGGGCTCTGTTTACCTGATAACCTCCTTTCTTAAAATTTTATATTGCCAACAGGGTATTTATAGAATTTGTTTAGGTGTGGGTATAGGACCTTGTTTAACCTTATTGCTTCATATAAAGTTGAGTATAGCATCTTACCAACCTTTCATACAAGTGCTACCTACTTTATTAGTTTTAAACTAAAAGGCACAAAAAGTTTTTCCTTTAGCAGCTAATGCATCTTTCATAATAAGAATGGAAATAAAATTGCACATAAAGGGCTCAGTTTTACAGAAGCTTCTACAGAGTTTGTGTGGTTTCTTCATATCGCTGCTTGTTGTCCTTATGTATAAATTGGTTTAGAAATAATACTGCATGCACAGCCATAAAAAAATTATGTTTGTCAGACTCATTTAAGCTAAATCCTCGGTGGTAATTTGAGCTACTGGGTCCTGTCAGCAACTGCCCAATTAAATTTGAACTTGCAGTTATTAAGAAAGGGCTTTTTTATCCCTCCTAAAAAGAGCAGGTATTAACACATTTGCAGCAGTTAGTAATCCTGCTTTTAACCACTGTTGCCCACTCAATACCGGGCTGCACGCTTTCATGCTTAATATGACAAAAATAGAAGCTCGCTTGCAGTCTGTTATCTCTTTCAACCTTATTCGATTTATGCAAGGATGCCAAAAAAAATTATAAAACTGAAAATAAAATTCCAAATAGGTTACAAATCAAATTGATTTGACATAAATGTTATTTTTATTTTTGGCTTTTGATTTGTTTTTCATTATTTAACTAATCTCTTTGCAGAGGGGAACAATTGTACAACATGCATGGGTTGTGATTTTTAAAAACAAGAATGTCCTACACAATTCTAACCTTTATTGTAGATTTTCTCCAATCCAAACAAGTTCAAAAATTTACAAACAGTCTTAGTTACAGAGAAGCTACATACTTTATGAAGCTATCAACAAGCTTCTGGCTGGATATTTGACCACTTTATTGGCAGTGTTGGTATACTCCCTTTGAAATTAGAGGGTTTTGTGGCATTGTGACGAGGCTATTAAATTTTCAGTACAGCAGAGATTTAGTCCATTCCACAAGGTCTAAGTTATCCTGCATTGGACTGTCTCTTTCCAGACCAGGTCAGATGTTTGTTTGAAACAATGTCTTGTTGTACTATACAGTTGAGTCCAAGTTTCATGATCTAGCTATTTATTTAGGGGCAAGTTGAATAATTTGAATATAGTCCTACGCTTTCATCATTCCACCCATTCTTCACCTTGACTCCTCAAAGCATACCTCTTGTTATTAGACAAATACTTCAGTCTTTATCTCGTTAGACCTTTCTGTAGATGCAGTTTGGAGCAAGGACTTCTTTCTGAACAGTGCTGTTTTCGCCCAGGCCAATTGTAAACTTGGTTCAATATGAACCATGGCACTGTTTTCCGTTTTTGGCAGACTTCCGTTCCTGAGCATTCAAACCAATGTCTTTTCATTTTAGGGCGACAGTTTAATTCAGATGGATGAACCCTAATGCATATGGGTACATGATCCAAAGCACACATTCGATATATTTTGGAAGGCTTAACGTAATTTTCTGACAATTGAGCGCACCTGAATATAAGCCGCAGTAGCTAAATTTCAAAAGAAAAAATATATATTTTTAAATATTTAGGGTGCACCAATAAAAGCCACACATTTTCATATTGTAACATGAGATATTTACACAGAAAGACGGTACATGGAAGACCTAATATTTTCGTGTCTGTCTGTCTGTTAATAACATAACTCAGAAAGTTATAGAAATGTCAGGAAATGTCTGCAGTGGGACCAGGAACAACTGACTGAATTTGGGGTGGATCACACACACATTGAAGTGTGTGTGTCCACCTAGCACAGCAGTCCATAATCTCCACATTTCTTTACCTGGCTCATCTGTACTCGGCCAAATGTCCTTATTTACTGTTGCTTTTAAGTGTGTGTGTGCATGGGAGATGGGTTCGGAGGAGGCGTTGGGATATAATTGTCATCATGTTTTTGTCTTGGGGGGGTGGGGGGTTAAGTGGGGTCATTTTACTCTGTAAAGCCCTTTGAGATGCAATTTTGTATGAAAAACGCTTTATAAATAAAGTTTGTTTTGATTTGACGGCAGCACAAACACAATCGTGCGTCTCATTAAGAGAGATTTTAATGGAAAAGTACCAAAAGTTAAAATTAGTGACTCTGGCAGAGGTCTGCGGGATCTGAGTGCTTTTCTAGGTTTTAATTAAAGACGTGTTTTTTTCCGAACTGCCTGAATATCGGCAATAAGGCACCAACACAGCACGACAGTAACATGTCGGATTAGAAAATAAAACACAGCACCAACATGGCAGTAATATGCCTGGTTAGAAAATAAAACAAATGTTCACCTACTAGGAAAGTCATTGATCACTATCTTCCTCTTCCTCACTAAAGCCACTGAAGCCACTTGTGAAAGTAAATCTGATGGGCTTCTACTTGGTACTCAGACACCAATTTGCTCTTCCTGCTATAGTGCCCCCCGGAGGCCGTTAGCCAGTAAAAATCTAAAAATTAGCCATATCGTTGTATAGGGTGCAGGTTTCAAATCGTGTAAGAAAAGTAACGGGTTATAGTCCGAAAATTATGGTACCTTAAGATTCCTGAATGAGCTCCCCAATGCTCTGAACTTAGCCCTATTGTAAATACTAAGAAACAAACCAGTTTTAATGAACTCTTCTAATTCTACTAAGAGGAATGGTCAAAAATACGATCCCAATTCTACCATTCCTTTGTTTATGGCTACAAAAAATTTTCATTGTTATGAGATTTTGACAATGTGTAGAATAAAAAAAGATGCACAACAACCTCAAACAAAAATTAGCTGAACATACATGTTTTATAATGATTACATTCAGAAACAAGAACAGTTCAAATGCATTATTAAAATCATATCTATAAAAACTAAAAGCTGTATATATATTCCTTGCTATCAATGATGTCAAGTTACTGGATGTAAGCTTCTTTAACATGAGTAGAGTAATTGTTCAAACATTTTTGACATCTATCTCCCCCCTGATGTGTGAACACTTTGATCTTATTGTTTATTTATTCCTAAAACGTCTTTTCAGAGTTCCCAATGGTTTTCTTCTTTTCAACCCATTCACTGTTCAGCATTTTCTGTAAACAATCCTCCTGATTATTGTCTGGTTTTTATTGACTTCAGAATCAAAATTTGGCATTTGGCCGCAGGTTGGTTTTCTGCCACCCCCCTCCAACTTCTAGTCTACTTGTCCAAACCTAGCCATCATAAAACAAAGCCCTCTAGAATGGCTCGTTGTATCTATCTTTAGCTACTTGCTGCCAGTTCTGTCTTGTTGAGAACATCTCACTAGACGTGAGGTGAAACCAGAGTGGATTGAATTTTGAAGATATTCCAGGGTATTTTCCTTTTTTAACAAATTTTTGCATCCTAGTGCTGTAGCCAGAGAACCTTCGCAAACTCTTTAGTTTTATTAGATACAACTTTTAAAAATATCCATTAATCATGAGTTGAAGATAATCATGAATATAGGTCTTCTAAAATACCAGCAGTTGCTACCTGTAATAGTTTGCCATGTTCCACTTAGCAAACCGACTTGATGCAGAGTGGCTCCCTTTCTCACTTCTCACCCCTGTGGGCTGGGGGTATCGGGGGTTCTTCTAGGCATGCTCCCCACAGATCAAATATCCACATTGGACTTCACAAGCATCCACTTGGCTTTTTATTACATACAACTCATCAAAGGCTAGGCATACAGCTACATATGCTAATTTTGTTGTGCTCATCACTCCAAAATGTGGCGCCCATGGCGTTGGGGAATTCTATACATTAATCATAATCGTAATTTATATTGGGGCACCTTTCACAAGGGTGTATATATAGCACATAAATATTTCATCACTATTACCTTCAAGGTCAAATGCACTGTATATGTTGGTTGTATATTTATGTTCCTGTCAGTAGTAAATTGAGGGTTTGGCATATTTTAAACCTGTTAGATTCCCTGATTTAGATCCTTATTTTACTAAGCATTTTTAAAATGCCAGAATTTAATAGAATTCATACTGTCATTTTCCAAAAGCAAATATAACATCTGCTCAAAGTCAAAATTTGACCTTTTAGTTCCGTATATGACGAACATGTGCTGTAAATTCTCTTTAACTTAAAAGCATTGTAAGTTAATTGTAAGTTAAGTCAATCTACTTTTAATTGAGAAACTAGTTGGGTAATATGCAAACTGGTTATTGAAAACTAAAAATATTTCAAATGACTATTCTCTATGCAAACATTTCATTTCTTCAATGAACTTCAGAGACAGCACCAGAAGGTTTATGTTAACACACAAATGTATAACTAGATTTAGAAAAAATTTAAGTGCTTTTTCACACTTTGTCACATTATAACCACAAACTTAAATATATTTTATTGACATTTCTTTGTGATAAACCAAGACAAAGTAGTCCATAATTACAAAATGAATGACTTTTTTTTTAAATATTGAAATCTGAAAAGTGTGGTGTGAATTTACCTTTAACCCCTTATCATACCACTAAATGTAATCTATGTGAACCAGTTGCCCTCTGAGGTGACCTAGTTAGTCTACCTGTTTTTGTTTTAAACTCCGCATACGTCTAACTGTTCTGTAAAGGCCTCAAATGTTTGTTCAAGAACATAAGTGAAAAAACAGCATCATGAAGACCAGAGACCACACCACACAGATCCGAAAAACAAATGTTTAAAATGTTTAGAAGTTTAAGTAAGTTTATTGTCTTAAACAAATCCTAAGCTTTGGAGACAGCAGCCTGTTTCAAAAAACAATGGCGCCAATTCGCTGCAAAGCCGAGGCGACATCAGGGAGCCTTTGGTCAGTCATAAGTGGTGAACCTATGTCTACAATTTGGCGCGATCAGGTGTTTTTCACAAAAGATTACACGATGCGAGGGTGTGGGAGAGGGTAAGAATTTTCAGTTTACCTATTCTCTCCGCCGCTTTGGTGCCGTTCCTGTCATCCACTGACTCATTCTCGGCTGCTGCTACCACTGATGCTGGTTCATCCGCCAGAGAGGAACAAAAACTGTGTTTTTTATACTGATTGAAGCCCCGCTCTTTAAGTTTTTTCGTGAGCCGCTCCAAAAGGTGGCTGTCCTTCACCCTGTGTTGCGTGAAGCCGTAATCTTCATTCAAAAGTCCAGGGTTGCAGCAACATTGCAGTAATATTACTGTCAAGCTTGGTGGCATGAATGCTGCAATATTCTCGCCTCGCCATACCGACAGGGTGCATTCAAAGGACACACCGTGCCGGCAATATTACCCTAATATGCCGCCATGGTGTGTCTTTTTAAACAGGCTAGTATGACACAACCGTAAACCTACCAAGATATGGTTGTCCATCTAAACTGACAGACCAGGTAAGAGGAGTGTTAATATGAAAAGCAACCAAGAGACCTGTGTTAACTATGAAAGAGCTTCAGAGATCTGCAGCTGAGCAACCTATTAGAGGTCATCGAAAATCTTAGGACTGAGCAGAGCTATAAGGGAATAGATTAGATCAAACCATATTCCTGTGTTAGAATGACCCTTTTTAAGTCAAGATCTAAATCTAATTGAGAAACTGTGGCAAGAATTTAACATTTATGTTCTGAGACGGTTTCAATCCAGTCTGTCTGTGCTTGAGCTATGTTGCATTTAAGAATATGCTAAAAATGTATTCTCTAGATGTGCAAAGCTGGTTGAGACATTCTAAAGATTTAAAACTGTAACTGCAGCAAAAGGTGGTTCGACAAACCACTGACACAAGACAACTGAATATAAATGCACACCACATCTTACAGGATTTCTATTGGCAAAAAGTGTGAAGTCGTGTTTTTTTTTTTTTCCACTTCACAATTTGGTGTTATTTTCTGTTAGTACTATAGCACATAAAACCCCAATGAAACACATTGAACTTTGCGGTTGAAACATGAGAAAATAAAAGTCTAAAGGTAATGAATAACTTTGCAAGGCCCAGTGTGTTAACTAGAAAAGCAGTGTCTTCAAATCCTCTTTAATATGTTGTCTGTGCACAGTGCTGGAACTGATACATTTAAAATACCTCTGCATTAAAAAACCCTACTGTTCAGTCAACACTGTGTTGATGCTGTTTTTACTACATTTTTATCCTTGTAGCAAAGGCATGTTGAGGTGGAATATTATGATATATGTTCATAGGAAAAAATAATGGTACATTTGCTAGGACCATATAGCTGTTCCAAAAATCTTTATTCTTGGCCATTTTTTCCCTTCACGACGAATCTCTTGAGGATAAGAAAAAATACTGTCATACCATTGTACTTTGCTGCTTTTATTGTAGACTTTTTCATATCAGTGAGACTCCCTTTCCTCTTGAATATGTCCTCATTCACCCAAGGACATCTACCCATTGAAATGTTCTCCTCCCACTTATATAAAACACGAACAGGATTTTCATTATGAATTCTGACATGCCTTAAAATGTGATAAGAATACATTCATTTAATTTTGATTGAGGCAAGTGCTAATTTGAAGAAGGAACTTCACTATTCAGTGAAGAAAACCCTCTAGAGACATTAATATTGGTGAATGTGGGGAATAGATACTGTTAATACACCGTATGATTATAGGCATAGACTTCACCAGCACAGTCTTGTTCTTTTGTGTGTGTTGGCACAACAGTAAAGCAAAATAAAAAAATGTATTTCCCAAATGTTTTTCGTAAAGTTTGTGTTTGGCCTTGTAGATGTGTAAATATTGTTATGATGACCAATTAAGATTTGTACTGGTAAATAAAAAAAATAATGATAAAGGGCCTGAATTCCTTAAAACAGACAGCACAGCTGTGCTTTTTATTACTTTACTTACTTTATTTTAAACAATATTATGTACAGTCGAAGCAAAAATATCACAATACCAGATTATATATTTAAGATGAGTAACATTTGCAGTCCTAGGGCAGGCAAAATACAGGTACATTTTTTTTTTAATGGGACGACTGTGAAAAAATTCAGTATGTTTTGTCATTCAGAAAGTGAAACTCATATATTATATTGATTCATTATACATTTCAAGCCTTAATTTCTTGTAATTTTGATAGATAAAGTTTACAGATTATGAAAATCCATAATTCATTGTCTCAGAAAAGTAGAATATAATATTAAAACAGGACATTTTAAACAGAAATGTTGGACTTCTTATAAATATGTTAATTTCTATGCTCTCAATACTTGGTTGGGCCTACTTTTGACAACACCCCGTAGATTCTCTATGAGGTTAAATTCAGATGAATTTGAACCAGCTTTTGGTACATCCGGCAGTGTGAGCAGGTGCCATGTCCTGCTGGAAATTCAAATCAGCATCTCCATAAAGCTTGTCAGCAGGAGGAAGCACGAAGTGCTTTAAGATATCCTGGTACATGCCTTCTTTGGCTGTGGACTTTTAAAAGCCCAGTGGACCAGAACCAGCAGATGACATGGCATCCCAAATCATCACTGACTGAACACTTCACACTGAACTTTAAGCAATATGGATTCTGTGCCTCTCCACTCTTCCTCCAGACTCTGGGACCTTGATTTCCAAATGAAATGCAAAATTTACTTTCATCCGAAAAGAGGACTTTGAACCACTGAACAACAGTGCAGCTCTGTTTCTCCTTAAACCAGGTAAGATGCTTCTGACATTGTCTCTGGTTCAAGAATGGCTTGACTCAAGAGATGTGACGTTTGTAGCCCATATGTAGGATTTGTCTGTGTGGTGTGGCTCTTGATCCACTGATTCCAGCCGCTGTCCACTCCTTATGAAGTTCCCAAAATCTCGAATGGATTTTGCTTGACGATTTGCTCAAGGCCATTTACACCTTTTCCTACAACACATTTTCCTTCCACTCACCTTTCTTTGAATATGCTTGGATACAGAATTTTGTGAATTACCAGTTCTTTAGCAATGCTCTTTTGTGGCTTACCCTGGAGGGTGTCAATGACTTCTGGACATCTGCCTTACCAATGATTGTGTAGCCTACTGACCCACATTGAGAGGCCATTTAGATGCTAAAGTAAGCTTGGATGTGTTTTTTTCAATTTATTTTATCACATCTATGGTAGCTGACATTTACTGTGCAGGTTTTGTTTGGTAAAACGCATTAAATAATTTTAAGTTTTGTTTACATTTAAGTTGATGTACATAAATATTTAATACTTGAATGGAAAAACTTTAGTAAACCATGTCAAAAGGTAAATACACAAATGTATCATCCATCAGTCTACCTGACAGTTCATCTTTACCCACAATTACAGATTTTAGCTACTCCAAGTTCTGTTTGAGAACTAAACTCAGCAAAAAAAGAAACGTCCTCTGACTTTCAACTGTTTTTACTTTCAGTAAACTTAATGTGTGTAAATATTTGTATAAACACTTAAAGAGTCAACACCATACGACATAAACTAAAAATGTTTCACAGACATGTGACTAATAGAAATAGAATAATGTGTCCTTGAATGAAGGGGGGCTCAAAATCAAAAGTACCAGTCAGTATCTGGTGTGGCCACCAGCTGCTTGAAGTACTGCAGTGCATCTCCTCCTCATGGACTGGACCAGATTTGTCAGTTTTTGCTGTGAGATGTTACCCCACTCTTCCACCAAGGCACTTGCAAGTTCCTGGACATTTCTGGGGGGAATGGCCCTAGC
This sequence comes from Valencia hispanica, assembly GCA_963556495.2. Lineage (NCBI taxonomy): Eukaryota > Metazoa > Chordata > Actinopteri > Cyprinodontiformes > Valenciidae > Valencia > Valencia hispanica. The sequence continues at coordinate 29,346,528 of OY747707.1, read as the reverse complement.
CCTCACCCTGTGATCCAACAGGTCCCAGACGTGCTCAGTGGGATTGAGATCCGGGATCTTCGCTGGCCATGGCAGAACTGCAATGACAACAAGCTCAGTCTGATGGTGATGTGATATACCGCCCCAGACCATGACGGACCCCCCACCTCCAAATCGATCCCGCTCCAGGGTACAGGCCTCGGTGTAATGCTCATTCCTTCGACGATAAACACGAATCCGTCCATCACCCCTAGTGAGACAAAACCGTGACTCATCAGTGAAGAGTACTTTTTGCCACTCCTGTCTGGTCCAGCAAAGGTGGGTTTATGTCCATAGGCGGCGTTTTTGCTGGTGATGTCTGGTAAGGACCTGCCTTACAACAGGCCTACAAGCCCTCAGTCCAGCCTCTCTCAGCCTATTGCGGACAGTCTGAGCACTGATGGAGGGATTGTGTGTTCCTGGTGTGACTCGGGCAGTTTTTTTGGCCATCCTGTACCTGTCACGCAGGTGTGATATTCGTATGTACCGATCCTGTGCAGGTGTTGTTACACGTGGTCTTCCACTGCGAGGATGATCATCTGTCCTTCCTGTCTCCCTGTAGCGCTGTCTTAGGCATCTCACAGTGCAGACATGGCAATTTATTGCCCTAGCTACATCAGCAGTCCTCATGCCTCCCTGCAGCATGCCTAACGCACGTTCACGCAGATGAGCAAGGACCCTGGGCATCTTTCTTTGGGTGTTTTTCACAGTCGGTAGACAAGTCTCTTTAGTGTCCTGCGTTTTTAGAATTGTGACCTTAAATGCCTACTTTCTGTAAGCTGTTAAGGTCTTGACGACCATTCCACAGGTGCATGTTAATTTATTGATTATGGTTAATTGAACATGCATGTAAAACATTGTTTAAACCCTTTACAAAGAAGATCTGTAAAGTTATTTGGATTTTTACAACATTATTGTTGAAATACACAGTCCTGAAAAAGGGACGTTTCTTTATTTGCTGAGTTTACTATAAGTAGAAGACAAAATAGTTTTTCCAGCTTTCCTACTGTAAGAAATTATTAATTATTTATGTTATGACCATAATCAATGCCCCAGTCCTGTGTATGACAGCAGTTGCTGTAAAAACGACAATTGATTTCGATCTTGTAATGTTAAATCCTATATTAAAGACTAACAGTTAGCATTTCAAAAACAACAGATCTTGTGATTTTCAAAAGGCTGCATACAATTTACAACATATTAAATATGTTTCATGACAGTTGTCAAAATAATAACATAGAGCAACTTTATTTAGCATTTCTGTTCCCCCTGAAAGTCTCTCTTTCTCATTCTTGACCATCCTAAATGAAAAGTAGATGTCCCAACATAGGTTAGATATAGTTTTCTTTGAAATAGATAGTAACGTCCCTGTACTTCCTTACTTCATTTTTAAAACATACCATACCAGTTTATTTATAAAGCGCTTTATACATAACACGACAGTCAACCAAAGTGCTGTACAGAGGGTAAGGTATCAACACAAGATACACATTCAGAGACGTACAAAATATAACACAATTAGTATATAGATAGAAATTAAAAAGCACTAAGATACACCACACTAAGATAGAGTGTACAATAGACAAAACCCAACAATAAAAACCAGGGGAGTTAAGGGGAAGTAAAAGCTAAGCTAAAAAAATGTGTCTTTAAACGAGTTTTTAAAATATTTAAAGAGGGGGACTGCTTAACAGGGAGAGGGAGCTCATTACAGAGTTTTGGAGCTTACACTGAGAAAGCTTGTTCACCTCGGGATTTGGAGTTGCTCCAACAAGTAAAAAGGGGCAAGGCCTTTTAAAGACTTAAAAACAAATAAAATAACTTTAAACTGAATTCTAAACTGGACTGGCAGCCAATGCAGTGATTTTAGAATGGGTGTTGTTATGCCACAGATAGGTGGATTTGGCTATGAATAATTGCTTAGGCCAATTATTAATAGAATTAATAATTTTATGTCAAAATTAACAAGTTTGGGGCACCACCTGGAATCCAGGAATATCAATAACAATAACTAATAAATTGATAGTTAAGTCACAGTTCGGTATGAATATGTTTGCTTAAAGACCAAGACTTGTACTGAAGAGTTTTGGGGATTAAGCTAAATTAGTTTTAATCTGTTTTAAAGACGATTTCTATTTTGAATACCATTAATGGCATTAATGTCTTTATTGTTCATGAAGCCGAGCAGTCAAGGGTGGGCCCCCATGGTTCACTCGACCATGTAGCCTACAGCTAACTCATGTGGAGCTGCCTAAAGACGCTCTGATTAATTTATTAAACAGCAAACGAAGAAAATAAAAAAGCCTGTCTGATTGATTCACTCAAGTTGCAGGATATAGAAAGACTTTCCATCGGAAACCTTGAAAATCATTGTTTAAACCTCCAGGCTGAGCGGCCTGTTTGTACCCAAACAATAAATGAAATCTTACACAAGGTAAGATTCACAGTGAAAACAAACAACCCTTAAATCTTGTTTATCCCAAACTAATCTCGCCTCTGCACAGACAGACCTTTTTGAATGGTTAAAGTTCTCCAGGTTGCTCCATTGATGATGGGGAAAGCTCAAACAACGTTAGCCGGCAGGCTAACAATAGCTGCGGTCGGTTAGCAGTGGGAGGCCTTATGGCTGTTGGGGCACAGGTAGCAGCATTTAGCTGGGATGTCGGATCTTCCTCTCCGGCTTGGCTAAACATCGATCAGTTCCAACCTTCCTTCACTGACACAGTACCTTTTTCCGCAGCTTTCCAGCACAACATTCATCCCACATAGGCTTTGTCACGCTGGGTGGAAATGGCTTCCATCTGGACGCGTCACGTGGCTCTGCGGCATGCAGTAGCTGTTAGCAGCTCCCTTCCTCACGGCAGTGTCTGTAATTCAGAAAGCTTCAGCAGGGCTCAGGGCAGAACAGTGGGGTATGTCTCATCTGTGGTTTACGATTCACCTGATCGATCAGTAGTCTTTGTCTTCCTTGAAGTGAGTTTCTCCCAGAAACTCGTGTCTTTTCCCCTCGCCAGCGAAGGAAGGATTTCCTGGGGCCTCTCCTAGCACAAGGCTGGCCCAAAGGCTAAGGGGAAGAGAGCGTGGGCTTGCGGAGAGAGCCCTTATAAAAGCTCTGGTTCTCTTCTTCTCTGTTGGAGGTAGCATGTGGATTAGCGCCACCCAATAACTGTGTGTGTCCTAACAGCGTAATATGCTCCCACCTAACAGCACCAGTTAAGAATCTAGTAGCTGCATTTTGGACCAGCTGGAGATGGGAGAGGGAAGCTTTGTTAATACCAACTAGGGAGGAGTTGGAGTAGTCCAAATGTGATGTAATGTGTGTTTAACAGATTCCCGATGCTTTTTACTATGGATAGGTTTCAATTTGTAGATCCGTCAGGACCTCACTGTGGTGTTGATCTGTGAATCCATTTTAAGTGCAGAGTCCAGTTTGAGTCCAACATTGGTGACAGACTGGCTAAGACATGAAGAAATGAAAGACAGGGCTATTGGGCGAATAGCACCATTCATATTAGGAGCAAACAGGACAGCCAGTGCAGAGAGTTACCTGTCAGCCACTCCTTGACATCATTATAGCAGTCAAAGAGTGACTGAGGAGAGACATGAAGTTTAAATGGCGCAAATATCTGGCAGTTATCAGCATACAGAAGGTACTGGACACCATGATTCCTAAAAATATCACCCAGGGGAAGAATGTATAGTGAAAACAGGAGAGGTCCCAGAATAGAACTCTGAGGGACCCCTTATGGCAAAGGTGCAGATGATGACACACTGTCATCGAGCTTTACACAAAAGCTTCGCCCACTGAAGCGCAGAGTCGGTTATTCCTACAGACTGTTCCAACTGGGTTATCAAGATGTTATGGTCAACTGTATCAAAGACGGCAGACAGATCAATAAGAATAAGGAGAACGCAATTGCCAGAGTCTGTTGCAATAAATAAATCATTTAGAATCTTGAGGTAAACCGATTCAGTGCTATGCTTCTGACCCCAGCGCATGTTAACATGCTCATCTTTCTCAACAAAAATCACTAGACTCATGCTAAAGTTGTATATAAGTTCCGGTTTCTTTTTTTGTCTTTTTTACTCTGTTAATGAGCCTAAATTTTTGTTAGGTACGCTGATTTCTCTCATCCTCTTTCTCAACTCTTTTTGCCAAATGTAACACAAAACTATCAGACCTATAAGTATTATATATATTTTTTTATTAAGTTATTCTTTAACATGACTTTTTTTTTATTACTTTTTTGGAGAAGAAAAAAAATATGAGCGTCAGTTGTGTTAATGAGTACCGTCTTTTAGCTGTCGGCTCCGCTGCTTATAGCGCATATTTTCTTTGTGCAACTACCGTGAATTAACTGCCACAAGAGGTGTCCCACTTATAATGAAGATCTCAATGAGGAAACACGCTATTTTTCTATTCTCACTGCATTTCAATATAGCCTATGAACAATGAATTTTAATATAAAAATATCAATGATTAATCGTAAATCGATCGTTAACTCTCCCGATGATCGATGAAGACAGTTTAATCGAATGCCCATCCCTAGTCTGAGGGACCAGTTTGATCCACCAAGACAACAGGTATCAAATAGCAGGCCAACAGATCCAGTGATGGCCAGTATGGGCACAATCCAAGGGCAGCACCAGTCCTCATCTGGGAGGTTCCAGGAGAGCACTCAAGCAGGATCCTAGCCTTCACGAGGTGACCTCCACGATTGCAACGTCTGCGAGGCCACTTTCGTGTGCGGAGTGGAGGTGATGCGCGTCATAAGCAGGACATCAGCGAAAAGCAGGCAAGTAGTTTTCCGAGCAAATTAATGTAAAACAAGAGAATCTGTCGTAGACCGGCGTAGATAAAGCAGAATGTGTCTATCATATGCATTTTAATCACAGATAAAGTTAAGAAACAGAATCAATAAAACAGCAACAAGAAGAAACAGAGGCCAAGCCGACCACACTGGTTCCTTCACATCACATAAACGTCTCACTGATACTGAAAGAAGCTATCTGCTTCATATATTTGTATCTAATTCTTCTTCCCTCAATATGTTGTCCCTAACTGCATCCACACTAAGGAGTACCTTGTTCAGCACAGCCTGATAGCTCTTAATATTATTTTGTTTTTAAGCTTCCAACTGGTTACCGTTAGGTCCGATCAAGCTGAAAATCGTTCATTTGAAGTCACCAGCTGATTTCATGTTCCAGAGAATATTAAACATTTTAACTACTGCTTACTCTTTCCTCTTATGCTAATCCATGAATGTTCTAAGTCTTTGGCAGCCTAACAATTACACACTGCATTCTAACTGCAGCCTGAAAATGTGCTATAACTCTCACCAGGACTGCAACGTTTGAAAGTGTTGTCCTTTTTTCCTTAGGGTTGGCACTACATTAGGGGCATCCACTATAAGGTCTAAAAAATGCATATGTGTATATATATATTCACTCTTGCAACCAAATTTGAAAAGAAGTTTTTCTCACCTTTCACTTTTCAGATAGTGTTTGGATCAAACCCAAAGTTGTCTTTTCTTCCTTTTTGGCTTGGAGCGGCAGCTCTGTCTCAAACACAGTTAGGGGCACACCTACTGTATTTCTATGATTTTTGTCAACTTGATGTTTCCTGTAAAACGCAAATCAGTCTTGATTTTTGCTTTCTGTTTTGTGAATACTTCATTGCATTTGCTTCAGCGCAACAAATTCATATTGTATACGGATTTATCAAATTTTCATGAGAATGCAAATGCATCGAACGCCATTCTTTAATGCGTAGGACTGGCCCGTCATTGAAAGTCATTCTTTTGTGTTGTTATTTCAGAGGGTATTATTTCCTTTCAATGTGGTGTCATCTTGATTATCCATCAGTTAATGGGAATATACCAGTGAGCTCCAGAGAAAAGGCAATGAAGCTGACACAGTGCATACATTCTGCATTCAAATTACTGCTATGAATGCCTTGGATTTCTAACTGCATATGGAATCATTAACATTAGCATACAGTTAATGCTCGATGCCTCATAATTACAAAACGCTTTGTGTGCCTACTTTGAAATGTTCTTGTTTTCTCTTTAGTTTTAAATGACTGGGACCTTTAACTCTAAACTTCATTTGGTTTTAATACTATTTGGAAACAAGTGAGCTATAACTTAGTCTGTTTAGGCTCAGATCTAATGAGCCCCATGCTGTGTATAATTTCCACATGACATGATCATAATGCCGGAAAAGAGGCTGCATATTAATTTATTCATGCAGAATACACCCGCTTGCTTTTAAACCAAATTCATTAAATATTCTCTTCATGCATTTGAACTCTCCCTCACAGATAGTCTATTGATCCTAACCCCTTGAGCCATAGCAGGTGGGTATTAATTTGCTTCTAACAGCATATTTTCCCTTGTTTATGTTTGTGTATTCAGTGTGTTTAATTCTGAGCCTTAAGTAACCATAATCAGTCAAATGATTGCTGAATTAATTTTAGATTTTGTAATCAAATATTTATGAGAAAAATAATTATATGGCAATTGTTTGACCTACAAGGAAAAACTTGCAGCAATAATAAAGTTGGAGTAAATGTATTTTATTTTCTGTTTGTCTCTATAGATGTACTTTTTTTGCAATTTCTTTTTCTTATTGTCTGCCTGTAGTTGTCTGTATGACAATTTATATTTTACTTGTCCCGTCGATTCAATTCAGAACATTTTAAGACTTTAGAGTATGCCTGGACGATAATTCAATAACAATATATATCGATCGATAGACTTTGGGCGTGATAGAAAAAAAAGGGGGCGATAAAAAGTTCAATTAAAAAAAATTCCCTTCCTTTTTCATCATAGCTTATCAGGTAGCTTAATACTACAGTCATTTCTTACTCCAAACCAATCATAAACGCAGACCTAGGCACGTCCGACACTGAGCCTTGGCTCCTCTCAAACCACAAAAGAGAGCAAATGACTTGAACTGCAAAAGATGTCGCACCAAGGAGCGGCGGAGGAAATTGTTTGGAAAAAGTTTTCAGTAGTTCACCAACAGGTACATGTTGCGTCTCGTTTTTTCTTAAGCAGGACCACCCCCCACCCCCCCATCCCCCTCAACCCGCCGGCCCACTGCGAACTGGTGTTGCTGTCATGGTTACGCAAAGACAGGCACAACACTCCCAGGCCACACTGCTAACAACACCCGCAGCTTAAATAATGTCCACCCGGTTCTCCACCACGTCCTCAGAAGCAAAACCGCTTTCAAAAATACAAACGGGGTTCTAAAGACCTGCTGGCTTCAACTCTCAGTCACTGGAATGGGCTCCGTCTACACTCAGCCATCGGTGAGCAGCTTGTTAGCTTTATCTTCAGAAGCTGAACTGAATTAGAATCAGCCAGTTTTTGCATACAAACTAAACCAAAAGTCTGAGCCACTAATATAATAAGTTGTCATAAAATATTTAAAAGACATAAAAAAAGCATCAAGATAAGCCTACAATTTAAATTACTAACGTATTTAAAAAAAATTATGTATAATATAATGGTTAATAACATTAGTATTTTCATTTATGTTTGTGACATCACTCAGGTCTCTTAACAGGATCTGTTTTTGTTTCTTACAAACGTTCAGTTAAGGTAAAAAAAAAAAAAGTGTTTGAATAAAGGGCTGAATTTAATTCTTTATTAAAATTAGTTCATTAAAGAATATCATTAAATAACCAGGGTTGCACTTGAAATAAATGTTACATTTTTTTTGATAGTTATCAATTATTATCGATATCGTTCAATAAGACTATTCCCTTTATCGATATGCTCTTTTTCTAAATCATCCAGCCCTACTTTAGAGGGTGTTTAGAATCTGACAGTGACAAATAAAGTTAACAATGTAGCAAATTATTGTAGTTTAAAAATAAACTGAAGGTTAACATTACGCTTAAAGGGATAGTTCAGGGTTTTTAAAGTATTATTCTTTTAAATCTTATAGGCAGTTACTATTTTCCTTGCTGTAATTAATGTAAGTCATATTTATATTTTGTTTGAATCTATATTACTTTTTCCTGAAAGCTAAAGCTTACAGCAATTCTGAACTGGGCTCATTTCATATTGGTAATTGACATGGGAAGAAGTGCAGCAAGATATTCCAACGTAAAACATGTACTGAGAACAGAACATCTGAAGTGTTTCCAATAAGAGCAAATTTCTGAAAAAAGGAAGCACGATGTTCAGTCTTTTAAATTAGCATATAGATTGTGCTGTTGCTTTGCATCCATTTTATTCTCTCCTGTTTTGTTTGGCCACTTAAAATGTATTTTGTAATGGCTGAATTTCCAAAAAGGTTGCTCTCATTCACTTATTTTAATCGTGTTATAAATGGAAAAAGAATGTTTTCTTGAACAGTAGTCCAAGAATTAGATTTGTAACTGCGGTCACTTTCAACCCTCTTATTATCATCAGATCAGCACAGACGTGATTTGCCAGCAGGTTTCTTGTTTTTTTTGGTTTTGCCCACTAAATTGTTCTAATCAGTCACAAATCCACAGTGGTGAAAGACAGACAAAAACTAAAAGTTGAAGTTGTCTTAGACAAAAGCACTAACTCAATGAACTGAATTTAATTCTACAGTTATCAACAACAACAAAAAATCAGATCACCTGTATTTAATTTTAGTGATAAGGGAGTCAACCCACTACGATGTTCCTCTTAAAAGTTTCGATTATTTTTAAGCCAATGAGCTAACAGAATATTTAGTCATGTAAATAAAATACATTTGTTGTTCTTTCAGTTACTTTACAGCAGGATGGTTATAGAAAGAAGTTCAAACCTGCGTCTTATCTCTGTGTCTTTGCTCCATCTCCTATCCAAAAGCATTAAAACAACAACAAAACAATCGGCCAGCACAAAATCATTAGTCAGTTTCAAGGGTTGGAACTTGAACCTTTAGTTAATATTCTTATGTATAAAGAAAAGTTGAAGGCGGCATAGTCAAGTTTAAAGCAAGGGACAAGCACATAGACCTATATTACCAATATGGTCCCCATAAAGCTGAATTGTCTCCTCTGCAGGCAAACACAGTGGGACACATTGAGTGGAAATCTTGTGGCTGTTTCTTCATGAAAAGCATCCAATCTTTGTCCCTAAAGAAAAATATATTTCTTTCACCTCCAAACAAAGCGGTGTTAAATGATGTCAAGATAGACCTGATAAAACATTCATTAAATCAATAAAATTTCATTAAAAACAAAAAACAAAACATTAAACAAGTTGGGTTAATTTCTTGTCCAGTACTGAGAGTTCCCGAAAGAGGGTGTGGCTGTGGCGGCATTCCTCATTGAAAATAGCATTGTTCAATTCTGAGTTCTCAGAAATATGGGCTCCAGATATAAATGAATTTATGCATGACTAGGTTTATACAGCATTGGAATGTCCAAACAATGAATTTTTCAAGGCTGGTGCTTTTCACAAAATAGATGGCATTATAAAAAAGATAATTAGGTGGAAATATTAGAGCAACACCTCAATTCATCAGCCAAAATATTAAGAATTGGGCACAACTTGTTCTTCTAAAACCTTAAACACATCACATAATTGGTTACCAAGAGTCCTCAGAACAGCAAAGTCAAAGTTTTGGAGAGATCATCATAAAGCTCCGATCTCAGTCCCCAGAAGGTTTGTGGGCAGAGCTGAAATGATGTGTTTGAGCAAGATGACCTACTTAGCTAACCCAGTTCTGTCAGGAACAGTGGGCCAAAATTCCAGTAAATTATTGTTGTAGCTTTTGCAAGGATACCCAAAACATTTTGCCTAAGCCATTCAGTTCAAAAGGCAACTCTACCAAATACTAAAAATATGTATTCAAACCTAGGAATTTGTGGAAAGTTTTTAAGAAATTCTATGAAAATTCTCTCTTTTTATTCTGGCATTTTGTAAATTGAAATTCAAAGTTAATCCTAACTGACATGAAACAGGAAATGTTTAAATTAACCATATGGTTTTAAAAAAAAATCAGAAAGTGTCCAAAAATAGTTGTATTTTTATAAAATGTATACATTGGTTTAAACTGAAACTAAAAAAGGACAGTCAGCACAGTACCGCCAAAGGGCAGCTTGGTCAGTGTCAGGTTACATTAGTGCTTAGTTTTTCTAAGCAATCAAGGAGATAGAATTGATCCATTCACATTCTAACATCAGCAGAAAAGTTCCCTGCACTCATTCACTTAACCAGAGGCTTCCTATAAAAATGCAATAGGTGTTAAATCGTCTGATGGAACTCATTTATTGGTATCATTTGAAACAGAAACTGAACCATATATTAAAATGATGAACTTGGAGGTTAACCAAAAGCAGCAAAATTCCAAGCTTTAAAGAAGAGGAAACCTGGACTGTCGCACCCAGCATTGATCTCATAAGGGCTGAGAGGGGCTTCAACTGTGACTCCATAAAAGGCTTGTCAGGCAGGACCAAGGGACACAGCAGATGGCAGAGCACATATGCTGTGGGTCTCTTCAGCCAGGCACTCTGAGGAATACTTCAGAGAGGTGGCCTACCTTTGCTAGTTTATGCACAGGACACTTTGAATCAACCTGAGTCACAATATTGTTTACACAGCACAACCCTGTCACAATGTCATGAGATACACATAAAGATCTCTTTGATTGTACATATGTAGTGGACAGTTAAGAACTTTAAAAACAGTATGGAGATATTGTTTCTGATTAAGCTTGTGGGGTAGCTTGATATAGTATCTCAACACTTTCATCTAAAAACATACAAAATATTTCATACCCAGATAGCAAAATCCAGTTAAAACATTTCAATTATCACAGACAGACCCATTTGATCTCTGTTGATTTGCAAATCCGAAACTAAAACCAAATTATGTGTGATTGTTATTTTTGATGGCCAATGAATACGTATATTCAACCACTTAGAAGCTAGGAATCAAGTTGTAACATTTTTGATTAAACCATATTCAGCAGGACAGCTGAATATCCTACCTTTTCATTCTATTCCATCTGGAAGATGAGAATAGAAAAACACATTGAATAATTTTGTCTTACCCCATAAAGGTGAACACTAGGACGCACCACATAAAGAAAACTGTTCAAGGAAGGTGAACGGTCATAAAAATAAATCCTAAATATGTAGGTGGGGAAATCAAGGGGCAGAACAAACTCCTCCTGATTTAGAACTGTTTTCCATATTCTATTTTATTTATTTTGTGCAATGGATTCACAAAGCAGATTGCACTAAATACATGTTGGTGGGAGCAGTTTTCTCCTGTTTTTGCTTTAGGTCACAGTTCACTCTCCTGCTACAGGCCCAGCAAACACAGAAGTGATGCAAGACATGGACAAAAAATATAAATTTTATTTATTAATGTTTTATTGAGCAGACAATACCATGTTCTAACTTGATGAAGAAATCTTCCCAATTCTAAGAGCAACATCATATCATCAAGGACTATGTCAGAACAATGTTTCTAAATTCATCAATGCAAATGATCCAAGACAATCCAAACATACATCTTAGACGGATTCTTTCAGAGATAACAAGCTTCAGTTGAAGCAGAAGAACTGCAGATTACAGACGGCAAAAAAATATTGGTGTTCAAAGGAATTTGCGTTAACTAAGACAATTTTAAAATAGTCTGTTCCTCATGACTGTTCCTTTTTTTTAACCCCCTTTTGTTTCACCTTGATCTCGGTGTCACTGAAATTCCTTTTTTCTCTCTCTCTAGGCCATTATTTTTGGGAAGAAGGCAAGGGTTTAATGCATGTGTGACCAAATATGTTTAATTGAGAGCGTTTCTGTATGCAAATGACTGTGAAGGGGCACGAGCACCTAGGTACGAACATGTGGGATTTATCAACAGTTGATTGCGGAAGAACATGCGTACGACTGGCCACATTTCATAAATCCGAATTTTGACTCTTCGTACAAACATTCAAAATTTCTTTCGTAGGATAGCATATAGGACAGTTTCTATGAATGTTTGATATGTGAGGGCCCAAATTGATGGTAGTGCCAAGTTATTTGGTTTGTTTGTAACTTACGTTAATATACATAAAAATATCTATGTAGATTCAACCATCCCATATTATCCCATCCTATTCAACCATACCCACTTATCTGTGCAGGGTCATGGGGGAGCTGCTCACTGATCTGTATGTGTTTATGTATATTTCGCGAATGGCAGATAAGTCAATCCAGTTAAATTAATTGATGTAGTGCCATTTTACCCTTAAACACCTTACGAAACAAAGAGATCCAATTCAAAGCATTACTGAAAGAAAGCCAATCTTAGTGGGATAAAAATATTTTAATAACTCCTTTGTAGGGTTTCCTTAGCTTTGGTAATAAGCTGGCTGTCGTTAGTTGCACTCTGTTTAAGATATAAATGTGACAGGATGTAATTACAGCTTTTTATGACAGCTTGCATGTGTTTTAATGAATGCCTAAGAGCATGAATACCCCTGTTTCATTAAAAGTAAAATAATAAATACATTTTTTATAGCTTTGGTGCATTGTAGAATAAGTGATAAAACATTAGTATGCATTAAATCTGCTGCTTTGGTATTAATATGTTAATGGAAGTAGGATCTGCTTCTCCGTATGAATGTTAAACACATTGATCAGAGCAAAGGGAAGCATTGCTCTGCTCTGTTAGTCATGGACAAATAGACAATGAATGTTGGGCCTTTTGTTTCAGCCTTACTGTCCTTTTGATATTGAATGACTTGCCAAAGGCCAGCATTGAGATGAGACTATTAGTTGGAACTCCCCCTCAGCTACTATACTTGGTTTTGCTAAGAAATATAGACAATTTCTTTTCTGGGAAACATTTTGTTTTGATAATAGTGTTCAAAAAACCCTTCCAGCCTCCTTGGATTGTAAAGTTTTGTTCATTTTTTCCTCTTTTGTCATGCTGCCCTATTCAACATCTCCTCGTCATTTTCCTCACCTGTGTCTCTCAATCATCCACACCGGCCTCCTTACCTTTTGCCTTTATAGCCAGTCACTTCCCCTCACTCAACGGCAGATCATTGTGTAGATGTCTCCATGGTGTGTTGTCCTGCTGTTACCCGTTCTGTCTCCGTTCCTGCCATCACCATTATCATCATCACCTCCTCCACCAACAGCACCCAATAAATATCCTTGCACCTTTCCACGACGTCTGCGTTTGGGTCCATGCAACACATCGCACTCCCTGACAGAATGATCCGGCCAGAAAGAATGGACCCAGCAGACGGCTGGGAAAGCTCCAGCCTACACCGGGATTTCTGGGGTTGGCTGCTGGAGAACTGGATCTACATGGCGTGGAAGGTGTTGCACACTCCTTCCAGCGTGGGTCCGTGGAGGTACCGACCTCCTCCTCCGCCTCCTCACCGACAAATGTACCGCCGCAGGGTAACGGCCTTCGAGGAGGAGGAAGCAGCTGACGTGGCACCGCCAGCCGCTCCCAGCCCGTCGAGACCAGTCCTTCCAGTCAGCCCGCTGGCTTCAGGTTCAGCCTCAAAGTCAGTCTCTGCCTGCTCAGTCCCAGAGCCTGTTCCAGTCCCAGAGCCTGCCGCCATCATGGCTGCTGTCTTTCTGGCAGCTCCCACGGAGGGTCATGGAGGACCCGTCCCTGTCGCTAGAGGTCCCAGGGAGGGTCATGGAGGACCCTTCCTTGTCGCTGGAGCCTCTTTGCCGCCGACTACTGTCGGCCGCGCTGTCAGTCTCTTTTCAGCCGGCCTCCGCGCCGCCAGACTCTTCACAGCTGACCTCCGCGCCGCCAGATTCAGCTCCACCGGCCAGGCCTCTTCTTCGCCACCGACCAGTCAAGCTTCTTAGCTACTGCCTGGTCCTCAGAAGAGGACCACTGGGCCATCTGCCAGAACTCAGCCTGGCAACGGGACGTCCATCCGGCTGTCCGCCAGATCTCCGGGTCCTCATAGGAGGACCACCGGGCCATCCGCCTTATCGCTGTCCAGGCAGAGGATTCCACCAGGGCCATCCGCCAGACCTCCAGGTCCTCAGGGGCCGCCCACCTGGCCGTCCGCCAGACTTCCAGGGGCGTACCCACAGAGACTTGGGCCCTCCTTCCATGGGCTCCCTTTACCCACCCTGGCAAGGGTGCTTCCTTTTTTTTCTTCTCTCTTTTTTCCACGGCGTCTGGAATCCGCCTTTAAAGGGGGGGTCCTGTCATGCTGCCCTATTTACCCCCACCTCATCATTTTCCTCACCTGTGTCTCTCAATCATCCATACCTGATCCTCCTTACCTTCTGCCTTTATAACATGTCACTTCCCCTCACTCAGCCCCAGATCATTGTGTAGACGTCTCCATGGTGTGTTGTCCTGCTGTTACCCGTTGTGTCTCTCCGTTCCTGCCGTCACCATCATCATCATCACCTCCTCCACCAACAGCACCCAATAAATATCTTTCCACCTTTCCACGGCGTCTGCGTTTGGGTCCATGCATCACACTCCCTGACATCTTTTAAGGAAGAGATGTGAATTAAAGAAAAACATAAAGGTTTAAAGCTATATAAAACTTAATTATTTGGAGAATAATAAAATACTCTACTCTTACAAAAATATAAAATCAGAATAATTTCTCTAGCTTTGTGTTGGATAGTTGAAAGAAATTAACAATTTTATATAAGACACATAATAGTGTAAGAGAATGAGAAAATATTCTAAAATGAAGTGGAGCTGTTTCTGGTTGTTATTTGTCGGGAGACGCATGAAAAAGACTCATGAAAAAACCAATAATGACCTTTAACTCTTGATAAAACTAAGTGTGCCAGAGAAATAGCCTATATTGTGTAAGTTTTTTGTTTTTTGAGGGGGGCTACATATAGCACCCTCCATATTTATTGGTGACTCTGGTTCAAACATATAGGAAGAATCAAAATATTTTTTTCTTTTTTTTTGCTATAGCATCTTCTGACGCTGGGGAGCTCTGTAAGAGTATGCTTTGAAAATTTTGGGGATGTGCAGTATCACGTCTCCTCTAAAACATAGTGTGGTCAATGACATCCAAATAGTTCCATTCAGCTATTATCTGACCAGACTGGACCCTCCAGGGGTTTCAGTGACTTGCCAAAATGTTCTGCAGCATACATTAAGCAAGTGTCAATGTGCTTTTTCTTCTGCAGTGGAGGCTATGGTGGTTGAATGCACTACTTAATATTTTCTTGGATAAAACTGCTTGCTAATACCAAGTTTTCTGAAGCTCAATGAGAGTGGTCCTTTAATTTTCTGATTATTCTTTTGCCTTGTAAGGAGCACCTGGTTGTGGCTGTTTGTTGTGAAAATATGTTATCTTCACCTCAGGCTCATTGTTCACTGGCTCACTTTTTGCTGTTTTTTTCTTTATGTGTTCAGTACTCATTTTCTGTGTCATTCCACTCTTATTTTACTTAATTTAATTTAGTTTATTTGTTTTTATTTCTTCTTTGTGTGTTTAATTACTTTTACTGTTTCCACCCTAGCAAGTAACTGTCTGTTTAATTCAATTTGTTTTATATGAATTTTTGGTGGTGATGTCTCTGTCTTTTACATCTTTGATTTTGTTAAAATAAATGATTTCCCAGTAGATACATGTATTGAAACTTAAGAACGGATAAAAAAATGTGTGCAAGATTTTCCTACTGCAATAAACAAGGGTTGTATTTTGAAGAAGTCATGCACTAGAATAGGCATGGGCCGGTATGAGATTCTGACGGTATGATAACCGTGGCCAAAAATATCACGGTTTCACGGTATTACGATTACAGCCCTAAAATGTGTATCTTGAATGTCTGTATTTTTTTTTTTTAAGGAAAAAACACTTTTTAGTGAGGCAGATATGGTAACTAATTAGCATGCTAAGATAAATCATCATTAGCATGCTAGTTACCATTATCTGCCTCAGTTTAAAGAAAAGTTACTAAGGATAGAGATGAAGAAAAGGTAGTTACCAAATCTGCCAAGGTAGCAAGTTCTTTTCACTGATGTCAGACGCTAATACGCTCGTTCATTTCAAGACAGCATTAACTTTACCTTGAATTTAGCATACAACGATGTGTGCTGCTCCCAAACATGCTCTATCATATTCCATGTATTGTCTCCTCGGGCTGCCACTGTTCTCAAGCAGGTTTTGCACGTCGCGCGACCTTCTTCTTCCAAGCCGTGAACGTCTGGCTTTTTACGGCAGCGAAAGTATTCCCAAAAAGCCGCTTAGAGACGGTGGGAAAAGTTCAGTTATCACACAGCTTGCAGCGCTTCACAACAAACGCAGGTATGCGGGGGGGCGGGACGCGCTTTACGCTGCAGCTTCATGAGAGATCCATCTCTCATCATCTCTCCCTGATGAGACGTCACATAAAAAACTAAAATAAAACGCTTATACCGCAGGGACGGTATGACGGAAAATTTTAGTGGTTTTGAAACCTTGACTTTTTCATACCGCGGTATACCTTGAAACCGATAACCGGCTCATGCCTACACTAGAATTAGATTTTATATTTATGACATCCAAGTATGTTGCCCCACAGTCAGTGACTTGGCAGATCTCAAAAAATGTGTTCTCAATCCCCTGTGTTTTGCACTATTTATTCAGATTAAAGTGGTCTTATTGCTGAAATAATTTGTGATTGTGATGAATCATGCTTATTTGTCTGGCAGTCCAATGTAAAGGTCATGTTTAGCAGTTTCCAGAAGAATAGCACTTCTCTGAGTGCATTATGTCAAGTGTAAAGCATGGTGTAGAGCATGAATTATGTTGTTGGGGTTTTTTCTCTGTCAAATGAATGTTTAATGCCTCAGCTTACCGAGACATTTGAGACGTTTTCAGCCGCCCAAATTTGTGGAAACAGTTTGGGGATGGCCTTTTCCAGCCCTAACAGGAGTGTTCATCAGAGCCCAAAGCAGACTCTACAATGACATGGATGAGTAAACTTGGTGTAGAAAAACTTGATTGTCCTCCATAAGGTTCTGATTTCAACCCAAAAGAAGACCTTTCGGATGGATAAAACAAATGCACGTCTGAAATAATGATCTAAAATTAACATATTGACACTTTTAAACCTTGTAGACAGCATTTTGTCCCAACACCTATAGTTAGTGTATTCATGATTGGATTTAACTGACTTTTCTTTTTCTTTCTTTTTCTTTTTTTTCCTCTTTTTGCAAAGTGCTGTGAGAATATATTGCTATACAAATTGCTAGGCCGTTTTTAGCCAAAATCACAAAACCTGTGCCGTTTTCTAGGACAAAGCTTCAGAAGAGCGGCAGTAGTTCACTAGCAATTTGCCTCTTTGTTGTGGGACCCCTCACACCCTGAAGCTAGCATTACTGGTGCAACAAAAATGGTGTGCAATATTGGAGCTATCCAGCCGTACAGTTTAGAGCCAGATGCCAGTTCGGACGATGAAAAGGAAGACGTACATAGATCTAGTCATCTCCAGCATTGTAACCCGCTACAGCACACACGTGTTGATCCGCCATCGTCTTCTCTACTCCTCAGAACCTGAGCCGGCGGGGCAGAGGAGAGCAGGGCTTGTAGCCCGCCCAGTGCGGTTGCCACATCACAAGCACAGTCTGTTTTAGACCGCCTTTCAGCGTCTGCTACTGATTCACAGCGAATTGAAAGCAGAAATACTCAGAAATGCAATTTTGAGCTTAATTTTCTTAAGATATGTCCTCTGGCATCAGAAAAATGCCACATGAACATGTTAACAACACGAAAGACACGATTTTCATTGGAGTGGGTCTTTAAGGCTAATTTATAGTTACTTTACGTGAAGGAATTATATAAGCATGTAACACGTAACAGCAAGTAAGAGCATTTTCCTCTCAAATATTAGGTTGGACACCTGTGTTTTTAAATAACCTTGTATAAAAAATATCTTGATATGATGTGCATTATTTGTAAAGATGTCTTGCAAGGGTGTACATAAGATACGTGTTTTTCCTTTTAGTTGGGTTTTACTTAAAGATGCTCCATTACAATCAGAATTGGACACTATTTGTAGTTTTTAAGAGATACAGAGATAGCACTGTAACTAGGTTGTTTTTGTGAACAGTCTTTATATTATTTCATTATAAAAATTTTATCTGTAAGACATTTTAGCTTTCATTTTATCCAGAAAGCAAAAGGTATTTTAGGCCACGTCCACACGAAGCCAGTGCGTTCCCTATCTGATCATTTTTTTCCCTTGTTTTAAAAAAAAAATTCCGTAAACACGGCGCCGTCTCAAGAAATGTCTGCATACACACGAAACCACTGAAACCGACTGAAAACGGTGTAGTATATATGCCAGACCAGTATGGGGCGCTGTAATTCTGCCACAGAGATACACTATACACAGAGAAGAAGACTTTGAGCATGCGCATAACCTTGCGCGCTGTATACGAACCAAGAGGAATAAATTTATAACAAAGCAATTTATTTTGCTGTAATAAAGCTAGTAGGCTTAGAAGCTTCTGCAGCACGAACAAAATCATGTAGTCCGCCATTATTGTTGTTGCAGTTATGTGTGATGCAGCCGACACGTGATGTGATGACATCATAGTTTCATAAAATATACGGATTGGCTGTACACACAAAACCGCAAGGGTGTCGTTTTCAGATTTATCCACTTTGGAACCCGGTTTCAGACTCCCAAAATGCCGGATCCATGTGGACGAAACGCTAATACGATAAAAAATGTATACGTATACAGCGAAACGCGTCTCCGTGTGGACGGGCCCTTAGTCCAACCTATACAGTCATATACAATAAATTAGAATATGTTTTTTTGTCAGATTTAAATGTGAGTTTTGAAAATAACAACCTTCGAGCAGGTATTAAACATACTTTTCATCAAGCCGATTTTTCTGTATTAACTTTTCTTCTTTTGGTCTAGAGTAATATTCTACTCCTAAATGTCATGTTTTCATTAGCTTTAAGAGGAAAAATAATCATCACCTTCCCTCTGTCTACTAGGAGATCTATCTAAATTAGCCATTCCACCCAAATTCCAAAATGCGTTGCTTGTTTCTCTAGCTGTTGCTAAGAAAGTAGTCCTCCAAAATTAGAAATCTAAAGCTTCATGTCACATTACTCACTGGATGCATTTAATTTCTGAATATATCACAATGGAAAAAATCAACGCTCAGAAAAGGAAGCATATGTCAGCTTTTGAAGAGACCTGGAAATCATTTATAACTTTTCTTAACTCAAATAATATATAGTTTCTTCCACGCACACACACACACACATACATATACACCCACAAACACACACATACACTAACTACCTGATGTCAAGCTTAAATCTTGATATGTTTAAATCTATTCGATTATGTACATATCACTTGTTTTATTTTGTTTTTTGTTGTTTTCTTTGTGTTATTATGTCTTGGTAAATATTTGTTTTGTTCCATGTTGTTTATTTTACTTGTTTCACATTTAGTAAACCTTAGGAAAACCCCCCCTTTTATTTCTTTAGTAACAATTATACTATGCTTGATGGTAAGTGATTATTTTATAAATACATGAATATTAACTGAAAATAAAGTTGTCCCCCAAAGAGGGGGGGTGGTGGCGGGCAAAAAAAAAAAAAAAAGAGGAAAAATAATCAGAATCAACAAAAATAAAGGCTTCAAAACGGTCTGTGGAACTAACCTATATAATGTATTTCACTTTGTGAACTGAGTCACTAAAATTTACTTTTAAATAATATTCAAATTTATTGATTATTCCTTTAGATCTTAATGAGAAATCGGAATCCAATACAACTGATCTTAGCAGCTCAGAGCTTTAAAAAAAATGTTGACTGGAAATTGGCAACAAAGTCTCTGGCTGGTGGATTTTCACTAGTTTTTCCTTTTGCAAACACTTTTGAAGGATGTATCTGTCAATTTGAATATGAAAGCACTAGTACTGCTTTCACTGGCTAGGAGTAGGAAGACACAATCAGCAGCGAAGAGGGTAACGGTATGCTTTAGCTTTGGACAGCCATGGGGTATCCACATATTCAATGATCTTCCCCAAGTCCACTTTAGACTTAATAAGATTAGCATTGCAATGAATTCTGATGTATGTTATGTAATTTGACAACTTGCTGTCAGTGCCCCTGACAAGTTGTCACAGTTTGTATGATGAGAAGAGTGTTAGTGTTACTTTTAAGACATTAAAATAAACTCATACTGAAAGCTGAAAGAACTCAAAATATTTGTGGGTATGTGATTAATCAAATCCCCTGTGCATTGGAGTGTGGACACATAGAGCTACCCTTAAGTTGAATTGATTTCAAAGTTGATACAAAGTGTACAGATGGCCTTCTCAACTTGCTGATTATTTTAATTTGACGCAAAGCAGATCCATTCTCTCATCGTACAACAAGCTGATATGAAGTTTTGAAGTAGGGTGCATTGCTCATTGAACCTTTTGTAAAAGCTGCTTTGGTTTATGCTACTGAAAACAATAACTTGGAAAAATACTTACATACTGGTTCTTTTTAGGTAAAGAAAATTGCCTTTAAAACTGTAGATAACATCAGTGCAAGTTAGCTATCTGAATCGTACAGCCTGTTACGAATGTGTGGTCTGTGCTTCAGTAGACAGATTATCTTTGAGGCTACAGTGCTGTTTTAACCTTGTCTAGAGGGTCAGGGCACTTCACTGAGTGCTAAAGTCCCTTGAAGCTTCTTCCCATATGTTGATGTATGACAGGCTTATTTTTAAGTAATGTTTTGCTCTGTTGAGACTGCAAGAGCATAGTGTAGAGTTGTTGTGTCAAGGCAGATGTTTTTTTTTACTCTTCCTGACATTCCCATGAAAAGACCACAGTCAACGGAAAGGGGACACTGGTAAGATCTGTCCCTGCTCCTTTTTAGCACCAAATTGTTAGAAAGTTAAAGCAACATTTTAACTTTGCATGATGTGTCAACACACTTATTCACCTGGTTTTTCAGACCGTTGCACAGGGTGAATGTTACACATGGACCAGAAGGAAATTGCCATGGTATGAAAGAAATATCATAATATCATATCATGGTATTCATTCAGTTAATAACACCATTTAATTACTTTTCAACATAAAAGAAAAAACAATTCTACTGCTGCTAAAAGGATATAATTGATTGATTATTATACTTAAAACATTATTTATAACATTGGCTCATTATATTGATTATAATGAGAGACATAAAGTTGCTCTGTAGAGTTTGATGAGAGTGCTACTACTATGTGGCTGTTAGAGGAACTGCAGTCAGCAAAATGTGCACTGTGATGTTCAAGCGTGTGTTAGTCCAGGCTCTACGAAAGTCAGAGGTCATTTTTGCTCTTTTGGTAGCGCTGGACAAAATTATTTTCTTCTTTGACTTACATGGAGTTTTTGTGGGTGTCTGGGCTGACTAGCTTTGCTTATCTAGTGGCTAACGGACGGAGAACACTTCGTCCTCTTGAACATGCATACCTGCGTACGTATGTGCCTCATTACATCACAGCACACGCTCTCTCAAGCACCCCCTGGCTGTTTGGACCCAAATCACCTATAAAAAAAAAAGGAATCGCAGCCCCTAGTTGCCAACGCTGCAAAAAGTTCTACAGTCAATCATTTTGTCAGGACGTTAAACAATCGACTACAGATTACAAAAACTGGTTTATTTTAACAAATATATGATATGATTTGATATATTTTTATACAAATATTATATATTATTTTATATCATATATTTTATACAAATATATGATTTTAATGCAGCTTGAGATGAGAATGTAGAATACCCTTTATTTTATTTCACACAGAATTAGCCCATGTCATTAATAAAGTGAAAAGTATGTTTATCAGAATAAACATATAAAATGCTTATTGTGTAGGATAGATTTTATCCAGCTGACTGGCGGGGCATAGCAACAGGTAAGGGAGTAGCATTGTAATGTAAGGTTAGAAGAAAGCATAAGAGAGGAACTAACTCTGGATGATGTCGGAAATGGTCAAATATCCCTCTCCCTGTTTAATCTAGCCTTTTGAAATGTTTTAAGCAAAAACTAAATAGGTTACACTCGTGTGGAAATTTGATCCCCTGTGTTAAATTAATAAAACAGTAACAATAAGTCTTATTTTACATCATGCATTGCCTGTGCAACAGCCATTTAATGCAAACTGCATTTTCCAGGATTAATTTTCAGATAGAACAAACAGAATGCTCTGAGTCAATTTAAATCCTATTGAACCTAAAAAATGAACACTTGAAAAAGGAAACATAGCTTCATTCTTTTGCTGAGGTTCCTGCTGTGTGGATATGCACAATTATTAAGCAGAGCTACATAACAAATTGCCTAAAGGTTTTTGAAAGCTACACTTTTCTTCATCTGCAGCAGCAGGTATTTGAGATGATTTTATGTCTCTTCTTTAAGCTGAAATGATCCAACTAGTCTAACTGGGTCATCTCTAAGAACAGCTGTCTGTACTAATTTCCTTCTTCAACCTCACATAAGCCAGCAGTGAACCTCCACCGAACCTGCCTCTTTCAGTGTCAGTCACTAGAGTTTCTTGTCTGATCTCGATGCTTTACTTTCTGAATCATATTAAATATTTGTGTGTTATATGTTACTTTGCATTGGCCTTATCTCAGAGTATCTGACACCTTTCATTTTTGGACTCTTAAGCTAAATTAGGGTGAAATATGGAGCCATTTCCCTCCTCACAAAATTTTTCATTTACTTTCACCTTTAGGAGATAAAAAAAAACTACTTTTGAAATCCTAATATCTATCTAATGGTAATCTTTAAAAGTAATTGCATTCTGAGGGCCTTTTCATTTGGCTTTTCAGTGTATTAAGAAAATTCTGTTATTTAAAACAAATTGTTGCTCACTTTATATTAACTTTCATGACTGTAGTTGAGATATATGTGAAATAGCAAGCATAAGGCAGCAGACAAAGTAGTCGAATGTTGGTGAAGAGTGATCATGTCGCCAATACAGCACTGAATTAGAGCATTAGTGGAAAACACAATGACCACCTGAGACAAAAGTGGTGATAGCAAAGTGTCCAGGTGGTTTGAGGAGGTTTTTGTTGATTTCCTCTGTGTGGAGGAAAAAGTCTATGGAAATGTTTTAATTCAGTAGTAACAGTAGACAGGAGACTAAGCAATGTTTGGCCAGTTACCCTCTAATTCACCACACACCGCTTGTGACAAAGCATTTTCTTTCCTGTTAAACCTTATGCTCACGCACACCAACTTTATTCCCCGCATTGATCTAGCTTATTTCCTGCTGGGATGTCTGTGTTAGCCAAAGCTTGGGTTTAAATGTGTCATTGTCTTTTACATTTGTCTCCCTTAACTTCAAGTTTCCATTTCATTTTTTTTTTATAATCAGAAATTAATCTGAACAGAGACACGTTTTTTGTGAGACTCATTCTTCACTACCTGTGTTCCACACAGATGACTGATGTTTCCTGTCTAGAAGATTTTTGTTGCAAAAGTACTAACTCCTTCCTCTTTCTGTTGCCAATACTACACTCACAAGCCTCAAAATGGGACCGTCCCAGACAGATTGACATTATCCCTTCATGGAGGTGCTTCCTGTTTTTTGACTAAATAGGCTCTTTTTGTTTCAGAAAAGCATATTTAAAGATTACTTTAAAAAAAATTTAAAAGCAGACTGATTTGTTTGTATTTCATACTTTCAATATTCATATGCTTTCTGTCTTAAATAGATTATATACTCTTGAACTTTTTTTATGTTCATCATGTTAATATAATTTTTGTGCTCACTGTTCAGCCAATAAATATTATAAAAGAAAGCAGCATATTTTACATGAATATAATAATGGCTATAAAGCAGTGAGGCCCAACCTAAACAGGCACACACAATTAAGTGCTACTTAGCTTAAAGTTTTCTGCAAAAAAGTAAATGTTATTTTATAAGGAGTATACTGTAGTCAGCTGAACCCTGCTTTAATTTTATGCAAATTCCTGTTGCCATCAAGTCTCACGCCTTTCATCATTGCACAGTTCACACATTTATTAACACAAACATCCCCCTCACATTGCCATACTTGCAATTTATAAATGAGCATTTAAGCACTGTTCAGTTATTTTGTTTGGGCTATGAATATGTTGATGAATACTGAAGATAAATTCTACCTTGTCTGATACTCTGAAAGAAAGGACTGCAACACAAAAAGTTAAATAAGTTTATACATACATTTCTATCAGGACATTTTAAATCCAAATAAGTAGCATTTATACTTGCAGACGTCTGTAAAGAAAACAATTGATTGCTAAACATAGTGTGCTCTCAAGCATGTAGATCTGTCTTAACCTTAGGCTCAACTTTTGTCGTAATGTTCAGTTAGTTAGAGATTTCAGCAGTTAAAGGATCTTTTAACAGTGCTGTCACATGATTTATGATATGATAAAACCAGAAGTACTTATATGATGATGATCGTGAGATGGAGCTTAAAAGAGTACTTGCATCAGCTGATCTTGTTTAGTTGCACACTGTGTTCACCAAGCACCAGACAGTACATGCCATTTCTAAAGTAATCAAAAGTGCAGCCGACTACAGTTGCAAAATTAATTCTGTCAGAGGCTGAGTTTGGATTATCTTTGTCTCTTTTTATTGGCTGATGGAGAAAATGAAATTATAAGGGTCATGAAATTTTCATTAGCTTGAGTACTTCCACTGTTACATCAATTATGTACAATGAGAGCATATTTTAAAATAACATTCCATCTGTGTCACCAGTGGCCTAACTTTGATACTAAACATCAGCATTTCATTTCCTTCCATATCACTGACTTATTTTAATTAACTGATTTCCTTGCACAAATATGGGTTTAGTACACAAAAGGAAAGGTCAGACTTCATACAGCTTATGGCTAAAAAGAGGCTGAACAAAAAAAGTATTTAAATACCTGTGTTTTTCATCCATGGATGAAAAAAACATGGATAATAAAGAAGGTGCAATAGTAGTCTTGAAAATAAAGACCAATATTTCTAAATAAAATCATCCTACTCAGATTTGTGTGCGGAGACTATATGTGTGTTTATCTTCTGATTTTCTCTTGACCACTTTTGACCTGTCCAGGACATTTGAAGAACCAAAGTTTGCTCTAAATGATGCACACAATCCACCGCTTTTTACCTTCTCTTTTTGGGCACTAATATCTCAATACCTGTTTAGAGCAAGTAAGAGTAAAAAGGCCTATTTTGAATGCCAAGTCATTTGTGGAAAGCCAGTCATTTGAAAAATAGCATTGTTTGTTTTTGTATTTTCCTACATACTCTGATATACCCTTTTTTGTGGAAAAGATAAGTGTAGCAAAACATACCGTCACCCCTTTAACAGTAGTGCTGTCTTTAAAAAATAACCCATCCTAACGCAGTTGATACGTGAATTTCATACCTCTAACTCCAATATGCATGCATTGTTCAAAACAGATATGCATCTGTAGAGATGCAAACATTTTGAAGTCATAACAGGACCTGATGTTATACAAAATCTGCCAAATATCTTCACATTAAGACCCACGTAACACCTGTTTTTCAATGTTTGGAAAGAGAGAAAACACTGTCACACCAAATTAAGAGTTATAGGTGGCACTCCTGTACTTTCAACACCATGACTTATCATGGTTTTCAAGGCAAGAAATATTTCTTAACCCTTTAATTTGTCTGTCTTGTAAGATGGAGGAAAGTAAACTTCTTCAACCAGCTGACTGGCAGTACACAGCAACCGGTTGCTTAGTGGTAGTGTTTCCTTACTCTTTGCTCCAAAAACTCTTTCTTTGAAGCAAAATATTAGTAAAAGTTTATGGACATATTACCATATTGATAGGCCTGTCACGATGACAGATTTTCTGGACGATAAATTGCCACAGAAATGATTGCGATAAGTGAGAATATTGTTGTTTTGAGAAATCTTTTAACTAATTCAATAATAATGCATGTACACCCTCTGAACAATCAATAAAGTTTGTTTTCTAAAGAACATTTACCACTGCAACTGGAAAACATGTTGCCCTTTGAAAAAAAAATTCACTCTGCTCAGACATAAAAAACACGCAAAACTATCAGTTAGGGGTTTTCTAAACACAAGGTGCAAACTAACAACAAAAAGACTCAGTTTGAATATGACATAATATCTCATTTTACTCTGCCTCTACTGATATATGGACCATATATGCCTTTTTTCATCCGCTCCCTTTGGTAGAAAGACGGAGGCATGCGTGGAAAACAAACAAGCATGTAAAATGGAAATGTTGTGCTGGAAAAATTATTGAGCTAATATGAATTTGTTATCAGATTTATTGAATTGTTTATTTTGACAGACCTACTTATTGATCACATTAAAATTCCTGTTTGAATAAAAACAAACAAACCATGTTCTGCTTAACAAAAAAACAAAAATTATTTTGTGTTGTATTTTGACATCTCAAGCACAGTAATTCTGCCTTTAGACAAGAAAAATTGCCTTAAATATTATCATTCATAAACAGTCTGACCCAAATTACTGAGTGTGTTATTATGTTCATTAAATCACACCAGATTTCATCAAATTTGCTCATGCTGTGAAGGCATCTGAAGGGCCACAAATAAAAGTGGACCAGAGCCACCACTTATCTCATTATAAAAGGTCAGATTTTTTTATTTTTATTCACAGTAATTAATAAGCCTCAAATCAAAATGCTAACATGTTTATTTAATATTAATTTAAAAGCAAAATAGATAAAATACGGTAAAACGCAATTATGAGCCTAGGACCTCCTCTTTTTTAGCCAAACACATGCCTAACATAGAGTAAATGTCCCAAAATGTTAGTGTTAATCGAGCAATGTGCTTTTACTTGTCAACTGTGTCAAGTCTTATCTTTTTTTTTCATTTATTCTCACATTTAGCATACATTTATACATTTAGCATATATATATATATATATATATATATATATATATATATAAACTGTCTTTTGTGTCATGGTGGAGGTTGAACGAGACCCAAGATGCTGACCCAAAAAAACAGGGAACAAGTGCTGTGCAGAAAAATCAAAAGGTTTTATTACAAATAATAAATTGGAGCAAAAACAAAATCAAAGTCCTCACAAAAATCCAAGGGGCATGGAATAACCAAGGCAGGCAGTGGTCCTGGGTAGTCAGAGATGTGGTGTTGACAACCGTCTGGCACTGAATGAATGAAAGTTTGGTCCTTAAATACTGAAATGGCTGATGATGATGGAGTCCAGGTGTGCTGACACGCCCCAGGCCCACTGCTCTGCCTGGAGGAAGGGAAGGAGAAAGAGACATTACTGCAGGAGTGAATAATAGCAAAGAAACCAAACCATGACATTTTGTTTTCCTTTCGCAGGAGAAGATCTGCGTGTTTGCACTCACGAACACACTTGTTGTACCCAAGAAATGGAAGACAAATTTGGTCAGCAAAGTAAGCTGGACTTCGAAAATCTGCTTGATGAAACAAGTCACACATTGAGAAGCACCTTTGTCTCCAGACATAAAAGATTTGACGGTAGGTCTCCCACTCCCTTATGTTTTTCTTGTACATAATTTAATATTTATTTTCTTTTAAACATTATTTAAATGCTCTGTCACCACACTGCTGTCGGCTGCAGAAAGCAAAAATCAAAGGATTTTTACTGCAAGGCCTAATTGTAAAGAGTTGTCTGAAGTTTTTTTCTTCTGTTATTACCCTCCAGAGCAGACGAGTTGTGAAAATCTCATTAATATGCTTTGGTTTAAAGAAACTTCTGGTTGGATTAAACAAACACGGTGTCTTCTGCAACAGACTGACAGTAATAAAGAGACAAAATGTATGTTATTAAGGCTGTTTGGAGTTTTCTGCAATGTGTGGATTTTGTTTTAACCCTTATTTTACTGTTCAAATTACCATCTGTGTAATTTGTGTTCTTTGAATGAGAGCGTACTGAGTTTTAAGTTGAAATCCTTTATCTTCAAAACTTTTAACCTTGTGTTTTTTTTTGTATCTCTCACAAGAAGAATTTCAATAAAGAATATTTTTCTTGCAACCATTAGACTGTGTGGGTAGGTACAGCTTATGACTAAAGACAATGATAAAGCATGGTGGGGGTGAAACTTGTCAGATGTATACACCTGTCAGCTCTATGATTTCTTATTATTTTTCATAAGGACTGAAACACAGCCTTTTTATTTAAATACAAACATCTTAAGTATGAAATATTTTTCATTTTCAACAAAATGATCAAACAAAGGTAAGCATTTTTAAGTATAAGACCCCTTTTATTCTCTCTTTTTTAATCTTAGAAGATTATCTATCTATTGTATTACATGAACGTAATCAAATGCACACTATGAAGTACACGGTAATTAAATCTTTATTACTGTGCAAGATTCCTATATAACATCCTAAACAGATGATACACTTTGAAAATCTGTATAGAAGGGTTTAAAGTATAATTACTTCTTCTTCATTGTAGCAGTAAAAAACAATATTGGAAAATTGTAAAAATCCTCCCTTAAATTTAAGACTATTCATTTAATAGGGGGAAGAAATCACATAGTAATTAACAAAGGTATAATTTAGTTTTTTTAGGCTAATCCAAATATCAAAGTTTCTTTTTTGCCTTTGGTGTATATATATATATATATATATATATATATATATATATATATATATATATATATATATATATATATATCATTCTACTTAGCCACTCCTTAAAAAGGGAAAAACAAGAGAGCATGCTACTCAAAGGAGCTGTATGTAAGATTGTGGCCAAAACCGGTACTGCAATCACTTTCAAATTATTGTAGAGCGGTGTATCCCCTCCCTATCCCCCCCGACTCGAGGTTGCCAGATAGGCTGCAGAATCCAGCAGGAACTTAGCCTGCTACAAGGAGCTTCCAATGGCAAGTGACGAGTCCTACACTATTTTTTTTCTGTTAATTATGGTTACTTATAATGAAAGAGAAACAGGCTCTGATAATGTGTTGTCAATGTTAGCAATGACGACTCACCGTTTTTATTTCCCAAACAGTTCTTTACCTTTTAAATTCGGTGACCGTCCTCCACCATATTCGCTAACGTAACGTTACTTTGCACGAACATGCATAACTTTGTTCGACTGTCATGAATATTGGAAATGTCCATTTACATGAAGTACAAGTTAGCCAAATATAGATGAATCTTACCTGTCCAGGAGAAAACTAGCAACGTTGGCGTCTGTCTTCAAATTCTTCTCTGTTTTCAGCCGTCTCCATCTTGCAAAGGCATCTCCTATACAAATCCTTGTTTTATTTCGGACTTAGTCACAATGTATTTCTGAATGATAACGAGGTCTTTTAGGTGTAGTAACGTTAGACATTTTTTATCCGAAAAACTTTAGTAGCTGCAGCTGTAGTAACTAGAGCAGAGCTGCCAACCCTGATGCCGAAACACTACTGACTTCATAATTGATAGGTGGAAGGTGGCGGCTCAGGCCAAAACACAAGATGACAACATCAACATCATTTGAGGGCTGCAACTTCACAATATGACAATATGCTGGCCATACTACTGTTGTTAGTGATATAAGTATTTGAAATGAACAGGATTTCTTAATGTCTAATGACATATTAGGGCCATTTTATGATTAATTGAAACACTTACAAATTACTTACATAGAGCTCCTTTAAGTAGGGTGTGTTAACCTTTGTTCGTCAAGAAATGGCTACACTTAAACAAATGGCTATTTCAGCATCCCTAAACTTGCACATATCTAAAGTAAGAACAATATTTAATAAGATGAATACACCTAGAATTTTGACAAACAACGCTGGATGATGACCCATATTTACTGAATCTTGGCATCATGCACAGTGAGGATAATAGTAAACTTTTTAAAAATTAAAATTTCACAGTAAAGAACTGTAGCAAAAATGTACACCTTGGTGCTGGTTGTGTGGTGCTAATTGTTGGGTTTCTGTTCTTCTATAACCAAAGAAAAT
Source organism: Valencia hispanica (assembly GCA_963556495.2). Taxonomy (NCBI): domain Eukaryota; kingdom Metazoa; phylum Chordata; class Actinopteri; order Cyprinodontiformes; family Valenciidae; genus Valencia; species Valencia hispanica. The sequence goes on along the minus strand of OY747707.1, from coordinate 29,316,596 downwards.
GTGTGGAGCTTGCTACCCCACTGGGACCTGAAACCATGTGTTTTGGTCAGAGATGAGACAAAGTTTGAATTTGTTTCAGGAAAAAATGCTACTGAAAGGTCTGCTGTAAAAAAAAGAATAAATATAAATATACCTTGTTAAAGTCCATGGCATCATGAACTCCACTTTTCTGCCAGAAAACTAAAAATAGGTCATTCAGCAGGATATGGATTCAAAACATATGACCAAATTAGTACAGAAATTGATCAAACACAAAATCAACCTTCTTTCATGTCCATCTAATTTTTCAAAGATAAATCATGTAGATGAAGAAGAAAATAGGGCATAATAGAGGACCCAGGATTCGGAATGATCTAGAGATCATGTACAGAGAAATAGTCAGGTCCCTGTCTGTATGCTTGATTCTTGAAATGTTAAGAAGAAGTGTTGTCCTATTGGTGCAAAGGATAAAATGCAAGGGTGACAATAATTGTGGCACCAGCAGCTTTGTTAAATTATAGTTGTTTTTTAATCTTCAGTATTTTCCCCCATTAATAAATGTACTCAAGACAAATTAAAAACACCACATGTTCTATACTGTTATTAAGACATAATTTAAAAAGATTTCTATAATCATCAAATTTTAATTCTGTTGACTGTAGAGTAATTATCTGGGGCCTTTTTATTTGATTATGATTTGCTGCATTCTTCCCAGGAGTGCGAATTAGTTTCTTTACTGAGAAAGGACAGTTGGAAACCTCAGATTACAACCTAATGATGTGTAGATAAAAAATATTTCAGAGAAAATAGTTTCAATAATGTTACATTGTAAAAGATGATATTTTCATGTATTTCTTGCATTAAGTAGATTTTTTTACAGGAACTGAAAAACCATAAAAACGCAAAGTTAACTGTATAATCTGGGCTCCTACACTTTGATTCATGTTTTTGAATTACAGACTATCCTTTATTTTTACCAGTATTATATGCTTCTTAAACACATGCAATTCCTGAACACATGCATAAATAGCTGTTACTTTAATCATTCACTCCAAAAGACAGTGAATGTCTGCTGAAAACCACCCGATTCCCTGCAGTAGGAATGATGGGTGAGAGGGGTGGGGATTGGGAGGGGGTGTTTCCAGCAGCATCACTTATATGCATGACTCCTAGCTATCTTTCTTTCCCTTGAGATTTGCCGCCACTCTCCATATTTAAGTCACAGTAGTCACAGAAGATGTCCTGCGCAGGGTTTATGCCACACTGTCTGTCTGTGCTGCCAACCTGCTTAGGATGTGTGAGATGTTGTTTTCCTGATTAATATTTAATCTCACTGTGGATACTGTATGTAATCAGCTTGAAATATATATTTCCAATAATAGTTTTTTTAGTATTGCGTTATTCTCTCTCTATCATAATATTTTCTTGTATTTCCTTAATACTACTCCAGGGCACATACAGTTCTAAACAAGAACCACACTTTTAGGTTATTTAGATGTCCTTTGTAATCCATTTAGCACCTGACTCTGGAGTTCCACCTACGCAGAGTTAATATACTGTCTGTGTATATCTTCATTTCCTTGTGCCGACTTTGATGAGTCTACAGTTGTTCGCAGTTGTTAAGCAGCCCACACATATTCCTGACTTGACAGCCATTTGTTATAATAAGAGCATACATTTGGTTTTTAAGGCCATCCACACTTAGAAATATATTTGAAGCCCAGTGTAGCTGTGTGAATGTTTGAACTATCCACTTGTCCACTCTCTCACCCCAGACGAACTATACCTATATAAGGAGAATACCTAATCATTTTAAAACCTTTTAAAATCTTTTTCAACTATGTTCAGGTTGTGGTTCATAATATTTTTATACATTTTCCTACCTGAAATCGAAAATTAAGCAAAAAAAAAAGAAAAAGAAAAGGCTTGCACAAGGCAACTGAGAACGCAGCCACAAGTTGCTGATGAGTGATGATGTTATACATGGAACACCAAACTCAATTCATAACAAATTGGCCATCCAGGGCAAAATGGTGATAGAAAAGTCTCTAGTTTGAGTTTGCGGTCATAAGATTTATATCGTTAAATGTGGGTGCAAGTACCTAGACAGCTAAAAAAAACTGCTCCCTACCCATGTTTCAGAAGTACACTTTGGGGTTTACCTTGAAATCATCAACTGGGGGAATTACCACTTTTACCAAAATACAAAAATTCTGGCAGTATTCAGGTTAGATGTAGCAATTCTGTTCCAGTTATGACCAGCATTATTGCTCTGATGCACACAAGTATTAGCACTCCTATTTTTCAGATCAAGTGTGTCACCAGAGCACTTTTCTGTTAGTTATAAAATGATTGTGAAATTTCCCCTTTTAACTGGTTTACTTGAAGGTGTAACTGCTTTACAGTAATGTAACTGTGAAAAAAATGATTCTGAGGACACTGTCCTATTTAACAAATGACTAAACGTTTTAACATATCTTAAGCAGAGCGAAGGCAGAAAGACTTGCAGCATAGGTCCTGAGGTCAGGAGTCAAACCCTGGATGGCTGTATCAAATATAAATACTCCCTGCATATGGGGAGCCCACTCTGCCACTACTCTAATCGCTATCTCAAGCAGATTTTTGAGGTTCTGGCAGGGCCATTCCTTATTAAAATTGGATCACTCCTACTGCTGTCTGCAACAGGTAATAAACTGGTTACCAAAATTACATAAATCCAACTACCAATTGATACCTGTTTAAACTATTTGTAAAATTAAGAAGTCAGTTGAATTTAAATAAAAAGTGATATGTGATAGACCTTTAATTTTATTCAATTCCATTAAAAAATATGTTATTGGTCCTAGAGGGAAAATAAGAATATAAGTATAAATAAGTGTTTTCTTAAGTATTGTTAAGAAAATAATAGTATTTCTTTCTACATATTATTTCAGAATTTAAAATATCTGAAGTAAAGCATTTTTTTGAGAGAGAGAGAAGAAGTGAGTGCTTCTGTGGGAGATTCGTGTGGCAAACCGGTGCTCATCAGGATCCAAAAAGGAAAATCCAATGAAATGAAAAAAGAGGAGTGGATCCGAGGCACTCTGGTAAATAAAAGTCCTTTAACACTAGAACGGCCATGGCAGTCATTTTGACTGTTTTTCAATTTGTATGTTTAATTACTTTATGAAAAAAGGACATAAAGCCTTGTTGTTTCATGACTTTTCCTAAAACTCGGTAAACTTTAATAAAAATAGATTTCATATTTAGTGTTCAAAGGATAGATGAATTACAATCATTTCTACCTATTTCGGCCATGCAGTCATTTTGACTGTCATATTTAAACCTCATTTAATTACCTTGCAAGTTTACTACTGAGAATATATGAAAGTTAATTAGCTAAACAATGTTTTAAAAACCAAAATAAGGCAAAAACGACTATTTGTAATTTGATAGACAAAGTTTAATTATGCAAGCTTTTACCTGAATCGAACATCAGCCTCAAACTATTAGTGTTACATACATGTAAGATATCATGTCGGGTGTCGGAGAAGAGCATTTTTTTCAATCAACTCATTTGAAAAATTTAACAAAAACACATTGCTTTAAATTGACAATATTAGTTTCCTTTATCACAGAAAAAAAAAAAAAAAAGATTTTTATATTATCAAAATATATGTAGCCTGAAGGGTAACGGTGAAAGTATGTAAGTATGAAATAGAAGCAACAGAACAAGCTGGATGTCAAAACTCAGAAGAAGAAAAAAATTTATAGCTCATGAATCCAAGAATATGTATTATTTAAACTATTTAAACTATTTACAATGAGGCTAATAAAATAATTTACAGCACAAAGGAAGCGCAAATCACCTCTCTTCGCCTTGTGCAACTCCCGCACATAGCTTTGCAGCATCTGCTGGAGGTGTTGGAAGTTTCATTTTTAGTGCAGCTTCTCCGCACCTGGCACTGCCTCCTTTTTTGCACATTGGAAACTGAATGGTCTAAAACACCACCGTGTTTCACCTGCTTTGATGGCCGTCTGCCCTCCATAAACTCAGCTAAAAGCTCCTCTCTGAGCTGCAGCAGGAATTTACATGGTGGGATCTGGGTGCCAACGCACTTCTGGAACGGCACATGGGCATTTATTCCTGCAAGGTCAAGAATATTATAAAAAACAGTGATGGGCCATCTCTGTGTACCACCCTTTGTGGAATACTTCTAGCCATCTGATCCAGGATATCCAGGCTATTGTTTTGTTGTAGTATTGCACAGACTCCGGACCGTCAATTATGCCCACAGCCGTGTGCACAGTGCTAAGTACACAGACATCTTTGCGGGGCTTTCCCTGATAAATGTTATGATTCTTAAAATCTATTTCTGGACATCGTTTTCTTGAAAAAGGACCTCTGGGGCTGAAATGCGGAGGTGCGACGCGAGAAGCTGCGCAAAAAATTAAACTTCCGACACCTGCAGCAGAAGCTGCAAAGCTATGTGCGGGAGTTGCGCCAGGTGAAGAGAGTTGATTTGCACTTCCTTTGTGCTGTAAATAATTGTATTAGCCTCATTGTAAATAGTATAAATAGTTAAAATAATATAGATATTCTTGCATTTATAGCTCCTTTTACTGAGTTTTGACATCCAGCTTGTTCTTTTGCTTCTATTACATGCCTGCCGTTCCTTTAATACATATATTTTGATCATATAAAAATCGTTTCTATTTTGTTTCTGTAATAAAGGAAACTAATATTGTTGTAAATTTATAGTAATATGTTTTTGTAAATTTTTTCAAATTAGTTGAGAAAGAAATGCTCTTCTATGTATGTTACACTAGGCTAATAGTTTGAGGCTGATGTTCGATTCAGGTAAAAGCTTGCATAATTAAACTTAGTCTATTCATTTAAAAATGGTCATTTTTGCCTTATTTTGGTTTTTAAAACATTGTTTAGCTAATTATTTTTGTATTATCTCAGTAGTAAACTCGCAAGGTCATTAAATGAGGTTTTAAATACAACAGTCAAAATGACCGCCTGTGGCCGTTCTGGTAGTTACAGTATAGTGGCCGTTGTAGTGTTAATTCTGTCTAGAGGGACATGCCAACGCGTTTCGACCGCTCAAACGGTCTTCTTCAGGGCTTACACATAAAATGAACAACAGGTGCTTCAATTATAAGACATCAATCGAGTCATGTGACCAAAAACATAAATCACAACCTCACAAATACTACATCCAATGAATAAAAACATCAGTGAAACAGTAAAGCTTTTTTTTTTTGTCTTGACAGATGTATCCATCTATATTTGTGCATTTAAAGCCTGTGCTTCAAAGTGCCATTGTGTTACTGGGTGGTAGATTTGCCTCAGATATTACCAGAAGGAAAAAGGAAAATAAAAGGACTGTCTGTCTTGCACTCAGAGCTGCTCCTCTAATCAATGACCCAGTTTATGATTGGCATGTGGAATGTAAAGCAGGGCACAATAACTTGCTTCATGTACAGGAATGGAACCTAAAAAGGGCTGAAAACCAAGTTGCTTGTGTTATTCTTTGTGCTTTTAACTGGCACTTACAGAGTGATGGGCTCCGTCTTTGACTGGTTGGAGTCCTGCAGAGATCACTGAGCGTTCTGCTGGTAATTACAGCTGTTTATTCTACAGCATATAATCTTTGTAGCTTATTCAGGGCTGGCTTTATAGATGGAGGTTCTGTCAATTCTGCTGTCAGAGATATCTGTTTGGTTCCAGTTTGCCTTAAAAAACCTTTTCATATCATGTTAACCATAAAGGACTGATGTCGCAACAGGACCTCGAGAAACTAATCCATGCGTTTATCTTTAGTCGGATTGATTACTGCAACAGCGTTCTCACAGGTCTGCCTAAAAAGTCAATCAGACAGCTGCAGCTGATCCGGAATGCTGCTGCAGGTGTTCTCACTAGAACCAGGAAAGTAGAGCACATCACAACAGTTCTAAAGTCCTTACACTGGCTCCCTGTAGCTCAGAGAATAGACTTCTAAATACTTTTAGTAGTTTATAAATCATTGAATGGGTTATCACCAAAGTATGTTGAAGATCTGCTGTTACTATACCAACCCACCAGAACACTCAGGTCCTCTAACTCCAGTCTACTCAGTATCCCTAGAATTAGAACCAAACATGGAAAAGCAGCTTTCAGTTTCTATGCTCCCCTAATCTTGAACAAACTTCCAGTCAAGTGCAAAGCTCCTGAAACAGTGAGTTATTTTAAATCACAACTAAAAACGTATCTGTTTTGAGCTGCCTTTCAGTAATGTTTTCATGTATCATACGTTTTGTGTGCTTCTTGCTTTATTGCAGTTTTTACTTTATATGCTTTGTCTGTGTTTTACTGCTATTTTTATTTTACCCCTTAATCATGTAAAGCACCTTGAATTACCTTGTTGTTGAAAGTGTGCTATACTAATAAAATTGCCTTGCCTAAACGTCAAAACGTTTTTGGGGGATTCTATGTCATAGACCAACACAAAGTAGTGCAGAGCAGTGAAGCTAAAAGATAATAATACCTACCAAAAAAAATAAAAACAATAAACTCATCCTTTCTCTTCACAGTTATCTGTGCTATTGTGTGTTTGTCTGTCACCTAAAAATCCCAATAAAAGGCACTTCAGTTTGTTGTTATTAAATGACAAAATGGGAAAAGGTTAAAGGGGTAATGATACAGTTGCAAAGCCCTGTCTGACTATATAACCTGGTTTATTTGCTATCATACTTTAGGTCTTGAATTTAGCTGTTATCACTTGATTTAATTTGTAAGAGTGAATGCAGACACACAAGCAGTATCATTTCCAGATGAATAAGAGCCATTTAGAAATAAAAAAGTAAAAAATCAACTGATTATTCTCCTTATTTGGCTTTTTTGCTTTTTTGATTGACTTTTTATATCACTGTTTCCAAAAAACACTTTCCCCCCACAAATTCAGAAAAAATTGTCTACCTTTATTATGTAGCTCAGAAATTCAACACAGGAATACTGTGTTTCAAGATTGTTGAAATAGACTGCTGATATCTTTGCAATCACAGAAACCATCCATCAATCGATTTCTGTTGAAGCACAGAAACAGAGAGCAAGAAAAGCTCTGTAAAACCTCTGCACAGTCTTGTGTACACAGCAAGAAGTCAGTGCCAAACTGAGATTTGTCAGTGAAATATTATGAGCTCCCAGCACGCCGAGATTATTAAATTTGTTGCTGGCCAATATTTCAGTCTTGTCTTTTTGCATCTTAATTTGGTCAAACATATTAATTATTGATGTTAAGATTTATGAAAGCCTTACAATTTTTTTGTTACCTTGCCACACCCAATTGTTCCCATGAATGCTTATTAATTCAGTGATGATGTATTGTTTTCTCATGTTTTCAGATTCAGTCAGACTATTCATAAGGTGCAATAATTATTCCCTCTAATCACTTCAAGACAGGGATAGCTTACATAAATATCTTATGCACATTAAGAATAAACTGCTCATATTTAGTGATTTTCCTTGTTTAAAAATGACTGCACTGATTTTATTTTAAATACAATGTTTTATTTTTGAGTGAACTTTTCTCAAAAGCTGTCATTATTCATTTAGCATATCCCACAGCACTGCTGACTGATCTTACTAAGAAAAACCCATCAGTTAGGCACAAATAATGTTTGAAACCCTGCATATTTAATGCTACCCGAGTTCATTCTACTACTGTTGTTTTTTTTAAATTGCATGTTAAACAAAGAGTTTGTGATGAAAGCTACAAAAGTGTAGCAAAAGGTAAGCTAATTTTATCAGTTCCCCAGAGATGCTATTGCAGTAATTCAAAACCTACTAATCCTCATAAGATGTTGAAATTGACAAGTATTAATTGTGACAAAATAGCAACTCCATTTCAGACAAATTGTATACGATAAATCAGAAGCTGTTTTCTATTAAACAGATATAGGATCAGCTGGAATCTTTACCTTCTATGGAATGGCTAAAAATAAATTCTTATTCAGGATAACATATTATTTTAGGCGTTGTGCATCCATGAAAGTAAGACCCTTTTTTCACACTTTCTCTTAATGTGCTCTTGATAAAACTAGTCAAATGTGATCTGTGATATCATAGATAGTTATGTCATTTTTCTTCACCTGCATTGCTCAGAAATAATGACCACTTTGAATCCATTACACTTTTGTCTGGACCATTATGATAATTGCCTGAAATGTGCATATCTCATGTGGGGTTGAGATGTGACCTACATCCGGTGAACTGTTTTAAGAGCGTTTTCACTTGGAAAAAAAGCTGGTAGTTATAGCAGATGTATTAGTCTACTCAAAAGCCTGACTCAGATAAAGTTCTGACAGTTACATAGTTCAAAGACTCAAAAGACCTTTTCACGATATGGCCACAAAGACGAGCCAATCTTTCTGGTGTTCATAGGACAGCAGTCAGCAGGCCAGGTACTACAAAGTAGTGTGGGGCAAGTAGTGTAACAGAGCTATGCTGATGTAACATTTTGCAATAAATGTGTGTTAGACATCTACCCCTAATGAGGAATGAACTCAGCATCACAGTCCTCTTATTGGCCGAATTAGTGGCTTTATTTTACATGGGCGATGTGGCTCTCTACCCAGATTGCCATTTCATCATGGGGCGGCACAAACAAATGAAGACAACAGGTCGGTTGTGCCCCAAATAAGTTTTCTATTGTTTATTTGCAAGTCAATCAGGAGGGGGCTGTAATAATAGAATAGAATAGAATAGAATAGAATAGAATAGAATAGAATAGAAAAGAAACATCCTTTATTGTCCCACAGAGGGGAACAGAAAAGATGGCCATATACTGAAGCTACCGAATGATGCTTATGGAAAAGGCTGTTGCACAGTTTTTTTGTTTAATCTTGACTGCATTTACTGATTTTTACCACCCACCTTAACACTGCTGCAGTCCGAACACAGCCTCCACATGGTAACATCACTCTGTAGCCCTATTTTCTACTTCACCTCCCAAACCAGGCCTGACACACCTTCAATGCAGGTGAAATAGGTTTAAAATGTTATTTTCTTTGGATATAAAAGTAGGTTATTTAAGCTCTAAGTTTTTATCGGGTTACACTATTGTCTTGACAAAATTGGATATTTAAAGGCTGTATGTTGGGTCACTGTTGCCAACTTAAACCTGTGATACCTCTAGCAACTCTTTCAAAAAAAGAAACTAGCAACAATTCTAGACATTTTCATGGTGTTCTGGACACATAGAAGACTGAAATAAAGGCAGATATTGTTTTTGATCTTCTCAAGGAGCAGCAGTGGACTCCAGTCCCAAAACACTCACATGTGGCATGCAATGGTCCCCCTCAACTGCAGTCAGAGCAGATGTTCACCACTCCACATCCATAGTGCAAAAGAGTTGCATGTGTGTGAACCCCCTGATGAATGTTAATGTAAAATTTTCTGTGTCTAAGATATCTACAAGACATAAGAACTAAAAGTCCAAGATAGGAAAAAAATACATACAGTAAAACCTAGTAAACTCTATTGTTTCTCTTTTGCCAAGCCCAAAGAAAGGTGGAGGCTGAAGTTGCAACATAAAAAAAATGACATGAGAGAGTTCATTTGAAGATTTCAACATATTTATGGGGTTTTGTTTTATCTCTTTTTGCCTCTTCCACAACTGTTTCTCTCATCCACAGCACACATTACTGTTACACGCACACAATCAATTATGCAAAAAGGGAAGAATTGGCAAGACTGTTTGGGGTGGATAACAACACTTTTATAAGCATGAAAGGAGCCTCAGATACTTTTAAACCATTCATGTGCAGACTTTTGTTGAAAACGAAAAGGTGACGAACAAGATACGAATGATTAGTAAACAGTGTGAGCATACTATAACTGGCAATTAATTGTGAATGATGCAAAAGGTACAGAATATGTAATTCTTTCTTCAGAGTAAATATCACTGGATGTTTGCGGTCATACTTACTGTGACGTTAAAATTCAGGCAAAAGTTTGGTTGAAAAAGGCAAACGCTTTATGCAAAAGATTTTAGAGTTTTTAGTAAAAATTTCGACTAAAGCTTTTAAAAAAGCGTCCAGTTGCATCAACCACCTGTGCTGGCGTTTTCCCAATTTCTGGTCTGGATGCTACACAAAATCATTCTGATGGCTGCCAATTGCATGTTGGTCACCAATGATTAAATCACTCAAGCCTAGTTTTTACTTCTCTGTCAGCAAGTTTGCACACGCACATGTATTGACGGAAACGTTTTCCTTACTTCTCTGTTGGTGTGTCAGGATTGCAAAGCGATTCTCTGCCAGGACAGCAGGGGGTGCAGACCTTTTCTGTTGGGTCTGCCTACCATTGCAGTGATGTCTCTGGTCAATGACAATTTATTTTCTTCAGCTTGTAAATGCATTTCCACTTAAGGAGCAATGGCTGACAGAGAGTGAGTTTTGATTGAACTGGAAAGGTTTTTACTAGAAGTGCAGCTCATAGAATGCTCCAAGAATGTATGGAAACAAACAAACACAGCAGTCTGTTGTGTTCTGTTGTTCTCTACACCTCCTGGTGTTCAAAATCACCAAAAGACCATATTAGATAAACTGACCTTGCAATATAAAGCATGTAGTGCCTGAAAGCTGCATTGACTGCTAATTACATTGACTGTAGAGCACCTTTCTGGTGAAAGGATCTGGGTTGATCTTGGGCTGACCAATCACAGACGTACGCTCTCTGTTGCATTCGATGGTTAGTTAAAAAATTGGCCTCTACTCTGTGCATCCTTGCATGATTGACGGCGAGCCCTTGCGTCAACGGATAATGGCGCTGCTTGTCTCCGCAGATGGAGAAGTATAAACTAGGCTTTAGACTGGTCATTAGGTACTATATATCTCACCTGGACTGGAAATGCATAGAACCTGGACTTGTTACCCCAGTGACCCGATCTCGGATAAGCGGAAGATGATAAACAGAGAATGAAAAGCAGTTTTTGAGATTTAAGAGGCCTTCCTTTTATTTGTGAAATTGCAAAATTAGCCATATCAATGTGTCTTTAAGCCTGTGCTAATTATAGTTTCTTTAAAACACATTTTGAAAATCGAGAAATCTTTCCCCTGTCTGTAAAAATAAAAAAATGGGATTCTCCGTTTTCGTTAAAATATTCTTATCATGTCTCATCCTTATAAACCCAGTATTGTGTATTGTCCTACCTCATGAGATGGATGAATTCTTAAACACTTAACATAAACATCAAAACGATGCATTCAAGAGTTTAAACACCTTATTGATCACAAATTTGAATTGCAGTGGTTAGTCTTTTTTCTGTCTGCCTAGTCTTTTTTAAGAAAGGAAGGATGCTTTGATAAAATGTTTCATAATGCTGTCAGGTGGACAATGAAAAGGGAACAAACCAGGCACAAAAATACAGGGACAGCAAGGCAGTGTATCCGTGTTATAAAACATTAAGCTACTCCCCATAAGGTACTTTAAAAACAGATATTTTGTCATGGTGGTCTATCACATTGTTTTGTTATATGAATATGGAGAACAGTTGGATCTATTTGTGGAAGCTCTATTCAGATTTGGAGGGAGAGCGAAGGATCATAGTCAGGAGAAAAATATGAATCTTCAAATAAAAGCAGCAGGAAGACGAACTGCAAATGAAGCTGAAACTTTGGGAGCACACAAAATTAACTTTTGAAAATTTGACAAAGACAAAATAATTTGATCCCCTGTGGATTTTGTAAGTTTAATCAATCAAAACAAATTGAATGTCTCTATTTTTATCATAGTTTCATATAGAATGTCAATCACAGCTATAAAATATTATCCATTACAGTTACAATTCGTTCCCAAGATTTGAATTAAATATTCAGTGAAATACCTAGTTCATCCCAGGCAAAACATGACTTGATACTACAGATCCATAACCAATCGTCTGTGTTCAGGCTGACAGAAGAAGGTTCTTGTCCAAGATTTTGTGAAGTCCTAATGCAGTTAAGGGGTCCCATACCCTTAGCAAAAAACTGAGCCAAGACATAATGTTCTTTAGAAATGTTGTGGGCATGCTAAGCTCAGAGAAGGACTAGGATAAATCCAGAACCTACTGGAAAGACTATAGTAGATAGATGGATAGAGAGATGGACAAACAGACTTTTACTGTTTTGTCTTCTACTGAATTGAGACTGCCACTGTAAGAAAGCATTGTTGTCATGCCAGGTTACACAAATGTTTATATGTGCAGACAAGACTTTTATGGTAAGTTTAGATACCTGCTCCTCTAAGGTACACAGGATTACATGTGGTGTGCCCCAGGGTTCAGTTTTAGGCCAAGTGTTTTTTAACCTTTATATGCTCAAAATTCAGCAGCACATGTCCTGACAAAGACCAGGATGCGGGTGCACATTACACCTCTCTTTCATTCATTGCAGTTCATTGCATTGGCTCCCTGTATGTTTCAGGATCAATTTTAAGGCTCTTTTAATGGTTTTTAAGCGTCTTAATTGTCTTGGGCCGTCTTATCTTTCAGAACTGCTTTTACCATATGATCTTCCACGGTCTCTGCACTCCTCTGGCAGCCGCCTCCTTGTCATCCCTAAAGTCAGGACATGCACTCAAAGCGAGGCGTCTTTCCATTATTATGGCCCTCACCTCTAGAACAGGCTGCTGGAGGACCTCAGGGCCCCAGACAACATTCATGTTTTTAGGAGCAGGCTCAAGACTCACCTTTTAGTTTAGCTTTTAACTGTTTATTATTTATTATAGACTGTTTAATTGCTCTAAATATTTTACTTAATACTTTTTATCAGTGTTTACTATTTGATCTTATCAAATTTATCCACTGTTTATTTTTTATATTTTAAGCTGTTATTTTAATCTTCCTTCCAGTGTTTCCTCTATGGGAGCCCTCTGCCTTGGGAGTGGTGGCTGCCTGGGTGCTCTCCAGGTAGCTCTTGGGTGGAGGTGGGGGTCTCGGGCTTGCCTCCTCTGGGCGCCCTGGGTCAGTGCCTTGGCAGCTGCTGTTGATGTGCTGCTGCGGGTGCAGATGGCTCCTTTGATGCCGTTTTCTGACCTGGCTCATCTGTACTCAGCCCATTGTCCTTTTTATTGCAGCTCTTAAGTGTGTGTGCCGCAACATACTTGTATTCCTTAAAACCTAAGTACAAATAAAGAAGAAAACATCAAGTCATTTTTTAATATTTAAAAATTCTGAGGCACTAATTTTTTTAAAGGGAAGTATGAATTACAAAATGGTTCAGTAACATTTATGTGTTTTTAGGGTGATGATAATTGTGTCACCAGGGATTTTGTAAAAAAAGAAAAAAGAAATCTTAGTCTGAGATCATATACACTGAGAAATACTGTAATTTACTTTTAAGAGTTTACCATGTTTGGCAATACTTGTGACAGGTACTTCTATTAATCAACATGACTAGATCTTTTTTTTTTTGGAAATGCTTAATTTTATTGTCATTTTTGCTGAATCTGCAATTCTGTATTTTTTATGTGTAAATGTTGTGCACAACATAATTAGACATTGCCCTCTTTTTAATTTATTTTTGGAACCCAGAATTCTTCCTGGAGCTTCTGGAAAACACAGAGCGGTCCCTGAATGAGATGTTTGTGAGGACCTACGGCAAGCCTTACATGCAGAACGCGGAGGTCTTTGAGAACCTGTTTGCCGAGCTCAAGCGCTACTACACAGGAGGGAACGTTAATCTGGAGGAAATGCTTAATGACTTTTGGTCGCGGCTGCTGGAGCGCATGTTCACGCTGCTGAACTCCCAGTATGTCATCACCGAGGACTATCTGGAGTGTATCAGTAAGTACACGGACGAGCTCAAGCCATTTGGAGACGTGCCCAGGAAGCTCAAGGCTCAGGTTACCCGTGCATTCATTGCTGCTCGCACATTCGTCCAGGGGCTCTCTGTTGGCCGGGAAGTGGCCCAGAGAGTGTCAAAGGTAAAGTTTCTTACCAGTTTAATTGAATTAAAATTTTACTTTATTATTTTAAAAAAATGTAAATATCCTTTACTTGTCCCTTAAACTCACTGCATTTGATTTAGGTCACTCAGAGGGATGATATTTATCATATGACCTCAAATTAAATTAAAACTTTATCCCAACCAAATTTTGGCATCCTTAAAGACTTACTTCTCAATGAATTCCTGCACTCTTTCTGACTAATGTATGCTTTTTATGTAGTCATCTTCAGGAAATTAGAGGCTCAAAGCAGCCCGTTCTCTCACTGTCTAGAAAACAGGTTTGAAGGGTATGTTGATTTCTCAGGAGAGATGCCATGACAATGAAATTGAAGAGAAAAGCATTTCTGCTATCAAAGTTTATTGCTCTCTCGCCTGATATTTGTTCACACTGTGTACACAAGCCATTAATCATGGTGTTGCAGTCGTTTTGAGTTTTATGCAATATAGTGTTGGTGCTGCAGCCTTGGGATTGGAGCAGCTCTGATCACGTACATGGTTAGATAAAAGAAAAGCAAAAGGCTAAACCTTGGATTTAGTCACATTTCAGCAGCAACAAAAGTGTTTCTAAAAGCCCGCTTAAGAGTTGAAAGAAGTGATGATTTAAAACACTGCAAGCCATTCTGTTTATTTCTTCCCCCTGTAATCTGTTTAATTCAATTATCAGCCATATAATAAATAATATCAGAGCCTCTGTAGAGTTGAAGCAGAAGCCAGTGAAAATGTTGTAACCCTCAATTATCAGAGACAGACAGAAAAGAGGAAGCTCTTCTCCACGAAATCCAGGATTCATTTCAGGCTGTCCTCACCACGGTGCACTCAGTGAACCTAAAAGATATTTCCTTCGCTTCAGCCTCCCTCCCCTCTACAGTAACAGTGGCGAGGCTCATTTAGAAGCAGTCACAGAGGATGTGTTGTTAGCACGTGTTTACTGGATTACACCCTGTGCTTCTTCCAAGTCAGCATGTCCCAACTTCACCTCTTGACATTTCAGGGGGACCCTGAGATCCAGGTCAGGTGTCTGGGACTGCAGCCCTTTGATCTGTGGCGTATAAACTCATCATAACAGATTGAGGGAAAGCATAATGAAAAGAGACACCCTGCTGGAGGCGACTGTTTCACAGTGCTGCCAAGACGGGACAGCCATGCTTATTGCTGCAGAGATTTACAGTACACTGAATTAAAGAGCGTGATGTTGAACTTTTATTTCTTTTTTGCTACAGAAGTGAGAAGAAATATAACTCAGTAGAGGTCAGAGAACCTGGAGCTACAGCTAAAACACATGCTCAGAAGTATGCATACCCCTTTATCTTTTTCAAAATTGGTCTTCTTACAGCCACAGGTTCTAAAATATTTTATTTAGATTCTGTGTTTTAGACCACTGGAAAGTAATGTAATATTGTGGAAGAAACACTATGGTTTTAAATCTGAAAATTGTGGGATGCATTTGCTTTTTGTCCCGGTGTCAATATTTTGTAGAACCAACAACTGCCTGTCTTTTAGGGTATGTCTCTGACAGTGTTGGTAACATACATTATAAAGTCTCGCCACACATTGTCAATTGGTGCTTTAATTTAAACCATTCTATCGTAGCTCTGGCTGTATGTTTTGGGTCATCGCTCTGTTGGAAGGTGAACCTCTGTATCACAATCAAGTCTTTTGCAAGCTCAAAAAGGTTTTCTTCAAGCATTGCTTTGTGTTTAGCTCCATTTTGCAGTCAACCCTGACCTTTGTTCCAGTGTCCACTGAAGAAAAGCATAACCACTGCATGATGATGCCGCCAACATGTTTTACCCTCAGCATGATATGCCTTGGCTGCTTCTATGATTAGTACCGTTTTTGCTCAACCTGGTACTGAAAGGTTTGGGAGACATGCTGTTGTGCCATACCCTTTCTACTTTTGGAACAAAACAGTGTGCCTTGTCATCAGTTTCACGACGACCTGTCCACTTTTTTCCTTGGTCTTAACTAATCTGTTTGTTCTCTAATGTTCCCTAACAAACTTTTAATTCCTTAAAAGAATTTATAGATTAAACTACTCACAGATGAACTCTATGTAATAAATTGGGGACTTATGAAACTGTTACACAGCAGTATAAAAAAGAGGCAGAATACAAATACAAACCACGCTTTTCAGATTTTTCATTTTAAAGCATTTCAAAGCATGGTACTCTGTTTCTATCCACTTTACCGTTGAGTAGTTGCGTTTGTGTTTTTTATCATGTGAAATCCCGATAAAATACACTAAGGTCATAACATAACGAGTGAGAAATTTCAGTGAGTATAAATTTTTCTGCAAGGCTTTGTATACAAAAAAGGTTGAAACTGTTTTGAAAATAATAATTTAATAATTCCACATTTTTATCTTATACAGAATAACAAATAAAACCTTTTTAATAAGAACAAAGATTTGTTTTTTTGTGCATTTTAGAGCACTGGAGGAATCAATTTGTGCCATTTTAAATTTAAATCTAATTCTATGCTTTAAAAATCAGGTTGAATTTATCAAAAAAATTATATTTTAAAAGAACAATCTTGAACAGTGTACACTGCAATTCTTAAGAGGAACAGATAATCACCCTGAAACTTTTTATTTAAAAAAATTACATAAAAAAAACTTTATTCAAAGCTGTCTCATTTGATCATTATTAAAGTTAGACTGCACTAACTTTCAGTTTATGATTAGCAATACACCGACCAAAGTTGGGTGAGAAATTTCTAGACTCCAAACGTTGCCAAGTTCTAAACTGGCAAAACTGATTTTTGCCAATTTCAATTAACATTAAAAGCATATTTGTACTTGTTGGATGAAAACTTATAAATACAGTAATAGTATGTTTATTATAAAATAAAATGATTGTCTGAAGCACAGCCCAAGGATACAGAGTGGTTTCTCTGCATCACTGAGGGTTAAGAAAAAAACCAAATATGAAATCATTCTCAAAGGAATCTTTATAGATAACATTTTATTAAAACAGTTAGAGCGTATCGGTGTTTCTTAGGCACATTATAACACCTAATCTTTTTATTAATTTTTGCACATCTCAAAGCATAAGACTTCTTCATATCATAAGATTTTGATTTTTTTCTGCAAGGTCCATTAAAAAGAAATAACAGCTGCGTCAAACTTAGGAAAAAAATGTTTTATTGTTTAATCCATTCATTTATTATAACTATGGAGGATGTATACCCACATGTTTAAAGTTGCTTTCTAATCTGTTGATGTTTTTGCACTTCAGTTAAAAAAGGCAAAGTATTTAGATTGACAGTACAGAGTTTAGATTAAATAGTTTTTTTTTATTAGAGCTCTGCATTCAGGCTGTTGGATGGACTCACTGCCTGTGCTACCCACACATTAAAGTTAATGGAGTCATGGGAATACTTGATTGCCATAAAACAGAAGACTAAGGGAGTGGGCATCCAGTATCATTATCACAATGTCAACAATAAAATTGAAATTGCATGTTTTTCTTAAATTGTGCAGGCTCTGCTTTAACTAATGCATTGTCCGAAAAGGCTTTTTTATTGTTAAAATGTGTAACAGACAAGCTCTCACCCCATCGGGCAGTTTTTTGCCTTGAACATATTTCATTTCAGGACTTGACAGTGAAAAAACTGGTGTCTTCCAGAAAGAAGGCAAAAAAGTTCTGGTTTCTAGTCCCAGCCTAGTGTTTGTGCATAGAATTTGCATGTCTTTCCATGCATGCTTGAGTTCTCTTTGAGTGCTCTGGCTCCCTCCCACAGTCCATGCTGTTATGGCTGTTATGTTAACTGGTTACTCTTAATTGCTCCCTTGGTATGAACATGTGTATGTATGGTTGTTCATTTTGTGTCTCTCAGTGTTGCCCCATAATGGACTTGTGTCGAGAGTCGCATCCAGTGACAGCTTGAGATGGACACCAGCCCTGTGATCCCTCAAGGATAAATGGGTTTAGATGATCAATAGATGGATGGTTAATTTTAGCCTCTACTGATGATTCATTAGTTCATAGCCAGCTTTATTAGAGCTTTAGATCCTTATGCCGGGCCATTTCACCTGTTAATGATTACTAATTCTTAGCAGCAAATGTTTTCATGTTTCCTCTGCCCACACTTCTCAAGAAGGCAAAGTCCCGCAGCCTTAACATAAAGAAACATAATCTTAAGAAAAAGCCTCTTTATCAGTATGTAAGTATTGACATGGCACAGGAATTCGACCCAAAAAAACTGAAACGAATAAATTCCTCTAGAAGACAACAAAAGCCAAATTAACGTCATTACTTGTTTATGCATCCCCACCTCAAGAAACATGAAAGACTCATAACATGCCTCCGTTCCTTTTGAAATTTTAAAGGAACAACGAAAAAGTGGAAGCCTAGCAGCTTGTAATCTTGAAAAGCAAGTTTTCACACTGAAAATAAAAAGCTGGTTGTTGCTTCATAGAACAGAAAATTAACTGCACAAGCACATTCTATATCATTTTAACAGCACTGCAAACAGTTGGCCCTTTGAGTAATAACATTTGGACATAAAGTTTACTCATTTTAATTTTTATATAACTTCAGCTGATACAGTATATGCCCTTTTAGATATCTCTACATTGATATACAGTTTGCAAAACAATAATGTTTCACACAGCTTAGTGGTCTAGTAAAGCTTAGGTTGAATTACCTGATAATATGGCTTGTAGATATTTGTGATCGCTTTTGCTGTGAATCCTTTTGTTACAGCTAGACTTCCACAAGTAGACCTCCACAGTAGACATAAAGCACAGAGGGTTTTTCCTTATTTAGAAAACAAAATGATTAATTGAACTACAAGCTTGATTAAAATCAGCTAATTTGAAGCACCACTCATTCAGTCTGTTACAAGTGTTTTAAAAAGACAGGAGAATATGCATAAATCCAGAATTTGCTGCTATGGTTATCAGGCTGACATAAAAAGCGTTTGATAAACTGCATGCAAAACTACTTGGTAAAAGGTTAAAGAACAAGTACAGGTGCTTCTACGTTACTTAGAATATAATTGAAAAGTGAACTTATTTTAGTAATTCAATTTAAAAGTTAGATATTTTTTATATTGATAAATCTGTTTACAGCTAATGACAATTCTATCTTTCCAAAAGTTAGACTACTACATAAGGCAAACAATGACATTTTTATGGGGCGTCATGTGACTTTAGTGTTAGAGCATGCACACCATATGCTGAGGCTATAGTCCTTAATGCAGGTGTCCTGGGTTCAATTCTCTGGGCCATTTACTGGATGTCTTCCACTTCTCTCTCTATCTTACTTCCTGTCCAGCTACTATTTCTTATACTGAAATGTTATGCTATGCCCTACACATTCACATGTTTTGGAAAATTAGGGAACTGGGAAAAAGTGATAGAGAAAAAGGCAACAGGGATAACAGCAGCTTTAAATGATTTTGAAGCAAAGCACATCCCACGGTTTGGGGAAGATTTGGAAAGCGTGGACGGCAGCTGGAGTTGATGCTTGAAGAGCCAACCACACAGAGAGCTATCCAGAACATGGGCTACAGCTATAACAGTCCTTGCCTTAGGGCCACCTCTGAACCAGAGACAATGTCAGAAACATCTCACCTGGGCTGGTTGCTAAAGGGTCCAAAGCTAAATAAAAGTACATTTGGCATTTCATTTGGAAATCTGTGTCCAAGAAATTGAGACACACTTAATCCAAGTTGCTTAAGATCCAGTGTGATTTTTGGGGGGGGAGCTATACCATCTGGAGGTATTGGTCCACTGTGTTTTATCAAGTCCTCAGTCAGAGTAGCTCTCTCTTGCAGCAAATTTAAGAACACTTCAAACTCCTTTCTGATGAGAAACTTTAATATGGAGATGCTGATTTCATTTTACACCAGGAGCTAACACTGCCCCACTCTGTTTTTATCACCAGCAACTGTTAAATAGAGATATGAAATACAATGGGAGGTAGCTTCAGGTGTTGTTTCAGTGAAAAATTAATTGAAGAAAAAAATGGTGGCTTGGCTACAAAAGAAGAAAAAGGGAATTCAATGACAGAACAGAAACTGATTAGTATCTCAGACACCAATGGCTAAACATATTGGCCACTAAAGATAAAGGTAGTGAGGGCGAAGTCTCCAGCTAAAATGTCTGTTCACTGGGTAAAGATTCATATAGGATTTGTCCAGAAATGCCAAGAGAACTAACTTACAGCACCCTATGTAGGAATTTAAAGCGACTTTGTGGTGAGCTAAGTCTCCCTATAACTCACCACAGTGAAGAATGACCACTTGCTGAACAATTATGTCAATGGCATAGCTCAGATCAGCAAGCCACGCAGTGCTTTTGAGACATTTTAAAGACAATGAATGGTAGCAGCTGAAACTCTTATTTTTCTACACATAATCCTGTGTTTAGTTGTCAAAGCTGTGTTCCCCAGCGCACTGTTATGGCACTCAAATTATTTAAGTTTGGCTTCAGTTAAATTTCTCATGACAGGTCTGTTGGCCCTGAACTATCATTTCAAGCTAATTCTACACACAAGGCTGTGTTGTGGTCACACATACATTTCTGTATATATTCTGATTAGTAAGGTTGTTTTCTATTTACAAAAAAATAGCCGTCCTGCTCTGCTTGTACATAAGCTACTGTATGTCAATATTGACATTTGAGTCGTGGTTCTATAAGTTCTTTTTGTGTCAAAAAATTGCACTTTAAAATTACTTAGCAGCTATCAAAAATAGGTAAAGGACAAATGGTGATTTATTTATTTTTTATGCTTTTAAGATTTTTATGTTTTCTGGCTAAGGAATATGAGGACATTTGCTCTTTATCATTATAATCAGTCTCACAGAGTGTATCCAGACTTTAATGACAGCTTCTGAACTTTGTGTCCTTGCAGGTAAACAGCACCCCAGCTTGTATACGAGGGCTGACAAAAATGCTGTTCTGTCCCTTTTGTCGTGGTATGCCAGGAGTAAAACCCTGCAAGAACTACTGCCTTAATGTGATGAAGGGCTGCCTGGCAAATCAAGCTGATCTGGATCCAGAGTGGAACCAGTACATCGGTAGGTCAAACGTTGTCTCAGCCATTAACATTTGTACCTGCTGTTCTATTATTCCCCTTCAAGCCCGTTACATGTGCTAATGTACGAACATGTGGGCGCATCGCTCTGTAATGTGGCTGAATTTAATTAATGGATGCAGTTGATGTAGTGATAAAGCACAGAGAGTGTGATATATGAAATGAGCTTTCAAGGATGAGAAACTTCTAGATTTAGTTTTCACTTTGACAGCTACTGCTGCTGGTTCTATACGCAGTGTTGCCTTTGGTTAATTGCAAATGGGTTTTTGTGTGCTTTGAGGCAAATGTTTTATAGAAATGGCATAAATTCAATAAGAAAGTAACCACTATTATTTATAATACCACTAAAGTAAAGAAACAAAATGCTGTACAATACACAAGGGCGTCAATTTGTTTTTAAAATCGCTGGGGAATATAACCATACATGTGAGTGTGGTTTGAAAATTGCAAGGGACAATTACTATTAATTATTAATATAGCCTATAAGTAATCATCCGTTTCAGGTTTCATTACAGTATGCACTGCAGTGTATAAAAAGGTGTTGAAAATCATATCTTTATTCAGTCAATAAAAGCATAGGCTTATGTGTTTTGTTTTTCAAACGGCACTGAAAACCGTCATTAGGCTGTTGGCTTGCAAGAATCATTAAAATCCACATCGTGGTTCAAAGAACAATGGTGGCTATATATATATATTCACCAAAGAAGATAATGCGCAACAATAAAACGCATTCCCTTTACGACCCTTGCCGTTCTGTGCAGAAAATTTTCAACTTTAAATAAAACAGTTCAGAGTCCTGCACCTACACAAGTTGTTTCACAGGTGGAAAAATTCATGTCAGGAAGGAAGTTTCTTTAATGCGGGCGGGTTGCAAGTGAGAAAACAACATTTTTTCATGTTTTTTTTAAGATTGCCAAAGAGGATCGTGCTGATATATTATGTTGCTGGAAAGAGCATGTGAGAATATTTCCCAACATTACTAATATTCTCGCTATCCAGGCATCCAGCGCTGCCAGAGAGACTTTTCTGAGGCAGGATGTGTGATTCAGGAACAGAGAACATGGTTAAAGCCAGGGACTGTGGACAATGTTTTGTTTCTGCACAGTGATCTCTGCAACAAATAAAGATCCACTGTGCAATATCCCAGATCAATAAAAGACAAATAATACATAGTACTATAATTTACATTAAACCAGGGATTGCTCTATTTTCTGTCTTTCACTGTTTTCTAAACTTTGATGAAAAAATCTGAAGGCATATTCAATATTATTTAATTCTTCATTCATTTTAGTAAATATTTAGTCCGAACAAGCTGAACAAAGAATTTCCATCGTGTCATCACATATGGAGCAGATGAAAACATGTACCAATTATGAACATTTTACCTACTGTGGCCTTAACCCACAGTCTCAGAACTTTCTCATGGTCCATGGACGTGAATTGTGCACCTGCTTGAGCGTAAGGTAGGCTGAAACCTCTCCGGTCACACACTTTAGACTGGAATAACAAGCGCCACTTCTTTCTCAACAGGGACTTTCCTTATTGCTTCAGTAGGAGGAAATCCACAGCATGTGCTCCTTCTGGATCAGTGGATAAGATGGTGGTCTGTGTCCGGTGCAGCTAAGCGCTGCAAAGCCTCCATAGATCTCCATAAACCTCCAAGGTGCTGTCAGTTCCCGGATAGCGTTGCATTGAGTAAGGTGTCCCGGTCTGAGATGATGCTCTCATTCGAATCATTTTTGATTGATTCAGTTTCCTAAACTCTCTGTGTAAAGTTGAAAATGATTCAATATCTGCATCAAGTTGTTACCGGTGTGAATTGTAAACTTTCAAAATGGAGGACAGCCTTTAGATTTTTCCATTACAGTTTTTTAAAACCGATCAAAGACGGAAAATAACACAACCCCTGATTAATTATAAATTATATTACAATGAATTATGTCCCCTTTATTTCTTTGAAATATTGCACAGCTGAAATGTATTTGTTGCAGAGATTGCTGTGCAGAAACAAAATATTGTCCACAGTCCCTGGCTTTACCTGTGTTCTCTGTTCCTGAATTGCAAATCCAGCCGCAGAAAAATCTCTCTCTGGCAGCACTGGATACTTTGATAGCGAGAACATTTTGCTGTCAGCACAAAGTTTGTGGAATTTTCTCGCATGCTCTCTCAACACAATTCTCTTTAGAGTAAATGTTACATAAATATTTTTTCACCCACAACCCACCTGCAGTAAAGAAACTTCCGCCAGACCCATGAAATTTCATTGATGTATTTTTCCATCTTGAAACTGGTACCCGCGACATTGCAAGACTCTGTCCTATTTGCAGCAGACTATTGAGTCTTTTAACACCTTGACGTATTCACTGCGAAGGATAGGGATGGGTACCGAAATCCATTAATAAATTGGCCCCCGGGGCTGATTCTGACGGTCCACCTGGACCGATAAGCTTCAGCCTTATCGGTCCTCTTAACGGTAAAATTAAGGTCGTATTCATGTTTTGCGGGAGATATAAATACAAGCCAAACACTGTAATGCAGCCCACTCCTCCTTAACAAGCACACATGCTGCGGGGACCGAGAGGCGACTGCTGTGCCGCCTTACAGATACGATGGCAGAGCGAACGAAAAGATCCAAAATTTGGCTTTATTTTACGAAAATAGATGCACACAATGCACGCTGTCACATATGTAATAAAAGGTTTGCTTGCAACATACAACACAAGCAATTTGATGCCAAAATACACCAACTACAAACCGAAAGATGCACAGTGTTTGACCGCCTGAGTGCTGCAGCAACAACAACCCCTGAATCAGATACAACAGGTATGTATGTTTGTATGCAAAGCAAACACGTGAAGCATGGACATAAGTTTGCCATTTCATTCTTACAGTTAATAAATGCTGGATATTTTGAACAACAGTTTCCTTCTTATTTAAGTTTTAAAAAATTCTTAAACTACAGTTCATTATTTGTGTTTTTCCCCTTTTGTTTCGATAAGGAGTATCGTTAAGAGTAGTAGTATCGATAAATCCTTAACAATACCCATCCCTAGCGAAGAATGCTGCAGCATTTGCGCAGAAGCAAACCATGACCGTATAAGAAAGTAGAATGGGAGTAATTTAAATGATAGTCCGTTCAGATACTTTTTATGTGGAAATTGTGCTGGGAGCACAAGTGGATGTTAGATCAGCCCTGGTAGGAAATTCCGAATCAGGTTTATAAAAGTGGTGGAAACAAAACCGTTAATCATAAATATTGCTGTGGAAATGTCCTCGGCGTCCCTAGCTAAAAAGACACTTATGACAGTACATCAATATTTTTGGGGGTTTATTGCAACAACTGTTAAATGCCTTGAAATAGTAAAAATTTTTATTTCAGTAGCATAGACTGGTGAAAAAAGATGAAGAATTTAACTTACATTTATTCCGTTACGGGGACAATCCACATCTAAAAATACTTTTAATAAAAGAGATTGACACTGGGATGCTTCCTGGGCACCTACCGTACCTTTGGAGATTTTCTGGATATATGTGACTGGGTGGAGAACCTGAGTCAGACCCAGAATTCACTGGAGGAACTACATGGTTTTTTGGTTCTGGCACCATCCTTGGATCCCCCAGAATGAGTTGGAGAGTACTCGTGTTTCGCAGTGACCGGTCCCAGACAAGAGGGAGACAACACATGGAAAGAAACATTTTTTTTACAAAATCACTGGTGCTACAATCCTTTGCACTGCTTAAAATTTATAGAAACTTTGCTAAATTGTTTTTAAATGGATGCCTCTCTTTTTTTTAAGTTTTTTTTAGTATGTTTCTATGTGGTAAAGGTATAACTTGACAAAGAGACCCTTTGGAAAGAGAACATGCAATTCAAGTAAAGTAAATGTTTGTTGATCTTCACAAGTTAGAAAATGGCTACAATGTAATGTCTCCATATTTCCATCCAAAGCTGTAATTAAAAAGGTTGTAGGAGATGATCTGTGATAGGATGTGCCTAATTCTTTTTAAAGGTCCTGAGAAACTGTTCGGAGTGCATGCCATAATTGACTCTTTGAAATAGCAGGACATTTTAAATATTGTTTCTTTTTAGTTTGCTAAATGGTTTAAAATGGCTATGTTCTCTTGCTGAAAACATAAAAGGTTTGTCTCTGTCAAATTTTAAGTACATGGCACTATCATTGTTTTTATTACCCTTAGAATACAGTGTTAGTGCTAGCTGACTTCAGTGCACCTGATACTGGGGATCATGAAAAATGACATAAAGATATTGAAAGAAAACATAAAGCTGTTAGCAACAAGACCAAAGTGAACATTACTGATTGAGTGGCACAAAAGTCTAACTTGAATGCCATTAAAAATCTGTGGGGTGTACTGAAGATTAACGCCATGTCTGAAAACCATCAAATCTGAAGAAGCCCGAGAGATTTGCACAAGAAGAATAGACTGGGATTTCTAAGGACATGGGTCAGAGAGCTGTTGAAAACTACAACTATTTTGAGCTGTTATCTGCTAAAAAAGAATTTAAAAAAGATTAATTCCAGTTGTTTTAACAAAATATTACTTAACAAGCTACTAAATATAATTCTAAAGGAATGTATTTGTTTTTTTGTTTTTTTTTTGTTTTTTTTTATCACTTAAGAATATTGCAACTGGTATTAAGATGTGTTGACTTTTTACTTTTACATCACACTCATAAATTCGGATCTGGCCGTCGAATAAGAGGTGAAAAAGGTGCTGTTTTTTCTGTCATTCTTCTCTCAACTTTTTTCTGCATGAAAAGATTTTATTCATGGGATTCTGCTCTCCTGCTGGGCTAAATGGTGACTGATTATAGGAAAGAACTGCACTGCAGAGGAATGTCAAGTTAACTGGAGAGAAGTTCAGAAGAAACTTGTCAGTTCAGGCGCAGAAAATACAAATCTATATGTAATATTTATATATTTCAAGAAGATTTGATAGAATGTCAAATGATTCTGTCAAATGGCCTTGCCCTGTTGAGCTCTACAAAGAAAAATGGGACTGGGCTGTTGCAAGCTTGAGGATTGCTGGCCGATATAATTTCCATCTATAAAATTAACTGCTTATAGCATTTTTGTCAGGTTTTTTATGCAACTTTCAGTTGGTTTATTGAAAATAAAGTCACAAAGCACTTTTTTTTTCATTTTCATATATTTGAATGTTAAGAGTGTATAGAAATCTTTATCAGTGAATGTAATAATGGATATGTTTGATGCCCTTGAGTTGCAGTAAGACTGATTTAAGAATTTGGATTCCTGCTGACATTACCAGACCTCATATTTGTGTTTTAAAATGGTTTAAGAGACCTGATTACTGTATTTTATCGATTTGTATCTATTGATCTAGTCATATTGCTTTTTCTCAGGGACAAATGCTTGTTTAAAACACTCTTTAAATATGGAAAATGTGAATTGATCTGAAAAACCCTAAAGTACCTAAATTTTTGTACACAAGAAATAATAAATGTACATTTAATGAATGTATTTTTTGAACGATAACTCTTTACTCTATATACTCTAGCCGCTGAATTTTTGAATACTTCTATAAAGAGGTGATGTGTTTTTTTAAGAATTAGTTGATGTTTAATTTATTGCCATTTAAAGAGCAGTAAATGTAACAGCTCTGCTTCCCTTTGGTATGCATCTGCTGGGTGTCGGGTGTTCCATGCTGCTCTGAGAACTTTTTCAGTTTTCCATGGATTTAGTCGGTCTCGCTTGCCTCCCCTTCCTCGTGTAATCCCTCACTGACTCATTGATGCCGAGATCAGAGCTCTGTTGGGACCTACCATCTGTTGCAGAATTCATTGTTCTTCTTGTGACTGGAAATAGTTTGTTTCTGGCTGCCTGTTTGGGGTCATTTTCATGTTACAGAATAATTTAGGCACAAATCAGATCATGTTTCTGCTTGATGGAATAATATAGGAGCATTCAAAGCTTTTCCAGCTTTTGGTTGTTGTGTGCATTGCATAAGAAACAGTAATCCTCAGGTTGTATTTCACCAGTGAAGTGATATTTGATTACTGTGGGAGAAAAGTACCGTAACAGAGCCCCCATATTTCAGTGTCGTGTTTAGCTCATTATGTCTGCATTAGCAAATTAACACATCAGCCAGATTCATTGCAAAATTAGCAATACAGCACAATCTTACATTCCACTACCTGATGGATGGGCTCACACACCTCTAAGCAGTTGTTTGTTGCTGTCTCCTGAGTATGATCCAGTTTTTTTCTGCCTGTCTTGATACAAGTTTCAGGTCAGCAATGGTCCATACTGTCTAATACCTTGGGACTGTATGGACCAGTGAGTCAGAACTAACTCTGAAAGGTAGGAGAACAGCAAAGACTTGGAGCCGATTCTACTTGAGATCTGTCATTTTAGGTTAAGCTTTTTTTTTCTTTTTCTTTTTCCTTATAGTATAAACAGATTTTTTTTAAATAGAATTTTAGGTTTAATCTATGCAGAAATGGCCAAAATATAATCAGAAATCATGAAAGCTTTTAGACATACTCTCCAAAGTTAAACTACTAAAGGTCAGGGAGATTTTTAACTGGTTTACACAACAATCGAGAGCAACCATTTTTGCTTTGTTCCATGTTTTGCATTGACTAATGGTGTCATGGTGAGCAGCTGCACTGTGGCAGCAGATAGCACAAGGCTGACAGATGTCAGGTTTCATTACTTACCCTCAAAGCAGATACATAGTGGACGAAAACCCAGAATAATAAATCTATTATTAGATTTCAGTTTGCTCTCTTGCATTTTGGTGTGGTATTTGAACATGAGCATCAAGCACAACTCACAGTATTATCAGCTCATAACACAAAAAAGGGAAAAAAGCATTATCAGATTGAAGCACAAGCACAAAATAGCTTAGCCAAAACGTCTTCAAACTGAGTTTCATTTATTTATTATGAAACTACAATAAAAGCACAGAAAAACAAAAAAGGTTAACGATGAATTTTCCATTTTAAGAAGATTTTAATTTGTATCTTTTTTTAAAGGTTTTGTATCTGGGAAAATCTCAATAATAAAAGTATTGACTATCATCAACTGTGTCTACCATTGTTGAAGTGCATCCTGGGGCACACTGAATCATTATGTGGGCCACACTTTTGAAAGTTTTTGAAAGTGTAGTTATTACACAAAGTCTGTGCAGTGACACACAGAAGCCCAGGCATTAATAGTCAAATATGGCTCTAAATGCTAATTCAATGGATTCGGGAGCTTTAAAAAATAAATGCTAGCTTTGTTTTTTATCACTAGTCCTTGGTTGAGTATATTCAGCACCTCACTTTAATCTACCTCAGCCTTTAAAAAAATAAAACAAATTTCTAGAACCCAACTTATTAGGGGATAATCAGTAGACAGAGCCAGCTAAACACTACTGAACTAGGATAGTGACTACAGCACTCACACAAGGACAGACGCACATATATACTGCTACAGACTACAGTGAAGGGACTTTGCATACACACTGCAATTTAAAGGGAAGCTGTTTGAACATTTGGCAATAAAATGTTAACGGTCTCATTCACTAATTTTTCAATGAATTTGTTGTGGTCTCTAGTATGGAAAAAATGTCTTGTGAGTTGTTTTATGTGGAATTTTTTTTTTTTATGTCATACGTTTTTGAACTCACCATACATTTCTCACGTTCCTTGAATCCACCACAGGTGTGCGATGCGGTGTAGTACAGACAAGCTTCTTCCTTAATTCCCGTTGAAAGATCACTCTTATACACCTACAGATTTGTTTTTTTACTTTTGAATTAACATTAAACTTAAAACAGCTTTGTAAGTGGGTGAAATGAAAGGTTTATGTTTGGTCAGTAGGGATGTGTATTGGTAAAAATCTGGCAATACGATATGTATCGCGATACAGGGAAGGCGATACGATATATTGTGATACTATGAGTAAGACAATATATTGTGATTTTTATAGCACCAAAAAATAAAATTTAACTGTAGAAAAACTGTCAAATCATTTTAAACAGCCCAACCTGTTTCATACTTTAACACATCCAGTTTTATTACTAGATCTAGTTGATCCACTGGAACACAGAAGGTTAAAACAGCCACAAACTAGTCATACTTTTAATTTTACTACAAAAATAACAGTCATTATTATGTCATC
The DNA here is from genome assembly GCA_963556495.2 of Valencia hispanica. Taxonomy (NCBI): domain Eukaryota; kingdom Metazoa; phylum Chordata; class Actinopteri; order Cyprinodontiformes; family Valenciidae; genus Valencia; species Valencia hispanica. The sequence goes on along the minus strand of OY747707.1, from coordinate 29,287,471 downwards.
AATAATGGTTCCATTATTATTATCATGCTTTTGAATATCGATATATCGGGAAATAAAATATCTTGATATATTGGTGTATCGATATATCATCCCTGGTCATCCCTACTGGTCATTCCCTTTCTCGGTGTCTGGAAGGACATTCTGGATGCTGATCAAGCTAGGTCTCTAATCTGCAGGAAATATCAGCGAAAAAGTCTCCCAGAAAGTAGCTAAGGGTGGTCAGAAATGTCGCTAGATTTGTCGCTAGACGCTTTTTCGAAAGAAAAAAAAAGTTGTTAAGGGGCTCTAAAAAGTAGTTAGAAACACTAAGTTGGCAACACTGGTTGAGATGCGCTCTCCTCTCTCTGTCCCCCACCTACCTGAGGGCAGACGCAAGCCAAGGTGGGCGTGGCCAGGATACACTTCTATGTAGATAAACACCGCTTTTTCTGACTCGCTCATTGTTGCCGTCTATTCCTTTTTTTTGGCTAGTGCAGGCAATGGGGGTTGGACGACAGTATCATGTGCAGCATACATGTCCTACTCAGAGTGAAGGGTCGTATTTCAAAGAGAGAGTTTTAATCGGTTTCTCAGTGAATGAGACCTTTAAAGCCTAGAATTTGCATAAATATCATGAAATCTTGTATCTATCCTGCCTTGTATCAACAGGGTGGTGCTAGAACCAAAAGCTGGCGAGGTGTATTTATCTGGCCCCTTCAGTTCAGCATAATTTAAAGGGTTCACCTTACCTATATTATTCCTTACCATGTCCATCTGTTATGATCACAGTGCAAAAATCTGATTTGCTATTTGCAGCAGGCTAATGCACCATGTCACAAACCATAAATCATTTCAAACTGGTATCCTAAACAGGACACTGAATTTACTTTGTACCAGTGACCTCCATAGTCACCAGAACTCAACCTAATAGAGCAACTTTTGTGGTTTGTTGGAAGGGGATATTTGAATCATGAACAGGCACCAAGAATCTGCAGGAACTGAGTGATGCTATCATGTTTATATAGACATAGGTTTCTGAAGAATGTTCCTGACACCTTGTTAAATCTGTTCCATAAAGAATTGAGGTCTTTCTGAAAACAAAAGGGAGTCTAACCCAGCAACAAAACGCATACTTAATTAAGTGGCTGGAAAATGTGTAATGATTCACCACTGAGTCTGTGTTATAACATCAAGCATTTTTGCTTTGCCCCTAATGCATTGAAGCTCATGCACAAAAACAGTATGCAATATACCCTGAAATAGATGTACACTTACTTCAAACTCAAACATCGGGTTGTATTGCAACCATCTTAGGATACGACCCTCGTTAACTGTGAATAGGGTTTAGTTCAAAAGCACATGTTTTCAAAAATATTAGCATTTCTTCCAGTGAAAAGTAATAAAGAATTAATTTTTGAAACAGCTCCATTTCAGTTTGACACTTTTTCATTGCGGCCATTAATCCTTGAGCAATGCTCTCTCTGTCTTTATCAGAGCTGTTGTCAATTGGATTATTGTTCCCTGGTGCAGACATAATATCAGTTCTATATGTCTTGGCTCTGGCATTTCATGCTCATTACAGGCTGAATGATTTTCAATTAACTTGAGGTCTAAGCACAAAAAGGCTTTGACTGGGCTCTAGGTGTAAAATTGTCAGGAAAGCTCTTACCTGTTTTCCAAAGAGACAAATTAGTGCTATTGGAAATACCATTTGGCTGAGTTGCATGCTGATTCAGACCCTTCTACTAGCTTCTACTAACCAAGTTGCTAACAGTTAGCTTCTACTAGCAGAGACGTGTTCTGCTCTCTCCTGGCAACAGAATCAACACGGCCTTCCTGTGAGTGGTCGCAAGCCAAAGTACCCAAGAACATGAATACAAATTTTTTCTGTGTTGTAGAAGGGACTGTCTTTTTCTGACTCGCTCGTTTTTGCCATTTATTTTCATTCTGCAGCTAATGGGGGCAAAGCGAGTTGGAAAAAAATCTTCAAGCATGCATACACAACTCAGAGTGACCGATAGTATTTCAAAAAGAACAAGCTTTACACGGTTTCTCGGTGAATGAGACCTTTAAGGCTAATATGTATCTGCTCCAGTGGCCAAAGAAGACGAGATGTTTGGAAGGTGAAATTTGATCCATTCCCTGAGAGGAGCATCCCCCCCCCCAAAAAAAACACCCCCTTGTTAGAGAAATTCAAAAGTATGAGAGAGCCTGAACAAAAAAAAAAAAAAAAGATACCAGTCCACATTAAAGCAAAGCTTTACCTCACCTCATCTGCAATGGTTGTGGTGCTGAAAGGGGCTGGCATAGCCAGAGGCAAACTAAGACAGATGTGGTATAAAAGCACAAGTTTTCCTAAGAAATGTATAAAAAAAATAGGAATGCCTGACAATGTATTCTACTTCTGGATTATAGTCTAAGAAAGACACGGTGTTCCTTTTTCTTATTTTTATATATTTCAGTTTTATGCTTGGCTTTCTTTGTTGTTAAGACCCTTATTATATAAAAAGGCAGAAAACCTCCTTAGACCCAATTTTCATCTTTTTTATTGTGTGTTGTTCATCTTTTTAATATACAATCTTTTGCTATAAATATCCTTTATCCTAATAAAAATTTTAAAGAGCAGTTTAAACCCCGAAATGGTATCATAAATTCCCTGCATTAATTCAGGTTAACCGTACTAGAGGTTATTCAGGTTACAGTCCAGCAGACCTGGCAACAGAAACAAATGATAGGGGGGACATCACAAGTTTTCTGGTGGGCTATACTGTTTTAACCCACATTTCTATCTGCTTAAGGCTAAACAGTGGCTTTTTGGTCACTGTTGCGTTATCGAGAAACTTTCTGTCACTAAAACGCGGCAGTTTGGCAGTTCATGCTAACATCAGGGGCTGGGGCATACAGAGATCACCTGATGCTTTACTTCTTAGATAGATGAGCACCGATGTCAAACTTAACACTGGAATAAACATTCATGGTAGAGGATGTAGCTACAACAGCTAAGAAGCACAGAAAGTAGAACGAGGCGGTGTGACCCCTCTGCCTTCAAGTATTGCAAGGTGTATGGCACTGCTTCCTGCTTCCTCTCATCTGCACCGTCACTTGTCCTTCTTGTGTATTTGAGGAAATAATTTCGTATATTCATTTTTATTGGCAGTAATAAGCGGCCATTCACAGCTCTGCTCTGGTGACCAGTAACCTGTTTGATTCAGACAGTGACCGGCCCACCCTATCTGTAATTAGCAAACACCTTGCCTTTGTTCGGAAGATAGAGCTCCAGGAGTTGACGTCACTTCTCCCACCATGCAACAGTTAAAATCGAATAAGCGCCATTGTGGGAGGCAGTCTCCCGCAGTTGTTTTTATTTGCTGCTAACCCAAAGTTAGAAACGGTAAATATGATGGATACCTGTTGTGCCCCAGGATGCCATAACAGACGCTGATGAAATAAGGGAGAAACGTTCTATAGGATTCCCAAGGATCCAGAATGCAGAAAACTATGGATCATTGCCATGAAACGCGCTAGAGATCAGGGAGCAATGAAGCCGTTTCATATTGGTTTTTTGAGTGATTCACCTGTAATTCAGATTTAATACCGTTTGTTTGATAACTGCTCTTGTATCATTAAGTGATGCAAATTATTTAGAAATAAAAATACTTTATTTCCTGAGATGAACATACAAAATGTTGCGCAAAGACATGACCTAGCAATGGTAACCAAAATCAGGACAGGTCTCCCTCCCGGTGACAACAACACAATCCTGTGCAGGAAGATTCCAGATCTGGATCCCGATAACAAACCCCGATTGTGTCCATTTATATCCCTCCAGACTTTTATATACTTTAAGCGATGCTCCGGAGTAGGGCGAGGGAAAATTGATCAGGAAATTGTATATGTCAGGGGATGGGCGTCCTTTTAGCCGGTGACGCCGGGGATATTTATGATTGATGATTTTTTTCCCCCACCACTTTTTAAAACTTGATGCGAAATTTCTTACCAGCTCTAACATCCACATTTCCACATAATCAGTGTCTGAACAGACTACTATTTAAATCATTTCATTACACTTTCATATACATTCACATTATACAGCAGTGGATATGTCGAGGTTTTAAAAGACTTGTAGTCCGCTGCAAACATGTCCAGGGCTCAGAGTCCTGCAATTTTGCGAGTAGATGGAAAAATACATAAATTATATTTCAAGGGTCTGGCAAAAGTTTCTTTACTGCGGGTGAAAAAATATTTATGGGATATTTTTGTTTGTTTAAGACTCCCAAAGAGAATCGTGTTGATATAATGTGTTTATGGAGAAGCATGCCAGAATATCCCCCCAACTTTGCACTGACAGCGGAATATTCCGGCTATCTAGGCATCCTGCGCTGCCAGAGAGAGATTTTTCTGAAATTTATGAAAACATAAATTTATTTGATGCAAAGATCACTGTGCAGAAACGAAAAATCGTCCACAGTTGCTGGTTTTAACTGTGTTCTCAGTTCATGAATCGCAAATCCCGTTGCAGTAAAGTCTCTCTAGCAGCGCTGGATGCCTAGATAGCGAGAATATTCCGCTGTCAGCGCGGAATATTCTGGCATGTTCTTTCCACATATCACTATACAACACAATTGTCTTTGGGAGTCTTAAACAAAATATTATAAACAATTATATTTTCTCACTCGCAACCCGCCTGCATTAAAGAAACTTCCTCCCGGACCCCTGAAATTTAATTTAACAGCTTTATGATGTAAAAATCTTATGCGGGTCACCCGCAGGTACCCGCCCTGTTGCAGGACTCTGAACTGTAAGTTAGTGTTGAAGATTCTCCACACAGAACTGCAAGGGTTGCAAAGGTAACGCGTTTTATTGTTGCACATATTCTTCTGGGGCGAGTATATAGCCAGCATTGTTCTTTGTGCTATGATGTGGATTTTAATGAAGCCATGCAAGCCAACAGCCTAATGATGGTTTTCAGTGCCGTTGGTGAAACAAAACGCATAAGCTTATGGCTTTCAACTTTTATTGATACGATTTTTTTAAAGATACGATTTTCAACACCTGTTTATTCACTGTAGTGCATAAACGTGAAACAGATGAATCTTTATAGACTACATGAAAAATTAATAATTGTCCCCAGCCATCTTCAAATCACACTTAAGTTTATGGTTATTGTCCCCAGCAACTTTAAAAACAAACTGACGCTGTTGTGAGAGTATCTCCGGTAAAAGGTCCGCTCTGACAGCTTCTAAAGTTTTAAAAAATATCCAAAGGGCATGGTAATGGTCGGAGATGGTTAATCATTTAAATTTCCCAGTATAGACAATAATATATTTCGTTTTAAAATGGGGAGTAAACTCCGATGGAGTAAAATCACAGCCAGCGACGTTCATATTGATGAGGTTCATGCCTGCCAACATGGCGCCTACGCTCTGAGAGTCACGTGACGTCCGGAGCTCTATAGGCTACAGATTGACAGGTTTAATAGGAAATGGCTATTCCAAAAAAGAAAACAGAACACCAAATAAAATTACCAGAAAGGTTTGTGTAGCCACTACTTAAAGTGAGCAAATATACAGTAGTAAAATTACATTTAAACTCTAAGGTCATACAGGAGGATGCTAAGCATTTAAGTTTTTCCAACTTGGTTCTATTTTTTCCAAGAACAATAATAATATCTCACAACACAAATTATCAAATCATAAAATAGATAGAACTTAAATTGTCCACAGTTTTTTTTTAAATGTTTTTTTTAAATAAAAATACAAAATATAGGTAATTATTTAACCTTCAGCTTGAAGCAATTCTTGCTGACACAATTGTTTTTTCTTTTCTTTTTTTCAAAAGTACTTACAGTTCAGTCATGTAACAGTTCAGTCAGGCAGCTCAGTCAAATGTGCACTTCAAGTCTGTTTAGTGAATGTTCATAAACAAAAGGTTATTAAATGAAACAATTTTTATATATAAGCTTATCTGTTGTCCAAGCAAAAATCCAGCTCCGGCAGCACTTATCCCTCTGTGACGTCACTGTCTTCAGTCCAGACTAGAAAAATGCCAGCGAAATCCCCCTGCTTCTGGAAACTTCACTGGCTCACTTGTAGAAATCGGCCATACAAAAAAAAACAGCCTGCATGTAGCTCTTTAGTCAATTAAGACTAATACATCCTTATATGGGTGTATTTGAATCAGCAAGACTTCCATCTATTTCTCAGGAAAATACAATTGCATTAAAACATAATCCAAGTACAGGTCCTTCTCAAAAAATTAGCATATTGTGATAAAGTTCATTATTTCCCATAATGTAATGATAAAAATTAAACTTTCATATATTTTAGATTCATTGCACACCAACTGAAATATTTCAGGTCTTTTATTGTTTTAAAACTGATGATTTTGGCATACAGCTCATGAAAACCCAAAATTCCTATCTCAAAAAATTAGCATATTTCATCCGACCAATAAAAGAAAAGTGTTTTTAATACAAAAAAAGTCAAATAATTATGTTCAGTTATGCACTCAATACTTGGTCGGGAATCCTTTTGCAGAAATGACTGCTTCAATGCGGCGTGGCATGGAGGCAATCAGCCTGTGGCACTGCTGAGGTGTTATGGAGGCCCAGGATACTTCGATAGCGGCCTTAAGCTCATCCAGAGTGTTGGGTCTTGCGTCTCTCAACTTCCTCTTCACAATATCCCACAGATTCTCTATGGGGTTCAGGTCAGGAGCGTTGGCAGGCCAATTGAGCACAGTAATGTAAATGGTCAGTAAACCATTTACCAGTGGTTTTGGCACTGTGAGCAGGTGCCAGGTCGTGCTGAAAAATGACTTCAGGCATTTTGGCATTTCCTTCTCCCCAGTCTTTCTCCAGACTCTGGCACCTTGATTTCCGAATGACATGCAAAATTTGCTTTCATCCGAAAAAAGTACTTTGGACCACTGAGCAACAGTCCAGTGCTGCTTCTCTGTAGCCCAGGTCAAACGCTTCTGCCGCTGTTTCTGGTTCAAAAGTGTCTTGACCTGGGGAATGCGGCACCTGTAGCCCATTTCCTGCACACGCCTGTGCACGGTGGCTCTGGATGTTTCTACTCCAGACTCAGTCCACTGCTTCCGCAGGTCCCCCAAGGTCTGGAATCGGTCCTTCTCCACAATCTTCCTCAGGGTCCGGTCACCTCTTCTCGTTGTGCAGCGTTTTTTGCCACACTTTTTCCTTCCCACATACTTCCCACTGAGGTGCCTTGATACAGCACTCTGGGAACAGCCTATTCGTTCAGAAATTTCTTTCTGTGTCTTACCCTCTTGCTTGAGGGTGTCAATGATGGCCTTCTGGGCAGCAGTCAGGTCGGCAGTCTTACCCATGATCGCAGTTTTGAGTAATGAACCAGGCTGGGAGTTTTTAAAAGCCTCAGGAATCTTTTGCAGGTGTTTAGAGTTAATTAGTTGATTCAAATGATTAGGTTAATAGCTCGTTTAGAGAACCTTTTCATGATATGCAAATTTTTTGAGATAGGAATTTGGGGTTTTCATGAGCTGTATGCCAAAATCATCAGTTTTAAAACAATAAAAGACCTGAAATATTTCAGTTGGTGTGCAATGAATCTAAAATATATGAAAGTTACATTTTTATCATTACATTATGGAAAATAATGAACTTTATCACAATATGCTAATTTTTTGAGAAGGACCTGTATATCCACTTCTAAATGACTTAGCCTTAGCGGACATAGTTACATCACTTCACAATAAAACATAGTCTCACTTCATAGAACTATGTTACAAAGCTAAACATCTTACCCCGATGATTTTTTTTTTCCACAGTTCAAACAAAACTGAGCAATGTTAGCTCTGGCAGACAACATGAAACATCAGACTCACCCGAGGAGTCATTAACAGAAGAAATATCATCCAGTATGACATAAACAGGACCTCTTTCATATCACAACGCCACTCACGTATAAGCAGTTCTAACAAAGAAAACTTAATATTGTTTACTTTTATCATGATCTGCTCTTGTAGTCTGCTACGTTCTTTTCCCCCCTGAGTTTCGCTTCTCTGACCGAGACCGCAGGTGTGTGGGTCTAGTGCCCTCTGTTGGACATTTCAAGAATGAACAAATTCAAACTTAAAACGTGCAGACATATCAACAGAGTCTATGGGGGTTGCATATGCTTTCCAGGGCGGGGACAGCTGTCTCTGTTGGCGGCCACTGCCCCACAATGTCTGGCCATGCCGCCGGGACTGCAGCCCATTCCCGATATCAGAATATAAATAGGCTGTCTGCGGATACCAGTTTTTAAATCAAAAATGCTTTTACCTAAAAATTGTATGCTGTTTTTGGCAGGGGGGACTAATGACATTATGTGGTTTTCTGATTTAAGTGCCTTGAGATGACATCTGTTGTGAATCGGCGCTATATAAATAAACTGAATTGAATTGAATTGATGAGCCTCTCCAAGCATTTCATAACCACAGGGGTTAGTGCAACTGGCCTGTAGTCAGACTTGTTATAGACTGTTTCATGGCCACTCGCACTATGATGGAGGATTTCAGGCAGGGAGATTCGTTGAAAATTCTGGGGAAAACTCCAGCCATTTGGTCTGCACAGTTTTTCAGTACATGTTCTGAGATGCCATCAGGTTCAGCTGCCATGTAATTTTCCACTTGTGTTTTGACAATTCATCTTTTTGGTTGAGCTCAAAGTATTTGTGGTTGGAAGACCTACTTACCATGACCATATTCTTTAACTCCCAAGAAAGATAGTCTATCAGATCCAAGTCGGAATTCTGGTTGTGCCACTCCAACAGTTTAATATTGCTCCTTGTCAGAAGAAACGTGCTACTGAAATTAAAAGATTCATTTTAAATCTAAAGCTGCCAAGGGTATGAATAACTATGGGCTCAACAAGGGATGGACTGGCCATCTTGCATACCGGGCATCGTCCCGTTGGGCCGTTTACCCAATGTGGGCCAGTCCGGTATTTATTTATTTTTTCTCTCCCTCTAAATTCCCACCAATTGGGTCGGCCAATTGGTTACCGAGGGCTAACTGTGTGTTGCCAGCATCGACACATATTATTGGTCTATGGTTGTCATAGTCAATTAATCATCATGGGCTGACAGGTTCAGAGATCCCTAACAGTGCTGTCAATCACATCACAAACCAGGGTGGGCAGGACCTCATGGCATGGGCCAGAGTGGCAGGTCTGGCTGTTGCTGAGCTGAAAATGGGGAAGCATAACTGTGTATTCACCCCAAAGCATCAAAAACGTTGGACGCTTGAACATTCGCACCTCAAATAAACCATTTTGAGGAGCGTCAAGCCGAAACTTGTGGGAGGAGCTTGTTCCAGACGGTGTTTTTGCAAGATGGCAGCTGTCGATCTAGTGTTGGAAGAGAGAGAGTCTCCATTCTCTATTTACTATGGAGAGCAGAGCAGTGGAGTACAGTACGTCATTTGAATAAACACATCTTGTTAGCGGAAAAGTATTTCTACATCAGCGGGAAAATAACTGTGAAATAGTAGGTTAGCTTGCTAGCATTTGCGCAGGTTCGCAGGGTCAGTAACGTCAAAACTTTCAAAAGTAAAATGAACTTACCAGGTTGCCCTATCTCCTCACTTATATTCCTCCAAGAGAGGTCCTTTTTATTCCTGTCTCTGTAGAGAAAGCAACTGGTGTTGTATAGCTCGGGGTGATTAGCCACGGTCGTTATCAGTATGTCCTCAATGTTGAATGAATGAATTTTGCCGGAGCTGACCCTGTGAACTGGGTCACAGCATCACGTGACACCATGTCACCAGGCTCCTGATTGGTTGAAGCGGAGCGAACTGACGCTGCAGTTCAGATTTCTCAACTTCAGCGGCAGAGGCAAAAATGCCCGCAACTCGAGAATGCACAAAATGCACCACGTAAAATGACGCTTACTTTCTGACGTGCGTCAAATGCTTCATTCGTGCAAATCTGACACGCGAATAAGACAGAAATGCGTTTCCGCGACGCAAATCAGCTTCTGACGGGATGTGGGCACCCTGACACGCGTCAGCGTGCTTCTACATTGACTTTACAGGTAAACCTGATCCCCATGACACTTCAAACGCATTTGGTGTGAATGCACTGTAAGAAACGCTCATGTGGCGTCTAAAAACTGCGCCTTAAAAACCTGAAGTCTCTGGAGGTGCAAGCTCTAAAATGTTCAAAACTGACAGACCTATTGGTGCCGGGGTCACCAATCCAGCAGTTGCTGCTGCACAGGGAGAAATGCAAGTGGAGACATACATGTAAGGTAACGTTAGCCTGAGGCTGGCTAGGCTACGTTTTGAGACATGTCCAAAAGAAAGTAGAAAACGTTTTTACATTGAATGTGATGTGATGTGACCTAAATAACTGAATACTTGTGACAACATATTAGCCCAGTGTTGAAGGGCTGTGACTGGTAGTAGTTGTGGTTGATTTTGTTTAAATATGCTGAATTGGGATATTATGGGTTATTATCAGTTCTTTAAGTGGGCTGGTACGCACCGGTACTCAGTACCACCAATAGCTGTTTAGAGTACCACTACTTCTTCGAGTGCTTACAGCGTACCGGTATGATCATTAGTGCGCCCATAGGCGCAGATTCCCAACACACACGAACAACATCTAGCACCCGCTCGATATTGTTCTCACAGAGTCCCGGTACGCTCATTAGTACGTGTGTTGTAATCCTTTTGCAAGCTCCTCTCTCGAATTTTCGAAACCCTTCACAACGTGCAGAAATGCAGAAGCTTGTCTGTACTGCACTGCATCGCACACCTGTGGTGCACTCAAGGGGTCCCCTTTCAGCCCTAGAACAAACAATAACGTCTGTTCTGTGCTTGCTCAACTCTGTACTTGCTCACACGCAGCTCTGTCTTAGGGATTCAATTAAAAAATACTTTATTGATCCCGCAGAGAAATTATGCGTTGTTGTAGCTATTAAATTCTTCAAGGATTGTAGATCCTGATGGCTGTGGGCAGGAATGATCTTCTGTAGCAGTCTGTGTTGCAGCAAAACATAAGAAGCCTCTGACTCAAGACACTGTCATTGTAGGATTGTCCCATGAAGAGGATCCTCTGGGTTGTCTAAAATTATTAGGAATAGCAATCTTTATATTCAGAAAAAGTTAGTTTGCCTTAGCAACTGGCTAAAAGATGAATAGGTTAAAAGGGCCACATGTAAATGTGATAGTGGAAAACAACAGTTCCATGGATCTCTCCTGTATTTTATTTTTTACACATTTTATTTAATTACACATAAGTTCAGCAGCACTTTGTTTTTCTACTTCAAGAAAAGGTAACATTTTCTTTTACGCTGTTGTTACTTGCCTGTTTGCTATTAATAAAGCAAAGGAAATGTTGTAATTCCACACTCTCAATTTAAATTATTTTATGTACATAGTCAACATATGACTCAATTTGATTATATTGAAGATTTGATCTGAGCTCCCTCTCTATAGATTTGCATTGTGATGTATAGAGAGAGGGGGTCCTCTTTGAGCCATATGTACATTCAGGAATCTCTGCATCTTATGTTTCGACCTTGATGAAAAGGAGTACCAGCACTTCTTGTTGTCCATTTAAAGCACTGGCTATTATTGTCGGTATGATACCACAGTGAAGTTAGTTTTAAGTTGGATATTCGACATACATTGAGTCTATGGTTTACTACACTTGGCGATGAGTTTTCATGCCATGCGCTGTGACAGAAAGGGCAGATAGCTATACTTCGTGTACACGATCCTCAAAGCGGTGGTTCACTTAGGGACCATAAACAAATTTTTAGTTGGTCGAAAAGGCACACACAAAAAAATCAATGACTTCCAGTTTATGTGACCAAATGACTGAAAATCCATTTCCAGTTGTGTTATTTTACTAGACCAAAGAGATACAACAGTTTTTAACACATTTTTTAAAATCTCATATTTTGTATGAATATTTTTATGGAAAATTATGGATTTTTCTTCAATAGCTTCCAGGTTTCGTGACCAAATGACTCAAAATCTGTTCCCACCTGTCCTAGTATATTAGCCCAGTGAGACACAACAGTTTTTAAAAACATATTTTTTATGAATATTTTTATGGAAAATTATGGATTTTTCTTCAATAGCTTCCAGATTATGTGACCAAGTGACATTAGATCATTCTTAAAATGTCATATTACATCTAGAGAACAAGTCACACCACTTTATTTTCAATTCAAATGCATCTCGTATTTTATATTAATATTTTGCTGTAATATCTTCTTCAATAGCTTCCAGGTAAAACACTGTGGTAACAAAACTGAACACTGATATCGAATCAAAAGGAAAAATTATATGGAAGGTATTAAAGAAAAATGCAAAAAAAGGATATTTTAATGTCAAATATTTAATGGATTCAAACTGACTATAAAAGGGTGTGTCTTGTTCTCTAGATGTAATAAGACATTTTGCTATTGATTCTGTGTCACTTGGTCACATGACCTGGAAGCTATTTAAGAAAAAACAGAAATATTCTATGTAGTGCCCACTGATAATGTAGTGGGCTGGTCTCGACAGAAAATGCCAGGGCTGAATTTTTGTCCCAGTCCACTCCTGGGTTTAACTGTATGTACATGTTATTGTCTAAGTATGCAACAGTTTCTTGGGCTGTAAGCTTGAACTCCCAGAGTAGGATCAGCCAAAATATGACATGCAACATCCCAGGACCATGAAGACTGGATCAGTGGCCTCAGCCTAATTTCAGATCTAAAAATGGTTCCTAACTCAAAACTGTAATGTTAATTCCAAAAGTATTAATATCTCAGCCAGATTCAGGCTTAAAGTAATCTTGGGATTTTACCATCATATTTCTTCTGACTGGAAGTAATTGTAACATTTTGGACATCCTGACTTGAATCTGATCAAATGGAGGGCGCAGCTATTTATGGTGATGGCAAGGAGGCCTTCAAAATATCAGTGGAAACATGTAAAATATCTGGTCAGCAATTCTAAGAATTGGTTGATCGCTGTATTGCCACTAAAGGTTTTTCCACCCATTTCTGTGATGGATTGAAATAATTTTTGGCACTCAATAAAAAAAAAAACCTAAGAGAAATGTTTTTTTTATTGTCATTTTACATCGTTTTATCTCTTGAGATTTGCTTGTCTCATTACCTATCAGAAGAAAACTTCTTCGGTGAATAAAACATGAATGCCCTCAACTGCAAACAAGTTCTTCCTGATATTGGCCATGCATCATGTTAATAAAGGCAAAACTAAAAACAGCTTTAAAGTCATACTGTGATGTTCATTTTGTTATAATATATTGTTCTGAATAAATCCACCCAAACTAATTAAATGCACTCTGTTGAGTAGCCAGTAACTAATCCATTTGTTCCCACAGGAAGACATAATCCTTGCTGACTTCACCCTAAAACTTGTTTAGTGCAATAAATATTGAAAAAAAAGTTTAAACTGTAGTGCTAGTTTTAAAAGTGAATTTGTAATTTATAAACCATACACTATTATTTACAATGAATATGCATTGCAAAAAGCAGGCCATATGCAGTTAGATGCAATTAAAATGGGATTAGATTCTTATTAGATTAACTAATTATCACTATGATGGATGTCAGTCCGTTTACTGTATCTGAATGTTATCAGAATTCACATGTTGATGCACAGCTAAGTCCTCTAGGATGTACGGATGAACATCCAATCCATGGATATCTTTTAAAATCACTTTGACAGTGTATTCCTGTTTCTCTTTCATTGGTTCAACTTCTGTGTTGTTTTTCTTGAATAATTCAGCAAAGCAGGCTGTTTATAACCATTTTTTGTGATTTTTGCCACCCTGCCTTTTCCTGTATAGTCTTCTACCTTACAGGTTGCTTGCATATCAATCATAAGGATTGGTGAAAAATATCGTTTTCTGCAGTTTAGACTTTATTTGTCACTATATATTTTTTTCCAGCTGACAAGTTTCTGATTCCTGTCATGAAACTTTCTTTCTCTGGCATGCTAAGAGTCCTTAGAAAGCCTGTGAAGTGAACTGGTTGGCTCTGCCAGCCTTTAATATGCTTGTATATTTTTTTTCTGTCTTGTTGCGCTGGTGTTTACAGGCTTTTATTATTCCCCTCGGAGAGACATGTCACCACTGTAAGCAATCTGCATCGATTCTATCTGCTCATTTCTTCTTAATTAGCTGATTTGTTTCACTTGGTAACTGGATCCAGCTGGAACCTGTTTATTTAATTTCAAGGCAGCAAAACCTTTCCTTTGTGGTAATCCTCATGAATAAAGTATTGACAAAAAGCATTGCTTAGCTCTCTGTGACTGGTCAGTCAATGGGCGAAACTCAGACAACACAAATAGCTGCTGCTCACAAGGATGCTGGGGTGTTTTGAATTTTATGCCATGAATTAGAAATGAGGATTTCTTTAAACCCCATCTTCTTCACCATATGGATGTAAACCTTTTTCACATCGACAGAGTGATGCAGGTTAAATCTATGTTGACATTCTATGTCAGTGCAAATTATACTAGCTGGCTTTTGACCCTAGTGCATATTATTACAGCTTGAAATAGATTTCTGCCAAGTAATTTATTAAAACATGTAAAACTGAATATACAAATCAGTCATTCATACCAAATTTATGATAATAATTTTGTTTTTCAGATTACCTTATTTCAACACATTTCTTGGTTGGAATTAGTTGCCAGGTAACTATTTCGAAAACATCAACATTTCTGATTTCTGACCGCTGTTGTTATATATTGAACTTATTAACTCCTGCTAACTCTGTACATTGTTTGCTACAATGAAGGCTTACTTATTGACAGTTACAAACTCCATTGATGTATTATTTTTTTTACTGTGACACAAAAGCCCAAAATTATTTATAAGCATGGCAGATTTAGATTTAAACTAATTTTCATTTACCCAAATGCTTTGTTTCTAAATCAAAATGACAGGCATTTCCTAGTTAATTAGATAATGTATAATAGGTTTGTAATTAAAAGTTTCTTGCAATGTAAAATTACTTACACCGTTCTCAATAAACAGCTGAAAAGCTTTTTTTTGTTTTTTAAACAATTAAACACTTCTTAAACACTGCTGTTTTGTTTTCCTCCGTTGGTTATTTTTTACCTTAAATCTTGTGCCATGAGCTTCAACAACCGTGTTCCACTATAGGAACTTCTGGGTTATTTGACCGGACCTTCCCGGCATGCGTGTGTCTCCACTTCCTTTAGCTGGGCCGACAGGGCCATTTTCAGATGGCATTTTCAGATGGCTCCTCTGACGGCGTTTCCTTGCATGGTTCATCTACACTCTGTGGTTATGTCACGCTGATTGGTTGTAATTCAGAGGGAAATGAGCAGATGTCGCCAAACAGTCAGCTTCGTAAAAATAAGAAGAGTACCTGACAAAGCAGTTTATAACAGCAGCAAACAGAAACGTAGCAACAAACCCTGCTTCTTCCATTTGATCTCTTGTTATTTCTGCTGCTGTGGGCGCCTTTTTGCCCTGATCAGTGACGCTGCTCACTGCAGAGAAAGTCTTGATATGCGAATGTCTTTAACTGATTCCTTAAAGGGACGATTGTGAATGGAGACACGGCGGCTGAGATGGGTGGGCCAACAGATTACCCTGTCAGAAAAAGATCTGGTTAAAATACCCTGAAGTTCCAATAGTGGAAACACGGCTAACTTTTTAAAAGTAGATGGCCCTCGTGCAAGCTTCCTGTCTCCTTTGGGCTTGGCCCCTCCAAATTACTGAGATTACTTATTGTCAAAAGAAACATGTTGGTAAAATTTAAACCTGTCAGAGGTATAAATAATTTTGAGCTTAGCTGTAGCTTTAGAGTTTTGGGGGGTGCAATTAGTCTGCATACAGTAACATCAGGACAAATTGTTACTAAAATGTGGATGCATGTTATTTTAATTGCAACTAGTGCTGGCACCGATCAATCAGCTAATTTTCCCTTCATCAGCTTTTGATTGTTGATCAGCAGGTCACACAGAGAAAAATATATGTTTTCCCCCATATTTATTAATAATAACATTATTAGAAATACAAACCTCCTGCCTCAGTTTACATATGACCAGTCTGTAATGATAAATTTTCAACTCACTACAGGTTTACTTTCTGGTTTATTCAGCTAATATTTTTTTGACCACGTGTGGGCAGTCGTAGACATCTCTAGATCATTAAGGATGGAAAGAAGATGCATAAAACAAGACAGGGACTTCACAGCAAAAGCAAAAAAGATAAATTACTAATCTTTTCACGCTATTTATTTCCTAATTACAATAAACGATACAACAGTAGCCCAACTATACATGAAGGACTAGAACAGGGTGAATTGAAGACCCTTTACCCAAATGCACACACTGTACAAAACAGGGCAGCTCAAAAGCTACACAATACTTCAAAGATGTGATAGGACTCAATATTTCACAAGAGACACTTAAATGACTGTAAATTTTAGGAATTTTACTCACCTTTCAGCTAGTGAAATGCCAGCCATATATTAAAACATGTGGGTGAATGTACGTGCCTGTGAAATACATGGTTCTCTGATCATAGATTTGATTGCAAAGCGTTATCTTCTATCAAATATAAGATCAATTCTCCATACTTTATTTTTGTGGAGGTCAATTATTACATGCTTGCAAAAACAGAATGCAAGGTTGTTCCATAAACTGACTTCTAAATACTTTTTTGTAATTCAGCTAACACAAGGAAGATGATGTCTGCTTGATGTGCTAAACAAGTTTATTTTTGAATACACAAAAAATACACTTGCAACAAACATAGAATAGGTACATAATTACAAGAGAAGTGTAATATTTTTTCATTGTTTCTAATAATTACATTTGTATTCTAACATGTTGCCATTTTTGCAGTATGTATATATGCAATGTATAGGGATCATGAATAAATTAAATGTTATTGCACATGTTATTCTCACTTTATATTTGCAAAAAGAAAAACATTTTTTGTAATTATTGATCACTCCTAATTGTTTTTTTTTTGGCGGGGTTTAGCCGTTCCCACTGTTTTTGAGCTCAGCTTTAATGATTTAACATCTTTAACATGTAAAAACATTCCTGTCTGCAGTCAGTGACTGAACCTCTGTGAAATCTTGCACCCAATTACTGACATGATCTGATCCTGAACAGCTCATTAGTGCACCATGCGGCCTCATTTGATTAGCGATAAAGCCCCATTTCTGACGCTGCTTTGCTTTTTGGCTTTACATTACATGTCACACTTGCAGTCGAGTGTGGTGTGTTTCTCTCGTTCAAATATGTAAGAGAAGTAGAAAATAACAATAATCACTCTGCAATGTTTTTCTCAGCAGATGTAAAAATGATAGTGAAAATTTACAAAGCAGCAGTAATGGTATACTGATTTTTAAAAGGCAAGGCAAGGCAATTTTATTTGTAAAGCACACTTTCAACAACAGGGTAATTCAAGGTGCTTTACATGATTTGGTGATTAAAAAGAGAAAAAAACAAAGAAAAAACAGAATATAACATTGGAAATTAAAAGTCAATAAAGCAAGAGAGCATGAAAACATTTGATACATATGACAATCATTTACTCAAAGGCAATTTTAAACAGATAAGTTTTTAGCCTCGATTTAAAGCTGTGCAAAGTTTCAGCAGCTCTGCACTCATCAGGAAGTCTGTTCCAGATAACGGGAGCATAGAAACTGAAAGCTGAAAGTAAAAGGTTGTACATCTTCTGCTCTGTACCATCTCTTGATCAATTATCATTCTGATATTGATTTGTTTATCATCAAGGGGGAAATAAACAACTTTACCACAATGCTCTGTGGTTCAAACCTCATATTTTGTGCAGAATCTTTTTTGATGTTTTTATTTATTTATTTTATGTTTTGAGAGATGTGGCTTCTTTCCTACATCCAAAATTCTCTACCTCACTTAAAGAAAAAATTAAACTCCTGCCTCCTGCCATTCCTGAACAAGCTCTGCACTAGTGTCAACCTTGTATCTTAATTGAGTCTTCTTTAAAGTTTTCTTGGGAATGCTTATGCTTTCTTGACTGCAGTTAAACATTCTTTCTTGAAGTTAACCATGACTAAGTAAATAGTTAATTTGGGTACGATCTTAGTAGCAACATTGCCCCTGCCTATAAAGCTATTTAATGCTTTATTGTTAATTTCATCCACTCTGTTCTTCTTATTTAGTCAAAATGACCACACCTACCCTGTCTTTGTTAATGCTTTTCCCTAAGCTAACCATGAGTTCATTAAAATGATTAATCATTTAATGACATGGCTACAGTGCAAATTAGTTTTTTTGGGTGACATTTATTTTCATTACCCTTGCAAATTGTTGTTTTCCCTCTGAAGACTCTTCATGGCAATCAAGAAACAAATAAAAGTAGCACCGTATAACCTGAGGCCCGAAACTTTATGAAAAACAACAGTTTTTACCAAACAGCCTTACAGCCTGTTGCCATAACTGTAGATATTTATATTTTGATTAAACTATAAAACATGATCTACATTGCGTTGCTTCTTAAAGAACTCTATAGATTGCTTGTTTGAAAAGAGTGTTACCTTTTGGCACAACAGCAATATTTCTTCTAAACAATACATTTTAACACTCAACTGTTTAGGTCCTTGAGACTTGAGCAGGATTCCTCACCCAGGGATGGTACAACAAAATTTCTTGTTGTCAGCCAAGAGTTCCAGGAAACATGTCAATATGTGTTTTGTAAAAGAAAAGTGCTGATATTTTAGTTTAAATTATTATATATGATCTGATATTTTAGAACTACTCATTATTTGTAATGACACTAATTCATGTGTCTGGTTAGTTCACTGATATATGAGGTGGTGCTTGTAACACAGAGTTTATGAGATCTCTGCCTGACACTGCTTGATTAGTTTCTCCAATGTCAGCTAACTGTGTCTGTTACACATCTGAAAAAGTGTCTTTGACTTCTTACAAAGCTTTGATAAGCTAACTATAATTAACCCAGTTTTAGCCTAAATGTTTGTTTAGAGGTAATATAGTCATACTATTAACTCAAAACCCCTGCATCATAATTCACACTCTCAAAGCCTTTGTGTATGGGAATCGACAGGAAAATTGACTAAATTTGTATAGCTCATACTGATCACTCAAAGCATTTGACACTACAGACATTCACATTCACAAACACGCACACATTTATACACCGATAGGCAATTCAGTAGGCAACATTTACTTTTTTGTTATTTCAGTTTGTTTGAAACATATGAATAAACCAGTGCAGGCATCTAGCAAATCAGGATCTGGGATCAACATCCTGTATGTTGCAGCTACATGTAAACAAAGTTAGGACTCCAGATTATCAGGCAGACGCCAGATACTTTGAAACTGACCAGTTGGGTTAGCGCGTGGTAATGTTATGTCATAGTAGCTGTAGTTCTAGTTGGAGTTTTATGGGGTGATAGTAGTTGTAGTAGTTGTCTTACCAGCAGTGCTTGTTTTGATAGTGGTAGTGAAAGTCACATTAGTACTTTTAGTAGTTGTTGCTGTAGTAGGAGTGGTTACAGTGGTAGTAGTAGTAATATTAGAGGTAGTTCTAGTCCTAGTCACAGCACAAGTTTCAGTATTGGTATTTGTTGCAGTATTGGTACTAGTCACCAAAGTAGCAGTCTTAATAGTACCAATATTAGGGGTGGAATTGGTATTTACAACAGTAGAAGTAGTTGAAGTAATTATAGTCATTGTAGAAGTAATAGTCATAGTAGTAGTAGTAATAGCAGCTGTAGTTTCAGTAGTATTAATAGTTGTAGTAATAGAAATTGCAGTTTAGTTGTATTTGTAGTTGCAATGCTCTTTAGTAGTGCATTAGTAGTGGTAGTGATAATGGTGGTTGTAGTAGTAACAGAAATAATAGTAGTAGTAGTAATACTAATAGTATCAGCATTAGGTGGTAATGTATTTTTGCTGTTTGTGCACACGTCTATGCCTGACGATTTATTTATTTTGTTATTGTGACCTGGTAACAGCTTGCACCTTTTTCCTCCCCTCCCTTGTTAATCTGTCTCACAGCACCATTAGTTAGTCAAGTCAACTACAGATGAGCAATGCTTTGTAGAATCAAAATTACATTGGAGGCCATTTTTCATCCTGTTAAACTCTTTGCAGCCAAAGAGCCATAAATGGGCCTCTTTACTTTCCTTATTTGTCCTTGTCTACTGGAGGTTACCGCTGGCTGACACAGACTGAATTTAAGTGGACATCAATCTCGATAAAGAGGCAGAGCCCAGGGTAATATTACCTTTTTTCATTTTTTGCAGTCGTCTAGCAAGACAGAGCAAATAAGGTTGTTTCATATCATGAACTAAAACATTAAGCTTTTAAACTAACCTTTTTTCCTATTGTGGTTTTATGTCATGTCACTTTTAGTCTTCATATTTCTATACAGCAAGTCCAATATGTTTCTAAATCCTTCACTTCAAAATAGGGCAAAATGTGTCTAATTGTATGGGCTGTGTCGTGTTGATAACACGATTTCCTCTGCCTGGCCAGTGGCCTATCTAGGCTCCGCTAAAATTGATGCAGTGAAAATTTGTATGTCACCGGTGCCACAGCGGACTGGACTTCATGTACTCCTCATAAATGAGAGTCATTAATTCTCAAAGAAGGTTTTTTTTTTGGGTTTTTTTTTCAAATGCAACGCAGGAGCGCCTCCCCCACAGGAACAAGCCAACCCAATCATCTCTGATTCTTATTCTCCTGCTTTTCTCTTTCTCTGCCTTGTTTTTTTCTTTTTGACATCTCTATCTGCTTTTCTTCTGCTGAGTATGAAGACAGTATGAGATTCAATTTCATATTGTCACAGCATTGACACACTTTAAAAAGAAAATAATAAAAAACCCAAACGCATATGTATCATAATTTTTTTTTTTTTTTTTGAAACAGAACAGCAAGGACTGGTCCTACTGCTGCTAAAATAATGTATTAATTGTTACAGTTAATAATGCAATCATGATAATAAAAATAGATAAATGTATGGTATTTATTCATCGTTACTATGATTTTTTTACTTGGCCATGCATATATCCATAAAACATAGACTTAAGTTTAGGGATAATCAATTCTTCCCTTGATTCCCTAAGCAGATTGCACTAATAAGTTTGAGGAACAAACCTGCCCATCATGTCCAGAAGTTGTGGGTGCAATTTAAATCAATATTTGTGAAAGAAAGTAAGTAAAAGTTTCTTTATAAAGCACATTTTTACAGGCTGTTGTCACAAAGTGCTTCACTGGAAGGGTGAATCCAAAAAATAATTCCCAGTTGTTCTCGATTGCCACAAACATATAAGGGGCTTCTGTGATCAAGAATATGTAAGAGGCCCTCGAAACACTTAAAAAATATGTCAGGAATGGTGGAGGAATCATGTCAAAATTACTGCAGATTGTTAAAAGACAGTGGAAAGATGTATGTTAATAACTGAATCATTTTAAGATACAAAGCATGGATTAAAGTAAAAAAAAATAATTAATAAACAGTTCAAACTGGTAATTGTATTAGAAACCAAAACACTTGGGCACAATTTCGTTATGATAATTTCACCTGATAAAAGTAAGAGGGGTCTTGATTTGTATCACAGGATGCTGGCTGTACGCTCGCTTCCTACATCTTCCTCCCACTCTACCTCGCCTCCCCTTGGTCCCTCATCTCACCCTCGCCACATCAAGGGAGGCAGAGATTCCATAGTGCTCCTCATCCATCTTGCACAGTATGTAAAGACAGCACAAGGGGTTGTTTTCTTCTCTTTTTCATCTTAAGCTGCAAAGCTACCTGCAGATTCCAGCAGATGGTATTTTTGTGCAAACTGTCACAAAAACAGCTGTAATCTTTTAGAATGCAATGTCATTAGCTCTGGGTATACTTTGGATACATGCAGTATAATGGGTGGACCTTCCACTTATTGCATTGTGTCTCTTTCAAATGTAGTCTAATGGTATTTGAGTTTTTGCTTGGTTTGGGCACCCACAAACAGCTTTTGTACATTTGCCCGTGGGAGTGTAACCTGATATTTGCTTAGTCTTCAGCAGACCCGGCAGTCTTAACAGACATGCTGCTCGTTGCTTGCTAACTGTAGTTTCAAAATATCATTACCTCAACAAGAGAATGGTATGATACTTTTCTTCCCTCTGATTTGGAAACTGTTTTTTGTCTTGGTACAGGTACCCATACACAATGCAACCTGCTATTTGATATATTCTGGAATATATTGTATTTAATAATTTTGTTCCTGAAAATTGTTCCTGTCCAATTCAGGAGCTGTGCAAGACACACATTTAACACTGACATAATTGGCGTTTTAAGATCTTTGCAAGTATCACATGCTGTTTTCAAACCACAGTGTAAACAAACAGAAGAGCTCTTCAAAGGCTCCGAATTCTACATAATTGGAAAAGAAATGGAGTCAGAGCTGAATGTTTTTTCAACCCTTTTCATCTGACATTACTGTTCCTAGAAAAGTTGAACAGGTCTTTCTGTTTCTTTATGTCTGTTTGTTTGTTTGCTTGGTTGTTTTGTTTCCTGTTTGATTTTCCCCACTTATCTTATTTTTGTTTCCTAATTAAGGTGTATTAAGATCCTATCTTTTTGTTTATAAGGGTGGAGTGATTTTAAGCAGCAAACTTTTAAGTGAACTAGCCTCCTTTTTTGGTTTGTGTGCAGAATAAATAAACAGCAAGGAAGTCAGAGACATCATGTTAGAAGTCATTGTTTCCATAGTGTCCAAATGACAGGATGACCTTGTTTAGTTATATTGTAATTTTTAGTCATTATGACAGCCTGCTAGTGAGGTCCTGTCCTGGGAGGTCTGTGGACAGAGAAATCGGTCTCCGCTTCCAGATCTGGAAATTGCTCTGTAGGGAGTTGGTGGTTTGGTGATGTCTTGTTCCCTTGGCATGCTTTTCAAACTGAGATCTGCCATTATAGGGAACGTTTCACATTAATACCTGGAGCATTTGGGTGTTGTTGTTTAGTGACATCAGACAGCCTCTGAGGTTATATAAAAAACAAGATTAAAAGCTCTTTAATACTGTTTATTATAACTCACTCAGCTAACCTTGTGCAAAATCAAGCTAATTTGAAATCCATTCCATACACATTTCTTCAGCTATTTGAGTGCAAAATGCTTTTTAAAGGTGTCATCTATGATGCATGAAAACAATGGAGACAGTAATGAGATGAATCGTGTGTTTTACAAGCTCTTCAGGCTTGTGTCCTTGCAATTTAATAAACCTCTATCCTTCCTGCAGCAGATGTGCTGGGCTTTCAATTTTTTATTAAATCAACAACTCATCAGCACTTTCTGCTGTTTGTTTACTCGATCGAGTGGATCTGCATAAAAATTCAATTTGTATCAAAATGCATTCATGATTGTAATGAGTTAGATGGGGTAACAGAAGAAGTAACATTTTGGCTGTTTGTCATATTGGCTAAAATGTGTTTTTATTTGAAATAGCCTCCAGCTGTCTGACTGTACAAACCTCAAAACTGTTCAGAGAAATAAATCCTTACATTTTAAATCCTTCAACCAGATGACTGTTTTCTTGGTAGAATGCTAAATAGAAATCCATTGCTGAAAGACAGTGAAAAGAAGGTCTATTTTTAATTTGCCACAAAAGGGTGGCAAAATGAGGTTAAAATTGAACTTGTATGGGTTACATTCAGAATACTATCTGTGGTCGGAAACTCAGACTGCACATCATTCTGAACAATCCATCTCCACTGTGAAACATGATGTTGGCTGCATCTGGCTGCATTAATGCTTTTAGATTAGCAGGGACAGGGAAGCTGGTCAGAGTTTATGAAGAAAAAGTGGACAGAGCTAAATACAAAAACATTTGACAGAAAACCTGTTAGAGATGTAAATGTTTTCAGCTTTATCCAAGGACAAAGCTCGAACCCATTCATTTGACTGACAAATCTTCATGTACCTTGTACCAAAGTTGTTGTATCTTTCTAGATCAATAGCTAAAGCCCTTATGATTGTTTCCCCATCCATGAATAGTCCTATGCTAATTAATAATTGGGCAGGCACAGTATTGAAGTATTTAAAGATTTGCAACATAATGAACAAGCAGTGTATTCTTCTCTATTGAGAGAAGAATACACTTTTTTTCAAATTTTTTCCCCCGGCGTAAGCTAGTGGAGCCCAACACATCTGCAGCTTAAGAACCCACCAGAGGCTTGGGAAGACAATAAAAAAGAAACCACATTGACCAGTTTCATAACCTTTGCGCTGCTTGAAAAGCCCTTTTCAAATCAGTCAGCACAGAATCACATAAAATAAATGCAGCTAATTATGTATGGGTTGCAGAAATAAAAAGAAAGGCAATTTACATAACTGAGATGAGATGCAACATGGTGGCATTGTCTTAGGGGACCCACAGGGAACCATTTTCTTCATCTTTTTCTAGATTTCATCTTTTGTTTCTCATTGTGGTAATAGTGGACTGTGCCACCTTAGAACACCACTATACAATACCTTTCTGCTATATTGCAAATGTATTCATTTACATTCATTCGATTTTCCATATTTTGCTAGACAAAACCAAAAATCTTCATAGTTATGGGATATTGTGTGATAAACTCAAAGAAACACACAATTGTGACAGACTAAAAAAAAAAAAAGTGTGCTGTGCATTTGTATTCTGCCCCTTTACTCTGATACCCCTAAATAAAATCCAGTGCATGCAGTGCCCTGTGAAAGTCGGTAAGAAACTGTTTATTCAGGACAAATACAGCTTCTTGGGGAAACCTCAGAGGGTTGTTGGAGAAAATTAGATAACACACTGCATCATGAAGACCAAGGAAAATGGCAGGCAGGTTGGGGATAAAGTTCTGGAAAATCTGAAGCAGGATTAGAATATATTAAAAACAATTTTCCAAGCTTGAAACATCTCATGGGGCACCTACTGAGACATAGCAGTCCATCTACAATAAAAGGTGAGTCAAGGAGACACTTAATAAGGAACTCTGAAACTGCGGCAGAAACCCAAAGCTTAGCTGGGATATGCTGTCAGCAAGGCATACATTACTCGGGCAATTCATAAATCTGGTTGGTAGAGCGATTAGACGAATACCACTGTTGACAGAAAGCCACAAGGAATCACAGCAAACATTTGGAAGAAGATGCTCTTTTCATGTGATATCAAAATTAAACTATTTGATTTACAGACAAAACGCTGGGTGTGCTGCAAATGCTGAATGCTAATGCTGAATGCACCATCCTCACTGTAAAACATGGTGGTGGTAGTGTCATGCTGTTGGGATGTGTTTCTTCAACAAGCACAAGAGAGCCTGTCATAGGTGATGGAAAAATAGATAGAAGGGCAATTCTGGAAGAAAGCTTGTTAGGGGCTGCAAAATACTTTTGACTGGGGCAGAGGTTTGCCTTCCAGCAGGATAGCAACCCAGTCAAGGTTCAGAACTTAATCAAATTGAGTCAGAGGCAAGACTTAAAAATGTATGTTCACAGATAATCTAAATCCAATCTGGCTGACCTTTAGCCATGTAGCACAGAAAAATTATCAAACATTTCCATTTCTACATGTGGGAAACTGGTAGAGACACCTCAAGGGAGAAAATGGTGTATTTATATTTGTAAATAATTTGAAAACTGTGTTCTTCCTTCCACTTCACAAATATCCTCTACTTTTTATTGAACTATCTCATAAAATCCCTACAAAATCCCTTCAAATTTGTGGTTGCAACATGACAAATTTTGAAATAGTTCTAAAGACTTGAATACTTTGCAAGACACTGTCTCTGTTCGATCACATCTATCCTTTTATCCCGTCTATTACTAACTGAATGTGTGTCAGTCCACACCCTTTGTCTCATCCCTCTAACCTGTTTTTTTCCCCACTGTGACAGATGCCATGCTGCTGGTGGCGCAGAGGCTCGAAGGGCCTTTCAACATTGAATCTGTCATGGATCCTATTGATGTCAAGATTTCAGAGGCCATCATGAATATGCAAGATAACAGTGCCCAGGTTTCCTTCAGGGTAAGTCAGCTATACTCTGTAAAAGAACAGAAGCCACACTGTAGACATTCTGATGAGGCCCACTCATTTCTTTTTAACAAGGAGTTTGCTCGTTATGCTGAACTGTGTCTAAGGTGTGCACAACACATTCTAATTATATCAGTTTAGGTTCTGAATTATATGTTTCACATTGGTCAGTTAATCATAGATCAGCTAACAGTATTTAATGTGTTTCCTGTGTTTTACTGCATTTCTCCTTGCCCACAAAACTGCAGTTAGGAAGGGAAAAAATGTAGGTGGTTGTGAGCAATATTTTTTCTGCCTACACCAATTTAAATGCCAGTTCCCATTCAGAGCTCAATGCTCTGTTGGCTCTCTCATTCAACAGATGCAGTTTTGTTGACGGTTTAACTATATCTGTGGTGTTTTCCCCAAAGCCTGTAAAAACTAAGTCTTTCCAGCTTAAATAGCATTGACCACAGCTCTTAACTCTCTGACTTATCAGTGTGGTTACCTCAGCTTGGACACATAGCACCGTCACTCTGGTGGTGTGGGGTGAATGATTCAGAAGACTAAGGGGGGAAAAAAACCTGCATGTTTTCCTTTATTTTCAGCATCCACAGCCATTCAGACTGCTGCCAGCTGTGTGCCCGTGTTTATGTAATTGCAGGTTTTCCAAGGCTGTGGCCAGCCGAAACTTGCAGAAATCTCGAGGTCTGCCCGTGGTGCTTCGGATGTGCTCAACGCCCGCTTCAGGCCCTACAACCCAGAGGAGCCGCCCACCACTGTAGCTGGCACAAGTTTGGAAAAGCTGGTAAGGACATGAGGTGAAACGCCGTTTTCAGGCAGGGCAGCGTAAACATCATTTTTCTTTCTGTCTCGACACTGTTGATTAAAGCGGGTGATTTGCCATCGTAAGCCCCTGGAGCCGGAAATTAATTCTTTTTACTTATCCTCTGTTCAGGCCCATCTATCGATTTTTGTTTGTTAACGAACCAACAGCTTTACCCCGAGAGGGCAGCGAAGGGTGGGATGGAATCGGTGTCCTTCTTGTGTTTATGTACTTTGTAAACAGAGGAGAAAAGGATAAACGAAGATGGATAGATTTTGTGAGGCTAACCAAAACAATTCTTGCTCCAGACCATACTTCTATTTTCAGTGAGATTATCTCTGTGTTTGTTCAACCTGATGTTACAGGGGTATCCATCTCCAGTAACCTTGAAGTCTGAAATGTTGAGTCATGTTAAAGGTTAACAAGAGGGATGCAATCCAATTTAGCTCTGACAAAGCTCACATCATGTGGTTTATTTCTAGCCATGCGTTTAGGACTCAACCCCTTTCAAAATCAATATAAAGGGACTGTTTGTGTCTATAAATATTTAGAGTGCCTATAAAAAGGTATTTACACTTGTTTTTCACTTTGTCATTTTACAACCACATATTTAAATGTATTTTATGGGGATTTTATGTGATAGGCAAACACAAAGCAGCCAGTCTACACCTCCTGTATTGGATGTCAATACATTTTAACATACCAAATTCAATTCAATTAAAAAATACTTTATTGATCCCAAAGGGAAATTAAGTGTTGTTGTTACTCATATTATTGAAGTTTCTTCAATGAGTTGTTGTAAATGCTGATGGTTGTGGGCAGGTTTGGATCATCCATCCATTGTCTTCCGCTTATCTGGGGTCGAGTCTCGGTGGCAGCAGTTTAAGCAAAGAGACCCAGACTTCCCTCTCTCCAGCCACTTGGGGCAGCTCCTCAGGGGGAGTCCCAAGGTGTTCCCAGGCCAGTCGAGAAACATAGTCCCTCCATTGTGTCCCTGTTCCTCTTGGACATCCCCAGAACACCTCACCAGGGAGGCATTCTAACAAGATAGCCGAGCCACCCCGACTGACTCCCCTTGATGTAGAGGAGCAGCGGCTCCATTCTGAGCTTCTCATCCTATCTCTAAGGGAGAGCCCAGATACCCTGTGGAGAAAACTCATTTCAGCCGCTTCTATCCATGATCTCGTTCTTTCAGTCACTACCTAGAGCTCGTGACCATAGATGAGGGTAGGAATCTAGATCGACTGGTAAATCGAGAGCTTCTGCTTTTAGCTCAGCTCCCGCTTCACCACAACAGGGCCCGCATCACTGCAGACGCAGCAGGTCTGCTTCATATCAATGCAATTTTATCCAAACCTTTCCATGGCTCTGCCAGTGTGTTCAGGGTTGTTGTCAGGAAGGTGAACTTCCATCCCAACCTCCAACAAGTTTTCTTCTGGGGTACACCCATATTTAGCTCTATCTTTTTCCCATCAACTCTGACTAGCTTCCCTATCCCTTTTGAACAAATGCATTCCCACAACATGATGCTGGCATGACTGTGTTTCAGAATAAAGGTACTATTTTCAGACTGATGTCCAGTAGTACGTGTTTTTTGGAGTGCATTATTAACATTCACTCCCACCACCTGAGATGTTAACCTCTGCAGCTCCTCCAGTGTTATCAAGGGCCTCATGGCCGTTTCTCTGAACAATCTAATTTCCTGACCTTCCACTTTAATGGACGGTGATGTCTTGGTAGGTTTCTAATCCCTCCATCTATTTCCATATTCAGATGGATTAAACAATACTCCAATAGATTGTAAAAGCTTTGGAAATTGTTTTATAACCTAATCCTTCTGTAACTTCTCCATAACTTTCTCCCTGACCTGTCTGCCATATTCTGCTATATATGAGATGAGATGATTCACAGATGGATCCATTAACTAATGAGACATCTGAAGACAGTTTGTTTCATTGCATTGGATTTTATTTTGGGGTGTCAGATTAAAAGGGCTAAATACGAATGCATGCCAGACTTTTCAGATTTTTCTTTGTAAGACATTTTGAAAACTGTATGATTTTCCTTGCACTTCACAAATATGCTCTATTTGTGGTGGTCTGTTATTTAAAAAATCCCAATATAATACATTGACCTTTGTGGTTTTAACGACACAAAATGTTAAATATGAATGCTGTTGTCAGGCACTGTACTGTATATGAGAAAGAAAATTACCAGTAAAGCTGTTAATCCTTGAAGGACACCAAAATATTTGGTATGTTTTTTTTATTCTGCAGCCTTAAAACATCTTGATAAATTATTTATTGGGTGCATAATTGGAAAATAGTTGTTTTTAACAACAGTTCAGGATTTTTGAAGTAACACGGGCACACATTAAATAATTTGGTTGACTCGATGCTAATTATATTTTGTTATTCATTTTGATTGACTCCCAAAGCGTTTTTGATCTCTCTTGTGCAGCACAGGCCTTTTTATAAAGCTGTATGTGCTCATAAAATTATTCTTCCACCTACACCTAATTGAATTAATATGGATTTTCTGTTTTCCTGCCTTTATGCTGCAAACCAGAGGATGGTTTGGAGGACGATGCAATTCAGTGTAAGATTATTCAACATTTTATACTCACTTTTTCTGTTGTTGTTTGCTTGGTCTATTGTTTTGTGCTGTCGTTTTATGATTTAAGACTGGAAAGGAAAATAATCGTCTTTATGTAGGTGATTTTGAAATCTTCAAACTATAAGTGTAACTTTCCACCCAATAGTAGTTAGAATCTGTTGTCACTGTCAAATTTCCATCTCTCATTGGATTCACATATTTATTGAGAGATACAATTAAATAATTCTTACATCTACGGTTTCTAAGGCACAAACTTTGTTTGACATATAATCAGGCCTGCAGTCATTTTTAAAGTCCATTTTGCATTCCTGTCATCCCTCACATCGAGGAAAAACTCCTGGAGAAACATATCAGGATATTACCCACTGCAGGTTCAATGCCAAAAACTAATTTCCACAGAGTATATTAAATCAGTTTTTAAATTCATCTATTTAAATCTAATTAAATCAGTTTACGAGAGCAACAAATTCCATTATCACCCAACCTGATCCACCCTGCTCTGACCACATGTTGCTACAAAGTGTACTTCCCCATAGTGGATTTACCATGTATTAGAGGCAAGGGAAAATTGTTTCTCTTTTAGCAGAGTTTGGTAGTTTAGTAGTTGTAGGTTGTTGTCTGTACCGTATATACTTTGCAGGGTTGCGGGGGGCTGATGCCTATCTCCAGTTGTCATCGGGCGAGAGGCGGGGTACACCCTGGACAGGTCTCAAGTCCATTGCAGGGCAACATAGAGGCAAACATAGAGACAAACAGGACAAACAATTCAATTCAATTCAAAAATACTTTATTGATCCCAGAGGGAAATTAAGTGTTGTTGTAGCTCATATAATTAATTATTTAAGGAGTTGTACATAATGATGGCTGTGGGCAGGAAGGATTTCCTGTAGCGGTCTGTGTTGCAGCAAAACTGAAGAAGCCTCCGACTGAAGACTCTGTTGTTGTATGATAGTCTCATGAAGAGGATGCTCAGGGTTGTCCATAATTTTTTTGATTTTATAAAAAATCCTTCTTTGCATCATCAAACCAACAACAAAACAACAACCATGCATTCACACACTCACACCTAAGGACCATTTGGAAAGCCCAATTAACCTGACAGTCATGTTTTTAGACAATGGGAGGAAGCTTGAGTTCCTGGAGGGAACCCACGCATGCCAGGAAAAACATGCAAAGTCCATGCAGAAAGACCCCAGAACCTACTTCCTGCAAAACTATAGTGCTACCAACTGTGCCACTGTGCAGTGTCCTTGCTAAAATATATATATGCTAATATATTGCTAATATATACACTACCGTTCAAAAGTTTGGGGTCACATTGAAATGTCCTTATTTTTGAAGGAAAAGCACTGTACTTTTCAATGAAGATAACTTTAAACTAGTCTTAACTTTAAAGAAATACACTCTATACATTGCTAATGTGGTAAATGACTATTCTAGCTGCAAATGTCTGGTTTTTGGTGCAATATCTACATAGGTGTATAGAGGCCCATTTCCAGCAACTATCACTCCAGTGTTCTAATGGTACAATGTGTTTGCTCATTGGCTCAGAAGGCTAATTGATGATTAGAAAACCCTTGTGCAATCATGTTCACACATCTGAAAACAGTTTAGCTCGGTACAGAAGCTACAAAACTGACCTTCCTTTGAGCAGATTGAGTTTCTGGAGCATCACATTTGTGGGGTCAATTAAACGCTCAAAATGGCCAGAAAAAGAGAACTTTCATCTGAAACTCGACAGTCTATTCTTGTTCTTAGAAATGAAGGCTATTCCATGCGAGAAATTGCTAAGAAATTGAAGATTTCCTACAACGGTGTGTACTACTCCCTTCAGAGGACAGCACAAACAGGCTCTAACCAGAGTAGAAAAAGAAGTGGGAGGCCACGTTGCACAACTGAGCAAGAAGATAAGTACATTAGAGTCTCTAGTTTGAGAAACAGACGCCTCACAGGTCCCCAACTGGCATCTTCATTAAATAGTACCCGCAAAACACCAGTGTCAACATCTACAGTGAAGAGGCGGCTGCGGGATTCTGGGCTTCAGGGCAGAGTGGCAAAGAAAAAGCCATATCTGAGACTGGCCAATAAAAGAAAAAGATTAAGATGGGCAAAAGAACACAGACATTGGACAGAGGAAGACTGGAAAAAAGTGTTGTGGACGGATGAATCCAAGTTTGAGGTGTTTGGATCACAAAGAAGAACGTTTGTGAGACGCAGAACAACTGAAAAGATGCTGGAAGAATGCCTGACGCCATCTGTTAAGCATGGTGGAGGTAATGTGATGGTCTGGGGTTGCTTTGGTGCTGGTAAGGTGGGAGATTTGTACAGGGTAAAAGGGATTCTGAATAAGGAAGGCTATCACTCCATTTTGCAACGCCATGCCATACCCAGTGGACAGCGCTTGATTGGAGCCAATTTCATCCTACAACAGGACAATGACCCAAAACACACCTCCAAATTGTGCAAGAACTATTTAGAGAAGAAGCAGGCAGCTGGTATTCTATCGGTAATGGAGTGGCCAGCGCAGTCACCAGATTTTAACCCCATTGAGCTGTTGTGGGAGCAGCTTGACCGTATGGTACGCAACAAGTGCCCATCCAACCAATCCAAATTGTGGGAGCTGCTTCTAGAAGCGTGGGGTGCAATTTCTCCAGATTACCTCAACAAATTAACAGCTAGAATGCCAAAGGTCTGCAATGCTGTAATTGCTGCAAATGGAGGATTCTTTGACGAAAGCAAAGTTTGATGTAAAAAAAATCTTATTTCAAATACAAATCATTATTTCTAACCTTGTCAATGTCTTGACTCTATTTTCTATTCATTTCACAACGTATGGTGGTGAATAAGTGTGACTTTTCATGGAAAACACAAAATTGTTTGGGTGACCCCAAACTTTTGAACGGTAGTGTATATTAGCAAGGGACAATCCTATGGCAAGTAGTTGAACTTGCATGGAAAGTGCCGCTAGCACAGGTAGCTTTACTGTAAAGAAAAAACGTCAGTCTGTGTACCCTACATAGAACAGATCCTTACCTTGACACTGTAATTTTCAAAATGCTGCCAACATTTCTAAATCCAGCGTGTTCCAGAGAGACAGAAGTTGAAAGCTCAAAAGCATAAAGCAGAGCAATTTTGCACTGCTCCTTCCAGCCTTTTGGTTTTTTTTTGCTGAAAGTCTTGCTCTCTCTCACTCTTTTGCAGCCTGAATGTCAGTTTGAATGTCTGAAATATCAGTTTCAACTTTAATTTTATTGGCAGAGTAACGTATAGTGAACATGTTAAACACACTTTGATAACAACATGTCCTAACTAACCACATAATAAATTGCAATAGCCAGTGTTTCTTCAACCCTTGTCTTTTACAGCATGAAGTGGATGAGTGTGGAGATTGGAAGTAAGGAGATATAGATTTATTGTGATAGTCTAGAACCCATAACAGGAGAATAAAGCACATCTCACACATTCCATGATAGGCTAATAATTAACATCAAATTGACAAAATCAGACAGAGCTGAGTGAATGCAGACAATAAATACAGCTTTAATTTCTGATGAAAACATGGTCTCCCATCAGTTTCACTTGGTCTTCAACAAATATAATTTAATATGTTTATACATTCTGACTAAACATTGCAATGCCCATTCATCCACTGGTTCTCAAAACCATGGCAACCGAATAGAGCAGAGTTCTCAGTCTTAACATTGCGAGCAACATCCTCCACATGGTCCTCAGGGAGTCTAAAGGACTCCAATGCACTCTGAGAGAGTCCAAGGTGAACCCTTTGTCCTTCACCCATCTGCTCATTGTACATCACTCTCATTCAGAAGTAGCTTCCACCCTCTCTGCAGTTAAAACTTCTTTCAGACAATTTAATTTTCAAGTTTTTATGTCATTCATATTGGTTCACATTGTTGCATTCATTGTTCTTTCAAGAAATAGCATTTCATCTTTTGTGTTTTAGTGTTTTATAATAGTTGGCATTATTCTTTGCTACGGCATTTCGGGATCAGATTTAAGCCAAAAAGGCTCATGCAAACCAGTGCATTTGAAGGTTTATATTTCTTTTTTAATAAGTGCAGATGTCAATGTCTATTGTGCTATTTTGTATTTTCTGTCATTATTTGACAATTTTTGGGACATTGGTTTTCCTTTTTGGATAATGTT
Organism: Valencia hispanica; assembly: GCA_963556495.2. Taxonomy (NCBI): domain Eukaryota; kingdom Metazoa; phylum Chordata; class Actinopteri; order Cyprinodontiformes; family Valenciidae; genus Valencia; species Valencia hispanica. Next base: position 29,253,873 of record OY747707.1, on the reverse strand, counting down.
GATACAGACTGACTGACTTACAATGGCTTTCACACTTTGAGTATTATTAAATCCGAGTTCTCTGAGAACAATCTTTGTCCCTCTGAAACAAAACAGTTCTTTCTTCTTGCCAGGATGAAAATGCATAAACATATTTATTTTGTTTGTGCCATTATAAGAACAGTTAATGACTTTTTATGACAGATATCATGTCTTTTCATATAGCCACCGGTGCAGCTATTTTTTTTTTTCAAACTTATGTCAGTTGCTCACGGATCCTATTCTGCCTTTTCTATATTCAGTTTGGTTCCTCTTTGCAATTCCTACATTACGGAGCTGTGCATCTGACAAAATCCGGGCCAAATCTGGGCATGATATAATTTTGAAAACCTCATGTAATCTTGTTTGTAATCAATTAGGTCATCGTTTTAAATAACATTATCTAACAAAATGCATCCTGCTGCACGTCATACATTTGGTTTAAAACAAATCTCATTCTAGAACTCTATATTTTTATTCCCAATGCTGACTATTGAATCACTGACATGGTAAAATCCAAAATTAGAAATTACATGCAGAATCACTTTGGTGTCAGTAATCCCATGTAATCTGCCTTTTTGCTTTTGTGTTTTTAAAGTGATCTATTAAACCTGTGATTGAATCCATTATGACTAACACAAGAGAAAGACTTAAAACGTGGATGCTTATATCTAGAGGGACTATTTTACAGTGTATCAAATGTTGCAAAGATATTACAGAGCATTTAGTAAAATCAGCCGCATTTGGCAGAATTTTGCAAGCAGACACTGGAAATGCTAACATAGTGTTTGATTAGGTAATAATAAACTATGCTGGTTGAGGTCATTCAGATTAGCTAAACATCAGTAAATCATCTTCAGAGCAAACAAAAACGTGACAAGCTAATGTATTAAATTGTTGTTGTATTGTTTTTGAGCGGTGACCTGTCCACAGAATAACCCCACAACTATTGGACCCCTTTTTGACTCTACAACAATTTTCCATGATATGATCGTAAAAATTTTTTACAACCTCTATTAATTCTTTGGTTTTAAGGACAATGATCTGATGATTACCAGGCTCTGAAAGTATTCCAGTCTAACCTCAATTAAACAAAACCACACACGACAGATTGCACCATATGATTATTTATCACACAAAGTATGTCTAAGTGACTGAAAGTAGGGCTTGAAGTAATTACAGTTTGTCAGTAGCTGCAAATCCTTGTAATGTTGAAACATCTGTGTGAAAATAGTATTTTTATACCCATGGCTAATTATAATGTGGCTCCAGATTTTACTGTGCTATAGGACTCATGCTTTTCCCACAGGAAGCTTTGGTTTGAGTTCTTATTCTTTACTTCCACCCAATAATGAGGAAAAAGTTCAAACACTGATGTGTAACCGACTCTGTTTAGAGGCCTGTTACACCTGAGAAATGCCAGAATACAACAATGTTGGTTTTGCTGGCAGCTTTTCCTCACAGTACACATCCTAGCTGACACCACTGCCTGTTGTTTATTTTCCGTGCTTTCACAGTGTACAGCACGTAAAAGGGAAAAGGTGTCAGTCTTTCTCTAACAGCTCTGTCGTGCCTTCATTAGCGTGACAGCGTTTACGTGTTTATGTTGCAGCACTTCCTGCAGATCTGAGGTCTTACCACAGGAGCTCCTCTTTGTTGTCCCACTCTCTGTCCTCGTTTACATTCTGGTACAGGATAATTACCAATGACAGTGACACTGCTCAACCTTGTGGAACTTGACGATGGTTTAAAGTGTCCTTTGATAAGAACTTCTTGTCTGGGTTTACTGCGAAGTTGGTGAGTCAAAGAACGAGCAAAGAAAGGCAGGAAGTGCCTGTACTCATTTCTGCCATTGCTTTTAGAGGAGCCTGGAGGAGTAGACCCACCTCCGGCTCAATGAGCCATGACTGTTTAATTGCCTGACATTCTGTCAGAGCACACACCCTCGAAGCTCGGGGAGAAATGGAGATTTTAAAGTCCAAAGAGGGGATAAAGGCTCGGCATGCTGTCAGGCTTAGAGGCACATTAAAGATAAGAAGTGGATCCTTTCATTTGACTTTTGTAACAAGTTTTATGCTGTTACATTACTGTAGTTTGGTAAAAAGGTGTTCCTTTTGTCCCCCTTGTGGAAAAAAAGATTTGCATTTTACATTTATGTCTGATGCAATAGGAAAGTAATGAAAGCAAGACACTCAAAGTGGACAACAGAGAGACTGTTGGGAACAATATTTGTTAATTTAAAGCATCGATGCATGACACTTGGCTCTTTAACTGAGCTGGGCTCTATTTTTGAATCATTTTCAAAGCAGGTTTCTTGAATAAAATTTATATCTGTTGGACTTTGTGTTTGAATTCAGAAGCTTCATACAACACTATTTAAATTGCTAAGAAAATGTGTTTGCTGCCTTGGAGATTTCTTCTGTTTTTGTTGTCTTTCACACTTGAATTTAAATATCACACAAAAATAGTTAGAACAGATACGATATTCAGTTTTCAAATTAGGATTTTATTTGTCAAATTTATTTACATAGCAGATATAAATACAACAAATTTCCCCAAAGTGCTTCTTAGTTTTACCAAACAACAAAATAATAAAACAGGAATAAAAATATAATAAAGGAAAGAGAAGCCATCAAAAGAAATCAAATCTACTCTGCATTCCATGTTCTAGTCAGTCAATAATTAAGCAAAAAGGATTCATTTTTAAGACATTTGAATGATTCTATGCTTTAAGCAGTTTGCAAATGTAGAGGTAAGCTGTTGTAGTATGTGAAAATGTAATCACCTCCTTGTTAATCACATTTTGTGGATAACTGAGTTCTGTTTCATTGCTCACACCCAAGCCTAATTAGTGCTTGACCTTCAGAATCAAGAAATGTCTTATATATCGAACCTGTCTGACAACATGAAGTAGAGTAAACGATCTCAAAAAGCAACATATGGTGTTGTGTTGGTGTTAAAAAATTTCAAGAAGAGATAAAAAACCAAATTGTTTACATTTATTTATCTGAAGAGGGTTATAAAGCCATTTTTAAGGCTTTGTGACTGGAGGGAACTGCAGTGAAAGGTGTTATGCAAAATCGAGAAAATATGGACCAGCGGTGAAACTTCTCTGGAGACGCTGGCTTACCAAAATTAGAACAAACGAGGAGATCACAAAAGAATCCAGAGCAACATCTAAACAACTGCTCACCCTCAGTTGGCTGAAATAATGTAAGTTCATAACCATAAGCCCAAGTGTGCTTGGATTATGCAGCAGGACAATGATCTGAAGCACACTAGCAAGGACTACAAAAAAAATAATTTTTAAGACTTGCCTTGTCAAAGTCCACACTTTGCAAAGTCCACACAGTGTAAATTCAGTTGATATTGCTAAGGCATAACTTACAGGCCCTTTAGGCTCAAAACCCCCCGATGTTGCTGAATTACAACAATTCTACACAGAAAAGTGGGCCATACTTCTTCCACAGTGATGTAAAAGACTCTTTACCAGGTATTGCAAAGACTTGATGAGAGTTGTTTCTGCCCAGGGTGGCATAAATAGTTATTAGCTTTAGCAGGTGATTACTTTTTCACAAAGATGAAATCATGAATCCTGAAATCATCATTTGAAAACAGTGCGTTGTATTTACTGTTATCATTGTCTGATATGAACATGTATGTGTTTATCTAAAAAAGCTGAGGAAAAGAAAAAAAGCTGAACAAGACTGTAAGGGGTCAAATGCTTTTTCACAGCAGTGTATACCCGCATGTCACTTCAGATTGGTTCAGAAAGTTTTCTGCAACAAAAGAACAAAACCGAAATGCTGCGGTCACTCAGTATGCATACAGTTTTGTATTTTTTTTTTGCCTAGTCTTTACACATCAAATGGAAAATCTATAACTGTAAACAAATTTGATCTCACTTCTTCCTGGATACATCTAAATGTTGACTCCCATTTACTTTCCACTGTTTGTCTCACCCTTTTGCAGACTGCAAACAGTTTTGGAAGCAAACAATCAACACTCAGGCTGTCTGGCACCCAGTCACGCAATCCACTACTTAGTACATTTCTAAACTGGCTCCAACAGTTACCGTGTGCTGTTGAAAAGTGAAAAACAAACATATTTAACATAAATGATTAAAGTTTAGGAGCTGAGTGGTGGTAGCCTGTGCTGTGGTGGGAAACAGTTAACATTTCCTAGTGTATGAAGAGTAAAAGATAGTCAGAACATCATACAATTGTCTTGAAGGTGGGCAAATCGTAGGTTGTTTTTAATTAAATCTAGAAGGAAAGTTTTATCAGTTTTTAGATAAATTATCTCTCCAACATAGATTTTATAGTAAACTTTGGACCAAAGATTGAATTTATAACATTCAACACAAGTTCTGTGCAAGTTTTCCTTAGAAACAAAACTAAAGAGGACTACATGGGACAAATTACATACATCACTAAGAAACTAAACATACCTTTGAATTTTTCACATCTTGTAACATTATAACAACAAACTTTAATGTATTTTACTGAGATTTAATGTGAACGCAAAGTATTGCATAATTGTGGGTAAGAGGGAACAAAACACATACTTTACTAATTGTTTGATGGATAAAACCTAAAAAGTGAAATAATCGACCCCCAAAGTAAGTAGCCTACTGTTTAGAACCATCTTTGGCTGTGATTAGAGCTGCAAGTCTTTCATGGTATGGCTTTAACAACATTGGACATCTGGAGACTGGCTCAGTTTTGGTCTAATTGACTGGAGAATGTCTTTGAACATCAGTTTTCAATTCTTACAATAGATTCTCAATTGGATTTAGGTCTGGACTTTGAGTGGGCCATCCTAACACATGAATATGCTTTGATCTGAGCAATTCCATTAAATCTGTGACTGTATTTTAGAGTTATTATCCTAATTGAAAATGAATCTCTGATGCTGTCTTTTGATGTCTCTATCAAGTTTTCACCCAGTATTTCTCTGTATTTAGCTCCATTCATCTTCCAGTTGAACCATACCAGCTTAAAAGAAAGCACCAAAGCATGATGGTGCCCCCAGGTTTCACTGAGTTAGTGTCTTTAGGTTGATGTGCGATGTTAGTTTTCCTCATTTTGCATTTAGGCAAAAAAAAAAAAACAGTTTCAGTCTAATCTGACCATAGCACCTTCTTCCACATGTTTGCTGTGTCCCCTACTTATCTTGAGGCAAACCGCGAATGGGACTTCTTATGGCTTTCTTTTAACAATTACTTTCTTTTTACTGTTCTGAGATAAAGGCCATATTTGTGAAGTGCTTGACTAATATTTTTCCTATCAGAATTTTCTCCCACTTGGGCTGGATATTTTTGTTTTTCCTCCACAGTTACCTTGGGCCTTTTGGCTGCTATACCATTTTGTGATCTCTGTTTTTAGGTTGACAGCGACTCAATAGTGCTGTTTGAGATTTCCAAAATCTTGGGATATTATTTTGTAACCTAACCCTGCTTTAAACGTCTCCACAGTCTCATCCCTGAGCTGTCTGCTTTGTGCTTTGCTTGTCATGATGCTGTATTTCCACTAATGCTATCTAACAAACCTTTGAGCCCTATACTAACCAGCCGGATTTATATTGAGATTAAATAACACACAGATGGACTTATTATTTAAACAACTTATGAAGGCAATTGTTTACACAATTTTATTCAGTAATATCAGTGTAAAGACTGCTGAACCCTAAACCTTACAGAAAATAACCTAATGCTGTCCTCACTGCAACAATAAGTCACTTTTCGTCTTGCCTTTTTGTGGTTTTCATTTGGTGGAAGGCCAGTCAGTCAGAAAATAATAATAAAGCTGCTGGATGGTGTTGGATAAAGGCTAAAAATTGTTGCCCACCAGCCAGGGAGTTTCACACTTTGTCAGGCTTCTCCATGATAGCATTTTTATTTTTCCATCTGTGTTGGCAGCACAGTTTCTTACCTTGAAGATTTGCGGGTCAATAAATAGCTGCTAAGTGTGACAGTGTGATTGTTTGCCGGCTTTGTGACACGCCAGTGAACTGTTTAGAGTTCTTTCTTTGCTTTTTAGCAAATAAATGTGTTGAAGTCTCCTATGACTATGATAAGAATGGCATAAAGAGTGTGAATAAGGAAAGGTGCAGAAAGCAAAGTTTGTAGCTAGGTTAATATATTTCACTTTATGTTAAATAAAAACTCGAATTCTCTGCCTGTTTTCATGCTAAGATAAATAATTTGTTTAAATGCTGAGGAAATAGGTAACTTGCAATAATATTATGACATAGAGAGGAATTGAGTGTTCCTGTTAACATTTTTCCTTTTCCACGTTTAAGTGAAGAACAATCAAAGAGTGGTTTGTAGTCAGTTGTCAGGGACGAAAAAAGAAAGGCAAAACCACATCCACTCCTCTCCAAAGTCTTGACCCTGGAATTAAACTTCTGCCGTTCAGGAACATGTCAAGCCACTGAAACATTCTTGTTTGGGATACATGTAATAGAAGTAAAGTGGGCCTATCCACAGCTCCATTTTCTCAGTTGTTGTATCTGCAGGCTTTTGCCCAGCAAGGCATGTAATTATGTAGATTCCACAGATTGTAGCCATAACTGATGCTTTTTCTATGACCGCACAAAAATAAACAGTCTGGTTGTGCACATGTGGCACAGTTCTTCAGAGCACTGTTTGACTGTGAACTTAACAGTTGCCTGGGCTGATGCTGGTACTCAAGCATCAACCTTTTAGGGCGATTGTGGATCAGTAGGTAGAGTAGCTGTCTTGCAATTGGAGGGCCGTGGGTTCAATTCCAGCTTCCACATGTCAATGTACCCCTGGGCTAGGCACTTAACCCCAAGTTGCCTACCAAGCTCCTTATTGATGTGTAAATGTGTTTGTGAGTGCAAATGGGTGAATGAGGCCCCAGTGTGAAGTGCTTTGAGTGGTCAGCATGACTAGAAAAGCGCTATATAACTTCAGTCCATTTATCAGTTTACTGAGCCTACAGAAAATCCCATATACACTTATATGTATTACTTGTGAAATTATCAGAAAATACATTGTTTTGAATTAAAGGCAAAAAAGCTGCAAACATGAGTTGAAGAGGCACAATTAGTGACGACATATTTGGGTGTTAATGCTTTGTTTTCAAGTTATATACTTGCTCTAGACACACCACTTATGTTTTAGTGTTGCTATATATTTATTTAGAGCACATAAAGACATGGAAAAACTTCCTATAGCAGACGTGATTCTAAGGCAACACTTTCTCAGTAAAGCAGATTAGTTTACTAGTGGTTGGATAAATCAAACTTCTATTTAAAAACAAAAGGTTTTTTAAAACAAACGTCTGCGGTATTACACCACATGCAAATATTTTACATTTCCCAATGAACAAAAAACTAAACACAATGGTCCACTTCATGTGTGCTGCTGATTGACGTGTTCTCATTTAGAAGTATTGACAGTATTTCTTCAAAACATGCCACATGCAAAAGCATGCATTATTTACTTGTATGGTCTAACCTCAGCTCTGTGAATGCACATTTTCAGCTTAGTGTTAAGTCTGCTTGTTGTCGAACAGTAAACCAGGAATCCTGGGTGGGGTTGCTGTGGGTTAAGGTTAAACGCTTTAGGGAAAGGTTCCTCAGTTTTCCCATGACTTCTCAATAAAAATTATTTAGGGATTTTTTTCCCTCTCTCTTTCAGGAGTAGCACCTGGTGAAGCACGAGTGCAGTCTTTATGTGGCACAACAAAGCTGGAAAATTTAAAAAAGAGCTGCCATGTTTAGATGATTGAGTTGTGGACCACTTACTTAGTCCTTTGGAAGAAATTGGGAGCTTGTTCGGGATGCTCTTACATTGTTTTTGCCAGCTTATGATGCTGGGAATTAACATGTCAAGAACTCCAATCGTGGCCTACCACCCAGCTCACAGTTTACCAGACCTTAACATGCCTCTCTGAAGGTATTGGGTCAATGTGGAGAGTGCTGGTGCATTCCTTCTTTTGCAAACAGAGTCACTTCTGCTGAGAAGTTCCAGCATCTTGTTGTATTGTTCACAGGTGCTGCAAAGATGGAGCTCCCTTAGAATTCCCCTTTTCCAGGCTACATAACCTGTTTTCTGTTGCCTTATTGCATCAATTCTTGAAAGAATTGTTCATAGTTTGAGTCTTCCCATGAGACCTGTTTGTGATCAGATTGTGTATGCTAAAGTGTTGAATGTATAGGAAGGTGATGCTGGAGCCGTACTCACCTAAGCCAGCATATCTTTCAAAACCACTTACATGAAAGGCAGGAGTGCCAGATGTGGGTATTACACCTGTCCTCTCTATTTTGATGTGAATTTAAACAATATTGCTTAATGGAGCAGGAATGGCAGTTTAACATTTTTAAATTTTGTTTGTTGTATAGACAATTTGTTTCTCCAAATGGATTATTTTTTTTTTTTTTAAGTATATCTCAATCAGCATAATTGTTGCTTCTGTCATCATTTTGAACTAATCACACACAATATGAATATGCATTGAACAAGGCAATGATTGCAGCTACCAGCCTGTTTAAGCATGTGCATAATTATCTAGCTCAAGTTTTTTTTAAGAAAAGGCCTGTTTAGAGGTGCTCTCAGCAATGTATGTTTCTTTACAGTCAATGCACACTTCATGGGACTTGTAATCAAAAATCAGCTCATCCGCCAACACGTAAGTTTCAGAGACAAGCACTCATACAAACAAAAAGCAAGAACAATTGTGTCTGTGAGTGTGCTTTCCTGATTGCATGAGTGAAAAGTTAAAACCATTTGAGTAGGAGAAGGGAGGTGTTTATGTAAATGACTAGGAAGTTGAGCCCTTTTTCACTGCATGCCCGTCACTTCTTATAATTAAATAACGTGTGACAAACATACAGAGAGACAAATCCCACAGCGACACAGCTCAATCAGGATGATGGGGTTTTCAATCATACTGTACTCAAAGCTTTATAAGCTTGGTTGTGTAATGGCAGAAATACATCACACATGCTGGATTTGTCAGAAACCAGTGACAGTTGAATAGGCAGGGTCTCAGTGTTTAACAGAGGGGAAAATAAAGTGAAATAAAAGAAAAATGACGATGTATTTTTTTGTTCGTGGCAGTTTCTCCACATTTTGAAATTATCATTTACCCTAAGCGGCCCTCACATTTATAAATCTACATCTTTCATAATTACTTTTGTAAAGAAAATATGGCCAGAATGTAGGATAATAAAGCTGTAAAATGTGTGTGTGTGCGCGCGCTTGCGTGTGTGTGTGTGTGTAAGCATGTTTAAAAGTCTATTAGGGGAGAAATTAACAAATTTAAAATATGAACAAGCAAAGGTGAATTTACAGCAAAGATTTATCATTGTATGCAAGTTTCAGTTCACAAAATTACCTATAAACCAAAGGGGGTTTGCAAAAGAAGTAAGGTGGCAAAATATGTATTAGATAAACCCATCTTGTTCTGGGTGGCATCTAGGATGGTAATAACTTGTTGGTCAGCCTGACCAAGCTAGCAGAGCAGTGTAACTTATGCAGTATTGCAAAAAAGTTGAATATCTCTTTTTCAAAGCTATTCATATGTTGGATGTAAATGGGTTGTGGTTCCAAATGTTTGAAGCTATATATTTAGTCTATTTAAGGTACAAAGACATAAATAGGAACAAAGGAAATGTACATCATGTGCCAACTCATAAGCACTACATTGTAAATAAAATAGTTGAATTTACGGTGAATTACTGGCAGCTGTGATTTCCAGAATTTCTCTGTGTAAAAATAAAGAGTAAATGTACAAAGCACAATTGTATACTATTTTGGTAACCATAAATTTCACAGTAAAGGAATGTTTTACAGTAGATGACCGTGAATTAAATACTGTGAACAACAGAGGTGTCATTAAATTGATACAGTCTCCCACAGTTTGAGCTATTGGAACTGTAAAATATATTACGGTAATCTATTAAAAAGTTCAATATTACGGTAAGTTACTGGCAGCTGTGGTTTCCAGAATTTCACCAAGAAGAATAAAGTGTAAATGTAGAAAGCACAATGGTATACTATTTTGGTAACCAAACATTTTATAGTAGATTATCGTGAATTAAAATACTGTAAAACCATTTATTGTAATTCATGTGAAAAAAACAGAAATGCTGTTTAATTGATTATAGTCTCCCACAGCTGGATCCAGTGAAACTAAAACATATTATGGTAATGTATAACAAAGTTCAATATTACAGGAAATTACTGGCAGCTCTGGTTGCCAGAATTTCACCGTTGTAAATATAGGAGTAATGTGGAATACTTCTGCCATAATTTCTATTGCTTTCCTGACCCACATGCAAAACACAGTTGCAAATCAGAAGCAGATTTAAAATGTTTATTGAAGGTAATGTAGATGGCTGGAAACCAGGAGGACCTTCAGGGAGGTAATGGACAGGATACACTGGAGAGAGGCAAGTGGAGAGGTGAGATCCAGTTGAAGATATTGAATGATGAACTGCTTACTGATGAAGATGACACTAGGAGCCTGAGAGGGGAGAGAGAAGTCCAGGTTGTCAGTGGAGATGTTGTGGATAGATCCAGAGAAGCTGCACACCAGAGTTTGAAGGTGGAGGGCAGACAGGAAGAGGCGATAATCGGAGGTAGGAGCTTACAGGCAATCCGACTTTAATTGGAATCCGGAGTCTCGGTCAGCTGAGTAGTGGACCAGTATGTCAGATGTGTTTAGCAAGTCCTTGGTGTTTTTAAATGCCTCTTCCTGGTCTTTATTCCATTTTGACAGAACATCTTGTCTCAACAATTCGTGTAATGGCGCCAACCTAGTTGCCAGGTTTGGAAGGAACTTGTTATAGTTTTTTATCAACCCCAAGAATGATTTGAGCTCTGTTACTTTTGTTGGGACTGGAGCCTCGTGGATTGTTTTGACCTTTTTATCCACTAGGTGTAGTCCTTGTGCGACTACTCTGTACCCTAAGTACTCTAATTCATCCTGCATGAAGGAGCACTTGTTTCTTCTTAGAGATAGCCCAGCCTCTTTCAATCTTTTTAGCACAGTATTTAAGTTTTTGATAGGATCAGTTTTGTCCACTCGACTGCCCAGAATGTCATCCAGATACACAGCACCAGGGGAACTCCACTTAAGAGCCTCTCCATCATTCTCTGAAATATGGCCGGAGCGAAGGCCACACCGAACGGAAGTCTGCTGTAGGTAAACAATCCTCTGTGCGTGTTCACAGTGAGGTATTTTTTGGAGTCATCATCCATGAGTATCTGTTGATAAACGTGATTCATGTCTAACTTGGAAAACTGCTCACCTTTTGAAAGTGCATTGAACAAATCATCCACTCTGGGTATTGGATATTGTTCCAGTGAAGACACAGTGTTGACTGTTAGTTTGTAATCTCCACATAATCTGACTGTGCCCACAGGATTCAGGATGGGTACTACTGGTGCTGCCCATTCTGAATATTTCACTGGTGTGATAATATCATCTTTCAGCAACCTGTCAATTTCCTCTTCTACTTTTACTCTCATGGCATAAGGAATCCACGAAAGAAGTGTGGAACCACATTTTCTTTCACATTGATGGTGGCTTTGGTGCCTTTTAATGTGCCCCGCTCCACCTTAAAAACTTCCTCATGTTTGCACAGCACTTCTTGTAACATCACATCTGTTTCATGCTTGTTCTTCTCTGAGTGAACATGATGTATTTGGTAATCCTTGTGTCTGGCTTTTATTTCTTCCCAGTCCAGTTGAATTTCCTCTAACCAGCTTCTACCCAGCAAAGTGGCACCATCTCCTTTCACGACTACTAGGTGCAGTTTGACTCTTTGCTTTTTATACTTCATTTGCTTCATACTCCCTTTTTTTTTTTTTAAACGTGTCCTGTTTGGCAGTGTGGAGCTCAGAATTGGTGTCTGAGTACCAAGTAGAAGCCCAACAGATTTACTTTCACAAGCGGAGCAGTACAGCTTTTGCTATAGTACTCCACTTGATATATGTGTGAAAAATCTTTATTATGAATTGTTGGGGTTTTTATTTCCTGATGTTATGGACACGGAGACGGAAAATTAAGGAGAAGAAAGAAGGAAGATGAAGAAGAGAGGTAGGAAACAAAATGTCATGAGAGAGGGTGAGTTGAAAATACAAGAGAGGAAGGGGAACAAAGAAAACACAGGAAAACATTGAAGTCTGCCTCCATACCCACAGGACGGCAGAGAGAGGGGGAAAAACAAAACACGAAAAAGGAACATCGACAAAACCAACCAAACATTGTGAACTAAGAATTACACAACCACATCAAACAAAAATAGATATAAAAATACAACAACAATGTCACAGAGAAACTCATGGTACCGATTAATCAAGCTCTAGTAATGATAACCTCAGCCCAAGAATATATCCTTAAACACCAGAGACCCCACATCAATGTGTGTGTGTTAGCATGCTGGTGCATATAAAGTTTCTCCATAAGAGTGTTCGATAGTTGGTGTGAGCAGGCATCAATCCGTCTCCCAGGAATCGATGCAGACATGAAGGAGATCGGAGCAAAGACGTCCAAATCATTTGCACTTTAGCTGCTCCCACAACCTTCACTAAATCTCCTGTATAAATCTCCAACTTGATTCGCACTGGTTAAATTTTGAGTATTTAGTTTTTCCATGTCGTTTGAAATGTCTTTTCATTCATTACTGTGAGACTGCAGCCTGTATCTCAAAATTAACTCTTCTCCCATTTATTTTCATGCTCTCAGTGTAGGGATCCACTTTTCTCAGGTGCATTTCACTCATACGCCCAAGCTTATACTTCATGCTTTGTAATGCAAAAAGACCTTCCTCTGAGCTGTCTGTGTTACGTTCCTCTTGCTGCTCTTGAACGTTATGTGAACAATAGCTTGGATGAGACTGTTTCTTTTTCATCCCAAGTTTAGCATTTTGTTACTGTTTGCTGTTATTTCGACATGCTCTTGCAATATGCCCCATTTTTCAACATGCATGACATTTCTCTTGTTTAAACTTACATTCTGCAGGGTTGTGCCATCCTTTGCAACGATGGCATTCTTGAGCACTGTCACTCTTGAATGTGCCTCTCTGATGCGAGCCTATACTTGGTTTAAATCACTTCACAATTGTGCTTTGATTCTAGAGGTCATGTACATTTTTATTTGTGGTCTCTGCTGCAACTGCAATGAACAAAGCCTTCTCACAGGTTTGATCTGCTTCTGCCAGGAGTCGTCTTTGAATGTGATCATCATTTATTCCACATACGATCCTGTCTCTCAACTTCTGCTCCAACGTGTTGCCGTAATTACAGTCCTGTGTCACCCTGCACAGTTCCGCTACATACTCTGTCGCTGATTCTTTTGGCTTACGACTGCGGGAATCAAACTTGTACATTTGGACGATTTCACTTGGCTTTGGGTCGAAGTGATTTTCAACAGCGTCACCAGTTCACCGTAAGTCTTCTCTTTTGGTTTATTTGGGCTGAGGATGTTCTGCATTAAACTGTATGTAGATGTGCCGATCACAGTGAGAAGTATAGCTCTTTGCTTATCACCGACATCTGTCTCATTGGCCTCAAAAACTGTTCCATTATTTCACAGTATTCTTCCCAACTTTGACTTTTAGCGTCAAACGCCACTAGAGTGCCAATGGTCGCCATCTTCTCTTCTCACTTTTACTGAACTTTCCGCCTTTTTAAAAGCTTTACCGCCCAAAAGCCAGGTCCGTTCTCTTCCAACTTTATCCTCGTCGCCAAAAAGATGTTGCATCGTGGCTTTCTTCTACGGTCCTAGCTCTGAACATAGCTTACTGCAGATAACATAAGGCTAGTTCGCCCTCTACTGGTAAACCTTATAATAGCATGTTTACAACATAACACAATAACACTTATATTCAGTATACCACACATTTCATTAAAATACTACTCAAGTAGTGAGCAAGGGCGAAACTTTGGTTTCCGGGGGGGTGGGGGCAAGTGACTTGAATAAGAGGACAGGAGGCAAAATATCTACCCTATGCTTGAAAACTTTATGAAGATCCAAATTTGTATAAATCTCCAGCCTAAAACCTCCTCAGTACAACCAAGACAGAAGTTTCACAGATACGATTGTCCAAAACAAAATATATTTTCAATTGAAGTTCAACTCTTTCATTGATTTCTAGTAGTTCTTCTACTAAATAATTAGGTAAGTTTACTGTTATTGTCACATTGTTTCAAGCCAATGCTAGACTTGTGAATACCATCATCTCCATCTGGACAGTTTGCTTTCAGATTTCATAGAAAGCTCTGATCTCAAAGCCAAATGGATGAACCACTTACTGATAAAGATCATCATAAGCCTCTCATCTGACTAGTTCAAGTTCATGGCTAACATATCTTTATACTTTAAACCTTACCTGTGAGCCTATAGCCTGTCGTCCTCCATCTTTAGCCTCTCCACCATCTTCTTCAACCTCTCCTCCTTCATCTCCAGCGTCTGCCCTTTTACCTCCTTCTCGGTTTCCACTATCATCAGACAAAATATATAGATGCCTGGTATATGGAAAGTGGGACAGTGATCCAACAATAATATCAGGTTTTCTGTCTGATAAAATAGAAATCAAATTTGAGATATGAGTGTTAAAATCTGTCTAAACAAAAAGAAATTGTAATATTGATTCTGCAATTGCTTTGAAGCTGACTATTTGTCTGGGTGTAGCAAGGCCACCAAGTTCATTCTCGTGGGGAGGTGAGGGAGAATGATATAAAAATTTGTCTTAAAACATTTGCTTCTTGCAAAAACACAATATCTACAAAATATTAGCCATTACACAATAAATATTTTTGTTCATGTGTTACCTTCAAAACAAAATCCTTCTGTCTTAAGAATCCTAGCTTTAAGTGTACACTGAAGGATCAGGGGCAAACACTCTTCTTCTTTGTAGCTTTATGGTGGTTGGCAAACAACAATTTGGTGCACAAACTGGCTTGGAGTATGGACTGGAATGACGCTCAAATAAATGAATGAGAAAAAAACAAACTCATATCCTGTCATATAAATGAGGTTTTTTTAGAAACTGAAATAAGGCCATAAAGCTTTCACATCCTGCCTTTCTTTGCAATAAATCCTTTATTTCTAGCTTAATACTGTTTATTCCCAAGTTATGAGTTAGTTGTCTTCTTTCTTCTTGGCAAACACTCTTGCAATGAGACATTATTTTTAACATCTTAGCTGTGGTTCTTCAGAACTCTCTATGTCCTCTTCTTTCTCTCCTTTTTTATTGTGTTTGGCAAACAATTTGAGGTGCATTACCACCACCTTCTGGACTGGAGTGTGGCATCCCTAAGATTCTAAATCAATGTAATTTATTGCAATGATAACGATAAAAACACAAGTTACTTTTGCTTAATGTTGCACATCAAAGGATTAGAAAGCACTCCATCAACTTCTAACAGAAAATGTTTGAAATATAGTTGCCATACCAAACAATGTAAATGTCGTCATTAATAATATATGAAAATACAGAGAACATTGGGGGGAAAGTTTTTAAAATGATGATTCATTTTGGTACTTTTTATAATTTTTTCTATTATTAACTTGTACACAAGTTTAATGCAGAATCAGGAAAAGATATATATGTTTTATCTGTAAGATCTTACATCTTGGATCTGTAAAAAATAGTGATATATTTTTGATTAATGATACACAGTTTTAAGCTTAACATTTTAGTGTACATTACTGTAAAAATACATTGATTGATATACAGTTATAAATTGTAAATTAAAATGTAAAATGCAATAAAACATTTATTTATACCGAATTATTATGTAACTTCTAAAGTAATCAATTGCAAACAATTTTATGGATTTTTCCTGTTCTTTTGTTTTTTTACAGAATATGAGACATTAATGTTTTTACAACATAGTACGGTGAAAACAAAAACCATTTACCATTTCTTGATTTACAGTAATTTAACAAGTAGATAAGTAGATAAAAATAGAGTTCTTAACGAGTTAAATCTTGTTCATTGTTGGTTTAAAGTATTTTTAAGCGCTGAACCTGTTTGCTCATTTAGCGTCGCCGCACGCATAAGTTTGAGCTGTATCTGCTGTGTTTGAAACAGTTTTTATCCTGAGCGGATGCCAATTTTTTATTCTGTCTTTCTTTCTCTCCTTTTCTCTCGTTTGCTCTCTGATCACCTGGTTGGCAGAGTCGGGCTCAGTCCAACCTGCGT
Source organism: Valencia hispanica (assembly GCA_963556495.2). Taxonomy (NCBI): domain Eukaryota; kingdom Metazoa; phylum Chordata; class Actinopteri; order Cyprinodontiformes; family Valenciidae; genus Valencia; species Valencia hispanica. The sequence continues at coordinate 29,237,667 of OY747707.1, read as the reverse complement.
TAGCTGGTCTAAGCTGAAAGGTTTACTCCATTGTCCCTTTGTCTGATAGTTAAAGCTGAGGCCTTCCACATGGCCAATTCACCCCATGTGCTCCAGAGCTAAGTTTTATGGCCCTTTGTCTCCTTACACTCCATGTACAGTTCTCCATCTTGGCACAGAACTAGTTTTATGACCCTTTGTCTCCTAGGCTATCTGTGACTTTAGCCCCCCTGGAGTGAGGGCCACCTCCCTCCCTGAACAAAGCTTGAGCTGTCTGTTTCTCCCTGATCCATTTCATGTTAATTGTGTTTAATTTTCACATATTATTGTTTTCTAAGATCTGTTGTAATTAGTTGCATGCTTTTGAATAGATGGGAATTATTGATTAAATGTTTTGGCTGTAAGGTTGATCTATTTTCTTAATAAATTGCCTTTAGCTTAAAGAGAAGTGGTCTGTGTTTAAATGATATGTATGGGTACAGTTATTGTCTACGGTGTGTGAATTTACACCTTCAAGAAGAGACTGAATGTATGGTCTTCTAAACAGAAGTATCTCTAGTTAGAGGTTGGCGCCCCGATTATCTTTAATAAACAAATTAAACTTGAACCTCATCAATAATTATATTAATATTAAATTATTGATCATAATTATTGATGGTTATGTAACCAGACAAAAACTCACTCACTCTGTGTCACAACGGTAATCATTTTTCTACCCACCTCTGATTGTATGATTGCATATTGTACTGGGCACTATATCTTTCTGTATCGCTGCTGTGGTTCAGTCTCTTATCTTACTAAGTATGTTTCTGTCTTGTAAGTATGAGGAAATTAAAGAGCAACTCATCCCCCTACCAGAGTCTAGACTTTGCCCACATTTCCTGTTTTTTGCCAAAAGAGGGTGTTCACTGGCAGACCCATAGACATAATTAAATACAGAATTGTATGGAAAGACAGTAGTACAAAAGGAACATAAATATTTAAAATGTAGTCTTGTGCAGCTCTAAACGATTACATTTAGACCTTGTATTAAGAACTTGTATTTATTTAGCTTTTAAATACAGATATTTGATCGGCAATGGCAAAATAACTACTGAAAAAACAGTATTTCACTCCAAATATTATTTTTTGTCGTTCCGTCTAGACCTATACTGTAAACCTTGATTTCACATCAACATAAACTATTTAGTAGTGATTACTCACGATTTCATGTTTTGTAAAAACAGTGTCTAATTACTAAATCAGAATAAGCTGTTTGTAATACACTTTCAACATTGTGCATTGGAATAATTGTGAAAAGCAAAGATAGCTGAACACAGAACAACTGCGCATCAACTCGGTCAACGTTAGTATAATATGCTCTTCTCCTTTTTACAGTCATAAATTGTTAACAAGGTCATTTTATTTAGACCAGTGAGTGAAGAAGGGTTTACTGTTAATTTACTTCTCAAACAGTAATACTAACTATACTAACAGTGCTACCATGGTAGTTATCATAATTAGTAATCATTTAATTCCTGCCTCAGAACACCTGTTATAAGGCTGAAGGAAAAAGGAAATGGAACCTGAGGCCTCTGCACAAGAACATGTAACGACAATAGACAATACCACCATCTCTTTACATTGGCAGATTGTTGACTCACACTAAACCTTCACAATCTTTGTTTCTTCTCTGTCTCGTTCTATGTATGTTTTTAAAAGCTCTAGACTGGATACTGGGATACATTTATAACCAGAAAACTGAATGGAATTTTAATTTTACTTTAACTAACACTTGTATCACAATAAATATAAAAAAATATAGCTGGATATTTTTCCATTTCACAGATCCCTTCCTTCAACCTCTTATGCCAGTCTATTGCAGGTCAACACAGAGATATACAGGACAAACAACCATGCATGCACACACTCCTACAATTTAGAGAGCTAACAGTCGTGTTTTTTGGAATATGGGAGGAAAGTGGAGTACCCAGCAAGAACTCACGTGCACAGGGAGAACATGCAGAAAGATCCCAGGCTGGGATTTGAACCCAGGACTTTCCTGGTGCAAGGCAAAAGTGCATACATCTGTGCCACTGTGCATAAAGTTGCCTGTTTTTAATTGGACATTTTCTTAAATCTAGCAAGTTATTTCCTCCTACTGTTTTACAATAACAAATCAATCCTATTATTTTTTCAGTTATAACATTTGCCTTTTTCCATAGTGCTAACAGGGGAGGTATGCCTAATGGGAAACTCCCCCCTCTCTGAGTCTCTAAAGGGCAAATCAAATTGGTAGAATCCGACATGCGTCAAAAAAGATTTCCCTATTCATTTTTATGAAGCAACTCACACTGGCTGCTAACCAGTTTTTTTCTGAATTGTTCCTGCTTCCGATAAACCTATCAACGGCCAGTGTCCAGTAACATGTCTTGTATCGGCACACTTCATCACAACCTCTATAATGAGTGTTAAAGGTGCCAATTGATGTATGTTATTCATCAAGACGCACCATGATGCTGCGGGTGTGCATTCCCCTTCATTCTACTTGCCCACTAAACATGATTGACCTTCAACCTTCAACTTTAATGAAAGAGCAGTAAACTCACTGTGGTAGGCTCCGTGTATAGGGTAAGGACACTGTCAAAATAAAAGTGTATTCAGAGGTTAAAATATGTGCATATCGGTCAATAGTTGTGCATAACTACAAACTTGTAAACTATTGAACGAACCAAATCACACATAAAACAAGTGTATATTTTCGCTGTGAGAATGGTGTTTCAAAAGTTACATCTGAAATAAATCACAAATACAAATTGGACATTTATAGTTGTTTCCTCAGTATGAACATGAGGAGCGACGTTTTTGAGAATACACATTTCTTCTTTGAGAATACAAATTTACAATTGGGAGCATGGTCACATTGTAGCTCTCTCCAGTCAACAAACAAGGACACAAGGCGTTTTCGTTTATGGGCATTTATTAGTCAGACTATGTCATTCTTGATGCCATCAAACATGCCATGTGAACTAAATAAAGCATAAAAATCACATAAGTTACAGAAATAAGAATATTCTCACAAAGAATAGCACATTAAATAAATAAACAACACAATGTTAGACAGACTGTTAAAAAACGTCACACAGTTATGCTTTACATTGATGATTACACATTAAAAGAACTACGCATACCTCATTAACCGCGTTAAGTCCAGGGAGTGAAAAACAGGTAACAAAGGCAACTTCTCTTCCGTGTGTCTCTCGGTGAACTTACGATTATAATGACATTACCAAAAACTTACTGAGCCGCAGTAGCTCGGCTTAAGCTACATGCTCCGATGCTGCTGTAACATCAATAAACGTCTGAACCAAACGAATCTCAGAACAATAGTTTCGCTATATAATCCTACATAAACAAGTCAGCTTGTACACATACTTCAAAGTAAAAGAAATGCAGATAAATATATTATGATATATTTAAATGTGGTTACTTATTAAATTAAAACTGTTCTTTTATGGAACTTAAATTATGCAACTGTCTCTGCTGGCAGCTACACACGTGATCAAGGGCTCATTATTGGAGCTTAGATAAGTCGATGAACACAGTTCTGTCCACACTTTATGTGGCAGTATTGCACCTCAAGCTTGCCAATCGTCAATGAAAGGCATGAAGAAGAAGTCGAAGACTATGCATGCATTTAATCAACTTCATAGTGCCAAAATGTAAAACCAAGAAGCAGTGGAACAAAAGCAGTCAGTTTTAAACAGTTAATGTCGAAGATATAAAGAGTATTCGCCGCATCAACCACTACTAGTCTGGACTGGTCTCTTTCACTCCACAGCGTAATCTGTTTGGGAGACACAATGAAGGGTCGGTGATTTTAATCAATCATGACATGCTGAATATCAAACTGATTTTTATGTGGTTTTTGTTTCTGTAACTGGTATACATGTAGCTATAATACAGGACACATGAGTTGGCATCCTTAAATATATTCATAGTGATCTTAACTGTAATAGAATATTCTGATATAATTATGAAGTGCATGCAAAACAATACATGACTCATCCCAATAAATTATTTCCAGATTATACACACATACAGTACACACACACAAGTCTGTACCTATGTTCTACCTATATAAGGACTTTATATTGACTTCCATTCATTTTATTTTGCTGCATTTATGCCTAACCCAAATTCTTACCCTAACCATTACTAGTTTATTCCTAACCTTAACTAAAGCATAAGTCACGTCATACCTCTAAACCTAAACCCTAATCTTAAAGCTGCAGTGGGTAACTTGAATAAAAGTAACTTTTTGTGATATTTCCTAAAACTGTCCATATGTCCTGAAAGTAGGAAATGAGATTTGCAATCTGTTTAAAAAAAGCAGCTCAATTGGTCATGCCTACAGCCCCTACTGCGATTTGCAAGAATCCACCGCACCCGATAGAAAACAGCCAATCAGAGCCAGAGCAGCATCTGATGGAGTGTCTGACATCTGTCTATCACTCCTCACACACACACACACCGCGACCCGCCCCTCACTCCGCTACGCAACCGGTTGCGCTCTGTCAGAACCAAGGTCAGAACAGCTCTTTGACTGTAAATATAGAGGTTGTACCGGTAGGCCTACATTTAGCTACTTGCTAGTTACTACGTAACGTTAACAATGTTTGACTTCTTATTGCCAAATGAACAACTAAATAACTCTTTAGCTCAGGTATAGACAACATCTTTTCTATCTGTGCGGAGGTGAGATTATGTTTTGCTCTTACCGGTTCACACTCCATGTTGCTTACGCCACTTTGCTGCTTCAAGTCGCGTCAGCTGATTATCTTTGGCAGTTGTTACGCCAGTACCGCAGCAGAAGGGGGGAAGAGGGCATTGGAGGCGGGGCTTGAGTGCATCGGAGAGGGAGGGGGAGTGATGTGAAGCTTGTTTGGGTTTAAATTTTCAAGCAAAGTCTCCTCTCCTCTCTGAGTTACCTACTGCAGCTTTAAGAAAGTGGATCTACCATATTAGGACCAGGCTTTGGTCACTATAAGGTCCATCGGTCTTCAGAAGGTTAATGAATATGCCGGAGAAGGTCTTAAATAGGATAGCTTAACAAGTACACACACACACACAAAATACTAAGGAAGTGGATGTATACCCTTGGCTTTGATTAAAGTAACAAATAATACATAATTCTCTTTATTCTAACATTTCTCAAATTAAAAAAGATATTTTTTTATTTATGTGAAACAAGACAAAAAGGTTTTCTCTGATTTGTTGTTTGACAGTAAAGAAAAAAATTATTTGTGTTCTGGTTTTGTAGACCTGGGCAATGGAAACAATGAGACTGAAGTTGCCACTCTTTGAATTAGATAGTTTGAGTTTAGTTTCTACAATATATACAGTTCGTATTAATATCATTCAGAGAGAGAAGGTGTCAGCATCAGTCTCATTGTTTCCATCATCCAGGTCTACAAAGCCAGACATTGCTTGGGTATGTGGATTATATTGCACATGTATTCTGATGGCCATGGCATCCAGCATGAGTGCTCCACATCCATCTTTAGTCTGTTCTTTCTGGCATCTTCTCTCCAGGATATCCAGCATCATCTTGTTCAGTTTCAGTGAAGCCTTCTCTCTTTAAGGCAATTTCCCAGTTCTTCCTCACATCTTTTTGGGAAGCCTTCAAAACAAAGAGTTTAAGAAGAGTCACACAAAAACATTGTACAAATGAGGTCAAGCTTATTTTCTTAGCATTTTATTTCTATTTTCCTTTACCAGATTTCTTACACAGATAAGTTTGTATAATACCTATGCATGGCTTGAAAAGTTAAATATACATTTTATTTAATTCACAATTAATATCAATGCTTTGGACCAAAGCGTTGCTTTGAACGCATCCAAACCCTAAGTAAATGCATCGAGCAAATCAATGGATGGATGAACTTTCTCCAGCTGAACATAAACAAAACAGAAATAATTACTTTTGGACCTAAAGAGGAGGTGTAGGAAATCTAGATGTAGTTCTGGACTCAGACCTGAACCTCCGGGCACATAAAGGCAATAACAAGGTCAGCCTTCTATCACCTGAAGAAAATTTCTAGGATTAAAGGACTGATGTCACAACAGGACCTCGAAAAAAATGAATCCATGTGTTTATCATTAGTCGGATTGATTACTGCAACAGCTTTCTCATAGGTCTGCCTAAAACGTCAATCAGACAGCTGCAGCTGATCCAGAACGCTGCTGCTCGTGTCCTCACTAGAACCAGGAAAGTAGAGCACATCACCCCATTTTTAAAGTCCTTATACTGGTTCCCTGTAGCTCAGAGAATAGACTTCAAATTACTTTTACTAGTTTATAAATCACTAAATGGCTTAGCACCAAAGTATATTGAAGATCTGCTGTTACTATACCAACCCACCAGACCACTCAGGTTGTCACGCTGCCCTATTCCTGCCTCATTGTCTTCACCTGTCTGTCTCATCAACCAAACACCTGATCCCACTCACCTCCTGCCTTTAAGACCCCTCACTTCCTTTCACTCCCGGCCGGATCATTAGTAGTTACTGGATAGTCCGTAGTAGTGTTGTCTATCTCCATGGTGTGTTCTTCCTGCTGTCTTCCTTCCCTGCCCGATGTCCAGTGTCTCCGTTCCTACCATCTTCACCACCACCATCATCACCACCTCCTCACTGTAATAAACATCCTGCACCTTCCTTCAGCGAGTGCGTTTGGGTCCATTCTCCACACACCTCGTGACACAGGTCCTCTAATTCCAGTCTACTCAACATCCCTAGAATTAGAACCAAACATGGAGAAGCAGCTTTCAGTTTCTATGCTCCTCTAATCTTGAACAAACTTCCAGAAAACTGCAAAGCTGCTGAAACACAGTTCTTTTAAATCACAACTAAAACATCTATTTAGAGCTGCCTTTGAGTAATGCTTTGATGTATCAAATGTTCTGTGTATGCTTCTTGTCTTATTAAAGTTTTCACATTATATGCTTTGTAATGCCTTGATGTATCTGTGTTTGCTTCTTGCTTTATTGCTGTTTTTACTTTATATACTTTGTCTGTGTTTTACTGCTATATTTATTTTACCCCATAACCATGTAAAGCACCTTGAATTACCTTGTTGTTGAAAGTGTACAATAGAAAAAAAATTACCATGCCTTGCGTTCATTGTTTTATCTAAGCTCCATTACTGAACCCTTGATCATGGGACCATCCTCCCGGTTGTAAATTCATATTCTCAAAGAAGAAATGTGTGTTCACAAACACCTTGCCCCTCGTGTTCATTCTGATGAAACCACAACTGTAAATGTGCAATTTGTATCTGTGATTTATTTCAGATGTAACTTCTGAAACTGCATTCTCACAGAGAAAATGTGCACTTCTGTTTTATGTGATTTGGTTCATTTATTAGTTTACAAATTTGTAGTTATGCACAACTATTGACCAACATGTATACATTTTAACCTGTTAATACGCTTTTATTTTGACAGTGTCTCTACCCCATATCTTTGATTATGAACAATATTCTGTTAGTAAATGCTGAAAGCATTACAACTACCACTGCATGTTAATCTAATGCAAATACACAGTTTGACGACATCCAAAGAATATACAACTAGTAAAGCACAAACCTCCGCCAAGGCAGCACAGTCACACACACCCCTTGGACGATGATCCGAATCTCCCTGAAATTCTAATTACGTGAATTTGAATTTCATGAAAATTCCATCAATATCCACCTATAACTTTTTGAGTTATGTTGCTAACAGATAGACAAACAAGCACTGGTCAAAACATAAGCTCCTTGGCTGAGGTAACAAACAAGTGAAAATGCTTCATTAAGTTCATGTTCTACCAATAGATCCGTGATTATGCTTTAGAAAATGCATACACGGCGGGTTGTTAAACAAATATAGCATTGCCTTGATACTTTTTTCCTGATTTATTTATGTATTTTTAATTTTATTACTAGGCTGCCATAATGTCACTTGAAACCAATTCATCTCCTTTTAGCCAAAAATCAAATACCAAGGCAGCTGTTATCTGTAGAATCAAGAGGTGTAATGCCCAATCTTTCTCATGGACTAATGCTGGTGTCGTACACGCTCTGCTACATTTCACATGTGTCAATATATTAATGAGGTACATTGGCCCCATTATGCTCAAGGCTTCTTGCCTCTCCAGGGAAAATGGGCAGCATGGGGGGAAGGCGGGCTTGCCAGTGATAGCTCAGTCTATTCTCCACAGAGTGCAGCTTTCCTTTAATCATCTATCTTTTTTAAACTTCTCTTGTTGTAGCCTTGGGCGAGCATCACACACAAACTCAACACTGTCTCATCAATATTCTGTCATTTTCTTCTCACTGAGGGATCATTGTCTGATACATTTTGCGCCCTATGATAAAGCATATTGCGGAAACTGTGCAGCTATCATGGGACTGAGCAAATTGTTTGAGGTTGTAATACTTAAATGGGCCACTGAGTATACCCTGCAGTTCTATTCACTGAGTAGACACTTATTGCCCAAACAACAATATAAAGCCATTTGTCCATAAATAAAGTAGATGTTGAATAATGCACAAGTCACATGAACTATATAGAGTGACCTAATACTAAAAATAAATAACTACATGTTTATTAAGTATTATCTGACTAGTAAAACATTCATTTGATGTCCCTAATATCCAAAAAAATTGTTTTCTTTCATGAAGTTTTAATATTAAATTAAAAGAATACAAAGAAACATAATATATTGTTTTATATTCATGCGTCCTACAGTGGCAACTATTTTCAGAACCAGTCATTTTCATGTTTCTTTTCGGTGTACAAAGAGATTTGCCGTCACATTGAATTATAGGCACGATGAATTGTTTTTCCTAAAACAAGCGATGAAAATATTTAAAGCAAAGTAGTGCCTCAAGGGTTTTAGGAGAATTGAGTGCTTAAATTCAGTTGAATTGTTTCTGACTATGACATGGATTAAAATTCAATTTGACAGCCCCATCATGGAAAGCACACCAACAAATTTAGCTAAACGTAGTGGTGCGGTTGTGCCAACGTGCCGTGAAGCATTTATTTACAGGAGTTTTTGCAATCTGTTCATGCAACACTGATAAGTGATGCCTCAATAGTGTTAGTTCCACAGTGTTTGTTGTATATATCATTAGGATGGATTGCAATGCATTTATTATTTTGTATGAAACCCAGGCTGGAAATAGGAATAGATGGAAGATAAAAAGCCAGTTTCATATGACAACTGAACCATCTTTATGTTATGTATCTGTTCACAAAGAGCCATATCATTTAAGTCTGACAGTGCTGTCACCAGGAGACACATCAGGAAGAGACACAGTCTGGATTGATGCTTTCTTGAGATGTTTATGTATCAAAACCATGCAGTTAAATTTTGCTCCGGCTGATTTTCAAAAAAAAGGTGCACAGTGTTGGCCACATTTATTGGAACCCATTGTGAAGATATCCGCAGCATAGCCCACAACTGAAACATTTAAAAGAATAAAACTTTTTTTTTTTTTTTTTTTTTTGCCAAATATATTTTTATTCACATTTTTCCATGTACAGCTTTTATAAACACTTTTACAAAATGTGTCTTATATGGCATTTCTTTACATAAAAATAAAATAAAACAACGAAGTAGCAAAATACAGAATGAATAAGATGTTTATCAGATATTCAGTCTAGTATATGATTAAGCTAACGTAAAAGAACAAAACAAAACAGCTTCTCCTTGTGATATTATATCTGGTAAAATGAGTGCTTTCTATAGAGGCTCAAAAATTAATAAGGTCATCAGAAGAGTCCAAATCTTTTATGAAATCAATAAATGGCCTCCAAATCTTTTCAAATAGGTGTTGTTTGGCTTTACGTATGTATGTTATTCTTTCCAATGGAAGGCAGGAGAGCATTTGTTTTAGCCAAAAAGAATAAAACTTTTAATTTCAGCTCATATATTAATTTAGGAAAAATTATAAAAAGAAGAAAAATAAACACTGTTTGCCTAAGTAATTTTCCCCCCAGCAATTCTATTAAAACTGAGTTATTTGAAGAATTTAAATTTATTTATTACTTTTTTTAGCCCCTGTCCACTAGGCTTGACCAGGATTAATTTTTTTCACACCAAACACAGTGACCAGGATGGCAAAGGACTTAAAATATCTCTTAAACTCGCTGTTAGAGAACTCCAGCAAAGGGTGGCATCCTGGGGTAACCAAATCTCCACAACAAGCAGAATGCTAACTAGTAACCATATCTCTTTATCCCTCTCTCTTTCTCTACCATCGCAAATGTAAATGTACAGAGTTTGCTAAACTCTACTGGGACAATACCAGTAAACTGTGAGCTTGTGTCAGGTGAGCCTCGAGTGCCTTTAAGATTATCCTTTTTTTGTGATCTACACTTTTAGATGCCTGGTGCTCAACTGAAAGGTCCCAACATAAAATGGGGTGTTACAAGTCAATTCACCTCAGGAGGTAGACAGAAATTCGTAAACACTTGGGGAACAATTGTGATGTAGGCTAAATTGAAATAAACTGCATCTGACGACATGGAAAGAATATACAACTAGTAAAGCACAGACTGTGTCGCTCTACACATCGGACTTCAGATACAACTTAGAGTCCTGCCACATCCAGAAGTATTCAGACAATTCAGCTGTTGTGCCATGTGTGAGCAGTGGACAGGAGGGGGAGTACAGGGACCTGGTAGAGACTTTCACTGACTGGAACAAAAAATCTTTCTTCTCCTGAACACCACCAATGCTAAGGAGCTGGTGGTGGACTTCAGGAGATCTAAACCACCAAGACAGGCAGTCTGCATCTATGGGGAGGAAATAGTGACTGTGGAGTCCTACAGATACCTGGGTGTGGTTCTGGACCAGAAACTGGAGTGGACCACCAACACAGACGCAGCATATAGGAAGGGAGAGAGTCGCCTTTTCTTCCTCATGGTCCTTCCTACTGTCCTTCAATGTCTGCAGTAACATGCTGCAGATGTTCTAACACACAGTCATCAGAAGTGTGCCTCTGTATGCTGTTGTCTGCTGGGGAAGCAGCACCATGGACAAAGACTGCAGACATCTGGGCAAACTGGTCAAAAGGCCTGTTCTGTGCTGGGTCGGGAGCTGGATCCTGTAAGAACTGTGGTGGAGAGGCAAATGAGGAGGAAGCTGTCAGGCATTCTCGCTAATACAAAACATCCCCTCCATGATGTCCTGACCAGCCAGAGAGGCAGCTGCAGTGAAAGACTGATCTCTTTGACATGCAGGACTGAGAGGTTCAGGAGATTGTTTGTTCCTGCAGCCATAAGACTGTTCAAGAGAGATCCAACATGTTTCCTAAATAATTTATTTGATATTGTTTTATTTTAACGTAAAATATATTTCTAAATATGTAACACTGGACAAAGTGAATTTCCCCTTTTTGGGGATAAATAAAGTATCTGTCTGTCTGACTGACTGACGGACGGACGGACAGACACTGTATAGAAGCATTTGAAGCACATAACATGCTCAGGATGCCACACAAAAATGTTATTGTATTTAAAGCGCTGAAAGCACTGGATAGCTCACCTCCATATGGGTCATGTCCAGTGGCCTTTCTGGCATGATAAATTAGGTGGGGCACAGCAACTCAACAACTAATAGCAGCATCTAATTCTTATGTGATGGATACAATTGGACTTTAAATATTGATTGGTATTTTATGTGATTTATTTAATATTGATTCATTATTTAATGAACCACATAAAATAGCACACATCTACACACTACAAATGCCATTTTATGTAAATGTAAATGAAGAATGAAACCTTTTTTATAGTCTACATGAAATTACAAATAAAGGGTCACTCACCAGTGTGGTTCTTCTGATGTGATGATGTGGGCTTGTTTCTTTTCCAAAGCGCCAGGGAAACTTATTTCGGTATATGGTTTTACAAACTGTTAAAAATATTAGCAGATTTGAATTAAATGTCTGGTGGACTTAGTTTGAAAACTAAAAATTGGTTTTCATTGGATCTTTCAGCCAATTAATGATCCAAAAGACATGGCCAGATCAACACAGAAATTGTTAGACAAAATTAATCTTCTTCCATAACTATCTAAATCGATGGGGTGAGCTGAAGTGATGAGATCCCTCCCTCTGTATGCTCCAATCTTATGAAATGCTATAGAAGACAAACTAATTGCTGTACTGTTGGGAAAGCGGGGTTTTGCAAAATGTTCGCTGCAATGGTATCAATAAATTCTGTCTCGGGTGTTTAGGTTAAAAACTGATGCTTTTGGGTTTTTTTACGTAAAAATGTACCCAAATTAAATGTTCTGTCTGAGATTAAGCTCCTGCAACAAAATGTATGAATTTGTTTTAAAGTTTTCACATGTCTTTACCAGGGTTAGCCATAGATGTGTCCAGCACTTTAATCAGTAGTAATCAACAGAAATAAGGAGAGAGTTGAATGAAGCAATTATAGCCGAGGGAATGCTTCTAAAATTGATTCATCATCAACACATGGCAAGCATTTTCAAAACCATATGAAATGATATTTTAGTTTGTCTATGGCTTCCTCTGGTGTATTGACTCCATCATGCACACTAAACAGCAAGTTGATGTCTTTCTAGTCTCATCTGTTGCAAAGTCACAAAGGGGAAACGTAGGTGCTTTAGCATTCTGTTGATGGATATTGATCGAACAAGAACACCCCACATCTTTATGCACTCTGGTGGTTAACTCATCTAAACATCACTGCCAGTCACATTTCAGCTGAATATTTCAAGACAAGGACAAAGTGGACGAGCAAAAGTGGCGACAACAGCTTTTCAAAACATTACCTCACACGCCATTTACGCCATGGTGTGCTTTAGCCTGGTAAATGTTATTTCTACTGAGGCACTTTCTTTAATATGCTAAAAGAGCTTCAGAGCCAGATGGCAGGTCTTGGTTGAGAGACTTTGCTGTTAATGGGTTGACCTGAATCGTTGTGGAAGACTTTATGACATGTCAGACAAAGTTTTCCTCTGATAGTTGACGCTGCAGGTTGTCAGCATCAGATTTTTTTTTTTCCCACACAACAATCAAAAATGTGATGAAAAGGCAGAGTTATTCTTACTGTGGCCTTCCTCCTGGTGAGACACTTTTTGGTTTATCCTCAGCGTGGTCACTGGTCTTGGACAGACATGTGGTATGGGCAAGGTCTCGGTATGAGCCGAACTGACTCGCTGACCTCAGTAATTGAGATGCAGGAAGAATGCTGCTTTCATATCAAATGAAAAAAACTATTTTAACACAGACAGGAGAAGCAGTTGCCAGGGAAAATAGGTTGATTGAGCACTTGCCTGGCAATTGTGGTTTGAGTGGTAAGATCTGCTGTCGAGTCTGTGATTAGATTGAACTTGCACTGAATTAGCTCAGACTAGAAGCCAGGGGGATATGCTGACAACCCGCCGATATGTGCAAGGACATGGAATGACAGTTTAACAAGAGAGAGTTGTTCTTATAATATTTGAGACATTAGAGGGGGAGAATGGGCCATTTGCCAGCTGGCAGAACAGGCAGCTATCTAGCGATGACTCACTGTGTGAGTTCAGTGTTTCAAAAATTAAAGTTTGATACTAATGTTTAAACCCCTTTTACATGATAGACCACATAGAGTAATTGCAAAGCAAAAGGAAAAGAATGCCTTGTTTTCATTTTTTGTTAGTCTTTGTATTCATCCCTTTTTATGCTGATACAACTAAATAAAATCCAGGTTATTACAATGGATTTTACGTGTAATCACTTAATTAGTAAACATAGTCCGCCTTTGTGACCATTGATAAACAAGTGCTATCATAAAGACCAAGGAACATACAGGAAACACAGAGTTGGTAACATCTTAATAATCAGTTCAACAGGGACAGTGAAGCTGGTCAGAGTTAATGGGAAGATGAATGGAGTTAAACACAGGGTAGTCCTACAATAAAATCTGTTTGTGGCTGCAAAAAACGTGAGACTGAGGCCACCACCTTCCACTGCGATTACAGCTGAAGCCCTTTTGGGGTGTCTTTACCACTTTTGCAAATCTTGAGTTTCACATTTGTTCCCATTTTTCTTTGCAAAAGGACTCAGTCTCAGTCAGATTGGATAGAAAATATCTGTTAACAGCAATTTTGAAGTGTTGGCACAAACTCTCAATTGGTTTAAGGTCTGAGGAATTGAGAAATTCTAACACATGAATCACATGTATATGCTTTGAACCATTCCATTGTAGCTCTGATTATATGTTTAGGCTTTAACCTCAAGTCTTCTGCACCCTTCAACATGTTTTCTTCCAAGATTGCCCTGTATAGCTGCATCCATCTTTGGCATCAGCTCTGACCAGCCTCCCAATCACTTCTGTAGAAAAGGATTCACAAAGCTTGATGATCCCAATGTTTCCTTTTAGTTCCTTGGTTTTTATGATGCTGTCTGTTCACTAATTTTCTCCAACAAGCCTCTAAGGCCTGACTAGTTTGCATTGGATTGTATAAAAGATGGACACAGCCTCTGGACCCTGAAATTCATCATCTGTTAATCTGCTCACTATAGCTAGAGTATAAACAAACAAATTGAGTTTTTTTAGAAATACACCAAGTGCCTGTAAACAGAAAGCCTTTAAGCCTCCTAACTCAATTATCTCTGACTCATTCTGTTGTTTTAGATGTAATTACGCTCTATAAACATTTTATGCATGTGTATTCATCTAGGTTAATTAATTACTTTTACTGCAGATAAACACTTCTGCACATTTATACATACACAGTTTTTAAAGTGGATTATGTTGGTCATACAAACAAATTTAAAGTTGTGGTGTTAGTTGGAGAACAAAGCACTAATTTGTGTGAGCTTTAATGCAATACAGGATCATATCAGATGCTGCTTACTGTTGAATGTGTCCTATCTTGTCTTGTGCTAAAATTTTGTATGCAGCAGGAAAGGTGTGGTTTTTGATTTAGAGGTTTGGATAAATATGGAAATACCATTTTGTGATTTGATTTCCTTTCCCAAGGAAACCAAGAGGTCAACATAAGTTCATAGTTAACCTTTGTATTAATACAACTTACACTTTAAAGCAGGATATGAGGTCTTGCTGGGAAACTTTGGAAAAGTTATGACAAAGTGAGGAACTCTGAACTCTTTAAAAAAAGTGTTTGTTTGCCTAGTCTTATCAGAAGATCGAAGAAGAACAAAAACAAAAAAACTTTATGGACATTCGGTAATCTAATACTTTTAGTAAATGTTATGCTACAGCACCCTTACCATTCATACAGGGCCTCAACCTTTATTGCCACTCCTGATAAAGATGTATTAAAAGCCTTGAGATAAATCCATTTCAGTTGCACAAGCATAATGTCACAGTAAAAAAGGAATGTTTAAGTGGTCACCTTCCGACTTCCTGTTTCCTTGGGGTATTATGAAGGTATGACAAAGAGGCTCTGTTTGCCACTCTTCAAAATGGGAAAGTCAAGCATACATGGCAGTCTAATAAAGCAGATGTGTTTGATATCCATGTCAGGAAATGATGGCAAGAAAATGGGAACTTACCGTAATCATTCACTAATTAAAAAGCTTTATTTTACTTACTTCAAGGCTTTTTGTACATCTTTACCAGGGGTGCCAACAAATGTGAAGGATGGTGTAGCTCAGTCAAAGTGTAGGGAAAAGAAGGAGGTCACAGAAATATGATGGGTGGAAAAAAAACTCAGCAAAAAGTACAGAGTAGACCAAGCCCACACTGCAGATCAGAGGGGAGGAAAATCCCAGGTTTTATTCTCAAATCACCCCTGGATTGAAGTTCTGCTCCAGGATCACAGGTCAGCTACCCATGAAACCATCACCTGTGCTTTGGACTAAAGTAAGAAAAAGAGAGAGGGAGGGAAAAAGAGAGGAAACAGGAAGGAAGCCATGCAGAGTGTAAGCTAGAAGGTAGACAGAAAGAGAAAAACACAATGAAATTATTTATGGTTCACAACAGGAGGCAAGAAAATGGGGTTTCTGAGAAAAAAACAGAGCTCAGGAGGAAAGGAAATAACGGACAACATTACGTCTTTCTATCCTCAAGCTGACATTGAGGATGCATACTGATGAATTTCATTTTTAAGCTATTAGCAAAATCACCTTTAATGATAATTCTGCTTATATTATAGAGTTTTATCTCAATAGCCACTTTTATGGCACATCCCATGTGTGGTTCATTTGACTGAATTCCTGTAAATCTTTTTAACTTATGACAAGAAGTTCATTTCTGTTCCAACCATCATTTCTGCAAAGCTATTATTTTTTAAATAAATTTTTAGGAATGCAAAGATTGACCGAAAAGGGTCAATCTTCATCATTATTATCTTAACTGTTGAATATGCACAACAAATGTGTTTTTTAAATTTAGTAAATAAAAAAATGTCATTTGATATGTCAGCAAAGTATCCCAAATTATAGAAGAAAACACAAAAAGCAAAAGTGACTACTAAAAATAAACCAGACTTTCTAAGTCTACAGTAAACCTTCTTCTTGTATAGTACCTGCTCACAATGAGTTTAAAGTCCATCTGTTAATTATTAGAGAGCTATAATTAGCTTGCAGGGGGGAAATTGAAAATAATTATAGTATAATAAAAACTACACATACTGAGTTAGTTATCTATTTCTACAGATACAATATATCACTAGTGCTTGAACACAATGAGAACAGCATGACCAAAGATGATGTGTATAAATGTTATCAAATCAAGAAAGGAGGGAGTAAATGATCCAGAGCAGAGACTCTTCATAATGAACCAAAGGAGCTGCAGAAAGCACAGGGAACTAAATCAGACAAAACACACATGGCAAAACTGATTAATGTCGGATCAGGAAATACAAATTATAGAAAAATATAGTGAAATAGTGTTTAACCTCCTTCTGCTATTTTTAGTTGTTTTAGCCTCAGTTGCATGTTTCAAAACATCAAACAAATTCAAATATTAGACAAAGTTTTGAAATGATGATTTTATTTTGAATAGAAAATTGCTTTCCAAACCAACCTGGCCCTATATAATAAGTATTGTATTTGCCCCCTGAACCTAATAACCTCTGCCAATCTTGAAAGTGGCAGTAACTGCCATCAGGCTCTTGGGATAGCTGGAGTCTTTTATATTTAGGCCCATTATTCTGTGGAGAATTGTTTTAGGGTTAGGGTTAGATTTAAGATTGTTCCACAGCATCTCAATCAAATTCAAATTTTGACTAGGCCACCCCAAAACCATGATTTTTAAATTTTTATTATCATTCAGAGATGCAAGCTGTTGTGTTTTGGTTGTTTGTCCTACAAAACCCAAGTGTGTTTCAGCTTGAGTGGCAGTGCCTCAGATGGTCATGGTTTATCAGACAAAAACATTGATTTCTACACTGTCAACAGAGATTCTCCAAACTACAACCTGCAAAAGTAAATAAAACGGTGTTTATGCATGAACTTTCCTGCAATAATACATAATCACAAATCTATAAATTGGAGAGAAAAAATTGTCACAATCCCTAACAGCAAATAATAGTAACCACTGTCACTAGTTATTTTAAATCATATTTTTTAAATGTACAATAGGTTGTGATGAATGAAGGGGAACTGCCTTTCTTTCTCATTTGTTTCTTGAGAAAATCCCAGGTCTTATGGTGATGATGGCACAGTCAGACTAAAAAGTCCACAAGTCATCAGAAATATTCCAAAAACTTTTTGTGAAGTTAAATTTATCTTTATAATCTAATGTTTATCACTCTAAAAGGCAGAATAGCTAACTAAAACAGTTTGACCTTAATCCACCATATTTCTTCATTTACACCATGATTTAATAAAATTGGGCATTGAAAACACACCCTTAAATGCTAATACTTCATATTTGAAGCATGTTCTGCATAGGTGAAAAACAGAAAAACATCAAAAACAATTTGATATCCAAGATTCACACACAGAGGCAGTGATTCTTAAGTGAACACTGTTTTCAGCCGTCTTGTCAATCCTCATTATACAGCAGAGCCATTTTAGTGTCGGAGCGGCTATCACCTATCATGATAAGAGTCATTTGTTAGCTTATCAGTGAAAACAAATACAGAATAATATCCTCGTCTGAGGGGAGAGGGGGAGGTGTTGTCTTCTGTGATCCTTGTTGTGATTTTAATGAGGATGTCAGAGCTGTCAGTGCTGTAATAGCTGATTGTAATAAGCTTCTCCCTCACGTTCAAAGACAAATTCTGTTGTTGTGATTCTAAGGATGTGTTAGATGCATTTGTGCAGTTTTATTTCCCTCCTCATACAACAGTTCCTTGCAGTTGATCTGGGTTTAACTGAAATCTGATGTCATTAGCAAAAAGATTGTTGCTTTGACATGTTTTGTTAGTTTTATTTCCAGACTTCGTTCTTGTTTCTTTCAGCTCATTTACTAGCAACACACCGCCACCTAGTGTTTGTTTGAATGTATTGCATCAGTAGGCCCCCTCATTAATTCAATCAGCAATGACAGGAAAGGCAGACCTTTCCCAGAGGCATATTCATTTCAGTCCTCCCCCCCCCCCATAATAATCAAACATTTGCAATACTCATAAGTTAATACTATAGGTTTATATTAATCCTTTTGAATTCTTTTGAAATGCAGACTAAAACAGTTGGATTATTCCAGCTGGTTGAAAGAATGCAGTTTATTCATTTTGCATAATAAATCTACAATTAAACACATCTTTTTATGTCAGTACTTCACATAAAACTCATCTCCCCCCTCTGTGCGTAAATAATTGGAAGAAGTAAACTGTTTATCTATTTTCTGCAACTGCGCCTAACAGATGTGCTAATCAAATATTTGCATTGCTAAAATGGGAGTCACTCCCAATTAAATTCACACTTTTCACCCACCTCGACAGATGCCAAAGTGAAGCTGCAAATCTCACTTATTTGTGAAACTAAACTTAATGTGTGAGGTTTAGTCAAACATTGCCAGTCAAAACTCTTGTATTGAGTGCAGTCCTGACCCCTCTGGGCAGTATCAGAGCCGCTGAAGTGCTTTGGCATCAGTGTGACAGGATTAACACATCAAAAGAAGAGTTGGGGCCTACAGCGGCGTCACACAGTCAGTGCAGCACCTTTCATGTTCTGCTCAGGTTCACCACAATTTCACGTAAGCCAACAGCAAGTCAGACGGAAAAAGATAATGGGGCCAACCTGCTGCTATCACGCTTTCCTTCAGCTGCAGTGAAATATGTCAAATTCTGTGTGTTTGATGAAAGATTTGAGTTCAACAAGCTTAAGTCAGGGAACGATATCTGACTTTGTCACATGGCTGGGATGCAAAGGGACCATTTAGGTCTGACATTCAAGCTGAAATTATTGCTGCAAGCCTGCATGGTCTTACTTTTTATTATGCAAATATTCAACAGTTAACAGAAGAAAAAGTTTAACTTGAGCAGTCTAAGAGGTTTCATGTTTTGGAGTTGAATCCCAGACATTTACCTGGGAAACTTTGAGAGTTGGAAAGGCTTTTCATATGAAAAATTGAAGGTGAATGAATGAATAAAATCTTTATTCAAATGATTAAGTAACAAATGTAAACAATCATAAAACAAGCATAATGTAACATTGTGTGACAAGAAATGATGTCACTCAAACTCCATAAACTGAGATCGTAGAATATAAAAAATAGAAATATATATATATATATATATATATATATATATATATATATATATATAACTAAAAAAGATCTGTTTGAAAATGAATTGGAGGAAGTGAATGCTTAATTCTTACACAATTTACCTTATTATACCCCCTTTTACATTGTAGATATCTACAATCATAAAACAAGCATAACGTAACATTGTGTGACAAAGAAATGATGTCACTCAAACTCCATAAACTGAGATCGTAGAATATAAAAAACAATAGAAATATATATATATATAACTAAAAAAGATCCGTTTGAAAATGAATTGGAGGAAGTGAATGCTTAATTCTTACACAATTTACCTTATTATACCCCCTTTTACATTGTAGATATCTACAATCATAAAACAAGCATAACGTAACATTGTGTGACAAAGAAATGATGTCACTCAAACTCCATAAACTGAGATCGTAGAATATAAAAAGCAATAGAAATATATATATATATATATATATATATATAACTAAAAAAGATCTGTTTGAAAATGAATTGGAGGAAGTGAATGATTAATTCTTACACAATTTACCTTATTATACCCCCTTTTACATTGAAGATATCTACACCTACGGTATATTAAACTCATCATTGATAAACAGCTTAAATGAAAATACACATAATACATACATGCATCATACATCATAATATACATGTATCTATATATGTACGTACTGATGTATTTATGTATTAATAATTAGCTATATAATTAACTTCATACATTTCAGGGTTATACAGTAAATATGATTACCTACAGTTAAGACCCAAGATTATTTTTATTCAAAATTATATACTATTATTAATTGCTTTAATTTTAACGATATATTTCTTATGACTGTAAGTAATATTAGCATTTTGTAGTGGTCCAGCCACAGTCCTGTTATAATCTGTTTGGTGAGTGTTTTAACTAAAACTGGGATATTTTTATTCAATGTATCTTGCAATCCAAGAGTTGTGGTTTCAGTTCCAGCTTCCTCCTCCCATATATCAGTGTGCCAATGGGCAAGGCACTTAACCCTAAATTGCCTAAGGATCTTTACGATCAGTGTATGAATGTATGTGTGGCAGTGATTGGACTGGGTGCATATGGCTCTATGGTAAAGTGCTTTGAGTGGTTCATATGACTAGAAAAGTCATAGAAAAGAACAAATATTTCTGTTTTTTGTCTGGCTTCAGGCTGAGCTCATGTCAGACATTACTTGGAATAAGTCTGATATCTACGTATTAACAATAATAAGTTATGTTTATGAATAAAAGATATTTTAAATATATAAATCAAGGCTCTTGCGTGTGTTTTAAAAGCTTTACTGAAGCCCAGTTGTCCTGTTTTTTTCTTGCCTAACAGCCCCTGTCTTTGGTTAGGTTGTCGACATAAAAGAGAAACTGAAATTGTCCAAGAAGTTCTGGTCAAGCCTGCCTGAGGCAATGTGTGTGGAGGACAGAGTGACTGCTGGAAATGCCAGTGATGAGGATTGCTGGAATGGACACTCCAAGGGCAGGTAAGGGGACTGCTGCCCTGGAGCTTAATGTAGGCTAACACAAAAGGTTACTTAGAAGTCCAAAGTCTATTCAGCCAGCATGCCTGACGTTAAGTAGTCTGATCCTAGAATTAAGAGGCAAGCTGTTTCGTTTCACTGCATTGTGGAGGAGCTTGGCATATTTACATTTTAAGTTGTTTAATTATAAAAAAAGGATGTGTCCTTATATTGTCATGGTGCTCCTTTAATATATTAATGTATGAGTTGTATGATTTATATTATTGTTTTTTAAGGAAACAATTTGTCTTTGTTCTTTAGAAAGCTGTACCAGCTTGGTGTTAACTCTTAATCTGATTTCTTTACGTGAAAAAAACTGCTACCTCCCTCAGCCTTTTCATTTACTCTGAGTTGCAAAAGTATTAGTTGTAAAAAAAACTTTTTGATTCAAATTACAGCTGCAACTCTTTTAGAGAATCTGAATCAGCTTTGCTCATCTGAATTTTTGCATTTTTGCCTGTTATTTGTAAAATAGATCAAGCTCAGTCAGATTGTAAAGTTTTCTCCATATTTAGCCTGTATTTAAGTCCATCCATCTTCCTGTCAACTCTAAATACCTTCCCTGTCCTTGATGAGGAAAAATATCCTGACCACCACGTTTCACCATGGGATGTTCAGAGTAATGTGTTAGCCTTTTGCCACATGTTTTAGTGTGAAAGGGCAAGAAGTTCTTTTAAGGCCTCATTTGACCAGAGCACCTTCTTCACAATGTTAGCTATATCCCCTGTAGGTACACTGCAAACAGTGCTTCTAATAGCTTTTTTACAGCAACAATGTTCTTCTTGATACTCTTTCGTAAAGGCCAGATTTTTTGCCTGACCTACCAATTTCTTGGTAGGTTTGCACTTTTTGGATGATTAAAAACTCAATTGCTTGCTCCAGTTTTATTTACTTGTGTCAAAATAAATGAAACTGGATATAAATATATGCCATTCAAAAGAAATGAAGAGATATGTACACGTTTGTAATGCTCCTCATCTAGCATATGGTGCTTTATTTTGTCAACAGCTGAATCAGCAAGAACAATAATGTTAACTTTTCAAATTCAGTGACATTTCTAAAGTATATATTAGCTTGAGTGATCGGAGCTTATGGGAAAACAAATGCTGTTTTGTCAGATGATTTGTGGAATTCCATCACATGGCGACCCGCAACCTATTTATCCAGCTGGAGAGCAAGCAGCTGAGACACTTTTCCCTGGAGAAATACCTCACAAGTGTGTCAGTATATTAACTGACATTATGGAGTCAAATTCTCATTTCACAAACATTGTTGTAACCCTAAAGAGCCCATTTCCAACTGCTTTATGAAAATTAGACATATTTCAGTTATGGGTGGAATTAGTCTACCCTGGAGGCACTTGCTTGGTGCTTCATATTTCCCTAAAGCATGTGACGATAATTGTTTTTGAATGATATCTTTGCATAACAAGTGCCTTTCTTAAAAATACTTGTTGCAAATGTAATGTTTTGTTTTGTGTTTTCAATAAAGGTACTTTCCTGAGGTCCAAAAAGACGGCCTTACCAATCAGTTGAATAACCCTGAGGTGGGTGTTGACATCACACGACCTGACACCCTCATCCGTCAGCAGATCATGGCTCTGAGGGTGATGACAAACAAGCTGAAAAATGCATACAATGGAAATGACATCTACTTTCAAGACACAAGTAAGCTTTTGGATATAATGCAGCCAAATGTGTCAGATTTCTTTTTTTTTATTTTGCTTTGGGTGGCTGTCACACTGTTTTTAATTTGTATTGTTTGTTTGAACATTTAAAAACACCTTTTACATTGGTACACATATGAGGTATGTATATTGTTACTGATGCCTCTCTGAACTGTGTATTGTATTTGCTGTTTTGTTATCATAAATTTATACGCTTTTCTTTTTCAATACCTAATGGTCACTTCACCATCTTGGGATAAAATTGCCTTAAATTTCACAGTAATGACACATGTTGGTAAAAGCAGATATCTGCATATAATGTATATACAAACTTAGATATTTACTAGGGCTGTCAAACGATTAAAACTTTGAATCTAATTAATCAGAGGGTAGCTGTGAATTAATCACGATTAATTAACCTTCCTAAATATGACTGAACAAAGTACAATTTTCAGGGTAAATACAGGACAAAACCTGAAGGTGTTGCTTTTCTTTTTAAGGAAATACATAAGGGATGCATTCCACTATCACATTTACACGTGGCCCTTCTAACCTATTAATCTTTCAGCCACTTGTTAAGACAAACTAACTGGTTAACTTTTTCTGAATGTAAAGCTGACCGTTTCTTACTAATTTTGGACAAGCCTGAGCATCCTCTTCATGGGACTATGCTACAACAACAGTGTCTTCAGTCAGAGTTGTTAAGAGTTTCACTGCAACACAGACTGCTACAGGTAATCCTTCCTGCCCACAGCCGTCAGGATCTACAACAACTCCTTGAAGAATTAAACAGTATGAGCTACAGCAACACTTTATTTCGCTCCGGGATCAGTAAAATATTTTTGAATTATGTTTTTCTGAATAATAGAGGGATTATTTGTTTATCAACACCGCCATGCATGAGCAAATGGTGTGACACCGAACATTTACATTACTCCCTGGTTCCCACTGTTATTATTTCTGGTTATCTTGCAGCTGCAGTGTTGGTTAGCTTGTTTGTTAGCCAAAGCTTACCTGATGTGAAGTGATCGCTGCAGATTGTTGCATATTTAATCATCTGCTCGTTCCAATTGCTTCTTCTTATCGCTTGCAACCAAAGACCATACCATACCAGTTTATTTATAAAGCGCTTTACACATGACAGGGCAGACAACCAAAGTGCTTTACGGAGGGTAAGGTATCAACACAAGAAACACATTCAGAGACATACAAAATATAAAACAATTAGTATAGATAGAAATTAAAAAGCACAAAGATACACCCCACTAAGACAGAGTGTACAATAGACAAAGACCTAGAATTAAAACCAGGTAAGTTATGGGGAATTAAAAGCTAAGCTAAAAAAGTGTCTTCAAACGAGTTTTAAAAATATTTAAAGGGGGGGTATTATGCTTCTTCCAGGCACATATTTCCCTTCTATAGCACAGTCCAATAAAATTGTCACCTTAAGTCTTTTAAAAGTCCGTCATATATCCAAATCCACCATAAAGAAATTTACTTACGTATTGGACGCCTTGATTTTCGCCTGTGCCTCTCTAAGACCCTCCTACTCTTTCTGACACTCCCCCTTCAGTTTGTCACATACCGTGCATCATCGCAGCATGCGGGGAAAAAAATCCCACAAAAGACGTGCAGCTGCAGCTGGTGTGTTATAATTACTGCACCTGGGATTCAGCCGGAGTTGTGTGAGGTGGGGAGGGGAGGGGTAGGGGAGCTCTGCAGGGGCGAGGCTCTTGGCTGAATACGTAACGTTGGTGAAGGAGATGGGTGGAAAAGGCGGGGATAGGTGGGAGCAGGCGTTTCAGCAACCCCAAGAACTACCAGCAGAGACTGCCAGAGACTCAAAGATTACTCTAACATGAGTGAATGGGTCAGAGCAACACTTCAGGTATGTTTTTAAGGAGGGAAAGACAGGTTCTCAGGATATCAAGCTTCAGAAAGTCCATTTTGCATAATAGTCACGTAGAACAATAATCCCTACGATCCGCAACTGAGAAGAGACGTCACATGGAACCACAGTTGCAGTTTGGGTCTTCCATGCTGTTTATGTGACAAGCGAGCACTGAAAGCAGTGCAGGTGGAATTGTGGAATAAACAGGGCGGGTCATTCTGTGCATGCGTTAATTGCGTAAAAAAATTGTATTGTGTTAATTCTACAAATTAATCGACCTGTGTTAACGCGTTAATTTTGACTGCCCTAATATTTACATACTATGTCAAAGAATAAACTTTTGTTTATTGTCTTGACATTAAATCTGACTAAACTTTTCCTGTTTTATGTTTGGATTACAAAAATATTTTTTTAAATGCTTACAAAACAATGTAATTGTTATAGGGTTCTTTTTGCAAAATGCATTAAGATATAGTGATGTTCAAGTATGATGTTTTCTCGATATAGACAGTAATACAAAAATTCAAAAGATTATTTTTCTGATTAATTTGCTGTTTTGAAAATAGAGATCATTTTGGTAATCCTAACTGATCTGAAAGAGGAAAGGTTTGGTCAGAAAATGATTAAACGAGGTCATGTTTTATAACGTAAAAAAATGTAAAAAAAAAAAAATTTGGTTTTCATCTTGTATATGCAGTATATATGGCAATGTCAGAGCTGCGACCCTCATGCTGCAAAGCATTTTGATATATCCAAATAATCCATGACAACTTGGTTCATCTGAAAATCAAATTATGTGTGCTTCAGTATCAAAGGTGATGCGATAAAAAAATGTCAAAAACCAAGAGACCTAAAAGAAATCTACAGCTGAATGCCATCAGCATAAAGATTATGTCAGACATTTTTATATTCACTAATAATGTAAAATGAAGTAAGTATGTTAAGTAAAAAAGGAAATAGAGCTCAGAACAGTACCTTTGCAATCCCCACAAGACCCAGCTGTCATTTTAAATCTGATCGTGTTCATATGAAGCCTTAAGCATCTGTCAGAAAGAATATGAAACATTGTTAAAAATATTACTATATTGATAGGATACTGTGATCATTATTTACTAAAACTATGAAATCTAACATTTACCGCCCTGAAAATGTTAAAGAAGACTAAGTAAAGGGGTTTCTGTGCAAATGATATTTACAAAAATTGTTTTAAGAAACGGTTATTGACAAGTTGTTGACCTATAGAGAAGATACATTACATATTCTCTCAAATTTAAAGATCAACTTTGATTCTGAAATCTGAATGATGTGTTCTTACAGTTTTTTGCTCTGCTCTTGTAATTCAGGCGATGAAGGCAGCGGCTCAGGCAGTGGAAGCGGCTGCACAGAGGGCTGCACCACAGACATGTACCATGCTGCCACCGAAACCCCAGTGGTGAGAGCCGACCGGAGCGGGCCTGTGGAGAACTCTGCCCCGCTCAGTGCACCTTCCATAGCCCTGCCAACCATGCTGGCTGTCTTAGCTCTTGCTCTGCACCGACAATGGAGATAATGATGGAGCAACAAGCTAGATATGGACTGCAGGGTTTTTTTCCTTTTCCTCTCCTCTCTGGCAGTTTTTGTATTCAAGCACATTGGAACTACAGTCAAGCAGAGAGCATTCAACCTACCAGCTTTGATGCTGCAGGATTCTGCTCTGAGAAAGAGAGTAGTAATCCACAACATGATTTTCTGCTTTTCCAAAGATCATGCAGTGCCATCCCTAGACTTTATGTTTCATGGTATCATTTCAGTTTCTAAAACAGATCCAACAAACTCTGCTTCAGAGATTTAAAAAAAAAAATCTTTAAATTTCTTTCACATATAGCAAATATAAACATAGGTTTACATTTGGAAAAATATAGTATGCACTTTGAGTTTTTTATTGCAATTTTTTTTTCTCTGAAGAAAATGTTAAAAGAAATGTGGTTAAATTATGCACCTTAAAGAGATACAATAAGCTTATTAAATGTTTTATAATATAAGTTAAAGAAGTAATCGTCATCTAAGTGCAAGAGGATTCGGAAGCATATCTGCTTTGGTTCGAATTTGATTAGATACAACATTATACCAATTATTGATATGTGAAGGAAAGAAATTAGTGAATTTATTTTTTGTAAATGCAAATGCAAACTTGTGTTTCTTTATCTTTGTTACAAGTTCAATCATTTTTGGCCATAGATGCACATACTGTATCATTGTTTTATCCAGAATCTACACAGACTTTTAGATACTAACTAAATCTGTTCAGCGGTGGGCTTGTGCTAAAACTGACTTCAAGGGTTAGGATTAACATTTTATATACTTTGCCTTGCACCAACTCCATAATTTGCATAACAGTCTCATATCATGCCAGTTACTTAGCTTAGCTTCAGCAATGGAGAAACTAGGATAATTACTTAAGAGGGTATTTTTTTCTCTTATCTGCAGAAAAGGCGCCACTAATATGTGGTTAAATAGCTCCATGGTTAAACAACTCTGTTACCATTATGTTAAAGGTCTCATTCACTAAGAAACTGTTTAAAAGTCGCTCTTTTTGAAATACAATCCTTCACTCTGAGTAAGACATGTATGCTGCATGTGATACTGTTGTCCCACCCCCGTTGCATGCATTAGCCACAGAGAGGAAATAGACGGTAAAAACTAGCAAGTCAGAAAAAGCTGTGTTATCTATGTTGTATTCTGGCCATGCCCACCTTGCCTTGTGACCACAAAGGGAAGGTCGTGGCCAGAGAGAGGAAAGCGCATCTTGACTGGTGGAAGCTACCCATTAGCAACTCCACAACATGGCAGAACACAGTGGGGCTTGTGTTATTTGTGAACATGGATCGTCAGCGTTGCATTTTTTAACCAAAAAAGAGGAGCTTAGGACGACACTGTTGGAATTTGTCATGGAACACTGGCAGTGAAGTAAGTTAAGTTAGTTATGTGTTCGGAGTCACCAAAAGAGTTGCATTGCTGTTAGCCAATCAGAGGCGAGACGTTTGCATATCATGATTATTAATGAGTAAGACTCATAATCCAGACGTTTCCCTACACCCACTCCTCCAAAAAATTAAAACAGGTGCGCCAGAGCATTTTTTCCACACAAAACGACTCACAAGGCATTCATTCAAACTAGAGACCACAGCAAATTTATTGAAAAGACGAGAGAATGAGACCCTAAAAGATGTGCTCACTTAATATAGTTTAAAATATAAGTTACTAATCTATTACCACCATAAGAGGCTTTTTGATTTTTTTTCAAGAGAGGTTCTATTGAGGGGTTATGACCTATCAGTATTTCACCTTACGTCGATAACTCTCTTAGCATCTTAGCATTGATTTTTTTTATAATTAACATCTTATTTGAATAAGATGATTATTTACTTAGAGGTCTAGCTATTTATAAATAAGATTTGTTTAGTCTGTGGTCCATAACAATGATCTTTCTACATTAAACGAACTGTGAAACAAAACAGATTTAGTGTTTTTCAGTACAAACCATTGTTATGCAAGTTCACTTTTCAAAAGAACTAGTTCTACTTTAAATTCACACAGGTTAAAACTGAATTAAGTCATGTTCATAGTTCACCTCCTTGATTTTCTGATCGACAGTCACACCACAAACTAGTACTCAATAATTTTTAATTAATTAAAGTTTCCATTTATGATTTCATGCACTAATTAGTATGTTGATTGCTATTCCACAGTATTAACTGCCTAGCATTTGCTGGCTCATTCTCTTTGCTCACATAAACTGTTAGTTTGACCAAGCTACTAACAAAACTGCTCTTATTCACAAATGTCCTTGCTTTAATTGTAAGAGCTCAACATGAGTCTGAAATTTTGACTGAAAAGTAGAAATTCTTGATTCTGCTGTAGTACTGTCAACTGGCAAAATCATCACTCATGCAAATTATCATTGCTGTTACTTTATTTATATTTATCTGGTAGAAGTGACATAATGCATCTAGGTGCAGCTTCAGTCTTCTGCTCATCTTTTGTACATAAAAACTTTAATAAGGACTCTCTGCCAGCCCAGCAGGCTTAGATGCAGTACCAATAGAACTGGTGTACTGAAACAACTCAACATAATCTACATCTTTTACAAAGACAGATAAATGTGTTTATAACAGCCTAAAGCTTACCAGTGCATAGATGCACATATGACAGTCACCAAGTCCTTGCCTAAGAAGGAAAATATCATAGCTCTTTCTGGATAAAACGGCTAAAGTTTGTTTTAAAACAGGCTCCTGATAGATATCATGATGGGACAGTTCATTCTTCTGATATGAGAAACAACTTTGTTCCGAACCTGTTGTTCAAAAAAGTTAATGCCACAACTGTAAACACTAATTTGAGTCCTGCACAAATAACACTGAAACAAAATACTTTAGCAGTTTAAAAAGACTATTGGTTTTTATCCTGCTTTACTTTATCATCAGATAGTTACACTGTTCAGCAATGCTTATTAAATGACTTTTTTCAGAATGTATTACACATACTGTAGAAAGATCAGTTCAATGGGCCAATGCAGTCTTTATTGTTAAAAAAAATAGACATCAATTTAATATAGCTATTTAGTGGACACTGGATACACTGTTTAATGGTTATTGTATTACATCCAGGTAATAGATGATGGTATGTATGTCATTTTGTCTTGACACTCCTGTCAGGAGATCAAATGTAATCTTTTTAACAAAATGGCAGTGCTAGGAGAGCTATACGCTGCAGGTAAGTGATTGATTGGTCCTAACCTCTTAACAGAAAAAATCTGAAAAATCCCTTCAACACCAGTGACTCCGAAGACAATCAGATTAGGAGATTCCTATTGGCTGTCACAATTAAAAGTGTCCCACTAACATATTCAATCTGAATTATAATGAAATTAGACAAAAGTAAAAATTATTCTCATGTTTTGTGTTAACCTACAAGAGCAAACATAAATTGTTGTGCTGCTGTAAACCCTATATAAATTTAAATTAAGTGGCGTGATCATGTTTTAGTGCTGCATCCTCAGAATACTTTGCACATATTTACCAAATATTGTCAGACATTTCATACCTACCGGAACTGCATTTAGAAAAACCTAAAAACATGCCAGTTCTGTGCATATTGAGTAACTGTTCTAATATTTAAATGAGCAAAGAAGAGTAATCTCAGACAGTATTTAAAAATGTCAACTTCAAATCACAAAATTGAGAAGAATTCAGAAGCACATATTACCATACTTGTAGGATGTGTGGGAGTTATTAAGAGAGGCAAGCAGCAAACAGCACACATTGGTGACAGGGAATGCAAAGAAAGACTCCCTGAATTTATCTGGAAAGCTTGAATGGTTATGTCTGCAGCACAGACAGGCTTGAAGCTGACCACAGTCACCTGTGAAATGAGAATCTGTGGGGACCGGACAGGGCTGAATGCTTCAGTGGAGCTCCTCAGTAGAGCATACTTACAGAGAATGTGAG
Source organism: Valencia hispanica (assembly GCA_963556495.2). Lineage (NCBI taxonomy): Eukaryota > Metazoa > Chordata > Actinopteri > Cyprinodontiformes > Valenciidae > Valencia > Valencia hispanica. The sequence continues at coordinate 29,207,414 of OY747707.1, read as the reverse complement.
AGACCTTGGCACCACTGAGGGGCGCGGACAAAACCAGTCTGGGTGTACGCTTCCTGTTCTCTGAGAGCCCGTCAGGTTCATAACCACCGAGCCAACTGAGCATACACATCCACAGAATTAGCCTATGTCATGCCCTTCACAATATATCAAGAAAAAATTGTTGAGCTTTTCAATATTGTTTGAAGTGCTCATTTACATCCACAGCGCAAAAACAACAATACAGAGAAATACGCAAAGTGTATCATTGTAAATTATTCTTTATTCCGATTATTCATCTCACAGGATGCCCTTTTTATGTTTTTTAATCATTGAACTTTTAATATTTTTGCAATAAAAAGGTTAAAACAACAGCTAACCCAGTGCTGCATTACGTCAATTCTTTATAAGTCACAATAATTTTTAGTTTTACCTTGGAGATAAAGAGTTAGTTGAGCAAAGATGCCTTAATGTATTTCAATCATGCAGTTAAGATGATTGCATTTTTGTTTTATTACTATTCAGAATAAATTCTGAATTTTTTTAAAACAGATTTCTCCTTGTTATAACTTTGTGAAAGGTGTAAAAAACAATTAGGGCTGAAAATGAAATTATGATTTTACCATTATACAGTGCCTTGCAAAAATGTGCATACCACTTAAGCTTATTCATTTGCTGTCACATTATAATTACAAACTTCAATGTATTTATGGAGATTTATGAAGACAGATCAACAATAAAAATAATGCAGAATGCAGAAATGTGGAATAGAATAAGGTTGATGCATTTATTTTATTTTTTACAAATGAAAATTTGAACAGTGGCATTTATTTGCATTCAAAATCTTTAAGCCTATTGCCCCTAAATAAAATCCAGTGCAGTTAGTTCCCTTAAAGTCAGATAATTGGAAAACAGAGCACCACTCATCATATATACAGCTGTTTTGTGAAGGACTTAGGGGTTCTTTTACAGAACATTAGTGAACAAACCACATCAGGAAGACCAAGGAACACAGCGTAAGGTCACAGTTGTGGGGACATTTACAGCAGGTTATTAAATAATATCCAAATCTTTTAATATATCTGAAGTACTTTTAAATCAATCATCTATAAATGAATGGATTGGCACAACTACAAACCTACCAAGGCATGGCCATCCACCTAAACTGGATAAGAAGAGCATTTCCTGAGAAGTAGCCTATAGGCCAATGTTAACTCCAGAGGAGCTGCAACACAACTGAGAATCTGATGATGAAACAACTATTAGTTGTCCACTTCACAAGTCTGGCCATTAGGGAGGAGTGGCAAGAGCTAAATACAAGGCACTCCTGATAATGTTTAAGACATATGATCACTTTTGCAAAGCACTGTACATGATTCAGAGAAATCTATGGTTAGACTTAATATCTAAAATGCAGTTTTTCATTCAATTGTTGGATCAGTCATTTTCTAACATCATAGACAGCTCCATTGCTCTGAGGTACGTTTCAGTACTGAGGTGCCTTTTGGAACAACAGGTGAAAACTAGGCCTCCTCTGTGTATTTCCTGTTTGTGAAATCTGCTCTTATCAGCGGTTCAAAGCCTCTGTTTCTCCGCTGACGCAGGTAGAGCACAAAGATAAGGAGAAGCACCAGTAGGCCTACAAAGATGCCTCCCAACGTGGAACCCAGTACAAACACAGCTCTCTCATCTGCATCTGTGGAAAGAAAGGAGAAATACTCTAAAAATCGAAAAGTTTCAGCGTAGTTAGTAGGTAATGACTCATGCTCTAATGTAGAATTTAAAGAGATCATCATTAATCTATTCCATTTATTCTAATTTAATTATTTAAAGATTTATAAACTTTTAAAATAAATAATTGTAGTATTCAAATATTTCAATAATTATTTACTTTTTTGTTTTGTTATGTACATATTTTCAGTTTAAAAAAATTATATATATATAATTTATATACAGTGACATACTTATTTTCTGAATTTAAGCACTTTTGGGCCTAGAGTATTGTACATCTTTACCTCCTATAAATAAAAATAAGTTGTTAGCTCAGTATATTCACTAACCATCAAGGGAAATGGCATAGGAGTATCCCAGCTGATCGGATGTCACATAGATCTCCTCATTAGTGACCGGAGGGAAAAAAGGAACCATGTTGTAGTCCCTGTTGTGACCAATAGGGGCCATCTCATCCGGGTAAGTGGCATTGGATGGAACAACCCTGCGCATCCATTCGTCAAAAATGGCATCAGTAAAAGAATGGAGCACCTTTAAATTTAAAACAACAAGAAAAGTAGTTATTTAGCTTGAATCTTCCAAAACTTGGATTTTTTTATATGCAGCTGAATTCTTACCAAAAAGATGGGATCGTTGGCTGCAGAGTGGGACAAAGAGCTGGTTCCATTGAGCAAAGCATGAACAAGGTTGTGGAGGTTGTCCACCGTATCATCCAGTTCTCCGTCAGGCTTTTCGTACCCTTCAAGTGCGTTTCTGTTCATTTTAAACAAATTAATCAATGACCAATAACTGTCAAACCCAATAAATTTTTCTGTGACTTAATACTTTCCAAATACATACATAACAGAAACTGCTGAGTTTTACCTGAAACTAAAGGAGGAGTTGGTGAAATATGGAGGGCTGTCAAACTCTCTAATTCCCAAGCAGCTTCTGACGTCACTCATGGTAGGCAGAGACATGTTGGTTCTCCCTACCATCCCTCTCTGAATAAAACCCTCATTTGTGCCATTGCAAAGAGTCACCAGACGGTTGTAATCATCCAAACTAGAAGAAAACAAAAAAGTACATTTAAAAAAAAAGGACTGGATCCACATTCAATTGAACTGCTGTTTCGAGATATACAGTGCCTTAGAGAAGTTTTTATGCACTTTGATCTTATTTTGCATTTTTCACGTGACAGCATCAAACTTTAATGTGCTTTATTAAAAATTGTTGTGATCAACCAACATAAAGTTTAGATGAAACTAGAATTGATCTCTTTGACCTACCTACAAAAACTTTAGTGAGGTGGAAAACTAATATCAACCTGAAGACAGAACCATAAGGGTAAGACTTTGTGGTGCCAACACTATGCTGCAGGGATACTTTTTTCAACAGGGACAAAGACGCTGTCCAGAGATAGCAGAATATGGCAGCTCTAAATAAAGGGCAATCCTGGAAAATATCATGTTAGAAGCTGCAAATACTCAAGACTGGAGCTAAGGTTCACGTTACAGCCGGACAGTGAGCCTAAGCTTACTCACAGAACTAGAGTAGAGTCTTTTAGATGAAAGCATTCTCATGTTTTAAAATAGTCCAAACCTAAATCCAATTGCAAAAGTGTGGCAAGACTTAAAAACTAATGTTTACTGATCCTTTCCATCCAGTCAGACTGACTTTGAGCCCTTTTGCAAAGAAGAATGGCCAAGCATATTTGCCTAGGTGCAAAAAGCTGGCATAGACATACCTAGAAAGAGTTGCATTTGTAATTGCGACAATGGTTGACTCAACAAACTATTTATTGACATAGAGGGGGCTGAAATCAACGCATGCTACACTCAAAACGTTTTTGTCAGAAATGTAGAAAACTATTCTTTTTCTTTCACATCACAGTTATGCTCTACATTGTGTTCTTCTTCCTCTATGATGTGGGTGTTTCATACAACCTGGCTTCCAAAAAAAAATTAACATCTGTTTATGTGAGACTAATGTCTGAAATCCAGAAGCCACGACTCCCTTGCCATGCTGTGGCTAACACGTTAACGCCACAACTTTGTCTTTTCTTTTCCTCTCACAGAAAGTCCTCAAACACTCTGATATTTATCTCTGCAAAAACGCCAGCCATTGGATAAAATGCACTGAAGTTTGCGGTTGTTGCATGACAATGTGAGGAGCAAGGCACAGTATTTTTCTATCCATTGTTATGCTGACCTGTTGCACACCACCCCCCATCTGGAGAATCTAGACTGGTTGCTGATGAGGAAAGGGTTGTCTGGGTTCCTGCCTCCAAGCAGAGAGTCTGTACACACATCACACTCACTCTGTCCTGTGGCAAAGTTCCAGTAAGGAATCGCAAAGTTCTCATTACCCGTCAATCTCTGCAGAAAAAGACGTTATTAAAATATTTGCATAAAATTTTGTAAAGTTGTACCAATGTTTGACAGATAGACAGACAGACAACATTACCTGAAGCTCTCTTTCCAAGCTCAGAAGGTGGTACCTGTGCCAGGTAATGAATGCTGGACCTTTGTGTGAGAAATCAATGGCTTTGAAGGGGCGACCAGGACCTGCAGGAAAATTAATATACTTACAAATTAACAACTAGCATGATCTCACATTTATTTTATAGGACAATGAGCTGAAATAGGCATCAAAGTGTATAGAATCCAAATCAGTCAAAGCAATTTTAAATCAGTCAAGTTCAAATGTAATTATAATGTGATACAGAAAAATATGGTTGATTAATATGCAAAATATTTGGAGCAGTCATAAAAGATGAGCACAGCTCACACATTTAAACACAGTAGCTGCTAAAATTATTTCCAGAAAACAAATATATGTTAAGTATTATTCTTCATCAGATTTGTTCGAATTCTTTTGAAGGAAGATGTTTGCAAACCAAGCCAATTTTTAGATTTTAAATATACTCTTCTGATGGAGAAAATGATACTAATAACTAATAATAGTGATTATTATTCTAGTAGCAGCAGCCTTTTGATTGTATTTACATCTCGACTTTATAAAATACTGGTAATATATTACAATCTATACTAGCTGTCATTTTGTATTTTAATACAATTAAATCATTTTAGTAAAAGTAGTTTTGTGCTCTTTTATACATCAATAGTCATACGTTGCAGCAGTACTCACATTACATGTACATACGCAAATGTCTCTTTCTCATTACAATAAACTGTAAGTCAGTAACCTTATGCAATAAAACATAGATTGATAAAGAAAAATGTAGATATAAGAGTTGATTTACCTAATAGAGTGTCTCTGACTGAATAGTAATGTTGCCAGACAAAGAAGTCATAGATGGAAATATTTGCAAACTGTGGCTCAGTCCCGTTTGGTCCCAGCAAGCCCAACCAGTGCTGTGTGGCAATCATGTAATCTGGATGGTTGGTGTTCTTAGCCAGATCCAGAACATCCAGAAACTCCTGGAGTTCCTCACTGGTAAGGGAGTGGATGTTCTTCCTCACCACAGGAGTTTTTGTTTGGTCACAGTTTAAACCAGTCCAACCAAACTTACACTGACCACAGTTATAGCCAGCAAAGTTACCTGCAGCACAGAAAAACAGCTGTGAAATACTTGTCATTTAAGGTGTTTAGGATTTTTTTAAATACAAATTTCTTTCACTCACCGTTGCATCGGCAAGTCTGATTGAAGAACTTCGTGGGCCACCTCTCTCTGTCATCAACATTTCTGAGTCTGTACGGTCCCCCCCAGGGTTTGGAATCGACTCGCACAGTGTTGCAGCTTCCTCTCCCTGACAGAGAACCGCAGACGTTGGCAGGATCTGAGCCCAGAGCAGGGCAGCACTGCTTGGACCGGATACCCTCTACTGTGCAGCAAGCTCGAGGAAACTGAGCTCCTGCAGGGTTAACACAGAGCAGCAAAGACACAGTGCCGAGAACCAGCATGAGCCTCATTTTGCACCTGTTTGTTTTTTCTGGTAAGTAGTGAAAAATCAGTGTGCAGATCAACCGGTCGCTGTAAGGCAGTAGATTTCTTCGCCCCCCCAAGGAGTGTGGAATCTCCCTCAGCCACGGTTTGCTGCTGTGTATCTTCAAATTAAATGCAGTGATAAAGTTAACATCTATGAAAATATCACTTAAAACCAAATCATGTTGTGCTGCAGCTGGTTGCATGCAGATTAAGAAAGCCTCTAATGTGCATTCTTGCTTTTGTAGGGCTGGGGAGGATTAAGACATTGGTCTTGTGATGATCACCTGACAGCCAGGCTGTGAGTTGCAACAAGATCTGGAAGAATACCAAGAAACTGCCAGAAGGGACTATTATGTTGAATAACTACTGTGTAGTAGCAGAAGACAATGTGATGTTTGGATGTTCTTTGTGGTCGAGTCTTTTACCGTCACCAGGAACAACAAAATAAAATCAGCTTTCAGATCGGTGCCCCCTCTGAGGATGCTTGGAGTTCTGAAAAGGGCTTTACATTTCAGCCAGAAATGTGTTATATTTTTGAAACTCATTGCGGTCCCTTGTTCTTAGCTCTTTGCTTTTCATCTTTTCAAAAGTGGAAGTTGAAGACCTAACAACCCACTGGTTTACTCGTTGTTTTCCAGACATATAAAGTACTATAAAACCTTTTAAATTGAGCTCTATAAGGGTCGGATGTAATCACTTAAACAAACTCAAGCCAATACAAAAAACAAAACCAGAAGGTTGGGAAGGGGGCTTTGTGCTGGGAGTCAGCCTCTGAGCACATGACCGCCTATATGATAGCAGGTCAGATGCCTAGTTTCCCAGCCATGCCATTAAGGTCAGCAATGCTCTTTCAAAATTCCGTTAAAAAAGTTCTATTTTCTAAAGTAGCGAGTAATTCTTTAAAAACCCCTTTGAACTTTTTTGTACAATTTGTCAAATGTATGTATTTTTGGGGGGATTCTGTGGGATATTCGAAAACAGACTGTTCAATATTTCTAAAGAGGAAGTACAATGATCAATGTTATTTAAAGAACATAATCTGAAAGTTTGGCATGCACTTGTATGCAACCCCTGTCTTACTCAATACTGTGTTGAACCACCCTTCTCTGCACTTTGAGCAACAGGTGCTTTGAACATTTGGATTCAGACATCTGGGCTCGTTCTTCTTTTCAAGTTAACTCTAACTCATTCAGATTGGATGAGACCATCTGTAAACATCAACTTTCAAGTCTTGCTACAGTTTATGCATTTGATTTAGCAAGATAGCAAGAGAAGTCCAGTTGCCTTTATTTTTTAACTATCAAGACTAATATGTCTTGACTCCTGGGTGACTGAGAATCTACACCAACACATTTGATTTAGGTTTGGACTTTGACAGGGCCATTCGATTGTAGCTCAGCCATTCTGGTTGTCTGGATCTTTGTAGCTCATCCATAGTTTACCATAGGCACATTTGAAAGGCCTTTTAGTTTAGGTCCATGACCACGTCTGGGTAGGTTTAGAGATGTGATGTGCTCTTTTGACTAGTAAATGATGTTTTTTCGACAGTCTTCAGCTTTAAGCTTCCCTACAGCTTTATCCCTAACATATCTGGCATTGTTCTTTATATTCAAGATGCTTTTTGTCCTCTGATGTTTTCTAACAAACCTCTGAGGCCTTCATATGTCTGTGTTTTAGGGTCTGCATTCATAACCTGTAAATAAGTTATCAAAATCCCTCCAACGGCACTCAGACTCATTCAACAAATAATATTTGATTCTTCTACACCATACCTTTAATGACCAATTTGAATTGTGCTAAGTAAAAACAACATGATTATTTGCTAACTAAATTGCTGAATAGATGCACAATTCTTGGGTTTTGATTACATTGTTTAACCAACTTCTTTTAAAATAATATTTTATTTTAAAAGAAGTTATAAAAGTTATTATTATAAAAGAAGATATAAAAGTTAGCTCATAAAAGGGAAAGATGAGATGTTTTTACTGTAGACAAAACATGTGGTATTTCCCTTGAAGGGGGGGGGGGGGGGGGTCTAAAATTCTAAAGTAACAATCAACTATCTACTGAATAAAGTAAGAAGTGAACTTATTTTTTTACCTACATTTTAGAAAAGTGCTTATAAATAGTAGGAGAAATACAAAAAGAAATATAAGACACTGATTTGTCAATTGATCTGTTTGTCTAGAATTAACACAATGGGCTGTCATTGTACTTAGAGTGCAGTAGAAAAAATATGTTTTTACTGTGTTTTTTTTCTTGGAAATTAACAAATATTATAGCTCAGTCATGTGGAATCTTGGTAACTGTCTGTTTCCTACTTTTCTAAAGGCAAAAATGTGAGTCACTCAGCCTTTTCTCGAAAGCTTTGATCTTCAAACTCTTGAATAATATTCCTGGTGCATTCCAGGAATAAATCAGTCATTGGATTAGTGTGAGTACCATTAAGGGGAGTCATATGCTGTATCTACAATTTATTTATTCTGGATTTGAAATTATTTTTGATGTATTTGTTAATATTTATTCTTATTTCTTTTTACATTATTTTGGCTATGTATTTTCATTCATTTATTTGGAATTTTAATTTATCTTTTCCTATTTACAAAATTTTCTATATTTTTGTGTCATTTACAGGGTCATAGAATCAATTTCATGTTTGTTAAAGTAATATATTCATAAAAGAGGTTTAGATTTTGATTAAGACCAGTAGAAACTGCCTGTGTGCTAATTGGTCAGGCAGATGAAATGTCAAACAAGGTTTTGTATTTATACATGTTCATACATCTTGTTAAGAAAACGTTTTGCAGTGTTAGGTATATCTGGGAATATAACAATGGAAGTTCATGAAGAAGGACAAGTAGGACAAGTTACAAATTTCTGAAAAAAAAACCATAAAGGGAAAAAAACAACAACAACAACAAAAACAGGTTCTATAAGATATGTAAATATTTATTGTCTTTTTTCCTGCATAGATTGATAATTTAAAGTGTGTACAAAGTGTCCTAGCTGTCTGATATTTTATTACCTGGACAGCACGTTGGTCAGCTGTTGTACGTAGTGTTACTCCTCCAATGTATATAGTAATAGACAATGTAGCCCCCAAGAAACCGTTGTATTCTTTTAATACTAGGTTTAAACCTTCCTTTTATGATAAAACTTGAAGTTAGACTAGCTTAGATTATCCTGAGTTATCTATGCTGCTATAGACTTTGACTGCTGGAAGACATAATTACCATGATTACTACTTTTCCTTGATCTGCTTCTTCCTTTTAAAACTCTTCAGTTATGGATTATCTGCAATTATCGATGCCATTAAGTTTATGTTCTCTCTATCTTTAGTATTCTGGGGGGGAACAAAATATAATATAATATAATATAATATAATATAATATAATATAATATAATATAATATAATATAATATAATATAATATAATATAATATAATATAATATAATATAATATAATATAATATAATATAATATAATATTTGGGGCTGTCAGCCTTAACGCGTTAATGCAGGTTGATTAATTAGTAGAATTAACTTGATCACTTTTTTAAACCCAATTACAGGATGACCCACCCTGTATATCCTACAATTAAGCCTGCGCTGTGTTCAGTGCTCCTCAAATAAACAGCATTGCAGATCCGAAACTGCTTTCACGGTTTCATGTGAATGTCTCTTGTCAGTCGCAGGCCAGATAGAGGCATTATCAATCTACGTCACTCCCTGCTCTACTGCGCGTTTAGTCTGCAGAAAGAGACATGATCAGTTGTTGTAAACGATCAGAGGAAGCGATTAGAACGAGCATATAATTAAAAATGCCACAATCTGCAGCGATAACTTCACATCAGGTAAGCCTTGGCTAACAAACAAGCTAACATAGCTAACCAACACTGCAGCTGCAAGATAACCACAGATAATAACAGTGGGAACTGTAGTTATGTGAAGGTTTGGTTCCACACTCATATTGATAAGCAAATAATCCCTCTATTGTTCAGAAGAACACAATTAAATTCAAAAATGCTTTATTGATCCCAGAGGGAAAATAAGTGTTGTTATGGCTCATACTATGTAGTTGTTCAAGGAGTTGTAGATCCTAATGCCTGTGTGGAGGAAGCTTCTCCTGTAGCAGCCCGTGTTGCAGCGAAACTGTTGTAGCCTCTGACTGAAAACTACGGTGGCCCTGAAGTGCAAACCACATCAACAAATCAACAAATTCAAAACTACAACAACAAATCGAAAAGCACTACAACAAATTCAAAAACACTACAACAAATTCAACAAATTCAAAAACACTACAACAAATTCAAAAACACAACAACAAATTCAAAAACACTACAACAAATTCAACAAATTCAAAAACACTACAACAAATTCAAAAACACAACAACAAATTAAAAAACACTACAACAAATTCAAAAACACTACAACAAATTAAAAACTTCAACAACAAATTGAAAAACACTACAATATTAACAAACCGGAAGAGGTGGGTACCACTGTGTCAAACATGAGGCATCACTGATTGATGATGGAGCCGCTCACCTTTTCAAACGGAAGTTAACTGTGTCCAAATTCAGGGGCTGCATCCTTCGAAGGACCCGTCCTCCTCGGTCTACAGAGGACGGGTCCTTCATAGACCGGATGTTAACGGCTGTGAATTTGGACGGTCTAGCCTTCAAATTACAGTTTTTGCCCATTGCTTGAATACTATAGACACATGCTAACCAAAGTAACATAACTTGAAGTTGTTGTTACTATACCTTAAACAAAGTGTAACCATACCTTAAACAAAAGCGCTGCTTAGCACTTTAGTTGCAATTCTGTAACACACTTGATCCTTTCTGCCACACACTTGCTCCTAGACACTACACACTATTTCATACATAAGACACTTAGTTCAAAAATGAAATCTCAGGGTACCATTGGGAAAACACATCAATTAAAAATACAACACACATTGGTTAATTGAAAAGGCATAGACACACACCTGAAAACACTTACTTACAAAACTGAACACCAATCAGCCAGCTACAAAAAGGCCCCAGTTAAGCAATTTTGAGAACTTTCCATGCATGGAGGCAGGGAGAGCTAGAGGCAGAGGCAGAGGAAGAGGAGGACAGACAGAGAGGAGTACAGAGAGAGAGAGAGAGGAGGACGTGGTCGAAGAGGCCACGCAAGGACCATTATTTCGGATGACATAAGGGCAACTTTGGTGGACCATGTCATAAACCATGGCCTGACTATGAGGGAAGCTGGGCAGAGAGTCCATCCTAATCTAAGCCGCTTCACAGTTGCATCCATAATAAGGACATTCCGGCTGGAAAACAAGTATGTCTTCAACTCTCTACTCAGACTGTATAGAGTATTTACAGTACTGTACCATATCACATTACTGTATCACATGTATTGTATTCCAGGGTGGCTATGCTCCTTTTTCAACAAAAGTGGTAGTTTTGTGAAACATACCTTGATACAGTAACGTGTTGAGATGTTTCAGTACTGTGTATGGTAAATACAGTAAAGTTCAGTATACACCGTACTGTAAAAAAGAAGCAGACGAGAACAATTTGTGGTTGCATTTTTCTACAGAATGGCTAGAAGACCTACTGGGGGTGGACGCCAACGCCTGTTCACCCAACAGCAGGAACTTGCCATAGTGAACCTAGTCAGAGCAAACAATGCAATCCGTCTCCACCAGCTACAGCAACAAATACTTGCAGATAGGCAAGTATTCAACAACATGAATCGAGTAAGCATCACAACTATCAGACGGATCTTGGTAAAGCACAACATGACCATGAAGCAACTTTACAGGGTCCCATTTGAGAGGAACAGTGTCAGGGTCAAAGAACTTCGACATGAATATGTACAGGTAAGTGTTTTAGTCCTTTACATTTACAATAAAGAATGGGTGCAGTCCAGTAACAGATAAATATGTACCACTGGATTAGAACCATATAGATGCATTCAGAAAGCTACACAGGTACCTGTGTGGTGGGATGGGTCGGTTCTGTGTAGTGTATGCGTGTGCTTTGAGTAAAGCCATCCACAATATGTATTTTTCTTTTACAGAGAATCTTAGACATGGATGGAGCTGCACAGCCGCATGAATGTATTTACATCGACGAGGCTGGATTCAACCTTAGCAAAAACAGACGACGGCGACGTAATATAATTGGCCAAAGGGCAATTTTGCACGTCCCGGAGCAGCGCGGGGGAAACATCACACTGTGTGCTGCCATAAGTCTTCGAGGGTTACTGCACCATCATCCCAACTGGGTCCCTATAATGCGCAACACATAATCACATTTCTAGATACACTTCATGATGCAGTTGTACAGGATGGACCAGAGCAGCCCAGGTTTGTTGTTGTCTGGGATAATGTTAGTTTCCATCGGGCTGCTCTGGTCCAGAACTGGTTCACCAACCATGATCAGTTTGAAGTTCTGTACTTGCCCCCTTACTCGCCATTTCTAAATCCTATAGAGGAATTTTTTTCCGCTTGGAGATGGCGCGTATATGACCGCCAACCACATGCCCGTATGCCTCTTCTGCAGGCAATGGAACAGGCCTGCGGAGACATTGAGGTGAGGTCAATCCAGGGATGGATTCGGCACACAAGGGGATATTTTCCCCGATGCTTAGCGAGAGAAGACATTGCTTGTGATGTTGATGAGATCCTGTGGCCAGACCCCAACAGACGGCAGGATCCATAAGCCCACTTGCGCACAATTGTGTTTTTGTGTTTACAGTAGTGTATTGTTTGTTTTTATTTTTGATTTAACTGAATTTACTGTGCTGTAAAATATACTAATGTAATGATTTTGAAAACAGTATTTATTTTTTTGGTTGTGAAAACATGCCCTCTGTGGAACTGAATAAAAACACTGAAAACAAAAGAATGCAGTTTTTTAGATAAAGTAGACTAGTGTGTTGCTGCTAATCTGAAAGTGTATTCATATGATGCATGTGGATATCATTTTGTCATCAGAGTGACATTTTGACAAAGGATTGTTAGGTTTTGATAGCGGAGTTTCAATTTGACATAGATGTTAAGGCAAAAAGCACCTCAATGACCCCGCTCACCCACTCTGGGAGGATTTTATATTACTGCCATCAGGACGCAGATACAATGTGCCGAAATACAGAACCAACAGATATAAAAAGTCACTCATTCCATGTGCAATTAACCTACTTATGCCTCCCTGTAAACTTACATTCTTAATGACTGTTATTGTTGTCTTTTGCTTGTTTTTGCTCTTGTTATATGTTCTATGTTCACTGTCGACTGCTAAGAGAATTAATTGCCCCTTTGGGGATAATAAAGACACCTTGAACCTTGAAAGAAAAAATAAAGAATTTATATATATATATATATATATATATATATATATATATATAGACACATCTCATTTCTGCACACAGAATTTTTAAAATGAACTGAATACTAGAAAGATGTTATAATATAGTATATAAGTGTGTACATTTGACCACCAGTCATTCAGCTCATATCCATGAAGCTAGCTGAAATTAACTTGTAATTCTGAAGAAGTAAATAAAATAACTTTACCTGGATATGATTACCTCTCAGCCAGAGATATAAAACGTGCCGCAAACGATAAAACTGCTGTATTATGTAGAATTTAAAAAAGTCATTAAAAAAACTCTGGAAGATTTCTTGCTCCATTTTTACCAGCTTGTGTGTAGCGTTGTCACCGTTGCTAGGCGACAGGACATTCTGGAGGTTGGGGCGGGAATTACAGTCAGTTTTTGCCTATTGCTTAAACACGTTTTGCTAAATTTGGCTCATTGTGTCAAAACTCTACACACAAGCAAATAAGACAAAACACTGGGAAATAAACCATTAACATCTATGTCAAATTGAAACTCTGCTATCAAAACCTAACAATCCTTTGTCAAAATGTCACTGATGACAAAATGATAGCAAGTGTGTTGCAGAAAGGATCAAGTGTGTTACAGAATTGCAACTAAAGTGCTAAGCAGCGCTTTTGTTTAAGGTATGGTTACACTTTGTTTAAGGTATAGTAACAACAACTTCAAGTTATGTTACTTTGGTTAGCATGTGTCTATAGTGTTCAAGTAATGGGCAAAAACTGTAATTTGAAGGCTTTGTGTTTTTGTTTTGTTTTGTTTTGTTTGTTTGTTTGTGTTTTTGAATTTGTTGTAGTGTTTTTGAATTTGTTGTAGTTTTTAATTTGTTGTAGTGTTTTTGAATTTGTTGTTGTAGTTTTTAATTTGTTGTAGTGTTTTTGAATTTGTTGTAGTGCTTTTGAATTTGTTGTTGTGCTTTTGAATTTGTTGTTGAAGTTTTGAATTTGTAGTGTTTTCCGATTTGTTGTAGTGTTTTTCGATTTGTTGTTGAAGTTTTGAATTTGTTGTAGTGTTTTTTAATTTGTTGTAGCACTTTTGAATTTGTTGTAGTGCTTTTGAATTTGTTGTAGTGCTTTTGAATTTGTTGTAGTGCTTTTGAATTTGTTGTAGTGCTTTTGAATTTGTTGTAGTGCTTTTGAATTTGTTGTAGTGTTTTTTTGATTTGTTGATGTGGTTTGCACTTCAGGGCCACCGTAGAAAACACTCTCTTGTTGTAAGATTGTTGTCCAATATTAATAAGAAATGGTCAGCTTTACATTCTGAAAAGGTTAACCAGTTATTTTGCCTTAGCAACTGGCTAAAGGAGGGGGAGCTTAATTGGTTAATGATTTCTTCTAGGTTTTTTTAATTCATGGAATTCTGACATTTTCTCTACATTAGTGTTGAATGGGGATGACAGTGGTAGTGGGTTTAGTACTGAGGTACAGACTGACCGTCTAATTGTTAGAATCTTTTCAGTGAAAAAGCTGGCAAATTCATTGCAGGCCCTGGTATAATCTAGTTCATGGGCTACTGTCATTGGAGGATTAGTTAGTATTTCCACTATTGCAAACAGAGTCCATGCATTGTTAATGTTTCTGTTAATGATTTCAGAGGAGAAAGATTCCCTTGCATCTTTTAAAGTTAACTGATATTCGTTAAATCTCTCTTTGTGGATCTCACAGTAAACCTGGAGTTGAGTTCTCCGCCATTTTCACTGGGCACGTCAACGCTCCCTTTTTTCACTTACCAGTGGATCACTTGTCCATGGAGACTTCTTTCTACCTGAGACTACTTTCACTTTAGTTGGAGCAATGGAATCAATGATGTCTGAGATTTTCACGAGGAAATTATCTACCAGCTTGTTTACTGAGTTGGAGTAGGTAGATGAGGGGGAAGCGGTGGGAGGGTAAATGGCTGCGGATGTTCCCCCGAGGCTCTCTGCTCCTGCGTTGGTCTGCCTGGGGCTCCTGTGCTCTGGGGGTCTTTTGGATTCCTATGACTGATCTCCTTCGTGTCGATTCCTGGGAGGCGGATTGATGGCTCCTCACACCAGCTATTCAACACTCATATGGAGAAACCTAAAATGCACCAGCATTCTCATACACATACAATCAATCAATCAATCAAACAAACTTTATTTATATAGCGCTTTTCATACAAAATTGCATCACAAAGTGCTTTACAGATTAAAGCACCACAACCCAACCCAACTCCCATGCACACACAGTTAAAAGCAACAGTGAAAAAGGAAATTGGGCAAGTGCAGATGAACCATGCAAGGAAACGCCATCAGAGGAGCCATTTGCACCGGCAGCGGTAGATCAACAGCAGCAGCTGGGGCACCGACACAGGGCGCCCAGTGGTGGCAAGGCCAAGATCCACCCACCCAAGCTCCACCTGGAGAGCACCCAGGCAGCCACAGCCGAGGCAGAGGGTTCCCACAGAGGAAACACTGAAACGGAGATTAAGATAACAAATTAAAATATAAAAATAAACAGTAAATAAGTGTGAGATTAAATAGTAAAACACTGGTAAAAATGTAACACTGACAAAATTTAGAATCATTTAGTGTAGAACATTGATAAAGTTTATTCAGGTAAAACATGCAGAGCCATTAAGCAGATACTAATAAATAATGATCAATTAAAAGCTAGGCTAAAATGGTGAGTCTTGAGTATGGTCTTAAAAACATGAACGTTCTCTGCGGCCCTGAGGTCCTCAGGCTGCCAGAGGAGTGCAGAGACCACGAAGGTTTATATAGTAAAAACAGTTCTGAAAGATAAGACCATTAAGGCACTTAAAAACCATTAAAATAACCTTAAAATTGATCCTAAGACACACAGGGAGCCAATGCAGTGATTTAAAGACAGGTGTAATGTGCTCCCGCCTCCTGGTCTTCGTCAGGACACGTGCTGCTGAATTTTGTAGAAGTTGTATACTGGATATACTCTTTTTGGGAAGACCAGAAAGCACAACATTGCAGTAATCAATTCTACTGGTGATGAAAGCATGCATCAGTGTCTCCGTGTTGGCCCAAGAGAGAATGGGGCGGACTCTGGCGATGTTCTTTAGTTGATAAAAACCAGTTTTAGTAATATTTTTAATGTGAGGGATAAAAGTCAGCTCAGACTCAAAAATCACCCCCAGGTTCTTCACTTGTAAAGAAGGATTAAAAAACGGTGATTGTAGTTTTGGTAAAGGTTTCTCTCTCTGAGCCTCAGGGCTGATGACTAAAACTTCAGTTTTGTCCTGGTTGAGCTGGAGAAAGTTTTCTGCCATCCAGGATTTGATGTATAAAATGCAGTTAAAAGGTGCATCCACTGGCCATGTTTAATTAGGAGACAAGGAGATGTACAACTGTGTATCGTCAGCATAACTGTGAAAGTTAACTCCATGTCTTCCGATGACACTGCCAAAAGGGAGCATATAAAGGTTAAAAAACACTGGGCCTAAAATTGAACCCTGGGGCAAACACACACACGCACGCACACGCACACACATGCACATCCACAAACACAGGTGTGGGGATTCCGGTGTTTACAGATGCATTCTTAGGCTTAGGCTACCATTACTAAATCTTGTAATAATTGGTACCATGAGCTTTTCAGTGACGCTATTATTGTATTTATATATCTATTTGTAGGTTGTGGTTGTGTAGTTCCCAGTTTTCATTGTTTGATTTGTTTTGTCTGGGGGGGTTTTCACTCTCCCTGCTGTCCTGCGGGTGTGGAGGCAGACTGGGTTCTTTTCTTGTGGTTTCTTTGTTCCCCTTCCTCCCTTGTATCTTCAACTTACCCTCACCATCGTAACTTTTTTTTCTTCCTCTCTTCATCTTCTTTCTTTCTTCCCCTTTATTTTCCGTCTCTGTGTCCATAATATAAAACAAACTTATATATATATATATATATATATATATATATATATATATATATATATATATATATATATATATATATATATATATATATATATATATATATATATATATATATATATATATATATATATATATATATAGCAAAAGCCGTAATGCTTCACTTGTGAAAGTAAATCTGTTGAGCTTCTATTTGGTACTCAGACAACAATTCTGGGCACCACACTGTCAGACAGGGCATGTTAAAAAACAACACAAAGAAAGAAGAATAAGTTCAAAGGGCGACGCATAAATGTGATTGTGGAGTTCAAAACAAAAGTTCCATGGATCTCTCCTGTATTTCCTTTAAAAAAATATTTTTTGGAATATTAATTAATCATGATTAATTCACAGCTACCCTGTGATTAATTAGATTAAAATTGTAATCATTTGACAGCCCTAATATTATATTATAATATTCTAGAATAGTTCTTATCAAATAGTTAATCTCTTATAATAAAAAGCAGAGCAAGCAGGGACACTGAAATTATAAAAATGTTAATATATTTACTGTTCCTCCACATAATATTTTTACTACAGCATTTCACAGAAAATCTAAATATTTCTTTAGTTTCTGGTGTTTTAGGATTTTCCAAAAAAGAGGTTTGAAGCCTAATTGAACCCTAATCTCTATTAAATGACAGGGGGAAAAAGTACAGATTAGCCACTCTAATTCTCCTGTTCTTCAGGTATAATATACTAGGCAAAATTCATAAGTCTTTTTTTCTTTTATGGTTAACTTTACTAATTCACCACCCCATTCGTACTGCTGCTCCTACTATGCCACCCCAAAACTTTATTTTGACCTTTCCACTGATGGGATGTTCTCAAATGTATTTTTTTCTAAAGTTTTTACTTTGAGATTATACTGAAAAATAATTGTCCATCATGGGATTTATCACAGGCTCTTGCCATTGTTGAAATGAAAGTTAATGCCTGCACAATCAGAAGGGACTGCACAAGTTTAACTTCCATGAGAGGTGTGCAAGGAGGAAATTTTTACTCTTCAAGAAAAACACAAAGACAAGACCAAGGTTTCCAAAGAGAAAGTAAGCAAAGAAGTTATGTATTTATCTTATTTGGACAATATAGAGAACATAGGATTAAGCTCAGTTAATCAGGTTCTTGTCCAAAAATAAACAATCAGAGTCAACTTCAATATTGGACAGTTCCTTTTAAGGACTGAATTTAAAAACCCTTTATGGGAGTCTTGCGTTTTTAAAAATACAAAAGGAAAACTGAAGTTGTGAAACTCACTGTACTTTAGACTGAACAGCGTCACTTAATAATTAACACAAGCACTGCAGCTGTGCTGCATTTCCCCAGTAAAACAATCATTGCCTCACAGAAGTTTCAGTCATTTCAACCATTTACTGAAAACAGCCCCTTCAGCACTAAGATTTTTTCTGGAATCCGTTATTCCAACTGAAACACAGGATGGTGCCAGAGAGCCATCAGGAAATAATAGGTGCACATAATGGCACACAGGACATGATTGTGAAAGTTAAATATGTTACTGCTAGGAGCTCTTCAAGCATGTATAATAAAATCTTGAACATTCATTACAGTGGAGCAGAACCTTTTAAAAATATAAAAAGAAGGAAACAAACATGGAAAATATGTTTGCATATTAGATAGTAGATTAAATCCTGTTTAATCTTTTGTAACTGGTCTTTTCACATAGAGTTTTAGGTATTCAACTGTCTCTGATTCATCATTGGGCTGTGCATGATAATCCACCAAGCTCTGAATGAGTACTTATTGAGTATTGAATCCATCCTTTATTGAATCCATTGAGTCTTTCAAAGAAAACTGCAGATGGGTAGCAGAATCATGCAGACAGAGAAATGTTTCCATTTTCTTTGACAACAGGTGAATGTTGCACTTAACACTTATACCACTCTGGACATGTTTTATATCAGCAACATTTTGCCTTGATATTACAGGCCTTTTACATTTTTAATTGAGGGCACTTCAAATACATTTCCAGAGAACAGCTCTCTGTGTCCAAATTGAAGGTGAAAATTGCAATGTTCTTGCTGGTTGTATCATTAACAATATGGAACTTGAGGAGCTATTCAACATCCGCTGCTGGGCTTTTGGGGATTACTTATACATATTCATATTAGGTCTTTTAAATCAGCCCAGAGCAAATGTTACCCAGTGCAACAGAAAACAGAATGCAAATCTTGTTGGTGTTTAGTCATGTCTTCTACTGAGGTTTTTAAAAATGTATTAATTTATTTTAAAACAGACCAGATAAAAATAAACACAAAAAAGATTGATCTGCTTTATTAAAACAGAATGTACATGTTTTTACAATGGTATAGTCATTAGATTATCTAAAAACAAAATACTTCATAACATATTTATCAGAACCATTTCCTTTAAGAGACAGCTTTTTTACTTTAAGTTGATATTTTATGATGAACTAAATTTAATTGTAATGGGTCACACTCAATTGTATTTAATTGGTTTTAAATCCAACTACACAATTTGAGATTATATGTGTTGTGATTTGACTCAAAATAAAAAAGCTATTTGAATTTGAAAGTGTTTTAAAGACATTAGTAAATTTTTTACTTCATTTGTGGTTTGTCTCCATGAGGTTTGCACAAATTGTGCTAATTCTCTTTTTAAACATAGCTCGGTCATACTGAGCTGGAAAACATCTGTTAACATCAATTTGCAGCTCTTATCACAGAGATTTAGTTAGAGATACTTCTGAATATTGTTTGTGCTTTGAAACCCATCAATATTGTTTGATCTAATTTATTCCATTGTGGCTCTGACTAAATGTTTATTGTTCTGCTGGAAGGTAAAGCTCTGCCTTGGTCCTGTAACAGCTTTTCCTCCAGAATTACCTTACATTTAGCTCTATTCATTGTGCCATCGACTCTGACCAACTTCTCTTTTCAGGGTAAAGAAAACAATCTCCATAGCATGATGCTGCCATCACAATGTTTGACTATAGGAATTATGTGTTCAGGTTGATTCTTTTGTTTTGCATGTAGGCCATACATTTTTGTTTCGGTCTTCTTTGATCCGAACACCTTCCTTCAAATGTTTGTGTACCATGCATAGCTTGTGACCACCGCTACACAGAACGGCTTATGGTTCTTTTTCAAAAATGGCTTTCTTCTTGTCACATATTTGTAGAGAACTAATTGTTCTCCTGCTGACATATTTTTCCCTCTGAACTGGGGATTTCTGCAAGTTCTCCAAAGTTACCATGGGTTGCTTTGCTGCTTGTTTGATAAATGCTATCCTTGCTCAGCCTAGCAGTTAAGGAGGACAGCATTATCTAGGTAGATTTGCATATTTTTTTCCATTTTCCAAGGATGGGTTTAAGCAGTCCTCAATGATATTTTAAAGCGTATTGTTTTGTAGTCCCCCCCTGCTTAAAACCTTTTTTCTAACTTGTCCCTAATCTGTCTGGTGTGTTCCTTGGCCTTCATGATGCTGTTGTTCTCTGATGTTCTACAAACAACTCTTGAAGTCTATGGTTGTAATGTGATACCATGTAGAAAAGTTTTCTAAATGTTTTATTTGTAAACATACAGTTTATTCTATAATCATTCATAATTTTGTCTCTGATTTATTAAGGAATCTAAATGTTAGATTTTTGATTACAGATATTTTAAGAGCAATATGACTTCTGAGTAATTTTAAAGTGAACACTAATTCAATTCTTTTATCCTTTTGTGTTGCCATTTGCGTCTCTACTGCCTCTATAAACACTCCGAATATGACTAAAAACAATCCATCCATTAATTTTTTTAATGTTTTGCTGTCATAAATCTTGTGCTTCTACAAGCAGTTTGAAAAAGTTCCCTATTGTGAGGTCACAATAAGCAGAATTTGCACATAACTGCCCCTCACCTGTGAAAACCCACCCTTAACCTGTCATACCCACTCACCAATTCCAATTCCATGCCATTCTCATGTGTGGCCTAGAAACCAGATGGGTGGGTGTGCTGCAACTGCTAATTTGCATAAAATGGACAGAGCCCTCTAAACAGCTCATTCTGAAAGGGAGTGAAATTGTCAAGAATTGAGATGGTGAGATCACTTCATGTGAGAGTGATTTTGTGTGAAGAACTTCTTTAACATGTTTTGTAAAGGACCATAACTGTATTACAACCTTCTTAAAAAGAGGCATAATATGTCCCTTTTAAAGCTTTATGGCATTTATTATAATAAATACATAAGATATTAGTAGGTACATGGTTTTTCTGCTTGTGGCTTTATTAAGAAATAATTAAATTTCACATTAAGGTCTTGTGAAAGACGCATAACTAAAGTTTTTTATTTCTTCTTTTTAATGAGCAAAAATATGCATGTACATAACTAGAAGAGGCGTGAGTGCAGTGCCTATTGACAATAGGAGGGGGGCAGTGTTGCTGTGTCTGTTAGATTTTGCCTCTCTGGAATGATTGGCTTTAACAGTTTGCATTTCCTCCACCAAATACGCCATGAAATGGTCTAGGATTGGACATCTTTGTACTTTAACTGTCACCATTTCAAATCTCAACCATGCCAGGGAGTGACTGACAGCATATATACAGTAGGCTAGGCGCTATGCAGCCGTGTGAAATGAGCCGACTGAATAGAGTTTTAATCCTCTTTAAGACTCCTATCCATATCAAAATTAATATCTGGGGGCCACCTATCCTTCTGCATTAGTTTTGTGCACGTATAAACCCACTTCAGAATTATTCACTGTAAAATAAGATTAATAGTTATGCTGCAAAATTCGCTTTAGGTAAATTATTTGGAAGATCCCTGTGATATTCTCATTACACTGTAAAGCCAATTGGGGGACAAGCAGCATGAAGGAGAGTGTTGTAGAATAATTGCCATTAAAGGTCAACATGCGTTCAAATTGACGGAGATGCTATCCGTTTTCATCAGAGCATATGGGAAACCTATAATGCTCATTACATGCATTAAAATGGTTCTGTCCTAATTACTAATCAGTCTCTTGTACTATTAGAGATGGAAATTAAAAAATACAAAACAGTCCCCGGGGCATCATTCACTTAGAATATATTAGATTTTCTTTTAATAATAGTGTTGGCATTTAAAAAAATTAACATTCTCAACTTGCAAAACTTTGCCAGATATTATATGCTAAAGGCGAACATGTCACATTTAACTTATTTAGAGAAAAATCTTTACTTCTTACTAATTATTTGTGACTTCAACAGAGCATTGTGATAAATTTTTGTTCAGCAAGGCTTCAGAAACACAAAAAAACTATACTGTTTATTTCTCTGTGCCCCAATCAGAACTCTTACTAGACCCCTTCAGTGATTCTTTCTTCAGTAATTCCCGCCCACCGCTCTGGCAGCTTACCGATTTACATTTGAGCATAATGCAAGCATTAGAGGAGGCACAAGGCAGCCCTGATAAGTTACAAAGTGCTGCAGGGGTAAACCTCGTAAGAGAGGGTTTGGAGTTATTTACAGCGTTCAAATCCTTCAAGAAAAAATAAAAATTCCCTGTCTGGAGAATGAGATTGGGTTTTTTTTTGCAGCTGATGCTTTGCACACAAAGCAAACAACAATGACATATGGAGGGTGTTTTAGCCGTAAATGACCAGATGACATTAATTCTAATTGACTGATCTCATCCCCATGCTTTGGACTGGTTTGTGTGATGCTGCTCGGGACACAAGGGTCCCTGTCAAGGCAACAAAACAGAGACACTAAGGCTTCCTTAAGCATGAAGTAACGCAGAAAAAATATATTTTGACAATTTAATTTTCAATGAGGCACTACTTATAGTACTTGTTGTCTGGCATTCTCTTTTCAGAGATATGTTTGGATTGTACAGCTCTCATAATGAGAGTGCTTGGAAATTGCAAAGCCAATACAAAGAAGGTTAAAGGCAATGGAATTCTTTCTTATCAAAAATGCTTTCTGTACAGTTGTTCCATTTGAAATGCATTTAATTGCAAATAGAAAAGAGGAGAGAGAAGGCCAACAAAGCGAGAGGCTGAAGCATTTTTCTTGTCTTCTTTGAGTACACATATTCAAATTCGAGCGGGCAGACAATGAGGGAAAGGAATCGTGCTCTGAATAGCCTCTCTCTCTCTCTCTTTCTCTCTCTCTCTCTCTCTCTCTCTATCTCTCTCTCTTTCTTTCTTTCTCTCTCTCTGCTTCCTTTTCATTCCCAGGCCAATCCACAGCTTTCGTCTTCTCTCTGTTGTCATGGGCGGGCTTTTTCATTCACGGCTCCAACTTTCTTTGCCACCACAGAACAACACAGCAGCTGCACACAGGTAGTTGCACATTATCAGATTTGCACATTCATCCTCTATGGGAGTTTTCATGTCGTACAAGGAGTCCTTGTTGTTCTTTTGCTACTCATCGCTTCTCTTATCCCCTTTTCTCTTAAGGTCAGGCCAAGTCTTGACCTGGGATTCTTTTTCCCACTTCTCCTGCTAAAGTGCTTGAAGTCTGTGCCTTTTTATGAGGCAGGCAGGCAAAGAATACCCTTCAAAAAGATATGCTGACAGTCTCATGGGCGCAGGAGAAGTTGAAGCAAGAAAGTGCACCCTTCAAACTTTCCAGTGCAGCGCAAGGAATTCTATTTTTTTCCCCAACAAAGATTTATACATATTTATACAAGCCCAAGTACTGATAGGAGGCTGGTAGAAGAAAATCTTGGAATTGCAGAGGTAAACTATATGTAAATGCCATAAAGTAATAGACTTGTAGTGCAAATCACACCATTTTATCTTTAATTTTGCTTTCGTGCCCTCCCCACTCCCTTTCCCACCCTCCCCCCATCCTCTTTCCTCTGGCTTAAAGGTGCATCAGAGATATGCATTTAAGCATATTCAGAACACGGGGCGTGAAATTAAATGTGTGGCAGAGTGAGAAAAATATACAGACGCTTGGAGATGCCTTAAAAATAGTCATTTATGCAGATGTAGAGGAGTGAAATCATTTGCAATGGGATGACCCTCTCTCCGAGCATTTCTCCCCCGTCACTGTTCTTCCCCCCTAATCTTGCGCTGTATCTTCATTTTTCATTGAACTCGCCAGTTTGCTGCTAAGCAGCCTTGTAGATAAGGCAAAGTGCTAAAAGGAGACGACAGAAGGAGCTCAGTGGGCCCGTTTCTATTGCACTTTCACCCAAGGCAATGGGCAGAATTTAACGGATTCCTTCCAACATATGTTTTTGCCAGATAAGTAAACAGTGTGTGTCGGAAATGAAAAAAAAAGCATTTGCAATTTAATGACATTACAGCTCCCAGCTTAGCCCGCCGTGCTGCGAGGCGAGGAGCAGAGAAAGGGGAGAGCGGAAGAATGGAACCGGGTGTCATCAATGTTTTTTTTTCCTTCTTCTTTTTCCTCGCAAGAAGCAGTACTGAATTCTTCTTATTCTTTTCAAACCCCTTCCCCACTCCATCCTGTTCCTGCTATTTTGTTCTCTTGGCCATAGTTTCTGCGCCATTGTTGCAATGAAATTATCTATTATTTTATTCAGAAAAGTTGCTGTTTCACCTCTCTGCAGCATCTGATTCTCTGAGGTTAAAAGCACATCTGCCCTGGCCATGGGTGCTCTCTCATCAACCACCTCCCATTCCCTCCTCACAATCCCCTTATCCTCCTTTTGTCTGGCTTCATCAAAGTGCAATAGATGTTTGGCACAATAAAGAAGAACAACCCTCCATGTTGTCACCATATTTACACCTACAGAGAGAACGGGTGATGATTTGAAAAGAGAATAACCTCAGAGGCTATATTTCAGTGGCAGTAAGCGATCCATCCATCCCGTGTGAAACTCCCCGCTGCCTGACAGACAGCTGCCTTATTATAGAAGGCTAATTGTGCAGCAAAGCAGATTATGAGAGTGGTAGGATGTAGTCCTTGACCATGTGCTAATGTGATGACAACTTTGGGGATGCTCTAAGCAAAAGGCGTCGCACGCCAGGGCACTTTTGGCACAAGCTATAATCTGCCTTTGGTATTAACTCAGCAAACCGGCTTGTTTGAGTATGGATCACTCATTATATTATTTCTTTTTTTTTGACAAGAAAGCTTTATATTCAAAGCGCTTTCCTGGTGTTGATCTCTCATTAACCATGCTATGTAAATGCACTGGCAATCCCAGTGTAAGGGATACGTCACCCCCAGGCCCTGAGCTCGCAGAACCATGTTAAGGAGAAGATGGGGCAGGAAATTTGGGTCAGTCGCCTTCGCCAAAAACTTGAATTTCAGGTTTTGCTTAAAGCTCCCTGCTCAGCTTTTCTCCTCTAATGTGTTTTTTGTTTGGTGATGTTATGTTTTAAATGTCAGCCCTGGGGCCGTCCAGCAATTTAGCACACACAATAAACCCTGTTTCACTAATGCTTCCAAGTCTTCATGTTACCTCTGTAATCGCTGGCGGCTGCAACATTAGGACTGCATTGATTATATAGAAAAAAATGGTTAGATAGGGTCAGAATAAGGTGCCCTGAAATGTTTTTACATCCTTTGAACCTTTTTACATGTTGTCACATAATATAAACCTAAATGTATTTTATGAATATTTTATGTGATAGATTAACCGAAGGTGGTGCATAGCTGTGACGTGTAGGGAGCTATTTCAAATTTCTTCACAAATAAAAATCATAAAAATCAAAACAGACTTATTTTACTGGAATTGCAGTTGCAGATATTTGATGTTTGAATTTAAAGCATTATATTGTGTATTTGGTTCTATGTTGAGGGTCATTCTTCAGCTAGAAACCTCGACTGAAGTCTCAATCTTTTGCAGCCTCCAACAGGTTTTCTTTCAGGACTACTATTTTGCTCCATCCATCCTCCCATCAACTCTGACCTGCCTCCCTGGCTGTGCTGAAGAAAAGCATTAAAGCAACCTAAGGGTGCCAACACAATGTTTCACCATAGGAATGGTGTTCAACTTTTTGCTTGCTTTAATATAGAAAGTACTCTTACATCAGTTCTTTTTGTTCTTTCTGTGTCTCTGCTCTGTCTTCTTGAACCCCCAGACGGTCGTGGCAGACGGCCACTCGTACTGAGCCTGGTTCTGTTGGAGGTTTCTTCCTGTTAAAGGGGAGTTTTTCCTCTCCACTGTCACTTCATGCTTGCTCAGTATGAGGGATTGCTGAGGGATTGCTGTGGTTGGAGTCTGCATAAATGGGGCACAACCTCAAGTCAATGGCACAATGCAATCTGGTGGGATGTCTTAAATAGATAACTTTTAAACTGATTGGAATGTTTGTATGATTGTATTGAAATGACTATTTTTTTGTAAAGTGCCTTGAGATGACATCTGTTGTGAATTGCTTCTATATAAATAAACTGAATTGAATTTTAATTAAATTGAAATGTTTTTACTGTCCACACAAACCATTTTCCATTGGTGAGGTTAGAGTTTGGTCTGTCTCTCTGACCACATCACCTGTGGTGGCTGTGTGTCTCTCTGCTTCCTCCTTTTCCTCTGGTTATGTTGAGCTTACTGGGCTATGTGGGCTGGGCTGTAGTCTGAAACAGCAGTTGTTTATCATATAAAGTTTATCAAGCACTCTTCTCTGTAAGATTTTGGAATAGGCAAGGCAAGGCAATTTTATTTGTGTAGCACACTTTTAACAACAAATTGATTTAAGGTACTTTACATGATTAAGAGGTAAAATAAAAGTAGCAGTAAAAGCCAGACAAAGCATATAAAGTAAAAACAGCAATGAAGCAAGAAGCATACACAGATACATCAAGGCATTACAAAGCATATAATGTAAAAACAGCAAGAAGCATACATAAAACATGATACATCAAAGCATTACTCAAAGGCAGCTCTAAACAGATATGTCTTTCGTTGTGATTTAAAAGAACTCAGTGAATAAGCTCTTTTGATGCCTGATTGTCAACTATGAGTGGAAATTGAACTCACCTGGAGCTATATTGAATGCTCTACCAACTTACATCTCATCTCCCTGTGTTTCAAAGATATATGTCTATGGCCTGCTCTACACAGAGACAAAACGGGTAAAGTTTCAAGAACAGAGTCTGTAAAATCGGCACCACAATATTTAAAACATTTGCCCACATGAATTCACACAAACTGGCATAAATTGCAGTCCATATGCCAGGCCTACTGGTGGCACTGTGACATTGCCAGAGAAACACAGAAAAGAACACTGAGCATGCGCAGTCAACCCAGTGGTAAACACAACAAATCTAGTTTCAAATGAGAGCTTTATTCAAAAGCATATGGTGTCTGTGGTTCTCCGGATCCATTTTATCCTCATGGTGATAGAGGGAAAGTAAATCATATTCTAGGATCCATAATAAGGTCAGTATTTGCTTTATTAGGACTCCAATATCGTATGGCGCCATGTTTGTTTACTTTATCACAGAGTGCACATGCGTGTTACATATAGGAATGGGCTGGCGACATCATCCACTCAAAATAAATGTCAGAGAGCCCATAATCACAGAGACAACTGAGCTGGCATTGTAAGATTTCTCCATTCTGGGACCCAGTATTAAACATGATCGTTTATGGTGTCCTGAAACGCCCCCTTCTTGTGGATGAGACATCTATTTGATTAAATATCTTTGCTGCTACAACTGGCTTCATCTCCGTGTAGACAGGGTCTAGGCCTAACCAAAAGCTTCCAAAGGATATATTATTTAACAACAAGCTGCTCCTCCTGCAAAACCAAAATCCAACAGTAACTACCTGGATTAAGAACTTTCCACCATCACCTGGACCACCATCTCAAGTAAGATTACCACATCTCACCTGTCAGCCCAACACCTATCTGCTCCCCTGAATCATATGCTGATCTTCTAGATTCATACTCATCTCAGTTGAGAACCAGAACTGCAGCCTGCAGGACAACAGTCCCCTTCCCAGGTAACCCTACTGAAATGCCAAATAAGAACCACTCAGAAATGCCTTGCCTTTCTGGAACTGATCTAACTTCTGCCACCCTCTTCCCCCCAGAGCTTTGATTCTTCAAAATAGAAAATTTATTCGTACATTAATGGTTAAATTGTGGCACAAATGGCTTGCAGCAGACTGTAAATACGACATTTTATGAGATTCTTCTTGTGACTCTCCCTTAAAGGCCAGAATGTAGAGTGTGCAATAAATAGTTGTCCTCTATATAGATTTACCATCGAAGCTGTGGATCACTGCAGCTCCTCCAGAGTTACTGTGGACCTCCTGACTGCTTCTTTGATTAATCTGCTCTACGTCCAGTTTGTCAGTTTAGGTTGATGACTATATGTTGGCTGGGCTGTGTATGTACAAAATCTGAGCTCTAAGAAGTTATTCAAAGCTTGGGATGTTGTTTTATAACCCAACCCTGCTTTAAACATTTTCCCAACATGTCTGTTGTGTCCCTTAGTCTTTAAGATGTTGTTTGTTCGCTAATGTTCTCTAACAAACCTTCGATATCATCACAAAAACGGTTGTATACTGAGATTAAATTACACAAAAGTTGACTCTATTTCCTAATTGTATACCCTCTCAAGCCAATAATAGGTCGGGCTGGATTTTCCTAAGGGGTTTAAGATTAAATGGGCTAAAATACATGCAAGCTGCACATTCTATATATTTTATAATCAAACGGGAATATGACCATTATGAGGGGTTTGAATACACAGGAACAGCAAAATCATGCGATTCATTGTCCTGTGTGGGAATACGTGTTGTCAACTACATGCAGCCAAACTGACTTATTTATCTAAAAGGACCTGACACTTGACACTAGATCTTTAACTGAATTAGCTGTCAGGATACATTGTGCATCAAATTAAGGAGGGGCAAAATTTCAACTTGTTTACTCATTTTTCTCACGCAACAAAGATCCAACAATCCGCTGTGCTCATACATCTGTTTGCCTGACAAGAAGATCATGCGGCACGTGGTACCAGAAGTGGAGTCTTGCCGCAACATTTGGCTCGCTGCATGGCTGGCACGGTGAATGACGCAACAGGAAAACCAACCTGACAGCAGCAGGCATCAGCTCGGCATTTCTTTTGCGCCCTACATACATAAATCTCTTATTATTATTGCCGCGCGTTAGCGCTGTATATTTTTACACCTGTCTCTGCCAATATCAAAGAGCAGAGGTTGGCTTTAAAGACACTCTAGTTCATTTTAGTCTGCTGTATGAGTTTATATGTGGAGGAGAGAAAAAAAACATGGAACAGCAAAGTTTGATTCCAATCTGAAAAGGACTGTCATAAAGCACCATTCTACTTGACCCATTTTATTTTAATTTTTTTGCAAACAGCTTTGGTGTACATGAATGAGCAAGCTGAAAGTTTGTACTTTTCAGCAGATGTGTCATATGTGTCAGGCAGTTATTTATTTATTACTTTAAATTGAGGATGCTGAATGAAACTCAAATTTTTGGGTGGGGAGGGGGATTTCTGCAGCTGAAAAGAAAAGGAGGAAAGGAACAGGGATATGTCTCTGTCTGCAGGTACTTCAGCAGCTCCCAGCCTTGTATCGTCTTTCTTAGAGCAGCACGCTGAGAGTGAAGGTCAGACTTTTGATTGCTTTTCCTCTTTCACATCCTTTCATAGATATCTTTTCTTCCGCCACACAAGCAAACAAAGCAACTATAAACGTCACGTTCAAAAGTCATTACCCTCAGAGCAACCCTTTTTTTTTGTGGTAACAAAGAACATGGAAAATGTCCACAACACAGTTTGTCTCGAACTCAAAGAGAGATGCTGTGGCTAAAGAGTGCAGGACGTATGAGGTAGCCCTGTGTGTGATGTGTAGCAGAACCATTTATAATAGATTTGTTCTGAGGACCTCCTTCGCATCACTTCCCAATTAGAGGATGAAGTCATGCTCCTTCATCAGTATAACTAATGGCACGTTTCACCAGCCGGGCCTGTTTTGAGATTAAAGGCATGTTTTCTGCTCGATGTGATAAGGTGCCCACACAAAATTACCACTATGCTGTCATCAAGGTGCATACACTTGCATTCTTTGTATTTTCATTAGGTAGGCATCTGTATGGTTGTTCCAGCGTGTAACGCAGTGAGTGGGGGGGAACTGACAAGTATAGATCAATATTCATAAAGAGCCATCCACACTTGCTGGCACACCAAGAAAAGATGTATAAAAAGCCTTAAAAGAAATGTACATGTTACTGTAGTGGGACAATACTAAAAATCATACTAAAAACTTATGATAGCTGGAAACTGTAATGCATGATTTCTAGTGTCACTGCAGTTTCAGTTTGTCAACAAAGGCAATTTTTTCTTTGGCTACTTTTCAAAATGGGAAAGAAATTAGCTATGAAAAAACCCAGAGAGAAAGAAGCTGCTTATTTGTCTAACTCTACTCTATAACTCTATAGGAACTAACTGAAACACTGGACTTTGTTTAAATGAGATGAGGCAGATCCACCAGGTGTGTTTGTCCCATACAAGGAATGCCCAAAGGTTTTTTCCAACTTCCCTCTTAGAGAACAGAGTTTGATATTGTAAGACCCCTTTACAACCACATTTAGACATCAACAGGTGTCTTTATGTGGATGGAGCGATGATGTCTGATTCAAGGTTGATCTACAGAACTAATGTATAAGTGTTTTTAAGGAATCTGAACTACATTTAATCATCTGCAGTTCAAAATCTAAATGCAATTATTTTACACGGAGCAGAGATTCTTTACAATGTAGTTTCAGATTAATGGACAATTCAGTTTCTTTTAACATGTTTTTTCTTTTGTGAACCAGATTGAGATGAATGTAAAAATATCCTATTTTATGTATGCACCAACCTTTTGAAATGCTATAAGAATAGCTACAAAAGGGAGTTGTGCAAAGTCTGAACAACAGAAGTGCCAGTAAAAGCTGGTTTCATTGGAAAAAAATATGTCTCAGTTTGGAATATACTCACACTGAGTTAATTTGTCGACATTAAAGGTTTAATTTTTCTATTAGCTTCCAGCATGACATCATGCTACTGCATTAAAAGATACATTTCTTATATACATATATACTTGTTTAGATATATTTGCTATTTGTCCCAATTATTATGGAGGGTGCAATAAACAACTCTTACTAATTTAATCTACTACAAAAATATTGTATTTTGACTCCTAGGCAATGGGACAAAACAATTTAGGAGGAAAATTAAGACAAGGTAAGAGCCGACTGACGAGGAAAGACAGTTTGCATAAACGTATTATTCAGTATCCAACAATTTCTGTATGCAAAGATTAGTTCTGGTGCCACATATCATTCGGAAATGATCTATTTTGTTGCTGTTAATTAAAACAAGTCTGTAGAATTTGACTGCTGCACCACAATGTCACAATAAAGTGTGGGGATCCTAAATCAAGCTTTGCACACCATAATCCTGTTAAAATGTAATAAATAATCCCTCTGCATTAATGTTGGCAATATTTCATTTTAATAAGTTCGAGTGGAATTGAGAGAGAGAGAGGGGGGGGGGGGGGGGGGGGGGGTGTTGATGGCTCTACAGCTCACTCACCTAAGTGTGGCTGTGAGTGCGCAGGAGGAAATCATTCCTTCTCATTAAAGGTGCAATCTTCGAGCCCCGCAGATCTTTGTTGTAATAACTGGAGAAAATAATCTCTTTCATTGATAGGCACATGTAGCTGAGAGTATGCCAAGTGACAGGTACTTATCTTTTTTCGCCTGTGTCCTGTGTTAAAGAAAGATATAATTCTTTGCGACTCTTCCTCGGGGGCATCGGCTCTTCAACGTCATTATTTCTACGTACCACAGATGTATTTTTTTTCTCTTGAAAACCTGAGAATTAATACGAGAGCCAGCGGTCATTTGGAAATGGAACAAAAATGTCATGTCAGTTTTAAGGAACATTTGTTAAGGCTGCTCGCTGACATTATTCCTACATATTGATGGATACAGAGAATAATCTCACGCCTCGTCCTATAGGTTATTAACTTCATGATTTGAGTGACTATTGAGCATCTATGTGATGAAAAATTTAATCTTGTCCAAAAAGGTGACTTGTGTCCCACTAAAACAGGTAAAGTATTCTCAATTTGTTTTGTTTGCTAAATTGGTCTTTTTTGAAGATAAAAAAAAACTAATGATAAATTAAATTCCTCTAAAACCAAATACAGCTCCAAAAGTGCAGTAAGGTCTTTCAAACAGCAGTGGGAGCTTTAGAGTCAGAAAACGATTTCTCACTTTGAATATTAGTCACTCTGCAACACATATTCACATATGTTTGCTTTAGTACACCCTGAAATTGTTTTCGCTTATATGCAGGTATATGTTTAACAATTTTTATTTAGTATAAAGTGTTATCAATTTATTAAACTTTTTTAAAATGTAATTTTCAACAAAATATGTATTTATTTATTTATTTATTTATTATGTATCTCAAAATCTTAAATGATATTTTTCCTTTGCTCCTACGTTTTTTTCTGCTCATTAAAAAACTGCAGAGGAAAGTGGGGCCTCTTTTTTTCTACAAAAAAACTAAGGTATGAAATGCTCTATTGCAGAGATAGTAAGAAAACAACAACAGTGGGTTTGTCAGTACTTAAATTAAATTATCTCTCTAATTCTGAACGATATTAGGTTTGTTATAATATTTAGTATGCATTAGAACAAAAAAAAAAATTTATACATATGTATACAGGACATATCTTCTCAATCAATAGTTCATCTTTAATTTTTCTAGTTTTATTCTCAATATTGTAGATTAATACAGAAGACATCCAAATTCAAGGATTACATATGGAATTATGTACTAAACAGAGAACTAAAAAGCCAGAATATGCACAAATATGTACATTTTAGATTCTTCAGAGTAGCATTCTTGGCATTCTATCAATCAGTTTCATGAGGTTGTCACCTAGACATACCTATATTTAACCTTTATATAAATATATTGTTATGCAGGGAAAAGTATCAAACACAAAGCAACCAAACATTAGCATCTGGAATTACCTATCTGGAACATCCCTTCAGCATTGTACATTTGTGGATTATGCTCTGAACCCGAGTCTATGCAGGGAAACCAATCAATTTATATAAACTCCATCACTTTTGACAAGGGGGGAGGTCAAATAGCCCTCACTGTGCCAGAAAATAGTTGATTACAGCAAAAAGTGTTGTTTATCTGCAAATCTCTCTGCATATGAATGATTAATAAAGTGTTTCTCATATGATGTTTAACCAAATGTTGGGGGTGCATGTAAAAAAGTATGTATCCAAGCTTGTATGTATAATTTTGATCATGTGTGATGCATATGCAGAAAAATATGCAATGATTTCAAATTTGAAGATATAATTCCTTTTTTCGAAATTCATTAAAGCTGTTTTTGTGTAATACAAAATACTGAAAATGTGTCAGTAAAGACCAAAATTATTACATTCATGCCTATCATGACTGTAAGAAAACTTTTCTAAACACTGCAGTAAAGTATTAAAATAGGATTTCCTCAAGTTCAGTCAGGGTATAAAATTTCTTACTGATTTAAAGGGTACGTCTCAGATCTAAATAAGAGTTATAGTAAAATATCAACGCTATAGCAATTTACTTCAAAAGTGTAAAGCCTGATGTTGTGTTAGACATTGTCAGTACAACCATTTCACCTGAAGGACTCACCTCAGCAGCCTCTCCTCTCCATCTAACTTCTTGCCCCCCAACCTAATTCAAGCATTCCCTCTATGAACTCCAGCATGGGTGCATTGACTTATTGCATTATGTACTATTAAACAAACTTGGACTCTCTTTAAAGCGGAGTCAGACTTCAGAGGGCTGTGTGGGATGTTTATGGGGGTGGACTGTACAGTACACAGAGATTTCTCATTTCTCCAGGTGACCTTGGGCACAGCGACATGTACGGTTTTGAGGCTTTGATTTGCCATGTTGAGGTGTTGCGGAAAAGGTGCAATGCAAGATAATTTTGGCATTTTTCCCCCTCCTGGGAGCATAGAGAAAGTAAGAAATACAGCAGTTCATACTCTGGAGATTACAGGTAATATGACACACAGCCTTCATAAACATTCTTGACCCAACCTGATGATGGAGATATTGCTTCAGGAGAGACTTTTCACACTTTGATTTGCCTAAAATGAGATGGAGTAGTCAGTGATCAGACTCTTTGAGGTTCCTTGCAGAGAGGCCAGGGCTGGCTGTATCTGTCTCCCAGCGTTTAACACACACTTACACACACACGCAATGACAGCCAGGTGAACAAGGAGCAGACTTCTCCAAACAAACTGAGAAAACATCCTCAAACAAGATGATATTGATGTATTATTCATGTCTGAAAAAAATACTGAAATGATCCATCTCAGGCAATTGAAACCAGGTGATAATCCACCAGCTTCCAGGGGTTGGCCCTCTGGCGCATTAGGGATGAGCAAACTATTGTGCATCCCTCTGAGGTCAACATGGTTGAACTGGTGATACATATGTATGTTAATTTGCCTAATCTCACTTCTACAAATGTCTTACAGGCACATAAAGGGTTTAACACTGAAATATAATGATATCAGGGCATCAGGCAGGCGGCTTATGAAAACAGGAGGCAGCCGTTGCTTTAAATCGGTTGCAAAAACCTCCATAGTGACTGTCGATACATAAAGTAAAACATAAAGTATATAGTAAATATTTTTATAAATAAAAAACAAATGAAACTTTTTTTTGTGAAATCTCATCCATGATGCATGTTTAACAGTTTGATGATTTAGTCATTGGCGATGTAAAACCAATTTTGAATGCTTATAATCAGCTATAGGTCAGACAAACGTGCAATGTGTTA
Organism: Valencia hispanica; assembly: GCA_963556495.2. Lineage (NCBI taxonomy): Eukaryota > Metazoa > Chordata > Actinopteri > Cyprinodontiformes > Valenciidae > Valencia > Valencia hispanica. The sequence goes on along the minus strand of OY747707.1, from coordinate 29,172,725 downwards.
AAACTGTGACAACAATATTAAATTGTTATTTGTCACATTATTACAAATATTTACAATCTTTTAAGGCCATAGAACAATCTACATGAGAAATGCATGCATTTACGATGGACTGTAGAAATTGTTTTTTAAATTCTAAATGTGAAATTTTCTGATTTTGTATTTTTTTTAAATTAAATTCAGTATCATAAAAAAGAAATAATTCATTTTAAATAATGAAGTTTAGAGAGAGAAATGTAAATTTAATATAAGCTACCAGATCTTAATTATATTAAACTAATAGATTTCTATAATTAAACATAATCCTAATGCCTGTAAAATAATTTTATCCACTGCCACCAGAGAAACTCATGTTTAATCTTTTTTTTTTACCTGAATAATTATGACTGGTTGGATTTATCCAGATGTCTATCACCACACAACTACTTCTTCTCATCTGCTATTCAGCCACATTAGAAAATGTTTTCATTTTGTGTTGATGAAGAGCAATCTGAATCAAAATATAAGAAGACCAAATTCAAAGTGTCAGATCCCAAAATATAGGCTACCCTTATTCTAAGGGTGTAAAAGAGTCAGATTTATTCGAATATTTATAAATAAGACAATCACAAAGGAACTGCAATGTTAGCATGGATCTGAGTTTTTGTCTCTCAAAAATGTTCCTCCAAATTGTTTTATTATTATTTAAAAGTTTTTTTTAAACTTTCTGATAGCTGCATCCCCACCTCTCACATTCGGTTCCCATCTAACTCCCCTACGGAAAAAAAGGAAAAAGAAAAGAAAAAACATAGCCTATCTATTCAAAAGCCATTTAGTCCATTTCTTTCTTGGCCGGTAAACCCATTCATCAATTGTTCTGGCTTGTAGATTGCATTCTAATGCTAATCTAGCGTGTTAAATATCTTTTTGTCCCCCTTTCACCGTTTTGTCATTCAGTTTATCCAGTTTTGGCCACCCATTTTATTTATTTATGCGCCTGCCTCCATTCATGCGCTCATGTATTTTTTATTATGTTGTTTCACTGTCATGCAGTGTCAACTCACTCCATTCAACGTGGGCTACTTGAAGGGTTCGGAGGGACAAAGCGTGTACACATTGCACCGCTATTCACTCCGGCCAGCTGGATCGGGTGAAAAAGAAAAAAAAAACCTTGTGAAAAGAAATCCTCCACAATGGACACAGAAGAAGTGGACAATGCTAACAGTTTTCCAAATACCACTGATTGCTTTCATCACAATGAGGGAAAGCAGCCGCTTTTGCTGAGCTCCACTTCAACAAACAACACTCTCACAAAAACCTCCCAACCCATGTTTTGTTCCCAGACAAAACCTCCTCGACCATCTAAACGCTCCCAGAGCCGGAGGAAAAAAAGGAACTTCTTTAACCCCTCCCTCCTTAAGAAAAATAAAATAAAAAGAGAAGAAAGTAAAATAAATGCGCGGAAGTTGTAATTCAACTTCTTTTGCACTATAAAACCGAATTTTGGAGAATATTCAATTTCAGCTATTCAAATTATTTTGGCTTTAGCCAAAGATATTAGTTTGCACTTATTCTTTTCAACAATGGCTACTAAACCCTCTAACAACATTTCATTTTGGTAATAAATTCCACTAAAAACATTTTGATTATAATTTTACTGAAAAAGTTTGTTCAATCAGATTTTTTCTTCTCACTGTTTATTGTGTTGGGTAAATCTTATATATTCATGTGGGCTGCGTTTAAAGTAAACTCATTGACTGAAACAAAATCAAGAACAATCACAAGAGTTTGGGCAAAGAAAATACATTACTGAAGTAAGAATCTATTTTTGAATCAAGCTTTGCGAGTTTAGCGAAGGTGCTAATGCTAAAGTCAAACTTGCTAGCAAGCTGAGCCCGAGGTCAGTTTTTGCAAATGAACAGCACATCTTAGCTGTAACGGTCAGGGAGAAATTTTGCATGTCAACTTGTTGGGATAGATAAAAAAAGTTTGTATTCAGCCTTAGCTAGTTTAGCGACAGTGCTAACCCAAAAGATGAACTTGCGGTCGAGCTGAGCTTCTTGACTCTGAAAAAGTCATTGCTAGTTAATAACAAATCTTAGATGTGGTTTGATGGTAAAGGTCAACATGCAAGATTTTAAGAACAGATTTAAAAAGTTTGTATACAGTTTGAACTATTTTAGCTATATTGCTAATGCTAAAGTTAAACTAGTGAAAACTAACAAGATGGGTTGCTTAACCTAGAGGTTGGCTGATCATTGCTAATGAACTTTAGTTGTATTTGTTAAGAAAAAAATTCACAAGCCACATTTTAGGAAAGATTTATTTTCCTTTTTGTATTTTGCTAACATTTTATACCTTAATCAGAAATAAATTCTTATTTTTTTATTAACTGTATCACATGAGAACATACCAAATATTCTAAAATGATCTTGAATTTAACAAATTTACTTGAGTAGGTACATTTTAAAAAATTGGATGAAATGGAACAGATGTATCTAGGTGTCATGTAAATCTGTCCAAATAAAAGATGTGCATTAAGCATTATTAAAGCAACTTTATGGGTTAAATTTCAACAGATTATTTTTATCCGTGTAGAAAAGGCTTGATCAGAACATTTTGAAAGATGCATAAAAGATTCATCCATATTACTGACATTTCTTGGGAAAACTGTTTCTGAAAAAGGCAGAAATTGTCAAAGAAATAAAAAAAAAAATAAGTGCAACTACACAGATAAACTCTTTTCTTGTTTTTCAGGCCTTGAAATGAGTTGAAAGCCTGCACAGCGCGTCATTCTGGGGGCCAAGGAGGAGGAAGTTCCGTGGAGAGAAGGGATCGAGGTGTCACAATGGAGAGCAAAGCGCTGAAAAGGTTTAATTAACCGTGTCGGAGATAATTATCCCTGGACTGTCCAAATTAGTTTTGCATAATCGCTCTGATCCTTATGAATTAATCTCTTGGTGTAATCTAGGAGAGGCGGCTCACTTCATTTTGGTGCTTTACATGTTGCTGAGATTTTCGGACAGTCCGCACCTGCTTCACACACACTATCTTGGGTGCACCCTTTTATTTAAATTAAACCTATTTTGTTTTTCTTCTCACACTTAGGTTATTTTGGAGTCTCAATAAGGAGGTTGTTTCCCACCACTTTCCCCTGCTTTTTTGTTCCTGCATGGGAAAAGAAAGCTTAGACCAGTGCACAGTTTTATCTGCTGATTAAAATTGTGATAAATAAGGTCTTGGCTCTTGATAACAATGGGCTGATTTAGATTTCCCCCTCATCCACCCCCCACCCTGTAATGCCATTCAACGTGTGGACAAAAGCGGCCTTTGGAGGATACCTTACACTTCACCTGGACTGGACTGAGGAAGCAGGAGCAAAAGGAGGTAGGAAAAAAAAGAAAAGAAAACATACCAATCTTGTTCATCTCATCAAGAACTATACAGCCAGCGATTCCCTTCCATTTAATCCGAATAGGTTTTATTGTAGTCCTTTTGCTCAACAATAGTTTGATGTACATAACGGGATGTAAAACACAAAACATACAAATTCCATATGAGTTAGTTAAAAAGGGTCTTTTTTTTACCTTGCTGCACATGACACAAGAGGTGGGAATGGTGAAAATTATAACAAAACCTCCAACTCCTTCCAAACATTTTTTTTTACTATTTAAAGAAAAAGAAAGCGTCAAAATAAATTACATCTTGTAAGATTCATGTGCAAATATCTTCTCCTTTTTTTAAATTGTCTGGCTCACCATAAATTCCACTAAAACAATAAATATTACAGACATCTATAAAACGGTTTTAAAAAAACTCAAAATATATACACTGTGTTTCTAGTGAAATATCTCAAACACTAAAGCCTATAACGGCAAATAAACTAAAGGTCATTTTGGATCTCTACACATTTACATTTACAGTGTTGTGGCAGTCCTCCTCATTGATCCATGAATGATAAGTCCCCCATCTGAAAGTAAACAGTTGTGGTCCTGATGAGAGAAGCAGGAGGAGGGATGTGTGTGTGTGTGGGGGGGGGGGGGGGGGGGTCATTGGCCATGATTCCAACAGGTCAGTCCTGCAGGTGAAAAAGATGCTCAACAGCTCAAATCTGTGCTCCTTGTTCAGTCGTCTTCCTGGCTGAGCAATAATAGATTAGAGAGTTCTCTAAATAAGCATTACCTTAGATAAAGGTATTAATCAATGTACATACACATGTGATATCTGAGAGGACGAGCACTTCATCACATGTACAAGTTTTTGCATGCATAATAAAAAATCTTGCATGAACAAATCAGTCACATCTCTGTAGCGGGCCTATCATAACGCCGCAGCATATGCAGGGTAAGGTTCAAGCTGAGGTTTCCCCATCCCAGGCAGCAGGATGTAGGCTAAGGGCGGCTGGAGCCCCGCCGAGGGCCAGGCCGTACAGTTACACGGGATCATGTAGCCCGGGTTACCCGGGGACGGGTGCGAGTGAGTGTGGGTGTGTGTCCCACCGCCCACGCCGCCAGTCCCGGTGAACGCGCCTCCCGGCGGATAGCCCAAAGGAGAGGCGTAAGGAAAGGAAGGCGGGGAAAGCTCGGTCATCTTGGATCCCAGGTCAAAAAACGAGTACGGGTTCGTGGACATGGACGGGTTGAAGAAGACCCTAGCAGCCGCGGCCGCCGCAGCCGCCGCCGCCTTGTCCGGGTTCCCCATGACGGACTCGGAGAGCGCTCCGGCGGAAAGTCCGCTAACTTTGAGCGCGTCGTGTTCCCCGAGATTATAGGGCACCGGGAAGGAAAACTTATCTTTTTTCATCAAAGTCTTTGGCTTCCGCCTCGGTCTGTACTTATAGTCTGGATGCTCCTTCATGTGCATCGCCCTGAGCCGCTTGGCTTCGTCGATGAACGGCCTCTTCTCGGACTCCGTGAGAAGTTTCCACTCCGCTCCCAGCCGCTTGCTGATCTCGGAGTTGTGCATCTTCGGGTTCTCCTGAGCCATTTTCCTGCGCTGGGCTCTGGACCAGACCATGAAAGCGTTCATCGGGCGTTTGACGTGATCCATTGGTTTAGACATGCTGCCACAAACTCGCTCTAAGAGAAAATATAAAACAAAGTTTAATAACTCATCAAGCTGATGGAAAAACACAAGACACTCGGCGTCATAATAATGATATTCTTTCAAGCTGGTCTGATTACTTACTGTAGACTTTAGTTCTTCATCCCACCCGTGGATTGTCCTGTGAAATCTTCAAGTTTCTGGGTCCTTATGAATGCTGAAATCTTTCAGGCGTCATAGTGCCATCCAGAAGTGATGCGCCTTTAGTGAAAAACGACAACAATAAAAAAATAAACAAGGAAAGAGTGTCTTGTTCTCCCCTTGTCGCCTGAGACTGTCAGCTTAAACGCGCAGCAGCAGCGTTATACACAAGTGGATGACAGCTCCCGCTTGCCCCCTGTGAAATACCGGATTGTGTGGCAGGTAGTGAAAGTGGCGCTCGCGCATGCGCACTAGCACTAGACCCTTTTGATTTCCCCCCCCCCAGCTTTTATTTTTTACTGTGACTTTTTGAACGTATCTCATCTTTGAAATATTTATCCTTTTTATAGCTGTATGTGGAGCTTGTTTTGTTTGACGGCGATTGTTTACGGGCATTTATGGCATTCTTCTGAGGTTTTTTTCCACTAATGGCTGCACTTTTAAGTGCATCAATTTGTATAGGATATTTTTCCTTTATCAGAAAAACATAAGTATTACCTCATTATTTCATATTTATTAATTTATTTATTAGAAAATTCTCTCCACTCTGCGCAAGGTGTCTTCCTTTCCCCGTGGGTGGCGCTCCCTCAAAGAAGAAAGGTAAAGAATGGCTCTTTCATTTTTTGATATTGTCACCTCTATTTTATTTTCATTTAATAAATAAGCAAAAATATTGAAGAGGTCTGGGGTGTTTCTAATCGTGCTCGGTTAAAATTAATTACTTTCTTGAAATCCCTCCCTCCCTCCCTCCCTCCCATTTCCACGTTCACTTCAAAGGACCTTCCCAAGGGCAGCGAGTCGACAACTGGAAATTAGGTTGTCCAATATTCAACTAAGCAATTACAGCTATCTACGGGACCTGTTGCGTAAACTGTAGGTTTTAAGTGGCTTGTTCGGGCACTTTCTCCTGTTGTATATAATTATATGTGCCAAAAAAGTAGAGAAGCGGCATTGAGCAATATTATAAATGACAAATTAAGCTGCAGGTTGAGCGCTTAAATTAGGATATAAAATTCAATTCACTTCAGTTGTCCTTTTTAACGGTATACTCTAATCAGCTTGCACATTATTGTTATTTTTCCCCCTGTTTTTTAATTTAGTAAGGACTCCAAAAAAGCTATTTCCGAGGATTAACAGAACATCACCTTTGTCTCAAGAGAAAACCTGACGAGGTGAAGATGATCCACGCCAAATTAACAAAAAAGGGCCTGGTGAAAGATGGACCTGCTTCCCTCAAAACCGACCCGAGCATCTCTCAACACCGCGCATCTTGCCCCCCCCCCCCCCCCCCCGTTTTTTGTCAGCCTTGTCATTCAGCCCTCCGATAACATTCCTGCAGAGAAGCGGCCCACTCCCTCGACAGGAGCATGCAGCCTCTCATCACACAAGCGTGCAAACACAATTGCATGCAGTGGTGGAAGTTGTTATCGGAGTGGAAGTGTTCCTTTAGAAGAACCTTCTTTCTTCTTTCATTTGTTCTTTTAATTTTAATAAACCCCACTTCGCGTTTCCACTTTAGGTCAGTTTTATTTCATATTTAAGACTATTAAAAATGCCATTATTTAATTTTTTATCATAAATAGGGCTCTTATTTCAACTGTATAGAAGTCTGGGCCTAGTTCAGCATGTCTTAATGTGCCATCCATTGTATTTTCTGTTCATCAAAATATTCAGATTTATTTATTTACTGTGGCCTGTGGTGGCAAATTAGGCAAGCGTGGTGGGTATGGTTGCCTTTCAGTGTTAGAGGCAGATTTTTTTTCTACTAAAAGGGTTAAAATGGAACATTCACTCAATTGACATTATTAAATCAATATTCATATTTGCTTTTCTATAATTCTGCATCTCCACATATAGCACTATCTGTTGAGTTTCAACACAAGTACAGTTTATTCTGCTTAACGAGATACTGGTTAGGTTATCACTTGAACCCAACTGCAGTGCGAAAAAAAAGGTGGATATGCATGATAACTGTGATTGAAAATCCGGGTTATACCACAAAATACTGATTTCTGGATGCTTTCTGAGTTTATATATATCAAAATAACTATGTATATATATATATATATATATATATATATATATATATATATATATATATATATATATATATATATATATATATATATATATATATATATATATATATATATATATGTGTGTGTGTGTGTGTGTGTGTGTGTGTGTATGTATAGTTATTTTGACAATATTTCATTCCTGCAGATAGATGTCTGAAATCACCATATATTTGTTTAGGCAGTTGCCTATTGGTTACAAATTATAACATTTGTGTTTCACTCAAACAAATACCCTACCTATGAATAGCAAAATAAGAGCCAATCATTTTGGTAGCTTTTTCTTTTTTGTTTTTCCAGAAATGCATATTACAAATCATCAGATGGTGTAAAGATTTTTTTATTACATTTTCTGGATTAACTGATATCGAATTAAAAGAAAATAAACACTCAAGTGTACGCCTTCTTTTTACACACACAGCTCCTAGGAATGGCACTTAAATTATTCAACATGAGTTAGTGAGAGTGGCAGAATTACCTGCTGATAAAGCTTGGGTCCAACCTCTGAGACGGCAGCAGGCACTCCCTTCCTCACAGCGAAGCAGTGATAAGGCTGAAAAAGGGGGAAAAAATATCATGCAAATAGAAAGCAGACAGCAGCAACAACAAGCCCATGGGGACTTTTTTTCCCTTCCTCGGACAGATCGCACACAGTTCACACTAAAGCGCTAAAGCCATCACTTTGTTAAAGGAGTCCCCTGGAGGTGCGAGAGTCTCCATGATAGCAGCCAGCACTTTATTCAACTCAACACTCCAAAGTGTTGGAGAAGGCAGAGTCAATTATAAAGAAAGTTGATGAGGAGTCCCTGGATAATCCAAGTCATTGCAGTAAATGCACTGCAGAATATTGTGGGATGTTTACTTACCTCCTCATCCTTCACAAGCTCTTATTCTCCCACAGCAGGAGGAGGGAAAGGAATCAGCTCTGGGAATAAATTGATTTCAAGGGAACATGAGTTGACCTCTTGCTATCTGATGGCTTTTCTTTGACTATGAAAGAAGAAAAGAGGGTAAACAACAATATCTGGTGTTCGGCACTTCAAACCCCCACAAAGTAGGGGGAGTATTTACTGCCACATGAAAGTTTGCTCATTATCAGGGAGGTTTTGTAAGAAGAGGAAGAGGGAGGGGTTCTGATTGTGTACCTGATGTGGGCTTTTCTTTCTGCTTGCCTGATCACAGCACTGCCACCATCATCCCCTTGTCCTCCACAGCCACGGCTGCTCTCGTGGAGGCCGAACCGAGAGGAAAAGTGAAGAAGAAAAAAAAGTGGTCAGCCTTCCTTTTTTGAGCTGTTTGATGATCTGCATGTTTGTAACTACCAGTCCTGCTCTAATAGCTGATTATTCGATTCAAGATTTTTTCAGATAAGAACAAATCTGGACAAAAATTGCTCAAGAATTTATCTAAAACTTAGGTGGAAGGATAAATGGGAATATTAGTGTAGAAAATATAAGTATGTTTTTGCAATAATATATGATCAGTTTATATTGTTATCCATTTTTACTAGAGTATAGCAAATAAAAACCCAAAACATTTTAAATATATTTCCCAGTCAAACATTGCTAACAAGTTGCTATTCAGGTTTTTCTGTAAAATCAACAAATTTTCCCCTTTTTTCTCTTTTGTAAATTATTAATAAAGCTTCCACCCATACCCCTCTCTGATGCATATCATCGCAATCATAGTTATTTTCCCAACATTTATTTGTGATCATCTTTGTCTTTGTAATTGGATGTTTTTAATAAAATTCTTTGTCCTTTAAAGATGTTTCCTTGTATTGTGTAAGGCACAAGCAAACTGTACCATAAAGAAGTGTTTGGAAACAGAACCAAGGTAGACTGGAATGGCCAGTTTACATTATCAAAGATCTTCCATGAACATTTAAAGCCAAGTTACTATAAAAACAATGCGATCCAATCACAGTGTTCAAAGAAAATTATTTCCAAGTTCTCAACAAATTTTTCTTGCACAATAGCAGCATCAATTCCACTGAAAATAATCGCCAGCCAGCCAGACAGACAGACATACAGTCGTGGCCAAAGGTTTTGAGAATTACATAAATATTGGAAAATGGAAAAGTTGCTGCTTAAGTTTTTATAATAGCAATTTGCATATACTCCAGAATGTTATGAACAGTGATCAGATGAATTGCATAGTCCTTAGAATGGCAGACTTGACCTGTTAAAAGGAGGGTGATGCTTGACATCATTGTTCTTCCATTGTTAACCATGGTGACCTGCAAAGAAACGCGTGCAGCCATCATTGCGTTGCATAAAAATGGCTTCACAGGAAAGGATATTGTGGCTACTAAAATTGCACCTAAATCAACAATTTGTAGAATTATCAAGAACTTCAAGGAAAGAGGTTAAATTCTTGTTAAGAAGGCTTCAGGGCATCCAAGAAAGTCCAGCAAGTGCCAGGATCGTCTCCTAAAGAGGATTCAGCTGCGGGATCGGAGTGCCACCAGTGCAGAGCTTGCTCAGCAATGGCACCAGACAGGTGTGAGCGCATCTGCACGCACAGTGAGGCGAAGACTTTTGGAAGATGGCCTGGTGTCAAGCAGGGCAGCAAAGAAGCCACTTCTCTCCAAAAAAAACATCAGGGACAGATTGATCTTCTGCAGAAAGTATGGCGAATGGACTGCTGAGGACTGGGGCAAAGTCATATTCTCCGATGAAGCCTCTTTCCGATTCTTTGGGGCATCTGGAATAAGGCTTGTCCGGAGAAGAAAAGGTGAGCGCTACCATCAGTCCTGTGTCATGCCAACAGTAAAGCATCCTGAGACCATTCATGTGTGGGGTTGCTTCTCATCCAAGGGAGTGGGCTCCCTAACAATTTTGCCCAAAAACACAGCCATAAATAAAGAATGGTATCAAAACACCCTCCAACAGCAACTTCTTCCAACAATCCAACAACAGTTTGGTGAAGAGCAATGCATTTTCCAGCATGATGGAGCACCGTGCCATAAGGCAAAAGTGATAACTAAGTGGCTAGGGGACCAAAACGTTGAAATTTTGGGTCCATGGCCTGGAAACTCCCCAGATCTTAATTCTAAAAGTAGAAGTCTAAAAGTAGTTTTGCAGCAAACGTTGTGAAAACTAATATTTGTGTCATTCTCAAAACTTTTGGCCACGACTGTATAATGATCCCAGTCCTACCAGTTAGAGCATGTACCAGCGATACAGCTGATGATGCCGTCATCATTCCAGTCATTACCAAATGGAAGAAGCAGGAAATAACTCAGCGGTCATATGGAGAGAAGTTTTTCAGGTAGTAGTTGGGTTTCAGTAAGGATGCAGCGCCACTGTTCAGGTAAATCCCAAAAGTATTTATGGCAAAGCAAGAAGAATGCTGTATTTAATAATGTTTTGAGAGGGGAATATGCATTTGAAATCGCCATTCACAGCAGCAGCCATCATTGTTTGGGACCATCAAAGTCAAGCTGTTGCATGGACATGTAAGGTTGAACCACTTTACAACTCAAACGTAGCTCAAATGCTTCAAATTCCTCGTCAAAATATATTAAATATCGCTCATCCACCATAATATTAAAAATGTAACCTATGTGTGGACTGACGTGAGTAAAAATACAGCATATTTATGGCATTTACACAAAACTAAAACTTAAAAAAATGTTTTATTCAAAACAAAAAAGCAACAACTATTCATTTTGCTGATAAAATGATAATATTACATTTATAAGTGCACAGCAACAGGTGGGGTAGAGGCAATGCTGCATTATTCTAAGAATATGGAGAAAACTTTTAGCAGTTTTTAAACCTTGGTATACTTTGATACTGGTAACTGGCCTTTGCCTAAGGCCACCAGATCAGCTCAGTTCTTGTGCCTCTTGTGATGTCACCAACCCAAGCACAAACAAAGCTGAATTAAAAGCTGTTTAAGACCTTGCAGTTTGTGATATCCCACTCTATAAATCCATACTTCATTACCCAGGTGTGTTTTATTTACAGAGTACATTTGTTAGTGAAAGAAAAAAAACAGACTACTGGATAGTATCTTTAGCTGCATGATGTGGAACATACTAAAAAGCCAATCTGTCACCATCATGCACCATTACCCTCAGAGTCTTATCTCTCCTTTGATAAAGTGTTAATGACAAACAGTTTAAGGTTGTAAAAGGGTCCAATTGATTACAGTTTAAAGATGAATGCATTTGAATTAGATGGCATTTTGTCTAATGAGGTGTCTTTACGGTTCCTACAATACACAGAAAATGGGTGCAACATTATGATGGGATTGCTTAGGGAGACAATGGCGACTTCAGCATCACCTCAAATGAGTCACACTGAATGTCTCAAATAAAAATTTATAATTAATGTGAATAAAGTTTTTTTTGTGGTCTAAATATGTGACCTATTTAGCAGGTTGTGTTCTGAAAATACATTCAATACGTGCCAAATGAGTTGTGCAGCTCTTTAATCATTCTAATTATGCAGTCTTTATTGCTCCTTAGGGCAGAATTGTGTGGCTTTGTCTCAGTAGGAATTATTTTGGTGAAGAACCAAAATATTTACTCAACCACAACCTAAATATTACGGATATCAAGAGGAATTGAGATATAATCCCCTCATAGAGCGCAGTATTAACTTAATCACATTAGTGGAAATACTATTGATAGTGGTCATGATCCCTCGGTGAGGGGAGCTGCAATTCACAATGAAACATGCAGCCGTGCACAGATACAACACAGAGTAGTGTGTATCAAACATTGGGAACTCGAACAGGCAAATGGGCCTGAGGGCTGTGTAGGTGTGTGTTTGTGAATGATGGTGAGAGAAGAGGAGTGATTGTCAGCTGAGTCTTCAAGGACCTGAACTGACAGATACAACAAACTTTGAAAGCACATTACCCAGGGAGAATGGCAACACAGAAGCACGCCGAGTCCGCTGATAAGACCTTCATCTTTAAACCGTCGCTTGTCAAAGTATTATACCTAATCTCACAGTGCAGAATATCTCCGCACCCCGAGGGGCACACAAAATAGTGGCGGCAATCAAATGGCTTCCTGTATCATTAAAGAAAAAAAATAACAGTAACGGCCTTTCCTAGCCTTTGAGAAGTCAGATTTTTTAACCACGATCACTGCCACCGCCCATAGGGCATACAGCGGGGAGAAAAAGTATTGAACATATCTTTTATCTGAGTAAATATATTTCTAATGGGGCCATTCACACCGAATTTATACCACACATACAATAAAATCACCACAAATAGGTCTATAAATTATATGTAACAAAGTAGAATGGCAGTATTGAACATGCTTAATGAAATTTATTTAATTCACTATAGATTCAAGATATCTCACTATGTATCACCCTATGTAGAAACCAGTTACAGGCACTACTCAGATGCTATATTGACTCGTTCTTCCACTTAAACTTTCTTCAAATCTTGAAGTTTCTTCTAGAGCTCTGATCTTCAGTTATTTCCACAGATTTGTAACTGGATTCAACCTAGGTGATTGGTTGGCCCATTTTGGCAGCTTAATTATTTTATTTTTTTAAACAAACCGATAGTTTTCTTGTTGTGTTGGGGATCATTGTCTTTACTCATCTGCAGATCATTATCAAAAATGCTAGAGTACATTTCTTCATTTATCTTTTATTCAGTTACATCAGGTCTTCCAAAACCAACCTGCTGAAAAACAGCTCAATACATCATGATGTTTCCACATATAAATGTCCCCGTTGGTATGGTGTTTTGGAGATCAAGAAGCTTTCTGTTGAAGCTTATTGTCAGTGTCTTTGGTCAACTACTCTGTCTTGCTGAGAGAACTTGGTTATGTCTGGTTTATGGTGAAATATTGTCTTTACCACTCCTGGAACATGGCTTCTATAATTTTCACTGGAGAACTCGTATGGTTAGAAAAACATCTTAAACAGATATCATTAGTATGTTTTGCAATAGCAAGATTATAATGGTCTTCAGTGGGGGCTCTTTGCTTTTACCCATCATAATAACCTTCTTAAATGAAACCTTGCTAATGAGAAACCCTTTTATTTTCAAGTATTGTCTTGGCTTTGATACTTTTTTACAGCTTCTTTTCATCAATTGTTTGGTAATTATTCTCTTATTCATTCCACTTTGTTAAGCTTAACTTTGTTTACGGACATGTTTTGATGTGATTGACTTGGGTTCATAGTGACAACTCTGTACATTTCATGATAAAAGCCCCAATAGCTACATATCTAGTGAGAAAAATGTTGACGTGTTCAATACTTTTTTCCCCCGCCATATGTTTCTGTTTACCTGCAGGCTGCAAGATGACTTTTCCTATGATGGACTATTTTGAACAATTTAGGAGATACATTATCACCAGGCTTTCTCTTCCTCATTATTTTCTCCCTTATCCCCACTGCATCGCTGCAAAGCCCCAAATGGAGAGTTGTAATTACCCAGACTGCCACCTGATAGCAGGCCCCTTTCTATCAGCTTTATCACTGCAGGTCCTGCTAACTCATCACAGAGACAGAGGGGAAAGAAAAGGGGCCTGCTTGTGGCACAGATAGCTCATCTCTAAGATACATTTATAGTTTCAGTTGGGATCAGAGAAAACTGATGCACCAAAGCAATTTTTTTATTCACCCTTTCCTTCAACCTCACAAAGACTGCTCTCTCTCAGTCCTCTCCCAGTCTCTCACTCTTTATATGAAAGTTGAATTGAGTCAGCGCCCACAAACAAAAAGTGATCCAATCTCCTTGAACCTGTGGCAATGCAGCAACACACGCTTTTTTGGTCTTTCATAGAGGCGTTGTCGTCCTTCAGAGGAATAAGAAAGAAAAAAAACCTCCAAAAGATGACTTGTTCATCTTTAACATTGCACAGCATCTCAAAAGCGCTTACTTAAAGGGTTTCCAGCTTATCAACCACCTTTGACCCTTGTTTAAGTTTTCCTCCTGTTCTGAATGAGAAACGAAGAACTAATCTAGACTTTTAATCTAGACTGAAAAAATCAATAGAAACAACGCTGAACAGCTGGGATCAAGGGTCAACATTTATTCAGTTTATTATTTATTCAGGTAAAACGAGTTTGTAAAAGTGAAAGGATAAATATAGCACTTTCAAGCCTACCCTAAAAGAAAAACCTTTTGAGATACCTAATTTTACTGTGTTGCTTAAAATATTGTCTACTGTGCTTTAGACCTCAAATTATGTGACTTATTAAAAAGTAAATATAATTACACCAAAGAGAAAATAATAATTTCATCAAGCTTGAAACAAAAAACTCCTTGAGGAGGGAGGTCCATTTATTAGTAAACATTTATTTACGTTTGGTGTAAATGTCTCTGAATTTAGCACATGTTTAGAACTGAAGTTATATTTTTTGAGAAGTCTTTTTGTGCATTATGTCAATCTTCATAAAATAGGTTATATAAAAAAACTGGTTTGTTAATTACCTGACAGCATTTGGCTGGAAAAGTATTCCAAAAGTTGATATTAACACTTATTTAATAATAAAGGTTTACAATTACCTGCCAATTCAAAGTACAAGCATGAGTTTGTGTGGTGCAGGCTCATAGATACACTTGCCTCTATCACTTGTGACAATGAAAGCGGCCTTTTGAGCGTCCACTCATCAGTAAGTCAAAAGAAACAGCTCGAGCCACTGTGACCTCCATCAAATGGGAAGATTGTGAGGACACATTGGAACCTCTATGGTTCCCATGGCCTGAGAGCCTTCTGACAGGGGGCACTCTAACGTGGCTTGAAAGGAGAAATCAATCTTATTTGAGGAGATTAAGTGAACAGGATAATAACCATGACATTGAGAGTGAGGAGCGAGAGAATGAGAAAAAAACTCCCACTTATCACAGGAGTGAAAAAACGGGGCTTCTGCACAGGGTTCATTGTTGTGATTGGATGTCATGTCTCTCTAGGTGAGCCCTTTAAGGAAGTGTTGTCTTATGCAGGGTTTGTTCACATGTTGTAATAAATAGAAATATTTGACATCTTTAAAATATGAAAATATAAATGTAATATGAACTTATGGCTCTTATTTCTATAGCTGTCAGACATTAAATATAGAGCCAAAAATGGATGGATGGATGGATGGATGGATGGATGGATATAACTTTTAGAGATTGGGACAGGGTTTTTCCATAGTCTCCCATACTTATTGAGACCTGGAAAACACCTTAATCCACCTCCATCAATTTCCGGGCTAGATCAGGGAAAGAACATGTTGTCATTCCAAGAACTGGGGTTCATACAGACATATACCAGGACAAACAAGTGACTGACATTTACACATTTCCCCTTTTTTTTGTATCTGAACATGTGTGATTGTGTGTGCACATGTTTCTCCTAAGCACTGCCTTGAATGACAGTATGATCAATGGGAGGGTAAGTGTTCTGTCAGCACCTTGTGTTTGGGTGAGGAGAGGGGGTCTGCCACGGGCTGTCTCAGGTGATCTCATTATTTGATGGACACAGCAGAGGAAAGCCTGCATTTATACTCCATTCTTTCATCTTGGTTGCTTAATCAGGCCATTATTCATGCAGAGGAGCACTTATAGAAATTATTGATCACATTTTGACACAGTATTTTCTCCTCTCCATGATCAGCGACATACTCCTACAGTTCACATAGTAAACACGACAATATCATTAGATTCCTCTGCAGAGTGATAACACTTATCAGCATTCTAAAAAAAACAGGCAGCCTGGGTTAATGTGTTAAGATGTTTGGCTAATGATTAAAAATAATCAGTTTATTTCTAGTGTTTATCTAAACAGCCTGTGAGAGGAGGGGGGTAGCAGCAAAGCAAGGAAAGTGGCTTTTCAAAATCAAAGACTTCAAAGCAGCTAATCATCTGCGTGAAGATTAATGAATTACTCTTACGATTGCTCTTCTTACTTTTCTACTAATGCATTTTTTTTCATGTCGGGTTAAAGAAAATACCCGTGCAGAGCAACATTCTGAATAGATAGCAAAACCAAAGGGCAGGACCCTGCGAGAGTCAGATTGTCATCCCATGGGATGTTTGCCTGAAGATGATGTGACACGCCTAAAGAGCAAATCTCCACCAAGCAGCCCCCGAGGGCTGTTTGCATTTAGCAGCACAAGCCAAAAGTATCCCCTCTGTTTAGATTAAGCCTCGCCAAGAGGGTCAAGTAAAATCAATATGGTAATCCATAAACTGTCCTGTGTGATAATTACTAAGAGGAGAAACAGTAATTACAGAGGACATTAATTTACTTCTTAGATTTTGTGCCACAGGAGAGTTTCACTTAGCCTAGATTCATCTGGAGGCAAACAATTCAGAGAGGAAGCGTCCTTTTTTTCCCAATTCTTATAAGGAACAGTAGGTGCATACACGCTTTCAGGCAGAGCCCTTTTGAATATTCCAAAAGATTGTTTGAAGGTTTACAGACCCCTGTGTAGGACACTCCAGGGTTCTTACGTTGGTCATTGAAGAGCAAGGTTTCACTAAACGCACAGTTTTGTTCCCCTCTGACAATGTGTCTCACAACATTAACATAATAACAATATAAGAAAATCTATATGGATTGTCGGGGGATAAAATCTCTGTGTCCTCAGCTAAAGATGCATGGAGCGCCACACAAACGGCACAATGCTCTAAAGAGGTGACAACCTGTATACATTTTTATTTTTTTCTTCCCGTCCACTTTCAGCCATGGCGGCACAAACATTGCACAGGCATTCTTTTCCAAAACCCCAGGCTGCAGCTGGTGCGCCACTCACCGCGCACTGCCAAGTGCAAGAAATGGGTTTCTTTTTATCGGGATGAAGCAAATCTGGGCTAATGTGTCTGGTGGTGAGTGTCCCAGGGAGCCCCTGCTCTCCCATTCTTTCTACTTTTCTCCCCTCCTGCAAGTGGGATAATTGCAGTTTAATTGGGTGACAAGAAATGAAAACTGTGTCCACATTATCTGGGATTACCCCCCCTCCCCAGCCTGCCATCAATTCAACGAAGCCCATTTATCAGAATTGGCAAGCTGATGCTTGGTCAGTTTTGAGCCCCCGTTAGCAAAATGAAGAGCAGGGTGCCAAGACAGATAGAGAGAGAGGGTCTGACAGCCGAGAAACATGCTCCTGATATCTTATCATACCCATAGATTCATCTTCAAGATTTAGCCCTATAAATGAAAAATACAAGTTTGTTGAATGGATGGATGGATGGATGGATGGATGGATGGATGGATGGATGGATGGATGGATGGATGGATGGATGGATGGATGGATGGATGGATGGATGGAGCTGATGGTTGGTCACCATTAACACACCGAAGTAAAGGGGCTCGGGCCAAATATAAGAGAGGGTCTGACAGTGGAAAAAAATGCTCTTCATAAACTATCATAATCATTCATTTATCTTAATGATGCATTTCCTTTTAGTTAAGTAAATCAAAATACCTATTGCAAAGAATGATTTTTCTTTTTAAAAAGAAAACTGCCAGTTTCAGTTTCCTGACTTAAAATTCATCAGCAGCTTTGAATGCAAGAGTTTAATCATCCAGAAACATTTCACAAAGCCTAACACCTTGTGTCACTTTAGTAACCTGGACAAAAAGCACTAATGAATACCCCGCATTGTAAAGTGGATGTGCTTCATAGCCAGCTCCATTCAATTCATCAGCATTTTTCAATTCTGCACAGCAAGGTTATAAACATTGAGTCATAGTCGGGCCAGCCGTAGCTCACCTTCCTCTTTGTTTGAGCTGTACTCAACCTTAAAAGCCTCTTTCAGGATGCATGAATGCACTTCATTTTCTCTCTGAGAACTTTGCTCTGATAGCTGGAAAAAGGGAAGGTTGTTTGGAGAAGGAAGGAGAGACAATAAAAGAAAAATGAAAGCTTTCAGATTCCATTATGAGCATTGCCATCTATTCTTTTCAGCTGTTTATACAGTACATTTTCTTTACAATAATCCTCCCCTTTGCCTTAGTATGCCTGCCAGTCACTCAAGCAAGATTCTGAATGGGTCTTGCACCAGGGTTATGGTAATGTTGTAAATACCAGGAAGATGATGGAGAGGTATTCTAAGGGTAAAAAAATAAGATCAGAAAACGACATCATTAATACTTTGCTTTCCTCCACAAAGCAGAGGATGAAAAAAACAAGACTTTGCCAGTGCACTACAGTGTATACCCATTCAGACTCAGGTACGTTGTGTAAACATTTAAGATGGCCTGATCATTTGGTGGAAAGAGCGAGCTTTGTGCAGCATTAAAGCACAAAAATCTTTTGCACAATAACCAAGGTGGAGTGGCTCCCACTCTGAAAGCAACAGGGGACCTTCTCTTGATACAATATGTTTGAAGGTTACAAGGTATATTGTCTGCTTTTAGGAGCATGTACAACCCAATGTGTGTACCTATGCACACATAACACACTGAAGATGGGGGGGAAATTATGTTAAGAAGTAACCAAAAATAGTCCAAGTCTAGCTTGTTATTTAGGGTTATATGTATATATTGTCTTACAGATAAATTCATCCCCCTTGAACATTTTTCACATGATACAAACAAATTCCAGTGGCATTATAGGTATATGAAGTAATGGACCAACATTAAAAAATCAAAAAATGCACAACTGTGAAGTTAAAAGAAAAATTGTACTATTTTTGTAAAGTCTTTAATAAAGATTTGTGCATTCGTACAATTGTTGACATTTGTACATTTGGGTTAACCCCCCCCCACATAAAAACAATTGCCTGCAGAAGTCGCCCAGACAGTAATTCAATATCACACACACACACACACACACACACACACACATATATATATATATATATATATATATATATATATATATATATATATATATATATATATATATATATATATGAACAGGGAACAGGACAGGAAGGAATTAATGGTAAGTGGAAGAATGGGGCTAAATATATAATATAATAACATCATTTTTTGACCTGCCATTTTTAGCTAAATGTAAAAACCCTCAGAAAAATTAAATCTTTTTTTTCAAGATTGCTACTCCTTTTATATTGTTTTAGTTTCTCCTAGATTGTCTGTTCCCTGTTAAACCAGAAATAAATTTGGAGCTATAATCTGCTGTGTGAATGACCACCTCATTCATTCAGGCTGTTAATCATTTCTACATGAGGCAGCAATAGAAAACCGCTTAAGGAGAATTGCTTCAGCCTGGTCAGTGCAGGCAGCAGTTTGTCTAATCAGGGTGCAAATAAGGTTTGATCACTGTCCAGTGTAATCTGGTCCACAAGCAGCATTTCTAGTACTAAATCAAGCGTCAGGGAGGGGGGCTGCAGGTGCTGCCGCACAGACAGGCCTCCCCCTGGGGCCCTGTGCTGGGGAATAAACAGCAAATAAATGGCTGTGCTGGGAGAGTGATGAGCTGATTAACTCAGTGTGGGGCAGTTTCTCATTATCCCCTTAAGCCAGACGGAGACCTAACCAATCTTACACCCTGTCTCACTTACAGCAGGGCTCAGTCCTGTGCCAATCAGGCCTCTGACATTGTCTGGGTTACACTTTCAGTGCGATAGTCTCTATGCGGATGATATATTAAAAAAAGAAATTGAGCTTGTGTGTCTGTGAGTGTGTGGTTCATCTCTGGGGAGACTCCTAATGTGTCAACTCCATGGCTCATTTCTTTCAATTACACTGCCTGGACTTAGAGAGCCCACCAGCAGTCCACTGACAGCTCCATATGGGTCCCATCACTACTTATCACAGACCAGTTGTAGATAATTCATTTACCCTCCATTGAATGTCATGTGTTATCATCAACAAAAGCAGTTACATATCACACATCTATTCACAGTTGGCTAATTGAGATCAGGTTTTCATAAAGCCCTTTTTAGATGCTAATTTATTTAGCAAAAAAGCCTTTCTCAAAAAATTAAGTTCAAGACAAAAAAAAATTACGACGTAATAATCTATATTAAAAAAGCAAACTTTTCAGGGTAAAGGCACACTTGAGAAATACATGAATTTCTTTCACTAAAATTTTCATTTTTGCATGTCACATGAATATAAGACCTCATCAGACATACTTTAAAATGAGCTGCATCGTTCCTCCTATTGTGCCTCCCCTTGCAGGATTCAAAGAAAATTAATTAACATGATACAGAAATAGGTAGAATGCAAATGCTGAAGCCCTCACTTTATGCCTGGGTATCCCTTTGTTCCCCTTTATTGTACCAAATTATTTAATTGGGTCTCTCCGATTGTGCGCAGACACAGGAAGGAACACAGGCCATTGTTTGACTCCCGTATGAGCCAAAATATGGCATCAAATTCAATTCCCATCAAATCGGTAGGGCTGCCGTGGAGCTTGCAGCAGCCCTGGAGATTAATGAAGATCTGCATCAAGGCAAAGCGCTGGTCTGAGATGGGAGATTTCTCCCAAATAAAAGACCCCTTCACCAAGAACAAAAGAGGCCCTGAAAAGCAACGGGATGTTCTGAGTAGATGAAATAATTCAAAACAAAGACGTGAGTTTGGGGAGGGGAGGGGGAAAGCTTCAGAGACAAAAAGAACGGCGTTTATTTTTGGTTGATCTGAGGAACATATTTGCATTGTTTAGAATAAACAAAGCACACAACTTCATGTCTTTATTTTTTTGTATTTAATAATTAGTTAGAGTTTTGCATTTTATGTAAATTACATCAAACAGCATAAAAAAGTTCATATAAACCATACTACAGCTTCAAATATCATTTCGTCCTTATGAATAGGACTGCAAGAAAAACATGGTTTATATAGTGAGAAAACATCAAGTTTAACCTTGACTGCCTTATTCTTTAACATAAAAGGGAGAAAAGGCAAATTAATGCTCAGCTTTTCTCTGTTTGTTCTGACAGTTGCCTGAAAAGAAGCACACTTCAACTGTACAGTATTCACAGAGCATCAATAGTTTTTTTTCCTCCTTTCTCTCGCTGCACTCGCTTTGTATGAACTGCAGCAGCAACTGGATGACTTTGTTTCAACAGGTGGGCTCTTCCAGCTCAGCCTAATACAACATTGCCTCGGCTTCTGCCTGTTGGATATATATATATATATATATATATATGTATGCATTTGTTTAAGGCAACAAAGAAGTCAGGCTACAACAACTGCGAAGAGACAAAAGTTGTGGTTCCACTTCAAAATCATATGAACAGGGTAGAAATCTGTCCCAGAAAAAGAGCCCTCTAGAGAGGTAGTACTTTCTTTGGATTGACGCTGAACTATATAATGGGGTTTTGTGGTAGGTGGGTGCTAAACAATTTTTACTGCTTAATTATTAACTTCATTTGGTTTAATTTATCTCTCAGTTTAAACTCCTCTACAGTTCATATAACGTTCAATTATAGAATCGCAGTAATTTGTATTTTTGGTTACAATCACAACAATGAAACCCACTTTACCTATGATGAACTTTAGTGTTTCACAGGGCTTACATTCAAATACATAGATAAAATCCCCTAACCTTAGTGGAAATTCATTAATTAAATAAAATGAAGAATGGACTTTCAGTACCTCTGGAGGCAGAGAGATTAAATATTTACGTCGAATAAATGTTTATGGATTTACTTAAGTAATGTTGGAATGTTTTAAGCCCTGTTCGCACTGTGCATTTTTCGTCCGTCACAAAGGACGGCACACTGTACGGCACACCGTACAGCCCAAGATTTCAGTGAGTCAAACTGCACAATGTCTCGCTCTAGCAGTACACACCAACCATACGTCGCTGAAAAGCATACGTTACTGAAAGCCAACAGATACCCATGATGGCAGCGATAAAATGTCATATACAATGTGTTTGCTGCCAAACCTCAATAAATTTGGCTTCTTTGTTGCTCCACATGTTCTTTTGCGTAGCCTCCATTGTTCCTAATGTTATCACTGCTACTGTCGGATTATGCTCGTGCCACTAGTTTCTCACGTCACTCCCCGGGTATATTTTCATTAGTCGATTGCAGACCGGAGTCGTAGATTTTCTGATGCTCCTTGAAGACTGTCGGAGGCTGGATTTGGTCATTAGAGTGCTCAATAAGCTATCGGAGGGCCCATCAAACTGGACAGTCACAGACCTGCAAATCATGCTCACATACACCGTTTTCCATCACGACTCTATTCATGACAAAAGATTTGTCTATGATGGCCAAAAAACATACAGTGTGAACCAGCCTTTACAGAGTTTAAGTACAACAATCATAATCTCCTGTGGTTGTGTGGATCATGAACAGATTTAGAGGCCCCATCCACACCGTATTGTTTTTTCTAAAAAGGGGTTGTTGTTTTCAAAAACACAAGCGTCCACACAGGACTGTTTCCAGAAATGTTTACATCCAAACGGAAGCCCCAAGAACGACACCAAACACTATTTTTACTCCACCAGACCTGTAAGTGGTGCTAATCCTGGAGCATGGGACATGCAAATAAAAAGTCCACACTAGGTTCGCAGTAAACAGAACAAGAAAACTAGAATGGCAAACAACAGAGTGCAAATGGAGTCTTTTGTGTGGAGTGATGACGAAATCTAGCTTCACCTCAGTGTCCTATTAGATTATAAAACTAATAAAGTACAACACGAACATGTAATCTGTCATCGTTGAAATGTATGATATGAAGTGTGAGAATATAGGGCAGATTAGCAGTTTGGCAAATATGTCAGCATTTTCCCAAAAGAGACGTTTTTTGCTACCCACATGAATATGCAAGGTTGACATTTTCTCTCTGGAACCCATTTAAATAATAATAAAAAACCATTAGGGTCCCCTAAAATGCAGTTTTCATGCGCAAGCAGGGAACAATCGGTTAAAGACATTCCCATCTTAGAAAAAAACTTTTATGTGTGGACGGAGCCAATGTTTAAAAGGTTAATTGCAATTTGGGTGACAAAGGCTTTGATTTAAAAAAAAAAAACAACATCTGTCAATGCAACTAACCTCTGACTTTGGAAGTTATTTTAATTCTGCTTTGGACAGACCTTGAAATAACCACAGGTTATGGCTGCAAAACACCAGATTGCAAGTTCTTACTTTTTCTCACCTCTGCTCCAAAAAGTAGTTGTCTAAATTAATTTAAAGGTAGTTTAAACCCATAGCGTTGGAGACTCTTTACATAAGTTATAAAGTATAACCGCTATGAAAAAATAATTGATTAATGATCATCGGCAAATTGTAAGTTAACGCTCCTGCAGTAGAAGGGGAGACCCTCTTAGTGTCAGTGTATGTAATTTAGATCAATGGTTCGCGATCTCACAGTGAAGACACAGACAAGAAAAGGCCATGGTAAGATAGAAAGTTAAAAAGTAAATTAGGCTTTGCGAAAAAAACATTCCAGGTCTTAGTTGCATGGTCAAAACACTCCTGAACATCATCTGCCAGAGAAAAAAGGTGAGGGGTTGAATCAGGGAGAAATTTTATTGTTAAAAAAAGTATATGGTTTTTTGCAATTGCCACCTGCACACTGCACTCCACTACTTCACATTCACCACATGTGCGTGTACCAGCCTGCCATATTTACTTCATTTCCCCCGTTTCATAGATGCTGCTCGCTGGACCAGAACGCTCCAGCTGCCACCTCAACATCTCATTATTTTTCTGAAAATATCAAGCTTGTATCTTCTTGATAAATAATTCGCAGTAGTATAATGTATCGGACTAAAACATATTTTCAGGGAGGGCACCGGGGTTAAAGTGCCAATCTCACCTTTTTAATTTTTTCCCCCCCGAAGACAGAGATTTCCATATATAGAGTGACCATGGTTTGTGTTCGACATGAGCAATTGGGATGGAGCAACACATATTGCTGTCAGAGATTGGAAATGAGGCCTGCTAACCTGTAGGCAGCCTCCCCACACCAATCAGCTTTCACACATTCCCCCAATGCAATTCGCTGCCTCCGAATAAAAAAAAGAAAAAAGAATTGTGACTGTGAAGTTTTTATCGGAGTAGTTGACAAACATTACTCTTTAATGCAGTTTTGTAGAAATGCATTCTTATCCCTCTTGGAAGGCATTTATCTGCTTGAAACCTGCAAAATGGTTGCCACAGGGAAGGATTCCCTTTAATAGACTACAATAGGCTCAGTATGGGACACATTCTGATTTCAGTGATAGATAGTGGGGGCCCCAGCCATATATTCATGGGAAATTGTTTATCTTCAAGCAAAAGGCAGGCGACTGAAAGGCCATTTTTACAATAGCATTTCAACTTTCATCCAGAATGATTCCTTTCAGATCGGATAAATTGTTCTGGAGAATTTCAGACAGGTGCTTTCATAAAAAAAGCATCCCTCTGAAAAAGAAGATGTCACAAAACATGAATGCAAAACACACTGGGAGAAGAAAATGCCTGTAGGTGGAGGTGGGTGTGGATGTGTGCTTCAGAGGCTTTTTTAGATTCAACCTAAAACCTATTAGTGTAATTAAAAATGTTATAAAAGATTTATTGTGTTTAAACTGCTTTCTATTTGGACATATTTTTGCTTTTTTGCATGAGGTTCTTTTAATACAAATTTAATTTAAGGCCTTAACCTGGCCTACATCTCAATAACAGAAGGCAGGTGCACAACTTTAAGAGCAAGATCTGAGGGTGGAGAAGTAGAAAGGGGGTGGTGGACTCTAAACGTCAGTCTCAGGAAGCAGGAACAATTAATCAATAGACTGTTCCTCTCCAGTAGGGGCCAAATGTAAACAAATTGAAAAGGACAGAGAACAAAAAGGGATTGGAGATTGAAACCGACACTCTCAACAGGGGGGTGCCATATTGTAAATGGACTGCCTCCTTTGTTGCTGTTTCACCCCTGCTGCCTGGATTTAAGTGGATGTCTGCATTATGATCACGACAAAGAAAACAAGTGTAAAGAATGGTTCAAAAAAATTATAATTCCCTTTTTCCAAGTATATATATTTTTTTTCTAAACAAAAATCTGAAATGCAAAGAGGTGCATTCAGTGTAATTTATTGATGCGTTTCTTCCGAAAAAGACTGGTCCCGACAAAGCTGCGGTGGGATAGATTCCGCAACATAACAGTGCTCGAGGGCAGCAGCACAAAAACTGTGTATATGTCAGAGCTGTATGCCACAAGTTAAATTAATGAATCTTTAAAGGGTTTAGATTTTTTTTAATGAGAGAATCTGTTGTAGCTTTTTTATCAAGCCTCTTCATATTTCACTGAGGTGGAATGGTGCACCACATTTGCGAGGCAGAACTAATGCTATATAAATCTTGAGTATTAAGCGAGCCCCGGGGACATAGTCTAAATGAAGATTTTACACCAATTTAAACCTGCCTGCAATTTGATTCCCGCCTTAAGTGCATTTGTTTAACAGGTGCTGGAGATGAGAGCGCTTTCCCATCCAAAGTGTCGCTATGTGTCCTTTATTAATTTATGGTTTGCAAGTGGTGGGCGTGGGGGGGTATAAAGAGAAAGGGGAGTTGACAAACACTAATCAAAGGTTCAGAGTGGGCTGATTCCGCCATAGATTCAGTGTACTTTTGCTTCATTTGCAAACTAATGATTTTAAGCCCCCACAATCTGTTTGAGGTCAGCTTCTGTGTATTTTGGATACGCTTGGCTATTAGCATCACTGAAAGCTTCAGATGTGTCAAGCCTGCACCCCCTCTAGTGATAGTCACCTAGTTTAATTTCCCTGCAGGCCTCAGAGGGGGATGAATTCAACCAAAATCACAAGCTGTTTTGTTGGCGGTCCTTTGTGGCCTATAATGAATCTAATGAATATAAAGAGTGGAAAAGTGAAGGAAGGAGGGGAGGGGGGGTTGGGGGTGGAGGCGAATGCATTTCAACCATGCTGTGTTGCTTTTACTCGACGATTTGTGACCCTCAACAAAGGGACAATAGCGAGTGTTTTTGTACTCTTAATTTGCCTTTGTGTTTCAGCTTCATCTCTTTCAGCGCTGAGCATTGAAAGTCACCAGTTTAAGAATAACTGCTGACTCCATGGTCTGTCAGACAAAAGGGGGAGGCATTAAGATGGATCCCTAACTATCAGTCTGCCTGAGGGGCAGAAAGGGAAAGGGGTTCAACAGGCAACTACAGGCAAGTGGAAGGTAGCATTACCCAGGCTCCCTGAACTGGTCTGAAATGTTTTTTTACCTTCAGAACCCAACAGATATCACCTCTATACCTTAAAAGCTAACACAGAAGTTATGGATATGGAGAAAACTTAGTCCTAGAAATGTGCATCATACAACTAATAGTTAAAGAAAAGCTACTTCCCTTAGGCAGTAGGATGACTTTCAAACTTCTCTGAACTTTTAAATCAAAATTATAATACATATGATTTAATAGTTATTTAATGAGTGACTGATTTTAATAATCCACTAATTTCACTTGATTGATTTTACTGATCACTGACAGAGTTTCTTATTTATTAGTATGAACGCTTTCAAAAATTACATTAGAATATTATCAATTCTGCAATGCTGCTTTGTGGAGATATGTTTTTACAAAATGGGTTATATTGATGTTTATCAGTGCTATCAATTTTCTCATTTATCTATTTTTGTTAATTAAAATTGGTGCTTATGCTTGGGTTCTATGCAAATGTGTATTGCAATCCACAACACATCCCAAGCAATTGGTCACTTTTGAAAGCATTATTAGAAATTCCTCAATTTTCAAGTTAAAACATATGAATATTTTACTCATTATGGTCTTAACCTTCAGCCACACAGAAATTACAGTTTTCATATTTGAAAAATTCCTGTCAATACAAACTGGTGAGTAAGTTGCTAGAAGCTACTTGATAAGGTCCAGGTCAGTTTACCCCTACTCCACTTTGTAAGACTATTTCATACCCAGGTGCTGCCATTTTTTACTTTCCTTCTTCTATTTTGTACCCATTTGATTAAACCAAAACATATCAGTTGAGTTTTCTTTGTAATATTTATAGAGATAAATAGTTATAAAAATGACTATTTGTGAAAGTGTGATGTGTTTTTAAAAATAATAACACAAATATTTTCTCAAATGTTTTCACGGCACCCTATTTTCAATTAATTTAGTTTTGATTTCTACTTATACCTGATGACTGATTCATTTCAGATTATGACCCATATTCATACAAAATGGCTCCATGCAACTTTCTGCTGGTAGATAATATGTATTAAGAGTCACATAACCACATTTTCTTGCAACATATATGGCTAGGTAATAAAAGATTATTTATCAGTTGTCAAAGTGGGCATGAAACATCTCTCTAGTAGCAGTTTTCAAGTGCCTATTGTACTGCATACTGTCTGTTTCTGCAGATCTGTTCTTCATAGTGTTACATAAGTACAAAAAGAGAAGATTACCGGGTTAATTAGTTGGGCAATCTGCTCAAGTAGCTAGCTTGCAGTCAGATACTGTGTATAGCTTACCAACTGCAACATCAAAAGACGGTTACCTTAATTCTAGTAGTAGGTAGTATTCTTTTAGTTTCCATGCCATGACTGTCAGTATCTTTCATGAGTAGAGGTTGCCAATCTTAGAAGTCAAGGAGAGCAAAGGGGGTAGACACCCAGCAAGGGGTGGGGTTGTTTTAAAGTTCTGAAAATTATTGGTTATTCCAATCAAGATTTAAAGAGAGTGCATTTCGTGATAGTAAAAAAAAAACACTAATTAGAACATGACCCACAGCTAAGCTGATGTTGTACTGTACTAAACATAGGTGCACATAAACTTCTAAGTACTGCAATGTGCAGATGTTAAAAAAAGAAAAGTTCTCTGTCACTGGTCCATGCCGGTATGCTCCCCAGTCTCTGTAATGATTTCTATTCATAAACATGCAGTGTGCTATCCTCCACCTGGCAGCTGCCTCTGTGCATATGAGATTACTATTATGCATCTTCCAATCCCAAGGATAAACATCTCCCCACTTTTGAAGTTTGCAACCATGAGGCATATTTTAGTGCCATATGACTTAAGCATCCCTTCAGGTATCACTTGCAATCTCTTCTCATTCTATATACATTGTTCAACTTTAATGGGTATCTAATTTGTGTTATCAGCTTACAGGGCAGTAAGTAATAATTTGCATGGCTGCCCTAAGCGAATACGCTTCCATAAGCATTCAGTAGTATAGACACAAGAATGGATTAACCTTCATATTGGCTATGCCCTGATGGTCAGTGTTGTTTTTTCTGTAGTTTGGCATTGGTTGTTTATTTATATTTACTGCAACAGAGAAGCTGTGTCAAATGAATATGTCTATATGACTATAGAGATGATGCTGGAGTGCTGGCATAAACACATAATTTGTGTTTGAATGTGATGTACTTCTGGCTTTTGGCAGTGACATGAAGCCTGAGTGCCTTGTTTTTGTTCAAAGAGTTTAGTCAGTATTCCCTGACAAAAACTTGCCAAAGCAATGATAATAAGTCTGTGCAGTGTAAAGGACAGCATTATTTATTGCAGTCAAAGCCAAAAAACTTATATTTTTGGTGAATTATCTGACAGTCATCAAAAAATTAAGAAAAACTAAAAAATATATAATTGAATTTCAAGAACTCCCCCACACCTTGCACGGTTGTTTGCTACAGCTCTTTAAAAACTATTCATGCCCCCTGAACTTTGCTATATAAACCTCAAAGGCTTTTAATTAAGAGTTTATGTAACATACCAACACAAATTAGTGCATAATTTTGAAGTGCAAGGAAAAAACAAATATTTACTGAGTATTTGTATTTACAAGTATTTTGAAAATTTTAGAAAAATAAAAATATAAAATGTTTGATATACATTTATATTCAGCACACTTTACTCCTATACCCCTATTGAAAACCAATAGTATTTACAGGTTAACAGTTCTGTAAAGGCCTCAGAGGAATACACCATAATACAGACCAACGACAGATTTGTAATGAAATTTAAAGCAGGGCTAGATGATTAAACAATAACCCAAGCTTTAAACAACACAAGGAGCACTGTTCAGTCCATTCAGTAAGGGAAAGAGTAGACGGTAGAATTGGAAAAGTACCAAAAGATGGCTGTCTGCCTTAACTGACAAGCTGGGCAGGGAGAACATTAATAAGAGAAGCAGCCAAAGTTCCCATAGTAAGGTTAGAGGTGCCACAGATACATGGCAAGATGAAAAATGTTGAAAAAAGCTACAAAAACTCCCACTTGCTGTTTACAAGTCATGCTGGGGAAACAGCAAACAGAAGAAGCTGCTCCTGTCAGAAGAGATCAAAATGGCCTAGATGGAGAACGTTATGTGTGGCATTCACTTCATGGCACTATCATCGTCAACATACCGTCAGCCCTTTGAAACTTGGTGGTGGCAGCATTATGTTGTAGGGATGCTCTTTTTCAGCAGGCACATGAAAGCAGAGTTGAAGGGAAGAAGGATGGAGCAAGATACAGAGCAATTCTGGAGAAAAACATCCTCGGGCTGAAGAAGACTTGGGAGTGAGCTGGAGGTTCACCTTAAAGCAGAACAGTGACTCTAAACATATACACAGATCTAGAATAGAAGGATTTAGATACAACCATATCCAAGTATTAAAATGGCTCAGTCAAAGTCAAGACCTAAATCCAAATGTGAATCTGTGTCAAGACTTGAAAAAGGTTGTTTACAAAGGCTCTCCGTCCAATCTGACTTAGCTTAAGCCATTTTGTCTCTAAACATGTAAAGCTATTAGACTTACCGTAATTTATGGACTATAAGCCGCTAGTTTTTTCACAGGCTTTGGACCCTGGATCCTATACAACGATGCTGCTATTTTAAAGATTTTGTTACTGGCCAGCGGCCACCGGGGGGCACTATAGCAGGAGGCGCATAAATGAGACAGACATATGAGGAAAGATTATGCGCCGAAGAAGACAGTACCGGTAGTTTCATGCACACACCCTTATCATGGAAAACACAAAGAAATGCAGCTTTTAAGTTAAAGGCATCGAGCTGGTCGTTAAAAAAGGAACTAGAGCTACTGCATGTAAGCTTGACATCAATGAATCGATGGTGAGATGTTGGAGTAGGCAGTGAGAAGAACTGAGTCAGTGTAAAAAGCTTTCAAAGGGCATAAAGACACTGATGAAGACGACTTCAGTGGCTTTAATGAGGAAGATGAAGATAGCGACCAATGACTTTTCTGGTAGGCTAAAATATGTTTTATTTTCTAAGCAGGCATGTTACTGTCATGTTGTGTTGGTGCCATACTGCTGATTTTCAGGCAGAATTTGAAAAAAAAGCATGTCTCAAAATAAACCTAGAAAAGCACTCAGAGAGCGCAGACCTCTGCCACTCATCCCCCCATCCCCATGTTAGGATCTAATTCTAACTTTCGGTACTGTTTCAATAAAATATCTGTTAATACGACTCATGGCTCCGCTCTTTGAGCTGAGAGCTGAGATTCGGGGCTGCTGTGCGAGGGGAGCGGCTTATGAGCTCTCTGACATGGGGGAGGAGTAGAGGTTAGCATCGCTGGTCGGTGGGTTGATACTCGCTTCATGTCGGACCAACCTCACAATTTAATCAATTGTTCGTGGACCCATTGGACATCGGCTACTTGAGTGTGCGATGCTGTTTTTTTTTTTTTGTGAAGATTTTCCTCAACATTTGCACCTCTGAGACTACTTCTGGTGTGCGTTGCTTCTCTTTTCTCAAATACATTTAGCTAACACATTGTGGCCTAATGTCAAAACGTTTTTATGTGAACATTAACACCAGTATTTTACCTTTTAATACCTCTATTAATTAGTTAGCTGGCGAACGCTAATGCGCTAAAATTCCGCCAAAATGGCTGACACAGGGTTCATGTGACTGGGAGATCCCTATATGTACAACATTCATTTTCTTTTAAAATTTAGCTGGTGCGCCTTATATTCAGGAGCGCTCGATAGTCCAAAAATGACGGTACCTTTAAAGACTAACAGCTGTGTTTGCAAAACTACAAAGTACCAGCTCTGGGAAGTTGAACACAAATGCACACCACACTTTTCAGAATTTTCTGTATAACAAAAATATGGAAACCATGTATCATTTAACTGTCCTTTCAACAATGAAGCACAACTTTGAGATGGTTTACCACATACAATCCAGATATCGCAACATGAAGAGGTGTAAAAAGTTTAAGGGGTCTGAACACTTTTACACAGCACGAAAGCTCCTGATGTGAATTTCACACGGCAGCTGCCCTCCAACACACAGTGAACCCACGTATCGACGCTGGTGAGACTACAGCAGCTCGATCCATAGCTGCGGGTCAATCATGTGGAGCGTGTGTTCACGGTAGCAGTTCAGGGTAAACACGGATTCATCAAGCAAAAGTGTCTTGATATTCTACTGGCTTGCATCAGGCATGTGTGCTACGCTTATTAGCTTAGTAGACAGTTAATTGCCATGGTGGGTGGTTGGAGTGCTAGAAGCCTGATCTAGGAGTATGTCATATTTGTTTAATCGGACATGCAGATGCAAATAACGTGTGACAGACTGTGACCAACACAGCCGGAACATAAATACTGTTAAGTTCAGAAATGTTCTTGGCTCGGAAAATCTTCCTGCATAAAGGCTATAAAGACAACCCACTGTTTATCTATTTATTTATTATATTCAGCAATTTCACTTCATGGGCCAAATTCGACAAAAGAAACAAGGGAACAAAAAAAATCCTTCTGAAATAGTAGCGTGCCAGATTTTGCTTTGTGCGTTCTGTGTACTACAACCCCACACTTGTTGGTAATTGTTGGCGCAATTACATTATCTGCTACTAAGAATTCATGTAAAATAACAAACAAGAAAAAAAGTGTGAAACATGAGCTCAACATGAATGGGGGGAACACTCAGGTCTCACAGCCTAATTCGCATTCCTAGAAGGATTTGTAATTTGCAAAACACATTGGAAATCTGACAAACGGTGGGGGGAGCACACCCTCTTTAAAACTGTGCAATTCAAACAAGCTCATAGTTCGAACAGCGTATTCGTATTGATGAACGGTGTAAAGATTTCACATCACAAGGAGTTCTGATTAAAGCTGTACACCACAGAGCGGCTGCTACTTTTTTGTATCAGCTCTGCAGTTTGCCTCATCTGGGTGAAATTGTTGTTAATGCAGAAATAATATCAATGCAAACGATATTAATAACCATGATGGGAGAAGCTGGAGTAATGTCAGTTAATCAATGGAAACAAATCATGTGCGCCTTGCTATGATCATCAGGGGGAGTGTGAATATTAATGTTTCAGTTTGAATCAATGCTAGGGTTGCATACATTGCCACCAGTGTTTACTCATGGTTAAGACATTTCTTTCTTTTATGTTTTGGCTGCATTCTTGAGAGAAATCGATGAAACACTAAATAGAGATAAGATGCGAGCCATTACAGCAATTCAAAAACATCAACAAAACATTAGTGATTGTATTATTGTAAACTGTAAAGATGGGCTGTTCAAATTTCAATTAACTTGGGTTTGTTATGCTGATATTAATTAAGAGGGCTTGCAGAAGGACAACAAAAGAGATGGGTTTATTGTCTCGGAATATTCTCATGAAAGCTGCATCTGTATGTAGCACAACCTGGCTGCCTAATTAACTACCAAGGGAGGAAAGACATTGCTCTGGAAACCTTTTGATTTGTGGGTGGTAATAGCACTGGGCTTAAAAATAACAGATTCTTTATTTCATTATTTGATAAGGAGGCCTTTAATGAAAATATCAGCCCAGGAGCAAAGCAAGTCAACATCACTACTTAAGTGTATAAAATGCTTCAAGCAGTTAGTGAGAATGAATTACCTTATGACTACAGTTCATTAAATAAAATGTGAAACACACCTGGTGGGCTAATGGAGGACCAATGCAGAAGAAGTGGTGGTGGGACCGTGAGGGGATGCAGCAATCAAAAACAAAGCTGCCCCTAGTTTCTCTTTGACAGGTTAATAAAATGCCTGCTGCTTTAGTCTTCTCACCGTGCTTCTCCCTCTGTCTGGGCTCGGCGGTGTGACAGCGCTGTATCGGTGTCACCCAGAGCAATCATAACATACCTCTGCTCCAGGTCCAAAGCTGGCTTTAAATTCCCTTGGCAGCAGAATGCTCAAGGGGGTCAAACAGACGAATTTTCTGAACGATAATGGGCCAAATATCAGTTACATCTCTCACTTGTAATCACTGGCTCGGCATTAAAAGCATCTTTTCTTTCTGTTCCGCATACTTCAGCCGTGAATGCTTTTGAAATGGGTATAATGTAATCTGTGCCACAGATATCTTCTGCTTTTGTGCATCTGTTCGGGAGGTGAATGGCCGGGCCTATCGGTTACTCTCTCGAGGTGATGTATACACTCTGTGGAACAAAGGTACAAACAGATGAAGGATATACTATGCTGGTGATTTCTACTCTCTCAATTTCCATGCCTATTTGGCTATTGGAAATATTATTTAGCTGCCTTCAGTTTTGTTTAGCTGCCATCAGTTTTTTTTGTGTCAAGAAGAAGAACGACAAGCTGAAGCTTGCAGCACCTTACAAACACATGCTTTCAGATTTTGTCACAATCGTTAACTTCAATGTATTTCCCTGGAACTTTATGTGACAGACAAAAATTGTATAATTGTGTTTACTTGAAGAAGGCTCATGTGAGCTTTTTAATTTATACAGCAAAAAATCTGAACTCTGATACCATCCATCCATCCATCTTTTTCCGCTTATCTGGGGTCGGGTCGCGGGGGCAGCAGCTTAAGCAGAGAGACCCAGACTTCCCTCTCCCCAGCCATTTGAGCCAGCTCCTCTGGGGGAATCCCAAGGCGTTCCCAGGCCAGCCAAGAGACACAGTCCCTCCAGCGTGTCATGGGTCTTTCCCTGTGCCTCCTCCCGGTGGGACGTGCCTGAAACACCTCACCATGGAAGCGTCCAGGAGGCATCCTGACCAGATGCCCGAGCCACTTCAACTGGTTCCTCTCGATGTGAAGGAGCAGCGGCTCTACTCTGAGCTCCTCCTGGATGACAGCGCTTCTCATCCTATCTCTAAGGGAGAGCCCAGGCACCCTGTGGAGGAAACTCATTTCAGCCGCTTGTATCCGTGATCTCGTTCTTTTGGTCACTACCCAGAGTTTGTGACCATAGATGAGGATAGTAATGTAGACCAACCGGAAAATAGAGAGCTGAACCGCAACAGACCGGTACAGCGCCCGCATCACCGCAGACGCCCTACCAATCCGCCTATCGATCTCCCACTCCATTTTTGCCTTATTCGTGAACAAGACCCCCAGACACTTGAGGAAGGACACCATCCCCGACACTGAGAAGGCACTCCATCCTTTTCCGGCTCAAGGCCATGGTCTCGGATTTGGAGATGCTGATTCCATAGATAGATAGCAAAAGCCATAGATAATTGTTCTGATGAAACCAACAGGACCACATCATCTGCGAAAAGCAGAGACCCAATCAAGAGGCCAACGAAAAGGATCCCCTCATCACCTTGGGTGTGCCTAGTAATCCTGTCCATAAAAGTTATGAACACAATTAGTGACAAAGGGCAACTTTGGCGGAGTCCAATTCTCACAAAAAACGAGCCCGACTTACTGCCTGCAATGCAAACTAAACTCTGACACCAGTCGTACAAGGACCTAACAGCCCATATTAAGGGGCCCGGTATCCCATACACCAGGACCCTGATGGGGGTGTAGAGCTGTTTCAGTGTTCCACGGCGAGGACGAAAACCGCATTGCTCTTCCTGGATCCGAGGTTCGACTAACCGTCGGACCCTCCTCTCCAGAACCCCCGAATGGACCTTACTAGGGAGGCTCAAGAGTGTGATCCCCCTGTAGTTGGAACACACTCTGTGGTCTCCTTTTTTAAATAGGGGGACCACCACCCTGGTCTGCCAATCCAAGGGAACTGCCCCCGATGTCCACACAATATTGCAAAGCCACGTTTACCAACACAGCCCCACAACATCTAGAGCCTTAGGGAACTCCAGGCCATCGAGAAGCTTTTTAACCACCTCAGTGACTTCAGAGATTGGAGAGCCCAATCCTAAATCCACAGACTCTGCTTCCAGATTGGAAGGTGTGCCGGTAGGATTGAGGAGGTCTTCAAAGTATTCCATCCACCGACCCAAAATGTCCCGCATCGAGGTCAGCAGCACACCATCCCCACTGGTGGCGGACCGCTCCCCCCCGAGACGCCGGATGGGGGACCAGAATTGCCTTGAAGCCGCATGGAAGTCATTCTCAATGGCCTCTCCAAATTCCTCCAATGCCCGGGATTTTACCTCAGTGACTATCTGAGCCGCACTGCGCTTGGTCTACCGGTACCTATCAGCTGCTTCCAGGGTCCCTTAGGTCAAAAAGACCCGACAGCATCCCTAACCAGCTGGTTCGAGGGTTGCCGCCATGACAGGAACCAACCACCTTGCGGCCACAGCTCCAGTCAGCTGCCTCGACAATGGAGGCACTGAACATGGCCCACTCGGACTGGCCAGGCCTGTGGGTAAAACTCTGATGCCCCTTAATAAAATCCATTGCTATCAAGTGCCTAGATATAGCCAAATTAGAAAGTAAAGAGAAATAATAGAGTCCACTTGTGTGTAATTTAATACTGGTATGAATATAGCTTTTCTTTGATGGCCGTAGAGGTTTGTTATCATAAAGACTAAGGACCATTGCAGAAACTGTAGGGATTAAGGTATAGAGAAGTTTAAATAAGGGTTTGGTTATAAAGCAGTATCACAGGCTCTGAATAGCTGAATAAATGTTAAAACCACATTTTATTTTGGCTTTTGTGACAAGAAACTTAAACTGCACATCAACCTAACACACCATCCCAACTGTGAAACATGGTGTTGGCAGCATCATGCTGTCTAGATGTGTTTCTTCAGCAGAAAGAAAGGAGCTGGTCGTAGTTAATAGGAACATGGATGAAGCTAAATATAGGGCAGTCCTGAAAGAAAACCTGTTAGAGGCTTAAAAAGACTTGAGACTGGCAGAACAACAACAATGAACATAGAGCTAAAGATACAATGAGGGGTTTATATCAAAGACAAATGGGTAAAATTTCAGCCAGACACATCCCAAATTAACTGCAGCTGTAACTGAACCCAAAAGGAGATTCTACAAATAAGATATCAGGGAGGCTGAATACTAGGGATGGGCATAATTAATCGACAATCGATTAATTGATCATTAAAAATTTCGTCGAGGACTATTTCTTTTACCGATTAATTAACGCATGTTCTGTTGCATAGTGTGAGTTTTGAAGGAATGCAATTAATTTAGCTATGTGGCAGTAATTAAACACTTTACCACATGAGGGCGATGACTGAAAATAAAACCCACAGGCCGACTCAGTTTCTGTGTATTTCAAAAGTAGCAATGTCATGAAGAGGTTGCAGCAAAGTGTGGCGTGGGACCACTGACTAAAAAAACAAACACAGAAAAGTCTCGGTTCACTGCCAACACTGCGAAGCTGTGTATGAGTACTTGAACGCACTTCCAACCCTGGTTAGAAGCGGAGCATCCTGCTCTTGGTCTCAACCTAGCATCAAGTCGGTGTTAGCACGGAGGAGCCGAGATGCAGACCGAGCAGAGAAACGTCCTCACCGATTACTTTCTGAGGGAGGCTCCGTCCCCCCTGGATTGCACCCCTACAGACTGCTGGAAAATGAATTAAACAAGATTCCAGACGCTTGCCAAGTTAGCACGGAGGTATGTGTATCATAGCGACCTCTGTCCCCTCACAGCCGGTGATTTCGGCGCTGCAGGTCGGACGCGACAGCAGCCTGGTGACGGTCAGTCTGGTCACCAGGCTGCTTTCGCTTCTGACCCCAGCGCATGTTAACATGCTCATCTTTCTCAACAAAAATCAGTAGACTGGTGCTAAAGTTGTATATAAGTTACGGTTTCTTTTTTTGTTTTTTTTACTCTGTTAATGAGCCTAATTCATGGTTAGGTACGCTGATCTCTCTCATCCTCTTTCTCGACTTTTTTTGCTAGGTTTTGCCAAATGTAACAAAACTATCAGACCTATAAGTATTATATATTTTATTAAGTTATTGTTTACCAAAACTGTTTTTTGTTTTTTTTTTACTTTTTTGGAGAAGAAAAAAAATATGAGCGTCAGTTGTGTTAATGAGTACCGTCTTTTAGCTGTCGGCTCCGCTGCTTATAGCCCATATTTTCTTTGTGCAATTACCCTGAATTAATTCCGTTTAACTGCCACAAGAGGTGTCCCACTTGTAATGAAGATCTCAATGAGGAAACACGCTATTTTTCTATTCTCACTGCATTTTGATGTACCCTATGAACACTGAATTTTAATATAATCGAAATTAATTAATTAATCGATCGATTGTTAATTCTCCTGATGATCGATGAAGACAATTTAATCGAATGCCCATCCCTACTGAATACAAATGCACATACAATGTATTTGTAAAAGACAAAGAAAAAACAAAACTATGAATATGTTTCCTTCCTCATGTTTTTGTACTACTTTTTATTGCAGTCACATAAAATCCCATAGAAATACATTCAGTCCAACATTCTGTGGAAAACACAGATATTCATATCTTTCTCTAATTAATTTGAATTACAAAAAGTTATACCTCAAACGTATATAGTGCAACAGTTTGTTTCCCTATTATTAAAAGTGATGTGACATAAAATTTCCTTCACATTCAGGATGAATTTGATGTTATCTTCAACATGTAAAAGTTTTTATTCTTGCACCAGGATATGTGTCAGCTTATGCACCCGGCTGTCTGTCTGTATTACTATTTCATTTTTCACACTGATGGTTTAGAGAATAAAGACACAGGGTTTAAATACAATCCCCCAACTGAACATATGATCCTTACCAGATGTGCAACAGATAATGTCAACCTAATCTTTGAAAGCAAACAGCGGGATTGCTATGTATTCATTGAACAAGATGAATAGAATCAGTTATCTAATTACAGTTTTACCCATTCTTTAAGGGAAAAATCAATGTATATTTTTTTCAAAAGATTTCTAATTTTTTTTAGAAATTTATCGTTGCACAGGAATATACAAAAAAAAGACACATATCCTGATGATACGTACAAAGCAGAGGAAGAGGTCATGTGAGCAATTACACAGGGACATAAACTGGCTAGTTATAATGCACTGCCCCACTTTATCAGGCATTTCCAGTATTGTCCATAGGGAGTTAACTTTTAGACTGTTTACTGGTTAAAAAGGCCAGGGATGCATCTAAGGCCATATAGGCAAGATAATGTATCCCAGGCTGCAAAAGCAGGCAAATCACTGTGCATTAAGACTGGGCACACAATAGACAACAATGCCTTGCATAAACACTATTTAGAACTATTCACACGGCATTGAAGAGATGGGCGTCGACTCGCCATTGCTGCAAAGCCGGCGCATTGTGCAGAGGTGAAAAGAAGTCTAATGAACAGGAAGCCTTATTTGAGAGAGCTGACAGTAACCATACAACAGCCGCATTGTGTGCTTGCCACCAACCCTGTGGGTCTCTACATTAGGAGAAATGATGAGAAAGTAACCCGAAAAGACACAGTGGGCCCTTGGACCCACGTAAATGCAACCAGACAATAATGGGTGGGGGGGGACACAAGCTGTCCCCACCTTTACCCAGAGTTGCACGTTTACATGCACAGAACATCAACCGCTCTCATGGCTGGGGATAAAAGCCCCCCTGGCCAGAAGGAACTTTGAAGTACATTTTGGGTTAGTTTGCCACCAAAGAGTGCAATTTTAGTGCAGAAGCTGCTAAAATATATGTCATACATTTTAAATTAAATGAAACTCTGCAGGGGCAAAGTTGGAAACTCTAAAGTTTGCAGCACAGGGATCTTCTTCTCTCTCTCTCTCTCACACACACACACACACACACACACCCACACACACACACACACATGCACACATTCACATTATACCCCTGCCACAAGCTTCATCAATCTTCAACAAAGGGATGACATCACCAATGAGCATAGTCTTTTATAGCTTTAAGCAATAAGCCTTATTTACTGATGAGATAAGCCTGCTGCTATTGTCTCCCGACTACTTTGCTTCTTTCTCTCGCAGCTGAAGAATCAAACGGTACTTTTGGAAGCTAGCAGAGCATGTCTGGGACTTAAAGGCTAAGGCATGCAGAGATATTTCCTATTTGGAAAAATCTTTTGCGTTTCAAAACACCACTTTAGCCAGCATAGTTCAAAGCACCAGGCACAGGTGATATTGCACAAGTGGGAAAAATGCTGTTTTTATTACTTGTTTATCACAGTTTTCTTGTGTGTCACTATGGTGGGTCTGGTTGCTTCACACAGTCAGGCCGGCTAAGATAGTTTGTATACCTATATTTAGTATACTGATGATATTTGGTATGCTAAAGTATACCATATTCTTTTATTGTAAAATTACCACTTGTTTATGTCGAAATGCTAAAATCCTTCTATTGTGCCGCCACTAGTCCACATAGTTGCTGGCGTCAACAATCATTTTGGCCCCATAAGTTTTATGATTTTAGCTTTTCAATTTTCTAAACTTTTTTAACAAAACTTGCCACTGTTGTGACATTTGTGTTTCGCTTCGGTTATTGGCTGGCTCCATCAGAGCAGCAGATTCAAAACAAACATAGAGGAAAAAGCATCTGGTTAAGGTGCCATTTTGCCTCTTTATTGTGCACTTTTGCAGTTTTAGTTGTTTCATACTTGACTATGTCGAGCGAAATGGTCTGTGCTGGGATCATGCATCAATTTGTAGCAGCCAGATGGATATATAATTTTTTTCATAATCTACTCATTGTCTACTCTAAGGACATGTGGTTATGTGACTCCAATAAATAATATCTACTTGCAGGAGGTTGCTTACAGTTATTTTGGTTTAATCAAGGCTCACAACTTCCCAAAGTTCATAAGATTCAGCTGACAAGATGAAAGTCTGAAAAAAAAAAAATATATATATAGTGCAAAACAAGGTTTCCGGACAATAATGGAAAATTACATTGTGAGATTTAATCATTTGTAATATCTCCTTAAATCATAAAAATGCCTAACTACAAAAAATAAATTTACTGATTAGCAATGATTTAAGTACACAGATACAAAACTGCTTCTTTATTAATTAAAGGCAACACATAATGGAAATAGGAGTACAAATTGGTTAAAGAGGTAAATTGACCCATCTTTTTTGCTGTCAAATGAGCCATGTTATAAAGGTTTTTATGAGAAAATAAGCACAGTGCACAATGAGCAGCTAAAGAGACATCACCTAGACATTAGTGATTAGTAAAGACAGAGCCAAATGAAGTCTTTTAAGCTTCTGAAAGAACTCTATGAAGTTTGACACGTTTGATTGCTACACTTTACCTTGCATGAGTGTCTATGGAAACTTTTAAACACACTCGACTGATTAACACCTTTCCTTTTTATGTTAATGTACAGACTTTTAGTATTAACTGTGCAGATAATGTTGAAACCTAAAACAGACAAACTATTAAACAAGACATAGAACTAAAAAATACCAGTCAATTGTATGTTACATTGGCTATTATTATATTTGAAGTAAAATCTGTAATAGACAACTTCTTTTTCCTCTGGAGTGTCAATTATTACTGAACTTACAGTAGACCTATTTTTGTTTATTTACAGTTCAGTCCCATCATATTTGATTGTCTTAACACTTTTTTTACAAACATTTAAAGAATACAGGTTTCATTCTCTTTTGTTATGTCCTATTTGTGGAGCCATTATATTTTTCACTCTTTAAAATCCAAATTTCTGTTAACATTTAATTTTGTGGTTTGCAAAGAACTTGGAAGTTTGCTGTAATAAAAATAAATCATTATGAAGCAAATCTGCTTTTTAGGAGGAAAATTAGATACATTAATTAGATGACAGATTCACTGGTGGTAGGAGCCCTTAAATCATCAAGTGGTATGTAAAATGGTATACCCACTCTGCAGTCTCAAACTGACCACAGCCTGGATGATTTACAAAATATAATCATCCTCTATACGTGTGACCTGTAATTATTGTTTGTAGCAGTGTTACTCAGAGTCCATAAAGCCTAGCCAGGTTGGCCGCTAAACTGCTGAGGCACCATGATACCGTGTGCCTAGTTAGACCTCACGTGTGCGTTTGTTTATGCTTCTGGGATACATGCCTGGCTTGAAGTCAAGTAAAAAGTTGGAAATCAGCACAAAGTTGTTCTTGTCTTCCCTACTTTTCCAAAGTCTGACAGGAAAAACTCAGTCTAACTAGGTTGGTGTGACAATATATAAAATATCGCGGCAATATATTCCAAATTGAGAGCCTATTTTTAACAGGATAAAAGCAATTTTCTAACACACTACAA
Organism: Valencia hispanica; assembly: GCA_963556495.2. NCBI lineage: Eukaryota > Metazoa > Chordata > Actinopteri > Cyprinodontiformes > Valenciidae > Valencia > Valencia hispanica. The sequence continues at coordinate 29,131,179 of OY747707.1, read as the reverse complement.
CCTGTGTCAGAGCATATATCTTAAAATGTACTATTTGTTGTTTGTTTTCCTTAGTTCCAGACAGAGTCACGTCAGCGTTGGGAACTTGTCAGATATTCAGTTTGTAGTCAGAGACTCAGGGGAGACACTCCAGTCCCCCCTACACACACACACGCACACACACCATGTCACCAGCTAGGAACAAAGCCGCCATAGTCAATTCTCCTAATTTCACTGCAGCCTGTCGAAATCCCGTTTTCCTTTTCTCCTTCTCTTCAACGAGCACTTTATGCCGGGATCAGTCAGGTCTGAGTCGCCAACAAAAACCTGAGGCTCTCGCTTCCTCGTCTTTCAGCGCTGGGTTTGACACTCCCCGGCTCCCTGCCATTCACACGTCTTCGCCGTGCAATTTGTTTCCATTTGTCAAACAACAAGTATCCGTCACAAAAGAAGGGGAAAATGCTGGCACAACAGAAAGTTTCTGACAAACATTGTCTCCTAAGCTCAACGGGCCCTCAGACTACCTACCTATTGGCAGTTTACACCACCTTCAGTTTATTATAGATATTTGTTACATTATTCCTTATTTAACTGACAATACATGCTTCTTTCACAGACTACATCAGGTATCACTATCAAATCAGCACCAACAGATCATTTCTCTCTTAAAAGTGAGGATACTACAGTTTGAATTCATCATTTTCATTCACTGCCTTTACATTGTGCTGACTCTTTATTTTGTGCTTTATTTCTTTGGGATTAAACCTCATTGTAAGCACAACCAGGTTGTTCATGCATTTTATTTATTAGGGCTTTATCAGCAGTATGTTGACAGCCTTGCTATTTGCAACACCTATTCAAATATGTGTTAAAACGGGGCTATTATTGATCGACGTAAGAACGTATCAGCTAAAAGATACTTATTGTGCAAAACTTTCTCGCTGCTGTTTTCTTGCTGAGGGAAAGCAGAGAGGATTTATGCTTACTCTGATATTAGATAGTGCCAGGGGTATTTCTATAAGGTTTTTGCTGAAGTCCCCAATGGGTTTTGAGATGCTGTCAGTGCTGCGTCAGGTGCATTAGTACCTCAGAGGGCTGCGGTGCTCCAGCTGCCGCGTGTCCTCGCGCTCTCCCCCCGGTCCTGGCCGCCAGCCTGACACCCGACACAAAGTAATCACAGATCACAGCATTTAATCACTGAAACAAGCACTCCAGAGGACCCCGCTGTCAATATCCCACTCTCTCATTATCTGTTTGGATTGCACATCCACACTGTCAGATACACAGAGTGGAAAATTAAGATTAAAAATATGGTAATTTCATTTCAGGCAGCAGGCTCCTCTCACTGCCCCATTGTGCTATTGATTACCTCTGAATTCAATTTTTCTTTTCAATGTAAACTTTAATCTATTCGCGAGCCAACAATCCTGCTCCTAAGGGGCCATTTGAGAGTAAGTAACCATTTAATATGACTCTGGCTGAAGATTCATTGGCTTTAATGAATTGTGTAAATCACTCAGCTTCTAAAGGAGCTGATGTCCTGCAGTTCACAACCCAAATTTGGGGCTGGTTAAATACATCCTTCTAAACCTGGCTTAAGTGTTTACCGACAATAATCTCTTAATATGTAATCATCGTCTGTGCGAAGAAAATTAAACCGCTCTATTAAAAATGGAGCCGGTAATGAAAATGGTATAATAATAGAGTGGATACCTACAACAATTTCCTAATAATAAAAAAATCACTTGACTCACTCAGTAATCATCAGGTAGTTTTCTTTAACCACTTAGCAATTTGTAGCATCATGTTCAAGACCCGCTGTAACCACTGACCTGACTGAGGCAAACACACCATTCAGAGAATTAAGCATCTGGGGGAGGAAATGTTAGTCAGTAGATCACAAGCTGAATGAACAAACATTTGAAAGGATAATATTTATTATGTGAGTTTTGAATCTCGTTTTCTATAATTTAGATGTCAACATTTCCATTCATCAAGGTTTCTACAGTTTTTTTCATGTAACAATTTCAGATTTTTTTTCTGCATCAGTTTTTCCAGAGTTCTCGATACCTTACGTTCACATTAAGGAAATGAAGAACGAAAGGTAAAACAGAAGGAAAGAAAAGAAGGACACATGATAAGATAGAAAGAAAGAAGAACAAAGCAAAGAACCAAAGAAGGAAAGAAAGGACACAAGGGAGAAAGGAAGGACACAAAAAAGGGAAAAAGATAAAAGATAAAACTCAAAAAGAAAGACAGAAAGGGAAGGGGCTTAAAGGGAAGGACAGAAGAAAGGAGATGGAGGTAGGACAACCAGAACGAAGGACAGTAGAAAGGAAGGAAAGACAATGATTGAAAGAGGAAAGGGCAAATTGAAGGACAGGAGGAGGAAAGGCACAAATGATGAAGGAAGGAAGGAAGGAAGGAAGGAAGGAAGGAAGGAAGGAAGGAAGGAAGGAAGGAAGGAAGGAAGGAAGGAAGGAAGGAAGGAAGGAAGGAAGGAAGGAAGGAAGGAAGGAAGATAGATTTGAGTGGGATAGGGAATGGAATTTCTATAATAAACTGAACTTGACATTAGTAACATTTAATTGGAATTTATGTATGATTGGATTGGAATAACTTTTTTGTAAAGTGACTTGAGATGACGCATCATGAATTGGTGCTATATAAATAAACTGAATTGAATCTGAAACAAAAAAAAATTTTACTGTTTTTTTTTTCTTCCCATACTTGATACACATACATGAGGGGTGTCTAAAATCAGTCCTCCAGGGCCGGTATGCATGTTTTACTTCTTTCCCTGGTTCAACACACCTGAATCATGATGGCTTGTTAGCAGGCTTCTGGAGAATTTTGATTTATTGGGGAGGTACAGTACTATGCAAAGGTTTTAGGCAGGTGTGAAAAAACGCTGTAAACAAAGAATGCTTTAAATAACGGAAGATTTAATCATTTATTTTTATCAATCAACAAAAGCCAGTAAATGAACAGAAGATAAATCAAAATCAAATCAATATTTGGTGTGATCACCCTTTGCATTCAAAACAGCATCAATTCTAGGTACACTTCCACACAGTTTTTGAAGGAACTCAGCTGGTAGATTGTTCCAAACATCTTGGAGAACTAACCACAAATCTTCTGTGGATGTAGGCTTCCTGACATCCTTCTGTCTCTTCACACTCTATAATGTTTAAATCAGGGCTCTGTGGGGGCCATACCATCACTTCCAGGACTTCTTGTTCTTCTTTACGCTGAAGATAGTTCTTAATGACTTTGGCTGTATGTTTTGGGTCTTTATCCTGCTGCAGAATAACTTTGGGGCCAATCATACGCCTCCTTGATGGTATTGCATGATGGATAAGTATTTGCCTGTATTTCTTAGGATTGAGAACATCATTAATCCTGACCAAATCCCCAACTCCATTTGCAGAAATGCAGCCCCAAATATTCAAGGAACCTCCACCATGCTTCACTGTTGCCTGCAGACACTCTTTATTGCACCACTCTCCAACCCTTCGATGAACAAACTGCCTTCTGCTACAGCCAAATATTTCACATTTTGACTCATCAGTCCAGAGCACCTGCTGCCATTTTTCTGCACCCTTGTTCGTATATTTTTCTTGCACACTCGAGTCACTTGGCCTTGCTTCCATGTCAGAGATATGGCTTTTTGGTTGCAACTCTGAAGACTGCTTCTGGCCAGACTTCTCTGGACAGTAGATGGATGTGCCTGGGTCCCACTGGTTTCTGCCAGTTCTGAGCTGATGGCACTGCTGGCCATGTTCCGATTTCGATGGGTAATAAGCTTGATGTGTCTTTCATTTGCTGCACGAAGTTACCTTGATCAACCACTGCGTCTACGATCCTCAACGTTACCCGTTTCTTTCTGCTTCTTCAAAAGAGCTTAAGCAGCACATCTTGAAACCCCAGTCTGCTTTGAAATCTTTGTCTGGGAGTGACCTTGGTGATGCAGTACATTGTGTCTTGTTGCTGAGCTCAATCTTGCCATGACATGAAACTATCTTCCACAACCTCAGCTTGGTAGCAGAGTTTGGATGTTCCTCAACTAGTTTTAAGCCTTCTACACAGCTGCTTCAGTTTCAGTTAATGACTATGCTTCAACCTACTTGTGACATTGATGATCATTAGCACCTGTTTGGCATAATTGGTTGATCATACACCTGATTATAATCCTACAAAATCCCTGACTTTGTGCAAGTGTACCTATAAGAACTGATACTGGTTTGAAGGTAAAAGGTAATAACACTAAATATTGATTTAATTTTGATTTTTCTTTCGTTTGCTCACTTTGCATTTTGTAAATTAATAAAAATAAACAATCTTTATTTATATTTCTGAAAACATTCTTTTTTAGAGCATTTTTTCACACCGACCCAAAGCTTTTGCACAGTACTGTATTTGGAGATTTGAATCAGATGTGTTGGAAAGACATAGAGAGACAGCACTCACAGTTGGCAATGCTAACTGCGCAAATTAAAGTTGATAAAAACAACAAACATGATGTCTGCATCCTATATGCTCTTCACAACATTAAAATGGCAAGTTAAAATTTTACGGATCTATTTGTTGAGATGTTCAATCTCTTATGTAAAAACATGAAGTAACATCACCTCATTTCACAAATAATTATCAGTCAAAGTAGAAGAGCTTCTTAAAGTACACAGTTATCATTGTCCTGCCGATTGTAGTAACTTTTCCAACATTTTATACCTCAGAGTGAGATTTTTAAACTAGCATTATATTCTGAAGTCCATTGTGTCCATTCACTCCCTCTCATAGTTCAAATTTAGAAGCTCTGCAGCAGAATGAATATTCAGCATGATCATCCTGATGCTAATTATGCAGCTGTCAGCTTTCTAAAAATAAATGAGACTATGGATATGAACACAGTATAAAGCAATATAACTTAGTGGTTTATTCATGTTATCCTATACAACAACATGACCAAAAACAGCACTCAATGTTTATGAAAGCAGTGTCCTGGAATAGAAAATATCACTATTGTCACATATTCAAATTCATACATCCATATTGTTTCAAAATCCCCAAAAACATCTAATAAAAGCTCTACATTATTAAAGCAACAGCAGAGAACCCTTAAGAAAGGGTAACAAAAGTAGGTTTACGTCACATTGTAGCCTTCAGAGGCATTCAAAATTTACTTTATGTTAGTTGCCTCTGGGTCAGTTCACCTCAATTTGTACACCATTGTGCTCACTCATTGTCATTTTATGCCATCCTACTTTTGTACCTTTTCTACTTAATCATTCTTTAACAGCTCTCTTTTGGTAGTTCTGTATTTTTGTGAATTATAAAGAAAGATCATAAAATGCAGAAATCTTCCATATAATTTAATCTAATTATTAGGGTATGTAACGGTATTACGGTATGTAACGGTACACGGTTACATATATAAATGTATTTATATATTTTTAATTTCTGAAATTTAGATTTTTTTATGTTCAAAAACGTATAAAAGTGGAACAGTAAGAACTGACTGGAGGTTTTTTTTTAAGTTTTGGTAGCCACATAGGCCTTTATTGTACAGTGGACAGCATAGAAAGAGGGTGAGAAGTGGGGAAGCGACATTGGCAAATGTCCACGGGGTTGAAGTGACAGCCGCATCGAGGACTGAGCCTTCTGAACATGGGGCGCCCTGCCTTAACCACTATGCTACGCGACGCTCCCTGACTGGAGATCTGGTTAGACTTTTTGGCATAGCCTATTACCTGGATAGATATCACCACTTGAAAATGGTCATTGTTAATGTTCAGAAATTTTTAGATAAGACTGCGCCCATATTTTAGAATAAAACATGCTGAAATCACTTTAGACTTGCTTTGATATTTCAACAACCTTTTTTCCAGTATCTGATGTTTACATTTGGCTTGACGTTAAAAATTAAGTTCCTTATTTTTAGTACCTTATTGCTGTTTAAAAATGCTAAGATTTTTTCATTCCATCGTCACTGTGGCTGAACAAGAAAAGTTATTGTTCCAAAATAACAAACTTCAGAGATAGCTGTGAGTCCTACCTTTCTAGTCTTATCTTAGTGTAGCTTTTTAAAGTTGTGTGATAACCTCCACCAATGCAGCCTTAATTCCGGATGTATAGCAGAATGTAATCTCTGGTCATTCAAAGATATTTAGATTATTATCATTTGAAAAACAAAATTACAATTCTTCATAGTAGATTAAGAATAGACTAAAGAAATTTGTTTTAAATCACAGGTTGTCATAGCGGGTAGGAAACCAGAAAAAATACAAAATGCTGAAGGGGCAAAATGATTTAAACAGACTTTGGTTATAATCATTACAGCAAAATTTTGCTATTTGATGTATACCAGAGGTGAAGTAGACATGAAACCACTAGAGTCAAAGTGCAGGAAAACAATGCAATTACTAACAATCAAAAGTCTGACGAAGGCACAATAATTACTCCAAACACTGCTAGTTCCTTCTAGGGTTATGTTGTCTTTCCATATTATAAATATTCTAACAGAATAATTTCCTCCTCTACAGACTAATTTAATTTATTGCTCTCAAATAAACATATTAAGTACCTGCCTTCTTTTCATCAAATGTGGGAAATAAAAGAAGATACCCTGGAGGACAGAACATACATTCATAAACATAGCAGAAGGTAATCAATAAGCAGTCAGCCAGTTATATGCAGTCAATAAAAGGCACTGCCTGCTTCACAAAAATTCTCTGTTCCAGACCAAAAATCTTTGCCGATCAATGCAGCACACACTAAACCTATAATGACTTCTGTGAGTCTGAAGACATTTGTGTCCACGTCAAGGAATCCAAATATATCTGGTGACAGTTTTGGTCTCTGTTGTTCAGCACGAAAAGGACCACAGGAACTCTCCAAACTATCAAAGAGACGTCTCAAAGATGACACCGATGTCCTTGGCGCGGCACGTGTCGCTCTGCCCCTTTCTGTTCGCGTGAACCTGAAAGCGGATCAGGGAGGCAGTGTCACATCACAGAATGTGACACACTTTCCAAATCTGAGCTGAGATCAGTTAAGGTGTGATTTAAGATGGGATCCAGCACGGTGATCGGATTTATCATCCACTGAAGCAAGCAAAAGTGGCTTATTTAGCCTAACAAACAGGTGTGAAATTCACGGGAGGAAAATGTTGAAGATAATCACGGGAATTATTTGTGGAGGTAATTTTGTCAACTTCTTGGCTTAAAACTATCAGGATTGAATAAAGTCACTGTAAAAGCTTTATCCTACATTAAGTAGTAAAAACATTCATACCTATTGAGTAAACTTATATATTTTTATTTAAAATGTCTGTACATTAAAAGCAAAGTGGAGCTGGAGTCAAAACCAATGTGGCAAAAATGTTGCCAATAAAGCAATTCTCAACTCAAGGAGTAGAACAAGACATGACGATGCTAAATTATTCCGAGAAGCAGTTTACAGGTCATCTTAACTCTGGATGAGCTACAGAGATCCACAGCTCAGGTGAGAGAATCCTTTGACTGGAAAACTATGAGTTGTGAACGCCACAAATCTGGAGCTCATGTAAAAATGGCAAGAAAAAATAACTTGTTAAACATTATATTAAGACCTTTCCACAAGACATGTAAGGGATGAAGGTCGTCTGGCTAGATGAGCCCTCAGAAAATTAAATGTAGTAAATAAAAACTAAACAGTGAACATCAACCTGAAAACACCACTACATTTCCACAACATGGTGCGCGTCATTCTGTGGGAATGTTTTTTTTAGCAGGAATGGGGAAGCTGACAGGAGTTAAATACATGGCAAATCTGCAAGAAACCTCTTTAGAGACTGGACGAGACTTGAGACTGTGGTGGAGTTTCAACGTCCACTAACACATTGACACTAAACATAAAGCCAGAGCTATAACAAAGTGGCCTAAATCAAACTATATCTCTCTGTGTGATTAGTCCAGTTAAATCCAGATTTAAATCCATTTGATAATCAGTTGCAAGACTTTAGGGTTGAAGCATTGTAATGAATTTCACTGAGTTTTGTTAATTTTTCAAAGAAAATTGTGCAGAAATTTCAGTCTAGATGTGCAGCTGTGTTTGAAGCAAAAGCCGATACTATAAATCACTGACTCAGGGAAGCTGATTACAAACACACAACACTTCAGATTTTTATTTGTAAATAATGTTGAGAAAAACATGTATAATGTTCCTTCCATTTTTCGTTTATGTGCTACGCTGTGTTGGCTTATGAGATGACCACCAATTTAAACACACATATGTTTGTTTGTGGTTAGAACAACACAAAATGTGATAAAGTTCAACGGGTGTGAATACTTTTGCAGGTAACTGTTCTAACAATTTCAGAAAATAACAGTTTTTTTCTCTCAAAACTTGAGATGTACGGTCTGCTCCTGGATTTGCTTTCAACATGAACAAAGGAGGCAGAGGTTGATATCAGATTATTGAATGTATTTAAACCTTGACTGACAACTATAGAAACCTGACACACAACATGTAGACCATCTCAGTATTTAATAAGTGGTGCTAGACAGTTTTAGATGCTGACGTAATCTGATCTGAGGAGAGCAGCCAACAATGAAAAAAAGAAGAAACGTAAGGGCTCAAACAATGTCCTCACCAATCCGCGAGTGTGCAGGGTTAGACGATACCAAATAATGCCACAGTGTGCTGCGTCTTTGAAATCAGTATTTTACTCATTTCACTTCTCTGGCTGAGAAGATACAGCACCACTGATAAATTTGTGCGTGGGACAGAGAGAAAATGAAATGATGGCCGCTTTTTTTTCTTATTTCACAAAGACCTGTTTTAAGTTGCTATATGGTATCTGTGGTCCCAGACAGATGCACATAAAATGGAATTGAACAATGAATAGCCGTACCTTATCTGTTCAGTGTCTGAACATCACAAATGAATTTCACAGGAAAAGAAAAAAAATATATATGGACTTTCTTTATTACAGTAATCCCCATAGAAAGTTTATCCCGGATCATGATGAAGTTAAACCCAATATTCCCAAACGGATACAGTACAAAGAAAGCTGCTTTTCTACACTCATCACTTAAAATGATCTAAAAATTATATTAGGAGAAAAGAGATAATATAGAAAGTTTCTTTGATGATATCAGTGGATCTGAATCTACAAAGAGCCAATTTCGCTCTTAAAATTAATGTTATGGTGGTGCAAGGCTGCAAGCAGACACTTTAAATTAAAAAGGTAATCAAGTCTCTGCTTTGTCAGGGTTATGGACATCTTTTGTTGCTGCTTGTAATATTTTGGAGTCTGAGGAGATTAGTGTGTGATGGCTGGTCTCTTATTTTGTGAGAGACCTGCTTTGGGACAGAGGTGAATACCTGTTTGGCTGTTTGCAGCAGTGACGCAGCTTCAGCTTTGCCCGTCTGTTGGACCATCTGGTAGAGGAGCCCATCCTGGTTCTGGAGCAGGACGTATGGCTCGTCATACTCCTGGATCCTGCCAGCATCCAGAACCTGCAATCACGGATGCAGCAGAATAATAGGTGTGTGGTCCAATACCTGTATACTTTACTTCAGGGAAAACTGACATTTCAGCTGTTTCACTGGCTGAGTGAAGCATGCAGACGGTGCAAACTTGAATAGGGGAAACAGTGGTTCGGAGTGCAAAAGGAACCAACCATTTCGTGTGACTCAGGGCAGCTTGCAAACAGCGGCGCCTGTTTCTGCTTGATACGGCCTCTGACAATGAGAGGAACCTGTTAGCAGAGCGAAAGTCTGCTGCGCTGACTCTGACAGACAGGAGATCAGAGATTTATCCATGTATTTACCCAGGCATTTGCAGAGGCCTAGAGGTGGTCCTCAGTCAAATCCAACAATCACACCCTCAAGGCACTTGAGAAAATTATCATCATTTCTGTGTCATTGCTTGCTATGTAAACCACACAAAGAATAGTGCCAGTTCAAGCAGTTTAGACTACAATTATAGCACAGGCTAATTTAAACAAGCCCGATCCCCCTTACAGCACTAATGAGCAGTTTGTCAACTGTGTCGCTGAGAAAGGGAGACTTTTGCAGCTGCTGTCATTATCAATTGTTTACGAGCAGAACACGGACTTTGTATCTTGAAAATTGTTTTTAATTTGGGAAAGTTAACTCACACAGGTAACGGTTTAGTTCCCCCTCAGCACATGGGGGCATTTAACACAAGCATAGGTGTGAAACAGTTCACGACACTCGGCTTTCCTGAGAAACCCTCTTAGTGGTCAAACAGCCGTCAGGTTGCGCTCGGTCCTCCGTAGAGGATTAACAAACACCGCCACCAATGCCACTAATTGGCACCTCTGCAGGCAGTAGCAAGAGAGAGCCAAAGATCAAGTGACACAAGTGTTTATTCAATAAAAGCGAAAGCTGTGAGGGACAAATCAACCCAGCTGTTGTAAAATAATTGAATTCAATGGGTATGTTGGGAGATGCGGCAGCAGCGATACAGAAAAGAAGTGTCAGCATTGTCTGGGCCTCAGGTGTGCTGACCAAAAAAACAAAAAGTGCCAATATGAAGAACATCTGTTGAAGACTTCACATTTCAACGTAAAGCCTAACCACAGGAGGTACTCCATTTTTTAAAGCCAGCAAGGCTGTAAGGTGGTACAGTGTCTTAAAAAAGTGTTCATACCACTTGGAAATTCCACATTTCTGCACCATATAACTACAAACTTCCATTATAGAATCTAATGCAATAGATAGCATAGAGTGGTGCATAACTGTGAAGTGGAAGCACTAGGATACATAGTTTTCACTTTTTTTCCCCCCACCAAAACAAATCCACTCCCCTGCCCATCCTCCTGAATCAATACCCACATTTAGATGCTGAAATGTTTTTTGTTCTGTAACTTTTAGATGTGTCTATGTTTCAACACACCTGAAGGAAGTGACTGGGTCATTGGCAGGACACTGAACTACCTCCTCAGCATGCAGTCAGGAGGTTTAATCATTTGAGTTAGGTGTGTTGGACCACTGGAGTTTGACACACCTGACCTACACCATTCCATATCTGTCTGTAGGCTTTGGGTTGTTATCCTGCTGGAAAATGAACATTTGCCCCAGTCTTCATTTTTTTCAGCCATTGACTAATTTTCCTTTCTGGAATTCCCTGTTTTTAGCTCTTTTGATCTTCCTTAGGTGACCATGGTGTGGTAAGGTTGATGTGTGTTGATGAGTTAGTTATTTGCACATAACCCAAAAGATTCAGTTATAGTCTTATCTGACCAGTGCACTTCCTTCCATCTTTAATGTGTCCACTACATGGCCTGTGGCAAACTGCATATTAGAGTTAATTTTGATTAAAAGGTCTTATTTATTCATTTCTTCAATAAATCTGCTGTGGTCTCCAGTATGAAAGAATGCCATGTGACTCGTTTTATGTGTAAAAAATGCTCTGACGCTTTTGTTTCAAGGGTTTGCAGTTTGTCGGAGGAGTAGATGGGGGGGGGGGAAACGACAGGATCACAAGTATTACTCATTAATATTCATGATATGCAAACATCTTGGCTCTGATTGGCTAACAGTAATGTTGCTCTCACACTGCCTTCGAACAAATAACTAACTTAACTTACTTTGCTGGTGGTCCTCCAAAGACAAACTCCAACTGTTTATTCCTCAATTTATTCCCCAATCTCTCCACAAATAACACAAGCCCAAACTTGTTCCGCCATGTTGTGAAGTTGCTAATGGTTAGCTTAGATTAGCAGAGATGCTCTGCTCTCTCCTGGCCGGAAAATCAAACCAGCCTTCCTGTGGGAGGTCCAAGCCAAGGTGGGCAAGATCATGAATACTAATTTTCTCTGTGACGTAGATAACACGGCTTTTTCTGACTCGCTCGTTTTTGCTGTCTATTTCCTTTCTGTGGCTAATGCAAGCAAAGGGGGGTTGGAGAAAATGTGCAGCATTCATAAGCGACTTAGAGTGATTGTATTTAAAAAAATAAATTGTATTTAAAAAATATTTTAAAAAAAAATACAAATGTTACACGGTTTCTCAGTGAATGAGAGCTTTAATTTCAATCATGCCTTTCTTCATGCCACTCTTCTATGAAGGTCAGGGTTGAGGAGTGTATGACTAATAAATGTTTGATGGCCAGATTCCCCCGGTAGAACTGTTGATCTTTGGAGCTCCTTCAGAGTTACCTTGGACCTTCTGACTGCTTCTCCGTTTACTGCTCTTCTTGCTCTGCCTATCAGTTACATTGAACTCTTGATAGGTTACTACAGAACTAACCAGGACTGAGGCTCAGTGGGTAGAGTAGTCTTCTGGCAATCGAATGGTTGAAGGTTTAATACCAGCTTCTCCCATCACATGTCAATGCTCCCTGGTCAAGGCACTTAACCCCAGTCTGTGTATTGGTGTATAAATGTGCAGTTTGTGACCGCGAATGGGTGAATGTCGCTCTAGTGGAAAGCGCTTTGAGTGATTAGTATGACTAGAAAAGTGCTTTATAAATTCAGTCCATTTAATGAAACAGTCTTTCCATTTTCAGATGAAATACTGAAATACTAACAAAATAGGCTAAAAGTACAAAACGAAATTGTTTTCCCCCAGATGTTTTCTGCTTTAAAGGTTTAGAAGGAAAATAAATTATTTCAAAACACCCACTGAAGTGTTGCACAATGGAAATGTACTGCATCCTCACTCACCAGTATTCTGTCACAGTCAATGATAGTGTTGAGCCTGTGAGCTATGGTGAGGACTGTGCATTCTTGAAACTTGTTCCGGATAGTCTGCTGGATCAGGCTGTCAGTTCTAAAGAAGCAGGGAACACAACACCTGAGAACAAAAAAACTTATCATCCTACCACGCCTTGGGCAGGGATTTTACCCTTTGCCAGGACAATGGCTCATCAGCTGCAAAGTATGTGCAAAGGTAGACAAAGAAAAAATGAGGACCATCCGGCATTCTTACCTTGGCAGACGTTACAGATTTTTACATTATGATAACCTTGTTTTGTTTTACTATTTTTAATATACTAATTTACTGTCATCAAATCAAAGTTAAACCATGTCTGACATTTAGATTAATGTAAAACCTACAAAAACTATTATTTAAATTAACTTTCATTGGATACTTTCTGTTTAATGTGATCAGATTTTCTCTGATCAGTATGTACATATTTGAACTAACTGTGTGAAACCATTCACACTATATAGTGATCCATTATTATTATAATTTTTATTCCGTACATTTGTTTCCGCTAACTCCTCCAATTTTCAAGTAATTTTAACAATTCAGGGACCAAAATGTTAAGCTCATTCAGGACATTATTGCTATGACTTTTTGGGCCATGATTTATCAATGGTTTGCGCATGTTAAACGTGTGCAAACCGAACAGTGGGGGGTAAAAACATGCTGCAGGGGATTTACAAAGCAGGCGCAGATAGGACTGCTTCTGCAGCAAGATGCGCGCAATCCATTTAGCGCTTTTGCCCTTAATGAATATGCAATATAGCCGTTTCTGTCAGAAGATACAAAATATTGGGAGGAGAACATGCAAATATGTTGGGGTTTTTTCCCGTGTCCTGTCTGGCAGTGTGGCACTCAGAATTTGTGTCTGAGTACCAAGTAGAAGCCCAACAGATTTACTTTCTCAAGTGGAGCATTACAGCTTTTGCTATAGCACTCCACTTGATATATATGTGTGATAAATCTTTATTAGAGATTGCTGTTGGTTTTATTTTCTGATGTTATGGACACGGAGACGGAAAATAAGGGGGAATAAAGAAAGAAGATGAAGAAGCGAGGTAGGAAACAAAGAGAGAGAGAGAGTGTGAGATGACGATACTAGAGAGGGTAAAAAAAAAAAAGCGCCCCCCCCCCCCCCCAAAAAAAAAGGAGCAACATTAACAAAACAAAACAAACAATGTGAACTAAGAACTATACAACCACAACACACAAATATGGATATATAAATACAACAACGTCACTGAAAAGCTCATGGCACCGATTATTCAAAATCTAGTAATGATAACCTCAGCCCAAGAATATATCTGCAAACACGGGAGTCCCCACACCTATGTGTGTGTGTGAACATGCTGGTGCATGTAAGGTGCACCACGAGTGAACGGACCAAGCACGAAACATACAGAACAGGAGGCGGAAAACGCTGGATCCGTAACCCACCAAGCCATCGAAAAGGTACCACCCAACAATGGCACCCCCGAAAGAGGTACCCCGACCAACAGAAGAAGACCTTGACCCAGCACATCGGCCAACCGACACACCGGTCCACTCATGCCCGGTCAGACACGCACCAGGGCTGAACCGGACCGCCCCCGAGCACCAGCCCCAGACACCGAGAGCCACCAACGCACCAATGGGCAGGGGCATCAGTCACTGGCAGGGAGTGATGGAGGGGACATAGGCCTGAGATGCACCTCACGGGAGGGCAGCCCAGGACCCAACCTGACAGGTAGACAGAGACACACAAGACACAGTCATACATACCCCCCCCTTATGCACATACACTTTCACCGGCACACCAAGACACCCAAGAAAGGACGTTGTACATTCACTTGTACGCCCCATACACACTCTGTACTCCCAGGTCCAGGTACCAATGCCCCAGCAGAGCAAACAGCCCCAGACCCATGAGGCAGACCCCATACCCTCTAGGATGGAGATAAGCAGACCGCCAAAGCCCCCACAGTGGCGAAGCAGCCCATCGGCCCAGGACCCCGATAAGACCACCTGATCCACCTCCTGGACCCCAACCCCTGATGGTCAGTGGCAAACAGAAGCGTGCAAATAAGTATCAAAAATGAAACAGTTTGCACCGGTTGTTTATGCGCCTATTTTGACCGCCTCTAAAAGCCAAGTCTTAACTTTGCGCTACCACAATTCAACATAAGTTTATTGCTGACAAATGAAAAATATAGTTCACTAACATTCTAACCTAATAGTAGTTAACACTCTAATAGCCATAAACCTGACAGTTATGTTGATTTTTTCCCTTTTTTTCCAAAGAAGCATCATAATTCACTGTGCGCTCAAAGTTGTTTATAAACCTGCTGTTAATTTGTTTATTTATTTGGATCCCCATTAGGTTCCACCGCAGTGATTACTAATCTTCCTGGGGTCCAATTAATAAAATATAACAATTATGTACAACGCCACACTGACAATTACACATATGACATTTTAGAAACAAAATTCATACATTTCAGATTACATACAAAAGACAGATGTAATTAACTTGTAAATTTCCAACATTCAATAAAATACCTAAAACATTCAGGTAGATCCAAAGCTAAAATTAGATTTTAATACTTTTTTTAAAGAATACATGCCTTTTAGTTGTCTAATATTTTTAGAAAATTTATTCTATTCCTGAGATGCTTTTATGTTAAGCATGTATTCTTGTTACTCTCACTGAACAGTGGTGCAGCCGTTGGCTTGTCTCCCGTCTCGAAGCGATCACAGCAGGCAGGCAGGCAGTCCGCGCGCTGCAGTTCCGCTCGCCCCCAGGTCCATCTGGACTCAGAGCAGATATTTACCCCACTGATTCCAGAATGCTAATGAATCGCGCATGCTCGAAGACGAAGTTGCAGGCAGGCAGCACTGGGACTAGTCTCAAAAACAGAAATGTAAATGTCAGGGACTGCTTCTGTTCAAGTCTGTTAAAAACAATAAATTACTTCATAAAGCCACTTTTTTATATATATTTGTTCTCCCACAATAATGTAATGAATTTAAATGAAAATACCTCAAGATGAGGGCTTTTCTCAGCAATTATTAGGTGCAATTAAAAAAGAGATTAATTAGATGAATTAATTACAGATAATAATTAGTCTCAAAGTTTTTTTAATCTCTTGACAGCACTAATTATGAGTAGGTTGTACTGCAACTTGACATTTAATAGAGGCCATGATAAAGTGCAGTGCATTTCAACATTAGTAGAATATGGACATCTTAGGACTAAGCGAGCAGTCTTGTTTTGGAGCATAAAGCATGGAGCACAGAGAGGCACATGTATACCTCACACATTAAGTTTATTAATACAAACGAAAAATATCATTCACACCCCTGCCTAATAGTAATTAACTCTTTAGCAGCCATAGACTTGATAGGTATGTTATTTTTTTCCCTTTTTCTTTTTTGCCAAATGATGAATCCACTGCGCCTAATCCTCCTCTCTCTGGCTGGGGTCGCAGTGAATGGGCCAGAAAGGCTGGAACACACAGCGGTTGACGCAAAGTCCTCATTTGAATTTGGCTCTTTGCACCTGTTATCATTTGCTCACACAATCTTAGTAGATCACCCGCAAATCAGGAACACACCCTTCGAGCAAAAGTTTTGCGGCGGACACAATTTTGTGCTCTTTATTTGGAATATTGTTAATCAGGCCCTTTGTGTTTTTAGTTTTTTCACTATCTCCCTTTTTTCACAGGTTTTCCCGCCATTGAAATACATTTTAAAGTCTTCAGATAATTAACAATTAACAAAACTTCTGGTTTCAAACATCTACAGTATGTAGGTATACTGTTTCAACATTGTACAACTAGAAAATCACTCAGAGAGTGCAAACCTCTGCCAGGGCCACAAATTGTTCCTGGTCCCATCGCGGACATTTTCTGAAATTTTCATTGAAATCTGTCCATAACTTTTTGAGTTATCTTACTAACACACACACAACAAACAAACAAACAAACAAACAGTCAGACGGTGACAAAAACATATACTGTATCAATTACTGTGTCCATAATGCTTATAACACTCATTACTGTACATTATGGTATTTCAACAGTTTCTGCTACTTCAACTTTTAAACCTTTTGTATTTCATTTAGCCTTTTTGGTATTTATGCTAGTTTTTGATAAATGATGTTATAGCATGCTAGTTAACATTAGCATGACAACTAATGTTAGCATTTTAGCTAATTTTTAAATTTTGACTAACTTTTCGTACCGATTGTTTCAAGTCCTTATTTAAAAAACATTGTGGTCGTTCACTGGGCAGATATGATCAGTTTTCAAAATGATCAGTTTTCAATAGGAAATAGCGGCTATACTGGCAAATATAAAGAAACATATACATTAACTATTAAAAAGTTTGTGTTTTAGTTAATTTTTTTTGTTTATCTAAAGTTACCCACTATACACTAATATTCCAGACAGAGAAAAGATTCTCATTAACTTTTTGTAAAAAAAAAAAAAAAGAAAATAGTAGCAGCAAGGTGTCGCCTAACCTTGGGTCTACATTTGCTGTGGCTTCATCAATAATGAGGATGCGGTTTTCGCTGAGGATGGCTCTGGCCAGACACACCAACTGTCTCTGACCCATGCTGAAGTTGGAGCCTGACTCTGTCAGCACCGTTTCCAGCTTGTTGGGCAGCTCCTCCACCACCGCCTTCATCTGCACCTGCAGAGAGAGGTAGCACAGCCCCAACCCTTCATTACTCCTGCATAAAGGCACCCTGTGGAGATCTCTTTAAAGAGCCATCCAAACACACCCATTAACTGCCTGGCACAATGCAAAGCCAGGTCCGCTGATGACCTTGGCCAGTTCTCTCTTGTGGCAAGCCTCTAACTTTAATCCAGGCCACCAAACCCATTCAAAGGCAGGACCAGGAGCTGAAGCCCTTCACGGTGGGGGGAACCTTCATCACGGTTGCCCTGACTGCCCAAACACATCTCCTCTTGCACTTTCAATGGTTCCCCGTTACAAGCCGCACATTGAGCTGGGCCCCATGGCCCTAATGGGATTTCCCCCATGACTTGTGGCGAGCAGGGAGGCTGAATGGCAGCATTGTACAGGGGAACAGAGGGATCCCCCCTGGGCTGGTGAGGGGGAATCATTCAGAGCCACGCTGGAGTACCTCTTGGAGTGCATTCCACAGGTCCTCATCTGTGTGCTGCTTGAAAGGGTCCAGATTCTTCCTCATGGTGCCCGTGAAGAGTACTGGATCCTGTGGATAGATGGATATAGAAAGAGAAGGCCATAGCCAGTTAAAATAATGACAAGGGGGGACATGTATAAAAGGGTTAAAGACATGATCTATACAAGACTGAGAGGCAGTGTGTGAGGGGAGATGTTCACAAAGGACCTGCTCCTCTCAGGAACTCTATTCAATGCTCATGCTAACTTTGCTCCAACACATTGATCTTTTGAGTTTAATAAACATGGCTTGTACACTGCTATGATTGGAAAATAATTGTTTTGGGTTGTTTACAGATATTATTTGATTCAGTGCAAAGTGCAACAAATGCCTCTTTTCCACTAGGTTCAGCTCGGCCTGGGTCGTGTTGGGTTTTCATTACCATCTCAGGAACGCGGCAGTGGGCGAGGACATGGGCAGGCTCAGTGTAGCAAGGTTCCAGTAAAACTCAGTCATCACTCACCGTTTTCCAACATTATGCTGGAGCATCGGCATCTAGCCCACTCTCTCTACCATTGCTCGCCGCCCTTTTACCATAAATGCCGTGCATTTCTGCAAAACACTTCCAGTGCTTGCGGTTTGCCCCACTCCAGCCGTTGAGAGAAGCCATGCGTCGCCATTCTGAGATATCACTTCAAACTCACAACGCCAGGCCAATCAGTGGCTACCACTACGTAGGTAGGCGTGAGAGTGACATCACTTTACCGGACCAATCAGTCCATAGGTGGGCGTGTTGTGGTGTGTTGGGTTGGGTTTGGACTGAGACAGAGTTAGTCCGAAAAAAGAGGACAGCTCAGGCCAGACTAAGGTAGTGGAAACGCGCTAATACGTGCTGAGTTGACCCAGGCCAAACCAAGCCAACCCTAATGGAAAAGGGGCAAAGCTTATCAAGAAATATTTTCCATGTGGAAACAGCTCATAAATATAGGCAAATGTAAAAGCTTCTGTTAGCAAGGGTCTATTGCTACAGCTAATTCACCATGTGAAAGACCAGTCTAAAATGTCAAGACAACCATTTGAGAAAAGCATATACAGTTCCAGTCAAATGTTTAGGCATGCAAACTATAATAACTTTGGACTATGACTTATTCGAACATACAGCTGGAATATTTTATTCTAAATAAATGGTAAATGTACTAATTTGAAATTATCATGCTTTTCTCAAACCCACACATGGTCAAAATGATACATATAGCCACAAACATGCACACATACAACCATTGATATTTCAATAAAAACTACTTATGATGATTCACCAAAACCACACACTTTTTGTCGCATAATTATACCTGGATAGTTCTTGAGAGAATTGGTAGTTAAATACAGAGCTTGCCTTCTTTTACCACTTTACCACTAGCAGCCAAACAAACCCTCAATATGATGCAGCTATCACCTTGCTTGACTGTTTTTCAGTAGAACTTTAAGTAATCGGTTTTGTTGCAGGGCTTCTTTTTTGGTCTGCAACCTCTCAGTCTATGGGAATGTAAGGGCCAACTTACATTTTGACACTAACAAGGTCTTCCAACATCTTTCATTTTGTGATTGTCCCTTGGTTTGGTAGTTTATGGATTGCTCTTCAACATCAAAACCAATTTTCCATTTTTTCCAGGGACAAGGGCTGAAATTTAAATGTATCCACAGTTTCTTGCTAATTTTCTTGGACTTTTCTTTTAGTTAGACTATTGACCAGTTCAATGATTTTATGCTGTTGAAGAGAAACTACCAGCTGCAATAAATCATAAACATAAACATGAAGAAAGTAGACCTTATCTTGTTAAGTTAAAGACAATCCAGAAACTTCAGCATTGTTTAATTAAAGATTTTGTTGAGTGTGTATTAAAAGTTTAGATTTTTGGGAAATCAATATAATGCATCTCACTCTTGTTTTTTTATATATGAAGATATAAGTTGTATAATCATTCCACCCTGCAAAAGGAACAGTTCAAATAAATTATTATAAAATCTGAAAGGGTGAGAAGCTCAGTCATCCGGAGGGGGCTCAGAGTAGAGCCGCTGCTTCTCCACATCGAGAGGAGTCAGTTGAGGTGGCTCGGGCATCTGGTCAGGATGCCTCCTGGACGCCTCCCAGGGGAAGGCCTAGGACACGCTGGAGGGACTATGTTTCTCGGCTGGCCTGGGAGCGCCTTGGGGTTCCTCCCGAGGAGCTGGAACAAGTGGCTGGGGAGAGGGAAGTCTGGGTCTCTTTGCTTAGGCTGCTGCCCCCGCGACCCGACCCCGGATAAGCGGAAGAAAATGGATGGATGGATGGAAAATCTGAAATTAATTTGACATTTACGACTATTATGAGTGTGTGTCACAGATTCTCAAAGTGTGGGCCAAGTCCCTTAGAGGGAGCCTGGTGTAATGACAGGGCAAAACAAAATCCTTTCTGCTTTCTGATTTCTTTGTCATGGTAATTATTTTTTTAGATTTTTGATTGGAAAACTAATGTATAGTCTTCTGATGCTTTGACCTGGACTTATTTTCTCATTGCATAACTAACAAATCTGCATGTTCATGGTGACAGGACAACACACAACAAGATGAGTCTGTCCATTCCCCAAACCATTAGTCTGATGATTCATGATGAGCAGCACAAGCCTTCATTTCCTCCATAGCATTAGTTTGAAATGTTTTCTGATGTATTGCTTTAAATCACTTTCTGAGCAATAGTAACATATGTTTCAATGCTCTGCAGGTCACTATGTATTGATGTCATATAAATGTTCTGAACCTTTTGAGAGATGAGGACAAAAGGTGATAGAGAGAAGTAGAGACATGAGGATATAGTGAGGAATAAGAAATAACAACATGAGAAATAACAAGAAATAACATTTTTTGTGACTGAAAGATTAAAGCACAAAGCAAAAAAACTGCTGAAGGTAAGGTTTTCTGATCTTATTTTGTTCTGCATTGTGTTATCATGCAACAATCACAAGCAATATTACTCTGGATTTAGGAGTCCTAAGAGATTCTAATTACCATGCCCGAAAAAAGATAATATTGATATTGAAACAGAGGTGACACAGATAGAGGTGATACAGGGTAGCAGACATCTTTATCAAGATTTTATGTTTTCATCTTATCTTAATCATAGCCAGTTACAATCTTTTACTACAGATATCAATCTGACTTCAGTTCTAGACACAATACATTTATTTTGAAACTGCGAGATTAGACCAGAAAGAAAAACAAATAATCTGTCTAAAAGGTTAAATGTCAGCATTTAGTCTAAGTGTCTTGCAAAAGTATTCATGCCCTATCAATATTTGAACATGTTTTTCACGTAGCAGCTAGAATCCTTAGGACTTTTTATTGGGAGTTTATTTGTCAGATATATCAAAATAACGTATGGTGAGATTTAACAGTTTGAAGAACCACATTGTTTTGCAATAACATCTGCAAGACTTTTATTGTGTGTCTCTACAAGCTTTGGACATCCGATGAATGAAATTTAAATTCTTCACTCAAAAGAGTTCAAACTCAATTAGACTGGATGGTAAGCATCTGAAAACACTATTTTTCTCTGAACTATGTTTAAGTCTAAGCCATTCTAGCACATCAACATGTTCTGATTTAAACCATTATACCGTCCATCTGTTTAGGGTAGTTATATGGCTGGAAGATGAACTTTCATCCCAGTTTTAAATCTTTTGCAGTCTCTAAGAGGTTTTCATCCAGGATTGCCCTTTATTAAGTGGCATCCATCCTCCCATAAACTCTGACAATGTTTCCTTTTCCTGCTGAAGAAAATCATCCCCACAGCATGATGCTGACACCACCAACTTTAAAAGTGAATATGGTGTGTTTCTGCACATAAAGTGTTTTTCATATGGACCGAAAA
Organism: Valencia hispanica; assembly: GCA_963556495.2. Classification (NCBI taxonomy): domain Eukaryota; kingdom Metazoa; phylum Chordata; class Actinopteri; order Cyprinodontiformes; family Valenciidae; genus Valencia; species Valencia hispanica. The sequence continues at coordinate 29,109,445 of OY747707.1, read as the reverse complement.
GTTATATTTTTGTTTCATCTGAGCAGAGCACCTTGTTTTACATGTTTGCCAAGTCCTTGATATGACTTATGGCAACTGAAGATAGGACTTATGTTGGTTTTATTTCAACGATTCGATAATCTTGTCATTCTTTCATTAATACAACTAAGTATTTATACTGTAGTAACTGTCCTATAACTACTTAAGTGTAATGATTGGCTATTTGTTGCCCAGCAAAAAAGACACTGAACTGAAAAAAGGTAACGACAAAACATAGAATATATTTCCTCTTAGCCTAAAGTCTTTTGGAGCATGTAAATAAGTTGCTTTGCAGTAGTGTACAAAAAGGGTGATGGTAACACTGTAATACTGCATGATATAATAGTTGTTTGATGAATTTAAAAACGGCTTTTAGATTGTAGGTCAACCAGCTAAAAAGCTTTACAAATCACAATGAAATTGTGATATTAGCTAGGAACAATGTCTCTGACACTGACCATTTTATTTAGAAGTAAAAGTGGCTAAATACAAATGAACGCCACACATTCCAAGTTGTTATTCATAAAAGATTTGAAATTGATGCATAGTTTGTTTTTACACTTCATAATGTACTCAACTTTGTGTTGGTGAATCACAAAATATCCTAATGAATTAAGTTGAAGATTGTGGTTGTAGTAAATAAATAGTCCAAAACCTAAAAAAGCCGCAAAGAACATTTAGTGTTAAAAGGAAAAATCGCATCTCAACAAATCTGTCCTGTGGGGTCAGAAGGGTCAAGACTAACAGCTCAGTTTCTATACAGAATAATAAAGCTTTCAAAACCTAATCCCTGCTACCTGTGCCTTCCCAAAATGTTCCACCTCTTCACCTCCAATGAGCTTTTTCCTATGTCACCAAAATACCACCTTGTCATAAAGCCAGCCGAAGTCCTAAACAGACTAGTTCTGTGACACACTTTAATTGAGGATTCAGTGTTAGGTTGGAAAACTGCTTTCAAGCACAGCTTTCCATGCGCCAATTATGTGCTCCAGCAGTTCCAAGCCCTCTGTTTGCCACAGAATTCATGTTACACTAAGACATTCCTGAGGGTTCAATAGAGACTGAAATAGATCCTTTTTAATGCCATATGATGTTACAAACCTATCAGAACCAAATCTCATCAATAGGACTACATCGTAATCGTTCAGCTTTCAATTTTCTAAGAGTAAATTAAGGCAGCTAGCATTAAGGAAAGTTTGCTCTATGTGAAAAGTTATCTAGATATTGCTTTATTTGTGATATTTATTAAAATAATTTAAATCTAGTTTTTTTTTTGATTAATTAATATCAATGGAAAAGATAAAAAGTTTTAAAAACTTCTCTAAGTGCTGCCTACAGAATGAAAATGTCACACTGTATGTGACAAATGAATGTGCAGTTGAAGTTTTGGCTCATAACCTGGCACTTTTTAAGTCTTCCCTTTAGGAGAGGCAAACAAAATCCCATCAAACATACATCAAATCCATCTCTAACAAGTTTAGACGACGAAGTAAAACTTCATCTGAAGAAGCAGCGATGCCAGAAACCTATCAAATCCACAGAGGAGCATTAATGAAACTGTTTTTGGGCATCTTGGCTAGAGCCGAGAAATATTTGAGACTTGGGCTAAGTGACGGTGTTCGCTGTGACGGTGACTGTGAGAATGGGGAGCTTCTTTTAAGCGGCTTTCTCATGTTTGGGGGGTAGAGGGCTAATCCTCTGTCAGGGATGGGGAACTGCTCTCTTCACAGTACAGGCCGTGGGAGTCTTCTCCCCTCCCTCCACTCGGCTGACACCCACCCGCGGGCTGGCATTTTCTTAATGCCGTATCAGTTTCAACAAGCGGAAATAAAGTTAAACTGTCTCAAGGCATCCGTTTGTCTCACTTTCAGAAATCCCCAGAGAGACGACTGTAATTCTCTTCACTTGCTTTAGCTTTTTAAAAGCCAGACATATAAATGAGGAGGAACCAAAGCAAGACGCTGTTACCATAATTTCTCAATGATGAGGAATCAAGCAGAGACTTTCACTTAAGCTGTCAAACCAAAAAGTTAGATAGTGGTAGAAGATGACCAAGTTAAACAGAGTACGTGGTTTATTTGGTCAATTTTCTCTCTTTGAATAACGATCGCAATATGCAGTTTTAACTTCCAACTACAATGACATAGTTACAAGGAACAAGACAGTTTTCAATGGTGTACCTGTGGGATAATTGACATTTTCTGGCGCAGCGTGTGCAAACCGATCTCTGAAGTCAGAATGCCATCAATTGTTATTCTTCCCTCAGGTTCTGCCAGTCGGAACATAGCAGAGATGAGGGAGCTTTTACCAGCACCGGTGCGTCCAACAATCCCAACCTGGAAGAGAGAAAGAACATTTTAGAGTAAAAAAACTCTACAAATCCACAAAAAATCTTTCTTATTCACATTATAATGCATCAATTTCATGTGGCATATAAAACTGCTTTGCTTGTATGAGATTGTATGAGACAGTTTTTTCATACTTTTTTATTTTGTTTTGTATAGACAAAGAAATATATTTTTTTTTACATAGATCAGGCATTACATTATGAGCTATGAAAGGTGAAGTAAACAGCACCAATAATTTTTTTCATTATTTCCCGTTAGTGGGTCAAGCATATTAGTCAACAAAAAAAACCTTTTTGTTCAATTGATGAGTTGAATACAAAATACAAAATAGGAAAACCTAAGTTGTATGAGAACCAAACTGTGATGCCTACAGTGGCTTGCAAAAGTATTTAGCCCCCTTGAACTTTTCCACATTTTGTCACATTACAGCCACAAACATGAATCAATTTTATTGGAATTCCATCTGAAAGACCAATACAAAGTGGTGTACACGTGAGAAGTGGAAAGAAAATCATACATGATTCCAAACATTTTTTACAAATAAATAACTGAAAAGTGGGGTGTGCGTAATTATTCAGCCGGCGGAGCCCGTGGGCTCGTCACTGCTGCCCCCCGGGCCCCTGCATAGTGGCCGCTGGATGTTCCCCTGGGGTTCTCCTTTTCTCCTCTCTTGGGGGATGCGGTCGGCCCCGCCCGGGTCCGCCTGGGGCTCTGGGGGTCCTTTGGACGTCTTTGCTCCGATCTCCTTCATGTCTGCATCGATTCCTGGGGGACGGATTGATGTCTTCTCACACCAACTATCGAACACTCTTATGGAGAAACTTTATATGCACCAGCATGCTAACACACACACATAGATGTGGGGTCACTGGTGTTTAAGAATATATTCTTGGGCTGAGGTTATCATTACTAGAGCTTGATTAATCGGTACCATGAGTTTTTCTGTGACATTGTTGTTGTATTTTTATATCTATTTTTGTGTGATGTGGTTGTGTAATTCTTAAGTTCACAATGTTTGGTTGGTTTTGTCGATGTTCCTTTTTCGTGTTTTGTTTTTCCCCCTCTCTCTGCCGTCCTGTGGGTATGGAGGCAGACTTCAATGTTTTCCTGTGTTTTCTTTGTTCCCCTTCCTCTCTTGTATTTTCAACTCACCCTCTCTCATGACATTTTGTTTCCTACCTCTCTTCTTCATCTTCCTTCTTTCTTCTCCTTAATTTTCCGTCTCCGTGTCCATAACATCAGGAAATAAAAACCCCAACAATTCATAATAAATATAAAAAAAAAAAAAAAAAAAAAAAAAAAAAAAAAAAATACAGCTGCCCTGTGACGGCCTCAGAGGTTGTCTAAGAGAATGTTGGGAGCAACAACACCATGAAGTCCAAAGAACACACCAGACAGGTCAGGGATAAAGTTATTGAGAAATTTAAAGCAGGCTTAGGCTACAAAAAGATTTCCCAAGCCTTGAACATCAATCCCATGGAGCACTGTTCAAGCGATCATTCAGAAATGGAAGGAGTATGGCACAACTGTAAACCTACCAAGACAAGGCCGTCCACCTAAACTCACAGGCCGAACAAGGAGAGCGCTGATCAGAAATGCAGCCAAGAGGCCCGTGGTGACTCTGGACGAGCTGCAGAGATCTACAGCTCAGGTGGGGGAATCTGTCCATAGGACAACTATTAGTGGTGCACTGCACAAAGTTGGCCTTTATGGAAGAGTGGCAAGAAGAAATCCATTGTTAAAAGAAAACCATAAGAAGTCCCGTTTGCAGTTTGCCACAAGCCATGTGGGCAAACATGTGGAAGAAGGTGCTCTGGTCAGATGAGACCAAAATAGAACTTTTTGGCCAAAATGCAAAACGCTATGTGTGACGGAAAACTAACACTGCACATCACTCTGAACACACCATCCCCACTGTCAAATATGGTGGTGGCAGCATCATGCTCTGGGGGTGCTTCTCTTCAGCAGGGACAGGGAAGCTGGTCAGAGTTGATGGGAAGATGGATGGAGCCAAATACAGGGCAATCTTGGAAGAAAACCTCTTGGAGTCTGCAAAAGACTAGAGACTGGGGCGGAGGTTCACCTTCCAGCAGGACAACGACCCTAAACATAAAGCCAGGATAACAATGGAATGGTTTAAAACAAAGCATATCCATGTGTTAGAATGGCCCAGTCAAAGTCCAAATCTAAATCCAATCGAGAATATGTGGCAAGATCTGAAAACTGCTGTTCACAAACGCTGTCCAACTAATCTGACTGAGCTGGAGCTGTTTTGCAAAGAAGAATGGGCAAGAATTTCAGTCTTTAGATGTGCAAAGCTGGTAGAGACATACCCTAAAAGACTGGCAGCTGTAATTGCATCAAAAGGTGGTTCTGCAAAGTTTTGATTTAGGGGGCTGAATAATTACGCACACCCCACTTTTCACTTATTTATTTGTAAAAAATGTTTGGAATCATGTACAATTTTCGTTCCACTTCTCACGTGTACACCACTTTGTATTGGTCTTTCACGTGGAATTCCAATGAAATTGATTCATGCTTGTGGCTGTAATGTGACAAAATGTGGAAAAGTTCAAGGGGGCCGAATACTTTTGCAAGCCACTGTAGATGGTTGAGTCAGAACATCTCTAAAACTACACCTCCCGTGGCCTGTTCAGCAACAGTGGTTAACCGGCAATAGGTTCATGTGTTGCCAAGGCTCATTGATGCACGTTGGGAGTGAACAACAAGAGCTACTGCAGCTCAAATTGCTGAATAAGTTAAAGGTGGTTCTGATAAAGGGATCTCAGAATACACAGTGTATCACAGTTTGCTGTGTGTGAGGCTGCACAGCTGCAGACCAATGAGAATGTCCTTGCTGACCCATTTTCACCTCTGAAAGTGCCTGCATAGTGCACATGAGCTACAAACCACTGGAGAAGGTGGCCTGGTTGATTCAATCACTTCTTCAATTACACTATGTCTTTGGCTGGGTGCATGTATATCAAATGACTGGGAAACACATGGCACCAGAATGCCATGGCCTTCGTTTAATTTGACAATTGTCAAATCCCAATCTATGCAGTTAAATACCGATCCATGCAAACCAGCCTCGCAATTTGTAGGACTTAGGAAATCTGCTGCTACCATCTTGGTACTAAATACCACAGAACACTTTCAATCGTTTAGTGGACTTCGAACCTTGATGGGTTAGGGCTGTTTCGGAGAGGATTTTTTGATTCATTGAATGCTTTCACTTTTTTACAGTACACGTATACTAGGATCAGTGGTGTAGAATTGGCCATTGTTCTGCTGTGTCAGGCCAGGTACGTTACTTTTCCATGATTTTCTTACCCAATAATGCATCAACTGACAACTTGGTAAGTAAATTTTAATGCCCTATAAATCCCCCCAAGCAGTCACGTATGAATAGCCAAATTAATCAAAAACTAGGTCAGTTCAAGAATCCACCATACTGAGGAAACCAGAGCGTTTCCAATGGTGCATAAGATCAAGAAACTGTGTTATCAGGTCATTGCTGTAATATTAACTGATGATCAAGTGTGTATGCTACAATGTTGAATGCATTGGATGGTGATAGGGTAGCATTATATTCCTATGCCTTCTTGCCTTCCAGCGCCACTGAAACAAAAGGAAGATATGCAAGTAGGTATTACAGTTTTCTTAAGTTAACCTATTTCTTCCATCTTGACATGATAATCAGGGCACAGCAAACCCACAGCAGTTCATAATTAAGATTTCTCACACATATATATCAAGTGGAGTACTATAGCAAAAGCTGTAATGCTCCACTTGTGAAAGTAAATCTGTTGGGCTTCTACTTGGTACTCAGACACCAATTCTGAGTGCCACTCAGGACACGTAAAAAAAAAATCTATAATTTAAATTACATTTAGCTGCTTTGTAGGAAGAAAAATCCTAGATTAGAAAGGGGGAATTAATCTGATTTTGGGAAAAAGCAATGTGTTCTTACAAAGCCATTTCTCTCAACAACTAAAGTTTTCCTTAAAACTGTTTTCAGCTAAAGGCTACAGTGAAATATCTATTATTAAAGCTGCTAGTTGCAGGGAAAAAAAAGTTGTCAGGGGCAATAAGATGCACACAGCCTTTTACCCCCCCATGGCATGCTGCAGAGGTCCCTCCCATGGGCTGTCAGAGCCAGGGCCTTTTCACTTATCAGCCCATCCATTGTGAAATCAGCTGCCCTGGCCAACCATAACCATGCAAAATACACCCCCTGCATTAAACACAATTTCAATCATCCTTAACCATCTCCCCTCTGCCTTCCTCTGCCCCTCTCCCTCGGCCTCTCCTCTCTCTTATACTGAATAAACAGTTGTCACCGTCAGGTAGCTCAAAATGCAAATTGGAAACAAATGGATCCACTTGAACAGTCTTAATTACATGATATGTATTCCATGAATCACAAATGGTATAGTCCTTAAGATTCAGCGGCACAATATGATGTCCCTTTAATAATTGATTCAGAAATAATGCCATATAAAAAAAGAAACCACGGCACGCCTCCCAAACTGGCTGCATATCAAGTCACGCACAGGTGGATGTAAAGACAAAAACCTTTTCTCTGGATGTGAAGACAATACTCAGGTTCTTTAGGACCAAAGGTGTGCTGTCACTGTAAGAAAAGCTAACGCTGTCAAAGATGATGGAGCCCTTCTGAGGCCAGTCTCCTGGAGGCTGTTTGTCCACCTCCCAAGGTGCTTCGCTCTCTAGGTCTGCATACTCAACCACTCTCTCCACAGAGGTCATCTAGAAAGAATAACATATAAGCTTTTAGTTAGTTTTGTCAAAGAACTTTGTTCTTAACTGCTTTGGCAACATAAACTAGAGCTTTTCAGTTTCATAAATCATTAGATTATTTATTTAGTGCCTTGACTATATAAATGATTGCCTAATTCTAAAAGATAACTTTAGCTGAGTTATTTAGCACTTCAGCACTTCACTTTAAAAGCCTTGGGAGTCAAAGACAAATTTAAGTGCTAATAAAATGAAAAGCACACAAGGATACATTTTTGACTGTTATTCTCCAATACGAGTCATCAGTCAATTACACATTATTTTAGGTTTAACAACTAGATACCGTCACCTTAAAACTCTAAAACACTCAAAAAAAAAAAACAAGGGTCAAGTTCAAATTGACGACATCAGCAGGCTATTATTTACACTAACAAAGTTTTCAAAAAGAAAAAATGAATAAATGTTTGAACACTGTCAGATACTTTGTAAAGCAGTAGGTTTAAAGGTGCAGTGTGTGAGTTTGGTAACTTAGTAAGAAGTGGAATTTTTTTTAAAGAACTTAAATTATTAAAATATCTGAGAGATTTAGAAATTATGAATAAACATTGATAATATCTGTGTTGTTTTGCAGATATATAATATGCTTTGCAAAGGGCTCTTTTACCCTGTGAACTTTCTCATATTTTGTCATGTTCCAACAACAAACTAAAATATATTTTATTGGAATTTTTGGCAATAAAAAAAGAGCATTCACCAATTTTATTTGCAAAACATCTCAGGCTCAGGTAAAAGGAGAAGGGGAGGCTATGTATATGTCAGTTTCCAAGATTCCTAATTCTATTTAGGGCTAAACTTTGAGTCGGCCAGGGTTTACTGTCCTGTTAGAGTGTGAGTCTCCAAACCAGTCTTAAGTCCTCTGCAACCTCCAAAAATTAATTTGTCCAGGACTACCCTGTGTCCTTTAGCTCAATCTATGTTAAGGCTGCACAGTACATCCCAAATATATCGTCATCGCAATATCAGTGTTTGCAATATTCATATCACAAAAGACTATTTCAAATGCAACAATTGTTCCCTAATATATACAAAGTGTTATGAGTTGTACTTTACATGATAATTTAATAGTTGGACAGTGTCATGACAGTAGATGTTCACAATGGACACCAATGACATTTTCCTAAATGCTAAAGGTTATGGAGTATGGAAGCACTGATGAGAAAGAGGAAAGAAGAATAAAAGAAGAAAAAAAGGCACATATTGTCATCACAATATTTACCAATTTTATCGCCATTGCAAGATTTTCTAATATTGTGCAGCCCTAATCTATATGCCCTAGTTCAAATCACAAAGTAGGAAAAACAATAATAGCTGGAGATTCTGCCAAGTATTCATCCTGTCTACATGGAGTATAGCTATGCCATTCTGCACACTCCAGGATGGCAAGGTGGAAAGTAATTTGTCCGTTTGTTGCATGTTTGTTAGAGATATAAATAAAGTATTAATAAAGAAGCTAAAATAAGGATAAAGGGGCTTAACAACCTCAAATTAAGTCCACTGCAATCTAAAACTATAACAATCCAAAATGAAAAACCCATTAATTGTGAAACATATTCCAATCTCCAGCTACATAAATCTCATTCACTGATTGGTTGGTTCAGGTCTGCTACTTTACTAAACTTGTTTCAGATAAATCTTAAGAAGCATGGGTCCTTCTAAGAAAATGAACATCCAAAGACCAATCTTTCAACAACCAGCTGCCATGGACCATACAGAGAAAGCATTCTCCTCAACTGAATCATGAAGAAAGCATGAAGAAAATAAATAATTATGATCAACAAGAAGTTCTGTCATTTATGAAGTTTCTTTACTTCTTTGAAGATGTGCCCCAGTTATGTAAATCGCCTGTATATTGGTATTGCATAGAATATGATTAAGTAAGGTTTTCACTCATTGTTGTAGTTTTTATGATAGAACATAAATACATTTTGCAACAGTTTTCCTTATGTACTGGATAAATTGTGTCTCTACATTGTGATCCTCATGTCACAGATTTTTAATTTTTTTTTTATGTAAAAAAAAAAATCTGGGGTAGCCTGGCTTAGGCCTGATTCAAACAGCAGGATTTTTAGGCCAATTTTTGACCCGATTTTCCCCTTCCGACACACCCCGATTATCGGGATGGCTCTTAAGATAATACTAACAGATATTCCTGCCGTGTGTGGTATGTTCACAGTGCTCTGGTCTGCTCGGAAGGACGTCTGGACCACTGCGATCACAAATCAGAGATATTCAACATGCTGGATTGTCTTGGCCAGATATTGCGGCGTATGGTATGTTGCCAGGACAAATGAGCATGCAGCCTGTTGAATGTGACATGTAGCCGATCAGAAAGCAAGGTGACAGGCAGCGATACACCTTGGAAGCGTGTATTATTATTTCCAAGTGTCGGCTCACTTGACCACAGTCCACAAATACATAGAAACAGAGATGAGTCAGAGCAACGATGTTTCCGAGTGAAAAAAAACAATAATTCACCTCCATATCTTTGTATAAAAAGTAGAGCCCCTGCTCCTGCTGTGTCCACTCCTTTATCCAATGCCAGGATTTCATTTTTTTCTGTTAAAACTAGTCAACAAACTATTGCCAATGCCTCATCCTCAGCATCCATATTTATTTACTCCTTTAAGTCACATTTTATATCGTGAAGCTTTGTGAGATTTCCTGTCTGAGTTGGAATGTTTGTGAGTAAAATCAGTACATGTGCAGTGTCTCGTCATTGCCGTGTGGCCACACACCAGACATTGTAGGACAAAAACAGGAATATCCGTGATTTTTTATTTCTGTGTCAGTGGTCTAAAACTCATGCAACAATTTTAAAATCATGCCGTGTTAACCAGGCTTTACCTATTGAAATTTGGACAAACAGTTTTGGTGGCAGCCTGAATTTATTCGTTAAACACTAAAATGCAAGCCAGGTACACAGCATTATGTTAGAATGCAAAGTGTAAATGTTCTCACCAGGTTCTCGATCTCTGCACTTTGTCTGACTCCCCACTGAAACATGCCTGTAAGAGTGACGGCATAGGACAGAGCCAGGCCCACAGCACCTGGTTCCAGTCCTTTAACACAAGTAAAAAAGGAAACATGCACATATATGAAGGCACTGGCTGTTGTGTTCTTAATAACAATAGCTCAAATATTAATAATCCCCTTCATGTGAGTGTTTGTGTCTGTGATCAATACAGTACCATTCCTGAAGTACAGACAGCCAAAAGCTGTAATTGTGACAAAAATGCAACAAATTCCATCGAGACGCACAGCAAACCAGCGTGAAGTGGTCAGGAAGAGGAACCAGGCCTCTGTTAGTAAAAATAGCAAGGATACAGTTAAGAAGTATAATTTTTAAATCACAGAAACAAAAAAGAACTATTTTAGTCCAAAACACAGTACTGATTGACATGTGGAACCAATCTTTCAAGGCACTGTTCATAATTGCAAAAGAACCCAATTTCGACTTCAACCAATGTACCTAAAAGGATAGTCATCACATTCATTAGCCACAGTTTTTTTTTTTTATCATGAAGGGACATCTATCGTGTCCAATTGAACAGAAAAACACATAAATCGGAACATCAAACAAAAACAAAAAATATAGAAAAGGTCAAATAAACTGGTTTCATTGGTATGCAAACCCTTAAATGAAAAATATGTTTAAACCCCTTTTCAATTATAGCCTTTGGCAATATTTAAAAGACCACCATTCCAACGGTGCAACTTGGTGGTGGTGCCATCATGCTCTGGGGTTACTTTTCTAAAAATGGAACTGCGGATTTTGCCAGAGTGGGTGAAATTAGGAACTAGTCAGGTTTGAGGCAAAAGCTGCAGGTGTTTAGTGAGGTGGGCAGCATTCCCATCATCCATGCCTGCCCGCGTGGCTACAATCAAAATTAATATTCGTCCACGTATAAACTTTATTAGCTCCATCCTCCCAATATCACCCCCAACGGGATATTGGCAGAAACTTGAATCAATGCTTAAAGTTTACTTGAAATGGTAAGAAACCGCTCATCTAGTGGTCAACGTTGCAATGCCCGAATTTCAAGTTGTATCATTAAGCATTTATATTACCCATCCATCCATCCATCTTCTTCTGCTTATCCGGGGTCGGGTCACGGAGGCAGCAGCTTAAGCAGAAAGGCCCAGACTTCCCTCTCCCCAGCCACTTGTTCCAGCTCCTCGGGAGGAATCCCAAGGCGCTCCCAGGCCAGCCGAGAAACATAGTCCCTCCAGCGTGTCCTGGGTCTTCCCCTGAGCCTTCTCCTGGTGGGACGTGCCCAGAACACCTCACCAGGGAGGCGTCCAGGAGGCATCCTGACCAGATGCCCGAGCCATATCAACTGACTCCTCTCAATGTGGAGCTCTACTCTGAGCCCCCTCCAGATGACTGAGCTTCTCACCCTATCTCTAAGGGAGAGCCCAGACACCCTGCAGAGGAAACTCATTCAGCTGCTTGTATCCGTGCAGCCGTTGTATTCGCGTTTATATTACGTTCTTTAAAATACTGGTTTGATGCTGAGTTAGTGTCACCTTGGAAAACACTAGAACAGGAGCTGGTTCGCCCCCTAAGGCTTCAGGATGTGATCTTCTCTGGTCTCAAGCATAAGAAGTGTTACTCAGAATTTGGACCAGTAATCTCATATACAGTACAAACTATGAGGAATCTAGAGAAATATGTAGACTTCAAACTGAAATGGCATAAACACTCTCCTATTTGACACAATACCAGTTGGTAAGCCATTTATCTCTCAGCTGTGGGCTCAACGTGTGATCTGGACGTTGGGGGATATCTCAGGGCAAAACTAAATTTTAGATTTCCCAGATCTAATGTCCCACTTTGGTATCCCAAGAAATTCACAATTCCTCTACTTTAGGGTAAGGTCAGCTCAAATCTCTCAAGGTTCCCTGGGAGTCTGAATTAAAAACTCATCCTATAGTGTCTCTTATGGAAGGAGTATCCCGAAAGAAAACTGTCTCCTTCATTTATAACAATCTCATGTCATACACCTCTACAGAATTGCCTGCGTATAGATAATGGGAGGTAGTACTGTACATTTTGTTATCAGGCCATCTTGGGTACATTAATACATGTCTTATGGGAGTGTCCAGATGTACAGAGATTTTGGGGCAAAGTTGTGGATAGGATGTCTGTTTTGATGGGGAGGAAGCTCCCACTGCAACCGGAACTGCTTCTTCGAAATGACGACTCCAGGTTCAAGATCACTGAGATAGAGGGTAAACTTTGGTTGGCTGGCATGACTGCAGCGAAAAAAAATTATCAATTATCAATAAAACATTGGCCACAAGCTCTTCTCAAGGTGATCTACCTGTAATGGTCTTCCCGTATCAATAGTGCCAAGCTAACAACGTTGGTGATGTGGGAAAAGGCTGCAGTGGATGTTAAGAAGCTATTGTTATGACTTTTATGTCGTCCATCTGTAGTAGCTGCAGGTGTTTCATTGTTTACAGCATTGCAATGACTCTAGGCATAAATCCAAATCAACCAAATCTGTCTTCACCGACCAAATAATAAAGTTTAATAGGAGAGAGAGTAAAATTTGACAGAATATGTGTGGAGAATCTGAATAGGAATGTCCTCAAAAGCTGATAGATTTGAAGAACTTTTGTATGGCAGAGTGGGGAAATACTACCAAGAAAAGATTTAAGTCAACAAAGTATCCATTGAATGGTGTGCACACTTTTCCAACCAGGTTATTACGGCTATCCTGTTTTTTGTTAGAGCTGTCTAAATTAACACATTAACGGAGGTTGAGGCCTTTATTTACACCAAAAGTGCACTTTTTCGGTCACATTTAGGAATGTTGATTAATCATAATTAACTGTAATGAATTCACAGCTACCCTGTGATTATTAGAGTAACAATTTTATTGTTTGACAGCCCGAGTGTTTTTCTATTTTTCCATTCAATGGTTTTGTGTGTTTTACCATTGAATTGTACAAGACATATTTTTCCTTAAAGATGGAAAAAGGTTTTGAATTTTTTTATCAGGGTGTCAATTTAATAGGGGTGTACATACTTTTTAGATCCACTGTAAGTATTTGCAACTTAGTATTGCTCACATTTAATTCATATATGCAATGACAAGAATCATACATACAACAATGTCTGGCAATTCACAAACAAATATTTCCTTATACAGAACAGTCATGACATAAAAGACAATATCATTTTTCCTTTTTAATTTTTAACTAAAATATGTTTTATAGATCTAACCTGAGTGAAGATCTTGATACTTGTCAAACATTTGCTGAAACTGATGCTGAGCCTTGAAGGCACGAATGATGCTCAGGCCTTGGAGGGAGGAAGAAAGGTGGGAGAAGACAGGACTCCGAGCTTTAGGAAATGTAAGATCAAATAAATGTTAGCAAACAAACAGAGAAAAGTTCTGTTCAACTATAAAGTACATCATTCCTTTTCTTCAAGAATTGTAATCTTGAAACAGCCATATTTGGCTGTATAGTAATAATCTCTTAGGTATAGTTTTTGTAAAAATGTTAAAGTGTGTGTACTAATACATGTAAGCTGTTAAATGGTAGCATGCTAAATTTCCATCAGACAAACACTAAGCAGGCGTCCTGTTCTGCTTTAGTTTGTTTTAGCCAAAGATTGTATTTCATTGGTCTTTTGTCTCCATTTTTTCAGTCTTACAAAGTCACTGAGAAAATCTAAATATTTCCTTTCAGCCTTAAGGTTTTAAGCTAAGAATAAAAGACAAACTATGGCCTAGTCATGCCCACTTGGCATTTTCGCTTTGTATGTGATGTCATGAACCCTAATCTCTAGAGGAAACTGCTTGTGGCCAAGCCATAGGTTATTGCCACCTTTAACCTTTATGCTAATAACCATGGCTTTCTCTAGTGGTCTATTAGCATTCCTGTGGTTGACTTTTGTCTATCAGAACAAACGGAGGAACCCATCCCCACACTGCAAAACAGTTTTAAAAGTTACTGGTAGACTCTAGCCGCTTGATGTCCCTGGAGGTCTGCAGGAAATAGTGTCTCAGGAACAGGAAGATGGCGAGAAGAGGAACAACGGGAATCAGAATCCCGGGGATAATGGTGCCGGCTACCACAATAACTCCGATGACTTGCAGGAACACCTGAAAAAGAGAAGAGGTGGTAAGAGCCCAGTATTCCCAGAACACTGTGTTCTGCTAAGTGGCGTGACTTTGGAGCACAGAGGCTTGCTTCTCAAAACAGAATAAGAGAATGTATCTTTCTGCTTTATGTGAGACCATTGGTTAAATAACAGCAGGTTGTGGGACTGGGTTTATTTTACTCACAGTGTGAAAGGAAAACGATCACTGCGCTAATTCTCACTTAGTAGCAGGTGAGAATTTACCACTTGGCCACAGCAGACTCATACCCCTGGTTCTCTTGGGCTTTCCCTTCAACACTTCTGGCCTGTAAGCCTTGCTGGCTGAACAGCCAGCCAATAGGCATGGCCACAGTGACTGAGAGAGAGCTCTGGGAACCGCACTGTGGGACTCTGATACATGACAGTCTAACTGCACAACCCTCAACAACACAGTGACTCATCACCTTTGTTAAGGACTCTGTGACACATCTAAACCAGGAGACCAGTGAAGCCTGAACAGGATTGGTGGCAATGAGTCTGATAGCAACCAAAGAGACCACACCATCAGAGTAGAAAACAAAACAAGCATCTGATAAAGAACTGGCATCAACAGCAGAAAAGTTAGTATAAACCCATCTGATAGAGATCACTTCCTAGACAAGTATGTATTAACTGCACTTTTTAAACTAATAAACAGTAAACATAAAAAACAAGATATCACAATGGTTAATGATATATGTCCATGTTGCTAAGTACACTTGCTTTTTATGGCTCTGTTCAGTAACTGTGAACTGTAAGGGAACTTTTAACAGATATGTGGATGTGAATTAACCCTCACATCAAGCATCCACCTACACCCTAATTCCAGAATTTTGAATTAGGAAAACTGCAATCAACAGCCAAAGATAATATTTATTTATTCATTGATAATACTTCAAAAACTGTTATGTTTTCCAATCTTATTGTATGATGGCTTTTCCCTGTTACAGGAATATTCGTATGTATTTAAAATGTATCTACTTATTCTGTGTCTTAGCGAATGCATCTAGGGCAGGTCAAGTTACAGAGAACAAGCTTATTGTTCTAGCATAATGTTCCTGATAAATATGTATCAGATCACCGGGATGAAAGACATCAGTGCAGCAAGATATCTACTGGACGTTCCAGCCTGAGGGACTGCTTCATGCTTTGCTATCAGACTAGCGTGAACTGGTTCTTCAGAGCTTAACAAGAAGATGGAAGAAGACGTTCTGGAGAGATAAACAGTGATAGCTAAATACTATTTAAGGTGTAAGGTCAGCTCAAGAATGTAAGAGTAAGCTTTGTCCCTTCCATGTTCTGGCCAGACATGTTGAATAAAAAGAAGACTGATATATTTTCTGCCATTACATCCCTTTGTTAACCCCCCCAAAGATGTTGCCGGCTTCAAAAGTGAAATACACATATTTTTAGCTTCATGGCATGACTATCTGATAGGTGCCCCCTCTCTCTTTTATGGAAACTATGTTTTGAACTCAATGCTGGCTTTAAGTGCAATGTGGATCTGCGACATCCGACGTGTTGAAAAATATCTCCCTATTGTGCAATAGGCATGAAAATCCTCCTCAATTATGTTTTAACAAATAGAATAAAGTTTTTCATGAATCTTAAAGAAGCCGTATGTAAGATTGTGGCCAAAACTGGTACTGCAATCACTTTCAAATTACTGTAGAGCGGTGTATCCCCTCCATTCACATTAGGTAGGCCTCCAAGTTAGCCAAACATAGACAAATCTTACCTGTCCAGGATTAAATTAGCAATTTTGGCGTCTGTCTTCAAATTCTTCTCTGTTATCACCCGTTTCCATCTTGCAAAGGCATCTCCTATACAAATCCTTGTTTTATTTCTGACTTTGTCACGACGTATTTTTGAATGACGACGATGTCTTTTAGGTGTAGTAATGTTAGACATTTTTTTATCCGAAACACTTTTGTAGCTGCAGCTGTAACTAGAGCAAAGCTGGCAACCCCGATGCCAAAACACTACTGACTTCGTGATTGGTAGATAGGTGGAGGGTGGCGCTTCAGGCCAAAACACAAGATGACAACATCAACATCAGTTGAGGGCTGCAACTTCACTTTTTAAATGACAATATCCTAGCCGTACTATTGTTGTCAGTGATATTAGTATTTGAAATTAACATGATTTCTTAATGTCTAATGACATATTAGGGCCATTTTATGATTAATTGAAATACATTTATTACATACAGCTCCTTTAAATAATATTTTCAAGAATCTTAGTTAAGAACATAATTATTCAGTTAGATCATTGTAAGTATTTTAGAATTGAAAGTTATCAATCCAATGCACTCTAGACTTACAAAAGACTGTGAAATGGCCCTTTAGTTTAGCATCGCAGGAAACTTTGCAGCAGATGCTAATTTTAGCCCCAGTAGCAGCAAATACTTATCCAATTGTTTTATTCACACATTGTTTACACATCATTTGCAGAGGTGGGTAGATTACCCAAAAATTGTACTGAAGTAAAAGTAGCATTAATTCACTATATTTTCATTCGAGTAGAAGCAAAAAGTTGCTTCCTAAAAAATGTATGTACTGAGTAACTGATCAAACATCTGATTTAATTTGTGAAAATTATTTAATCAGCTATTTGCAAATTTCTGTCCAGAGTACTTCCAGTAAAAATATATACTGAGGGCAACTCAAGAACTACTTCCTTTTTTCCAAAATAAGAGTTCTAAACATACATATAACAGGATGACAAGCTTAAAGAGTAACTAAACCCCAAAACATCTTTTTTTTGCTTCTAAACTGTATAAATGGGTCTTTACCAATGCAGTCTTTCAGTTTCTGGTGATTTTTTTACATTTTGGTGTAAACTTGTTTAATTCTACACTTTTTGGTCTAAAAACGTCTTAGTGCTGCCCTCTTAGGGTTGAACTGTGGCTACTGCATTTGAATTTTGTGATTGGTGGATAGCGGTACATCTTTACGTCACAGGCATTGACTGTGTCGCAGCAGCCATGGTCTCACAGACACGCCCCGTGGGTTTGGGTATAAAACTATCAGACAAATTCCCCGCCCCGTGGCGAGTTTGGAGTTGGATTGCGTTTTTCAGGTTACCATTATTATCACATTAGCACTTAGTTAGCATAGCTAACATACTGTTTTGAACGTTAGCCTATGTTAGCATTACCATTCAGCGACTGGACTCCTCCTGTCTCTCTCTCCCTCAGCAGCAGCGCCAGCCTCGGGCAGCGCTGACTCAGCGCCCGAGCCAGCGGCTCTAATTGATACGGCTTGCGGCCGCTGAGCTCCATAAAGCCTCCCTCTACTCCTCTATCTCCGGTGACGACGGAGGAGATCCCCTGGTTCAGGGCGCCGAGCCAGCGCCGCCCGAGCTCGGTGCTGCTGAGGCAGAGAGAGACAGGAGGAGTCCAGTCTCTGAGTGGTAATGCTAACATAGGCTAACGTTCAAAACAGATGAATGTTGATCAGATCGATCAGTCGCAAAACTGCCAACGTTGCTTTGGTCACTGTCCATGTTTCAGTGTCACATTAAGTGAGCTGTCATTGTCCTCCGGAACACACCCCCACGTCCCCCCCTCTGCTTTTCCTCCACACTTGGCCATACCCCTCTGTTCTTCCTGGCACCGCCCACTTTGTAGGATTTTTCAAATGTTGTCTGGGGGAGGGGTTATGATTTTTCATGGGGTTCAGTTACACTTTAAAAAACTAAACGTCATATTGGGAGCTCATAATAGCTTAGACTTACTTAACCTGATGAAGTCTTGTTCTCTCAGAAGTTGACTGATGTAAGACATAATACTTTGACAACAAATACTGTGGTGTTTTAATACTGGGAGAACAGTAGTGCCTCAGTACATCTCTTGTATTAGTACTTTTGTTTTTAATCATAAACAATAAAACTATTGTCAGACATTTTAGTTTTTATTATATTTTTGCAAACATTTAAATTTTTGAAACATAAATAGACTTAGATTACATTTTGTAAACTTTTTACATATTTGTATTAAATAAACGCTTGGTCAAAGACTTATAATAATGCACAACATGAAAACCTTACACCTTAAAATTAGAAACTTTGTGGTGATAAATCCCAAAAAGTGAAGATTAGGATCATACTCTTACCTTCAGTGGTCTCCAACTACCCTCAAGAGATGAAAATTTAATTTACCATCTTAATTGTGGATTTTATCTGCCACTTATGCACACATTTAAGCATGATCACTTTCAGTGTAGGTTTATGATGAAAAGCCACTCAATTCCATTTGCAGTTCAGATAAGAGGGAATTACTAGTCCAACCATAGCTGTGGTGGAGCCACACAATCAAACAGTGAGTCAAAGCTACTGAGCACAACTGATCCCGAGAATTTCACAGTACATAAGTTTCAATCTAAGCTTTGATGGAAGGCTACCAGACTGCAAAGTAAGATGATGGTGCACGGGCCATCACTGCATGTTATCCAGCCTTTCCTTGAGGGGATAAAATATTAACTGAACAAATGTCTTATCATGTATACTGGTTCTCCTTTGCTCCCCAGCTAATGGCTGGTTGACACCATGAGACTGTTCTTTCACAGTTCCTGTTGGTTATTCAGAATTCTAATTAGGCCCAATTCAGATGCATCATTTTCCTGCTGAAAGACCCAATGATGACCCATTTCTAGTTTCCAGGCAGAGGCCACCAGATATCTATTTTTAAATCTCCCGATATTTCAACAGGTTCATGATGCCATGCACTTTAACAAGGTTCCTGGGGCCTTTAGAAAACAAGGCCACAGCATTACAGGTCCTCCACCAGACTTTACCATAGGCGTGAGATGGCTATCCACACATTTATCTTTTGTATCAACTCAGCGCTCCATGGAGTGTTTGAAAACTCAGGCTCTGTCTTACAATATGTGACCAATTGCAAACAGTTCTAGTTGTGGCTACCACACACATTGCTGCAGATGGATGGATAAGTTTCACAATTTTTCACATGAACACCATTTGTGTTCATGTGAGCTATAGTGCGCCACACTGAACTCACGATTACCTGTAGCTTTCCATTGTTTGTTGCATTTGGGTATGCAGTAGCAATCTCCTTGATGATGGATTGAAACCCAGATGAAATGACCGCAAAAGACACGTGTATGTTTAAGTTGATTTAATGTTGACGTTAAATGGGTCCTCCCTTAGGTGTCTATGAGCATCCACAAGCAGTCCCACTTTTTGTGTTGCAATGGATGCAAGTGCAAGCAGGGACACTAATACTCTCAGTCAGAAGGTTCCGACAAAAACACAGCCGATAAAGAAAAAAATAGTCAGATCACGAGGAGAAGAAAAACAACAACAAAGCTTCTTTTAAAGTGAGGACAGATCTGCTTTTTTCCCAGAGTGAATAGTTTATCTCCTGTGGACAACAAAAAAGGTGTAACTAGTGCTTCTTTTTTTTCTTTTCTTCTCCTCCTCTTCTGAATAGAGTGTATAAACCAGTGCATTATCACCCCCCCTAAGATGTATTGCTGGTGCCAGTGCTCTGCCCACACACATCACACACTATGCGTAAGGCGCCAAGAACCCAGACGGGCACCAAAAAAATCAGGTTCATGAAAAATCCTCTCGATTATAGTAATCATAATAACCATATAATGAACATAAAGGTATGTAAAGCATGTTAAAAGATTCACTTTAAAAGTAAAAATTTTGCTTGAGATAAAGATGAATTAGATTAATCAGTCACCACATGAACATTTAATAATTATCTTCCAATTTTTCTATATTTATTAACTGTCATCTTTTAATTTCTTTACCATTTATTTTTGCCGTTCAAAAAACTGATTTGAATAATTAAAAAAACTGATTAAATGTAAAATGTACTCTAATTTAAATATAAACAGGCATCTCTGCTTTAAGTAAAACAATAGAAATAAATATAAACCTGATAACGAAATGTTTTGTTGTCTTTGTAATGACTATGTTAACATGTTTTCATATCCATTTCTTCCTTCTATATATATTTAAATAGGGTTGGGAGGCATTTTTTCTCCTGTCCTGGGAAGCCGTTTTCTAAAACCACATTTTAAACCTTTGTTCCCAACTCTAAATAGTAAAGATGATCACAAGAAAATCACAAGTCCTTATAGCACAAGTCTAAGTCGAGTCTAAAGTCTTTTATCTTTGCGACCTAAATGTGACTCAAGTCAGAGTATTACACTTATAGTTGATACAGAAAAACTCCATCTTACTCTCCTCTGACTTAAGCACACATTTCCAGTTAAAAGTCCCAGTAGCATTTAGTAAACACACATTTAACTATGAGTTGGTGAGACAATAACTACTTTTCTTGGCATGCATGTCAAACAACTAGCTATGGCGAGCCATTACTGCATTTTATCCAGCCTTTCCTTGAGGGGATCAAATATTAACTGAACAAATGTCTTATGAATACCGGTTCTCCTCTGATCCCTGGTTGATGACTGGTTGACACGTGGTGTCGATCAGTCATCTGTGCTTTCACATTTGCTATTTGATCATCTGAATTCGAAATGGGCCCATTTCAGACACAGCAACCAAAGGTCTGAAGCTAACTGGCTTATCTGTTAGTGGGGTCATCTGAAGGGGCAGCTGAGAAACAGGAACCATTAGAACAAAAAGCTTGCCTCCTCCTGTTCCCCAGGGCGCGATGTCACCAGGACCCTGTTTGATGTGACCCATTTGCGTGGTTTGTCATTTTTATCGCACGCGCATCGGGTACACCGTGAGCCCCCCACCCTCACTACATACGGATAATTCGGATAAGTGATCCTTTGCAAGCACACACCTCACCCCCTCGGACCACATCCATATCCCCTATGAAACCACACAGGAACAGAAACTCCCAAAGCCACATCCCGCCGTACAGAAAAGTTGATAAAGGGATGAAAGGTTCTGTATACAAACAGTTTAAATAAAGAATTACCACTAATAGCTCTTTAGCGAGAAAAGAAAGCTACCGCACGCATGTGATTCAGTCACCCAAGCAAACTGGGCGCGCTGCCGTGTCCAAAGACCATTCAGATCTCCACTGACCCTAATTGCTTTATTTTTCCAATGATTCTATCAGCTCTTTGATGTCCAAGTAAATGCAGAAAATTGAAGTTAATTGCTATATTTGTGCTCAGCAATGATAGCGACTGTTGTTCCATAACTGAAAATAAACACTTCCCTGTAATTAAACATCCCTCCGGACACAAGGAATCATTATGCTTTTTACAACTCCTTTTTCATCCTCCCTTTATTTACTAACAGTGTGCAACATTTGCCACTGGGAAAAGAAAAAGTGCACAGAAAACAGGAAATAACAGGAGAGCCTGCAAGAGCAGAAATCAATAATAATCTACCCAAAACTTCTATTGTCTTATTTTTTTTTTATAACTCTACACTTTTGTGATAGAGTGGCACAAATAAGTCACAAGGGTCAGTGGTACTGAAACAAAACAAGCCTGTTCTACTTGGGGTATGTAACAATAGAGGTGACCTGATCCATTCTACTCTGTGTTTGAGCTTTATTTTAGAATTAAATGCCCAGATGCTGTGGTTTTTCTTTGGGAGAAATGACTGTGGACACCTCCTTTACATTTTCCCCTTTCTGGGCCATTTTCACTTCATAAAGCTGCAGTCAATGTGTTTTGTGTGGGGGCGAGGAGGTTCTGACACATACTGTGGTGGTCTCAGCCGCTGTCTACATTGGTGGCTCAAGTAGTCCGAGGATCAGACCTTTGTGTGCTATGAAAAGGTAAAAAGAAGTCACTTATTTGGGTTCAGTCAAGCTGCTGATTTCCAACCCCGTTTTGGAAATAAGAGAAAGGCTTTGAAATACCGTCTCCCCCACTCTCTACTATAAATCACCAGTGCCTGGCAAATTCACTCATTCCTTCATTCAGCGTTATTCTGTTGAAAACAACACAAAACCATTTTCGAATGGACAATAAACAACAATCCTGAGATACAAAAGTCACAAAAAGCACCGAATTCATTATCTTCTTCATGCTGACGCAAGGCGAGATTCTAGATTAGATCCCGACTTTGTTATGTAAGTTCCCAGACTCAAAGGACCCAGAGCCTTGCCCTGCATGTCTGAGTCAGAGCAGCTGAGGTGCTGGACCGCAGCATCAAGGGAAGACCACACATACACACACTGGAAAGCTTTTCCCGGCCGGTGCTCGCCATCAAATGACCATGTGTGGTATTGCTGACCGGCCACTTAAGCCCATGCATAAGTGTCCTTGCAACCAAGATGATATTTGATTCATTTTTGGCATGTATTTACACCCAACCAATACATCAGTCCAGTCAGTCAATCAATCAATCAAATTTTATTTGTAGAGCACTTTTCATGATAAAATCAGCAAAAAGTGCTTTACAGAAAAACAGAAAAAAATAAACTAAGAGAACACATTTAAAGCAAAATTGATCATACACAATCAGTTAAACTCTCAGCACACACAAGACACATACACACCCCGTCCCACGCCCCTTCACTGCACAAACCATGCTCAATCCGTCCCTATCTCTTTAAGTGAACATACAATAAATATAAAAAAAACATCTAGAATGATGACCACTGTGAGAAAACAATATTTGGGAGATCCATCCACACTGGAAGCCACCCCACAGCCACAGAATAGTCACCACAGGGACCGCCATGATCAGGGAAGGCAGGTATCCACAGTACAGCCATAAGGATGCAGTGTAGAGCCCCGCCCACCACGACAAAAGCGATCCCAATGGCTAAACTGGCAGGGCTCCCAGCGAGAAGGATTCTCTTGAAGGAAACACTGGAGTTAGGCTATATCAAACAATTCGTAAAGACACTTCAGTAACACATACTGCTACTGCTACTAGTACTACTAACAACAACAACAACAAGAAGTGCGATAAAATAAAAAATAATAAATAATAAAAAAATAACTGAAAATATAAATAAATAAAATAAAGAATAAAATAAGAAATACAAATTAGATAAATAAAATAACTCAATTAAAAGTCAAGCCAAAGGGTAAGTCTTGAGCTTCTTTTTAAAAACATCAGCAGTTTCTTCGGCCCTGAGGTTTTCTGTCAGGCTGTTCCACAGCTGAGGGCCGTAGTGATAGAACGAGGCTTCACCATATGTCTTAGTTCTGACTTGTGGAACAACTAAAAGCCCAGCACCAGAGGACCTCAGGGACCATGAGGGCTCATACTTTAACATAAAGTTGAATAAATAAGATAGACAAAGACCATTAAGAGATTTATAAACTAATAAAATGAAATAATAAAATGAAATACTCTTTTTGCGAAGACCAGAGAGCAGCGCATTACAATATTCTAATGTAATGAAAATAAAAGCACGCATCAACATCTCTGTTCTGGCAAGAGAAAGAAATGGGCAGACTGTGGTAATTTTTTAAGATGATAAAATACTAGATATGAGGAATAAAACTGACCTCAGAGTCAAAAAGGATGCCCACATTTCTTTCACAATGAGAAGGTATAAAAGTTTGCAATTCTGGTAAAATAACCCCTCTATTGTCTTCCAGACCAATGATTAAAACAGTTTTGTCCTGGTTGAGCTGTAAGAAGTTCTCTCCCATCCATGACTTGATACCTAAAATACAATTTAAAAGTACATTTACTGGCTCAACGTCATCAGGAGACACGGTGATGTAAAGCTGTGTATCATCAGCATAGAAGTCGAAATCAATGCCGTGCCTCCTGATGACATCCCTAAGAGGCAGCATGCAGAGATTAAAAAGTATTGGGCATAAAACTGATCCTTGGGGAACCCCACACTGAATGTGATGGGTTCCTGAGGAGCAGTGAGTGAAAAGCCTAAATAATGCACATAAAGAACATGAAGTAAAGCCTTTTCTTTGTTCATCGTTTACTAACGTGGTATAATGTCAAACTGAATTTGCTTTTTTAAAATGCAACCTTTAAATTAAGCATAGTTAGTGGCTTTATAGCATAGTGTAAAAATCACATGTAAAGAAATATTTGTTTTACCAAAACCATCTGCAACACAAGTATATATATCTTCTGCTGTTTTATAACATTTTGGATTTTTGATTACAGTACCCTTTTAACAGTAGGACAACATTTAAGGAACACTTTTGGAAAATCGTGGGTTCTATTGGGGTTAAAATGCCCCTTTCTAGCATTTAGGTCTGAAAAAAGTTGATTTTGTGTCCTAAAAATCAGTTGTGTGTTAATTTGATGATTTGTTTTGATTATCGTTATCATTATCCAGGTAAAAGATCCAAGTTCCCATCTACTCTAAAAGGTTTTCAAGAGACTTTGGAAGAGAAACAGGCCTACAGCATTACAGATCCTCCATGGTACTTACCAGTTGACATAAGGTTATTTTCCACATATTCATCCTTTGGTCTATGCAAGACCCGTCTCAACTCATCACAACACAATACAATACACAGTTGCAGTAAGTTCCAAGTAAAACTTAGTAAACTCAAAATATATCCACAAGTCTGTAAAGGTAGAACAGAAAATGCTCTTTCCTGGCCTCCCTTTGAAATGACCATTTGGCATGTAGACAGTCTCAAATGGTTGTTGTGGAGACTGAGTGATGCTAACATGTCACTCATTCCTGTAATTCTCTAAGTGCGAGATTTTTTTTTAACATTCAGTACGATTCCGTTTACAGAGCAAAGTGACAAGACAAATATGGGTCTTTCACTAACCATAGTAAAATAGCCATTGATTATTAATTAGAAGTTAAAAATAAAAGATAACAATTTATTAAACAAAGGAAATTTTGACCTGTAGTATTTTTTCTCACTGAGAATAAATTTACTCAAAGTATAGGTTGATTTATTTTATGTTCAGTCTGAGATTATGCTACTTTAATGCAATAAAAGAATAATTTAATTCAAGGCTTTTTACACATCTTTACCAACAGATTTGTCTGTGTCTGCATCTGTATTTCCACAATGGACCATATTCTGTGTTTCTCAGGCTAACCTTTATGACCTATAACCCTGAAGGCAGTGCATTCTTTATTTCTTCTGTCACTGGGGTGGTGGCAAAGCAAGTTGGTGAAATCCCATCCTGCGGGGTTCATAGTGACATCAGCACTTCTCATTTCCCACAAAAGACACTAAAGAGACTTGAGACACAAAGGGAGCGACAATACACAGGCTCACACAACAATTCATCCAAAGAGTTTTTGTTTTCAAATTGTCTTATTTGCTTTGTATTTCTGCATCTTTAGTACTTTGTTAAAAGTTGTGTTATGAACTTTATAACCTAGTCGGGTTTTTTAATCTGCATGTTCCACAAATCATAGCTGAAGTTGACTTTTGATTTAGCAGCCTTTTAAATGGCCATTTAATTTCTTTTTTTTAGGTATTTAGTTGACCTCCATTTCAACATTTCCACTACTCTTGACTCTAGGTTTGTTAAATTTGAACTGGATTACTGGTTACCAAATGCAGAATCTTTAAAGCACAATTTGTGGCCTTTAAAACTTTAAAAAAATAATGAGAGTACATGCTTTGTTTGGCCTTTTAACAGTTTGTTTGGCAGTTCAAGAAGCCTCTGGTCCAGTCTAAAACCTTAATCTAAGGGGGTCAAGGGACCAAAAAAAACTGCATTTAGTTTTGAATGAGTTTACATTCATCTCCATCTCTGTTAGTAACTCTAGATATATTTTCATGTGTTTAACCCATTTCCTTTCCTGCAATTTCCACCCAATCTTTTTAATAGCCAAATTAAAATTAAAGCTGTTATTGGACCATTTTGAGTAGAGACATCGTTGGGGTCTCTTTGGAAAGAAAACACTGAAATTTCTCCCAGAACAGTGATAATATTTCTAAGTGCTGTTGTTACCAAGTAATATGATTTCTAATACAATGGAAAAGATTAAAGTAATTATAATTCTATCCTTGATTGGCATATATCATTGGAATCACAAGCTTCTTAGCTTTTCAACGAAATAAAATATGTATAAATTCATAGAAATTAAAAGTCAGAACATCAATGGATTTAAATCTGGAAGTGGGATGGGCCCACCAGTGGGCCCTAGGAACGCTAACGGGTTTTAAATATCTATATTTTGTTTTATTATTTTAAAATGTATAGATTTCTCAAATTACATAACTAATAAAGTCTTTTTGATGACACTAAAAGTTTTGTCCCCAAGGGAAAGTGAGTAGGCCTATCATATGTAGATGATGATTTGTCATCTGGGTCCTCAGTTCATAATGGTTGACTGTTGTAGGTACATCAGAGAGTTTTTTCTTGATAAAATAAAAAGGCCAGGCCACCACTGCTATTTATATGCAGGATGTTATTATGTAAGAAAATCATCTCTTTAAAAGCTCTATTTGTACAAAGGACCTAATAAAGTCATTGATTTGTGTTTAATGAAAAACAGCTTTCTCCAAATAATTCTCCAGCATGTCTAGCCATGACAATAAGCATCATCTGACCCTCAGTTTTTCTCCATGTCTGATCCAAATGAAGGAGAATTTGCAAGAATGTAGCAGCAGTTTGATTCTCGCTGGGAAAGAAAGCAAAAACTGTTGATGGGTTTATAGAGTTTGAGTGCCAAGATAAACATACATACATAACTATAGCCTGGCAAGCCATCCTATATATATAAAAATATAGTCTGGCCATGACCCATAGACAGAGTTCCTTTGGGTAGAATCTACGGTTTTCTTTCAAACTATCTCAGCACGCAATTGGACAGCGCTAGGACCAATCACAGCAATGAACAACGTGACGTATTCATAGCAACAGAAATCAGTCAATGGGGCAGTCCACCATACATCATCGAAGAAGAAGAATGCAGTCATGGCGTCTCACAACAATATCAACGACTTCTGTCGCTTTTGTCAGAAAAACATGAGAATATGTGGTGCACTGACTACAGACAATTCTTGACCAGCTTTGTTGTTTTGCTCTGTCACAGCTCTGCCGTCATTGTAAAAAAAAAAAAATGTTCTGTTGTAAAGGTCCTAAGCCTGCCTAAGGTCTTTCTACAAACGTAGAACCTTGTGATTGGCCTGGCCTGCTGAGGCTACAATGGAGTGTTGCTAGACCAAACTACAGAGCAACATTTTTGCTACTGCTATGGTTGGTCTAGATTTCTAGACTAACATAACTATGAAATAAAGCACACACTAATGATGTGGAGAAAAGTGAGACTTACACAAGCACAGTGTGGCTTGGTTATACAGGTGACTATTCTGGTGAAACAATCATTGGTAGTAATATGCTGATGTATTCCTGTGCATATCAAAGTAACAATGCTAATCAAAAGTGGAGCAGAAATTACAAAGCATATTTGAACATTGCCAGAATTTAAATGGTTCCAATTGCAATTTTTATCACCTTCGGCCATGTGGTAAATCACAGGCAGACTGGGTCCGAAATTATGTGTTTTTAAATGTCCACATAGGGTGTCAGTTTGTCAGGTCTGCATGCTACCACTCCCAAACAACCTTTCTCCTCACTTCACCCCATTTCTGGATAAACAACCACACAAAGATTTCCTTTATAAAATCACATTTTGTTCAATTTAATCGCTATCTATACTTTTGTCTTGGAGCATAACATTCAGTGTATAGCATAGGATTCCAAACTACCCTGATTTAAAAAAAAAAATAAAAATAAAAAATTCTGACTTTTTGATTAGGAACCCTCTTACCAATTGTAAGACTTACTTATTGCATCCTTTATCAGTACTAGCAAGAGCCAAGCCAAGACACACTTGAATTAAAAAATAACGGTGTGCTTATTTTCCATTAAAATTATTATTTTTTGCAGAAAACAGGGGGTGTAAATGCAATACAGAGTCCAACAGTTGGTGGTGGAACCTTGTAAAGAGCCTTCACTCAGATTCCACCCAAAGACCCCCGTATTCACTCCTCATTGTCTTGGCCTCCTGCTTTGCCCTCTTCATGAAAATAAAGGCAACTCAGGATTTAAAGGTCAAGTCCAAACAAAAGCTGACAGTCCCCAAAGGCTGAGGTGATTTTAATTGACATTTCTGTCTTTGTCCCATGACCATAAAGAGGAGGAGAGAAAATAGTCTTTTCTGCAATATACTAAATTACTACTAAATGAGACCTGTGGAAAAAAAAAGGGCTGTGGGGTGTAACCAGGTTCCACCAGCTTGAGGGAATCCCCTTGTTAGGAAGCTATGGGGGCAGTGTTGAAGGGCTGTGAAGTGCTTACTCCACCATAAAGGAGGGAAGGCTCAGGCACAAATCCCCACACAGTAGCGGCCTCTCTCCATAGAGAGAGATAAACCAGTTAGGGCTTTGTTTATGAAGTTTCACTTTATTCCCCCCTGACAACCATTTAAACAATGACTATGGGGAAATGTCCCTCTGCGAAAGAGCAACAATAGTCAAGATCAGCAGCTTTTCTAAGCAGCTAATTCTGTGATAAAAAGAGTGCAGATCTTCCTTCCTGGAAGCATTAGAAACTGCCTAATGAAAGACACCTGAACAAGAGCAGAGAGCAGCCTTAACAAAGGTGCTTTGTCCAAATGATGCCACCTTTGTGCACCAACACAATCACCTACCACTTTCTGCTGCTTTCTGAAACACTCTGCTTATTATATACTCAGTCCTTGTCACATCTTGCTCCAGTCCACATAAATTATAGTTTAATTCACATAACGTTTTGTTATAAAACATATAAAAAATTCCATAGAAGAAATTTAGGTGAGAATAGATCTGGAAAACATCTGGCTGGTATTTCTGTCTCTGCTTTGGAAATATTTTCCTGATGATAGTAGTTACTCTGTAAAACCTACTGACAACTCTTCTTCAAAAGCTTCTTTAACATACGAGGCTCCCCAAGATGCTGCACTTGGTTTAATTTTATTTTCATTTTATGGACTTCCCTTATCAAGTTTTAACCAGACATTTAATTACATATTTTATTATTTGTATGCAGCTGATTTTCAATTTCAATTAAAATTGTCTTCATTATTGATGTTCTTAATTTTTAAGACCTTTTAGGGCCCAAGCGTCCTTTACAAAGTTGTTGTTTTTTCATCATCTAATTATCAAAATGAGGGAAACTATTGCAGACAAAACGCTTTTGTGCATATGATCTTTTGTGCTTTCAGCATTTAAGATGGCTTTTGTATACAGCGAGATGGGTATCTGCCACAAACATCACTCAGGCATTGTGGAGGGGGGATTCATTTTCAGCTCGCCTTTGTTCTATTCTTTGGCCTGAACCAAGGAGCCACGCCTGCTCCTCTACCTTGAATTGTGTGGCAAACATTCCCTTCTTTGTGGCACTAGGTGCATGAGCTAGCTCATCTCCGCAGGCTTTCGTGGGAGATGGCTGTCATGGCGCCGGGGTTGCATTTGGTAACCCAACCCGGTTGTGCACTAGGGTGGCCGTTTGCTACTGGAGCAATAAGACTAAACGAATAAGAAAATTGTGCTCAGAGGGGAAAGTGCTGTTCTGCAAATGCCTCCTTAGCATGCTGCTATAGGTACCTTCTCTCTTTGCCTCTCAACACGCCATCCTTGTCATGCCCTCCTGGACTCCCTGATGTTTCCCTCTATCATGATGAGGCTTTATTTCTTTTTTGGTCCCTTTCTTTCATCCAATAACTTTTCGTCTCCATACACATTTTTTGAAGTCTCGTGTTGTGTCACACAGAGGGAGCCACGCCCTCGGACTGTGTGCAGACTTTTTATTAAATCTGTGCAGGCGCTGGGCTGCGCTGCAGAGTAATCCTACAGTAATTGTTTCCAGATTAGGGGACCTGGACCACAAAGCAGGTTTAGCCAGGCATGAAATGGCCTCCCAGCACCGCAGCACCGGCAACCAGACCTGCCGAGGTGCGACTCACCTGGGTAAAGTCCACAAACGTCCATGGCAGCAGAGAGTCTAAGTAGCCAATGTCCTTAGAAAACCTGTTGAGAATTCTCCCTGGGGGAGAAAAAAAAACAAAAACAAAAGATCAGACAAAGCCATAACCAGTGGATTCTCAAAAAGTGTTCAAATAAACATCCACGCGCTAACATAAGGTGAATCTTCATCTATTTACTAATGATACAGTCAGAACTACAAATATAGGTCAAATGCAGACATGTTCAATCCATTCAAAGAGTTTCTTTAATTTCAAAAGAGCATCTGTTTCAATTCTCACCTCAGATTCAACAGTACATAGCTTAGAGACTGAAATGAAAAGCCTTTGCCCTATCTAGTTTAAACAATGAATCATTATTTGTGCAGCATTTCATAAAGACGGGTCTACTCTTGGATGAACACCTGAGGGACCTTTTTGTTTGGAAACAAAAGGGCAACAGAAGCTGCGTACCTGCCTTTATGCTCCAACTGGCAGTGTCAGTGACATTAATTGAGTTGCCTCCAATCTGCTCAGGTGTTCATTATTTCGGACAGTGCTCTGCAGGTGCAGTAGCAGCCCCTTCATTGTTACCCGTTTAGCAACTTTGCTCCCTTATTCTGATCCCGTGGCACATAAGATTACACTTCCAGCTGCGTTCACACAGTTTACTGCAGGGTCAGTTCCTGCAGTGCGTTGCGAACTACCTATTCGCTCTGTCTCTGAAGGATGCCAATAGACCCTGAAAGGTAGACTACACAATGTGGCCACAGAGGAACAGGACTGAGACAACTTTTTATTTTCTCCTAAAGAAGGGACTCCACAGTTATGTCATATTGCTTTACTATACATCTATAAATAAAGCTTTGCTGGTCAAACATACACAGTTAAAACCAGATATTTACATATACTCTATAAATAGACAATTTGTTTTCTCACCATCTGACATTAAATCTGAGTATTTTTTTATTTTATTTGGGGGATTTAGGATTACTAAAACTATTTCTATTTGCTAAATCCCAAAATTCTATTCAATGAATTCAAAAATGTTTATCCCAAATGTAAATTAAATATTGTCATAATCCATGTTATCCAAGTATCTTCAAAGAGTTGTTGAGGATGGTAATGCTGTGGAAGAATCTACAGTAGTGGTAGGTCTTGCAACAAATCTAAAGAGGTCTCTGAATGAGGACAGTCTTATGACTGTCATGACATGCTAGCAGCCCAATTTCGGGCAGCAGAGACGATATTCCACAGTAGCATCTCCTGGAGGAACCAATCAGTTGCTGCCAAGCACTGCTAATCCACCTCATTTGCTTATGATGCTCTTCTTTAAATTTCTGTTTGGCCGTATGGTTAGAAAGTCATGCAGAGAAATGTTGTAGTCAGGGATATCAGGCCCGGCGCCATGTGCGGGCCAGGCCGGGCCGGGTCTACCCCTTCAGCAATCAGGGCCTGCCCAAGACAGATTACAACACCTGTGTAATTAAGTTCTAACCATGCAATGTATTGACTTTGCTCCTCACTCCATACCAGTTTGTGGCGGTAATGGACCAATTTGTTGTTTGCAGGCCGTTTAAAAAAAAAAGAAGTATGCTGTGTTATTTGTTAGGCTAATTTGCATGCTAACAGAGTTCAGATTAAACTTTGTGAGAAATACACACAATGAAGAGAATTATAAAAATGTTGCCTTCTAGGCAGATTCAATAATTTTGTCAAATAAAATCATGAAGCCTTGATGGTCTATACCTTTCACTAAAAGTATGAGAATTTTAATTAAAAATATCAAAACGTAAATTTTTGTCACTTCCGTGTAGACTTCATGTTTGGCTGGCAGTGTTTGCCCCTTGGTCCTAACCTAACACCATTATGCCCCCGACCAGAATACATTAGGGAGAAAGTCCAGCCACTAGTTCATTACCTTAAGCTTGGGCATATTTGGGTTATTAGGCAGAACAATGATCAAGGACAATTTTGAAGTGGCATAGTCAAAGTCTAGACTTAAACACAATTTAGGCGTAGTGGTGTGACTTTAAATTGGCTGTTCATGTTTGAAAACCCTCCAATGTGACAAATTTGAAGCAATTCTGCAAAGAAGTAGACCAAAATATCATCACAGCAATGTAAAAGAGTAATTTTGAGTTATCACAACTGCTTGTTGACAAAGTCAGTTATTAAGTTTAGGGGGTAATATTTTTTTAGCATATGGCTATTTCGGATTGGACAGCGTTTTTATCTTCATAAATACAATCATGATCTGAAAATGACATTACAACCTTATCTTTGTTAATACATCTATTTTTTATAATACTACTACTACTACTACTACTACTACTACTACTACTACTACTACTACTAATAATAATAATAATAATAATAATAATAATAATAATAATAATAATAATAATAATAATGATGATGATGATGATGATGATACGAAACTTAAAAAAATGGAAGAAATCTGTAAAGGGGGTTGGGAGATTATTTTACACTTCACCATTGGATCTCATGACACTCTTGCCTAATCTAAAATGTTTGGCTCCAATTTTTACACATGGGCATTTTCCATGATGGGAAAAAAATTTATGTTTTTCTTTAGGTTCTCATGACTACCTAATTGGTTTACATCATGGCTAGAAATTTATATTCAAGTAGTAGCAACCTTAGGTTGACTAAGAATTTTGCACTTTTTTTAAAACGTATCTTCACTAGCAAAGAATCTACCAAAATTGACTTAAAAATCTAAATTTACATGACAGTAAACTACATGATGCTCAGTAGTGCAGGATGTGAGGAGAAGCAGGGTGGCACACTGGCAGGATATGATGCCATGGTACTACATAGGCACGGTAAAACCATGGCAGCGTTGACCTAAAAGTTGCCTCCCAGCTTCCAGTCAGTCCTACAGAGGACGGGCGCTGTAATCACCTCTCTCCACGGCCATAAGCAGCTTACAGCTTTATCCAAAACGCCGTTCCCGCCTAAAAAACATGCATGCAGACGAGGCTGGGCTCCCCATAACAGCCATTGCATAAACCCAGCCAAAGCATTATTCCCCGCAACAACCCAGCAATGCTCCAAATCAGCACTGATTCAAAGTCAAGTGGCGTAAGCATGTTGTACACTTAGAGGCAGACTAATCTTATTCACAGTGTGAGTGCCCCTTTAGCATACAGACATCCCGAGGGGAGGGTTCAAGCAAGCAAGGGGGTAGAGCTGCTACTACACCAATGTAAGATATTGCTGCTGTTTATCTGGGAACAGGGGGAGGACTTGTGAAACTGTGTATGTTAAATATATTCATTAATATTTTAAGTAATTTCACTGTCTAAGCCATAAATGACCTAAATCCATGCATATCTGACAAACAATGGCAATGAAAAAAAAAAAACAAGATCGGTTTCTCTGGGTTACATCATACCATGGTTGGAGGGTGTTGGAGCATCCAGCGTCAGGCGGGTATCAGCTGTTTGACAAGCGGCTCAGTTAACAGAGAGTTTTATTGGAGATGAGGCAAAGACCCTTCTCCTGCTGTCCAGACGATGGAGAGGATACATTACAGTGATGCAGTTACACAAAGACATTCACTGCATGGAAATGCCTATGAGGTAAGATCAGTATGGGACAGTGAATTCAATCACTCTGGATGGTTGTCAACAATATCACCTATTGTGTGGAGAGGGGTATAGACATTTCAGGATATCAGCAGCATTAGTATCAAACAATTTCTCATGCTTTAAGACTCCAGGGGTGATTTGCACCACTTTTCAGGCTCAGAAAATATCAAGCGTTCCCAACGAAGGTGGCCTCTTAAGGTGGAGATATTAGGTGAGCAGGGCCCCCAATCACTTTTAAAGAAGTGGAACAGTGGGGTCCGGCTCGAGTGGGACTGTGTAGCAAATCGCTGTTCCCTGTAAACATCAAGATAAGGCGACGACTCAGAGTCGCTCCATGTGTGGGCCCCCGTGCAGTTGGAGGGGCTTTTCAGTGAGCAGAGTGTGATAATAAAGTAATACCAGTGAGGGGGCTGCCAAGGCTGGAGGTGGCACGGCTCACCTGCACTTCCATGAAGGGCCCACAGGCCTGGGGCAGCCTCCCACCGCCGGCGCCTTGCTGCCAATACTAATACATTCTAAATCCATTCTCTTCGCTCACACCGCCAGGCTCCTGCAATCTCCTCTCCTTTCCTTTCATGCAATTAAATAGTGGAAGTGCCGAGCGAGGGGGAGCCCTATCAGCCATGCTGCACACACACGCGCGGCTCCATCTCCACATTCAATTTACACACTTCGATATCATCATCCTCTCTGCAGTACTTCCTTCACTTCACTCTTAACAGTCTTGCATTCCAGACCTGAAATACAGACATTAAAAACACTGCCTCTGTAGACACAATTAGAATCTCACAGCTCTGCCCACAGAAGATCTAATGTTCCCTGTGTCAACAGCAACTGAGTGACACCCAGCTCTGAGATGGCCCACCATGCTGATGCGAAATGGGAAAAGGAGATGCTGATGTATATGTGTGTGTGTGTGTTGACTGAAACTCCCCTCCTTGACTATGTTGATGAACTGAGGCCTCGGCCTGCAGTCTCTGAGGGGATTAGCCCACTCAATGACACCAAATTACAGGGATCAACATTAGCTTGACACATTCACTGCTGTCTGTGCAGCTCTAACAGCATTTGGATGAACAGCCGTAATAAGATAGTTTGACTACATTTGGGAAAGAGCAATATTTAAAGCTAGAGAAATGTGCAT
Source organism: Valencia hispanica (assembly GCA_963556495.2). Lineage (NCBI taxonomy): Eukaryota > Metazoa > Chordata > Actinopteri > Cyprinodontiformes > Valenciidae > Valencia > Valencia hispanica. Next base: position 29,074,533 of record OY747707.1, on the reverse strand, counting down.
ACACACAAAAAAAGTGCTGGTGTACTTTCCTAACCCAAGTGCTGGGACAGAGTTTAGGTAGGATGAAATAAGGGATGGTGAAAATATGGTGTATAGGAATGTCGGTGGGTTGTCTTCATGAATTTAGTTCATTTACTGTTAGCATTTCACCGACTAACTAGATAGCTAGGCTACAATCAACATTCACACTGACCAAAAAATTGCCCATAAAGTTAATACAGGCACACTTAAAACCATTGTTATATTTTTTACCGAAATGCTAGGGTTACACTGGTGGGACAGAAGTTGGGTAGTTTGAATCAAACACTGCGTCAAAAATTGTGACCTAGTTTGTTGTTTTAGAGAAGAGAAACATCAAGATCATTTTTCCCAAAAAGTATTTTTAAACTATGTGTGACCATAACAAACTTCATTGAATCTCTCTCACAGGATGAATTATATATAGCCTATTGTATAAGTAAGTAGTGTCAATTACTTTAGTTCGCTTTAAATATTAGGTTTGTTGACTGAGGAGGATAGCATTAGCCTGTTGCCTGCTAAGTAGCTAGTTTCTGCTAAGGCTAGCAATATTTTTTATTTACACTGAAAGAATAATTGGTCATAAAATGAATACAGAAGTAAAATCTGCTACTTTAAATCCAAATGCTGGGTTTATGCTGTTGGAACAGAACTTGTTCAACTTAAACCAAACATTAGGTAAAAAAAACTGTGACCACGCTCATTAAGCTTCAGAAGTGAAAAGAAGGAGCTATATCATCATATAAAGACCACTATTTTGAAAAATACAAAGAAATGAACAAAGGTAATTAAACGTCTTTCACAGGATGAAAAATTAATTGATAAGATGCTACAATTATGTTATATAATACTGTCAATGTCAATTGGTTATGTGTTAATGACTTTAGTTCACAATAAAGATTGAGTCTGTGCACTTAGAATAACAGCCTGTTACCTACTAAGTATACTACAAACTAGATATGTTTAACATTACCACTTTACCCTAGAAACTAATCAAAATAAATATTAATTACTTGATTGATTTTTATTAGTATTTTCATTTAGCCAAGAGGTGAAGTATGTCACTGTACAAAATTATATTTTCACAAATGAAACAGTAATGAACAACATTGTGGCTTGACACGAAAAAGCATTCTTACAAAAAACAAAACATATTTTAATAATAAAATATATTCTTTAATGCACAAGGTAATGGCTCATTTTTTTCTAAGCCCACGGCTTGGTAACCTCAATGTTTTGATATCAGTTGATTTAATAAATTTTAGGTGATGAAAACCTAACCTAGTGCCCTGGGTCAAACCTAACTGCAATGTGTTAAATCAACCCTATATATCTATATTTGACCCAGGACTGGTTTAACTGTATATCTCAAATTGGGTTGTTTTTATCCAAGCAGTTGGGGTTTTTTAAACTTGGAATTGTGTTGGACGAAGGGAACCACAGACAGAGTGAAAAGGTGCATCAATCATACCTCACAACAGATGTCGGTTGTTGTAACATACTTTTATGCTACAAAGGATAACAAAAAACACCTTTATGCAGTGGCGCTCAAAATGGTAACCTTGCCTTTAACTCAGAGGGCCACTATCAAACACAGGGCCTGTTTCCAGCGGCAGCGACACACCTATCACTTACAAGTGTAAACAGCTGTCAAATCCTCCACAGCGCACAGACACACAGTTACAAATTGTTCAGACTTATTGCAAGAGTGGTGAATGCAGAAGCGGGGATGGAAGTGACAGTTATTGTGTGAGTGAAAAGAATGTTCAGACGGTGGCAAAACATTGGGAGAAAAATGACAATAACTGTCTACAGAAGGAAAAATAAAGAAAAACTGGTGAAAAAACATGTACATAACTTCTGATTTCTTTCTAATGTGACAAAAATAATATATATCTGTTTATAATTATTAACAATTATTGAATTTCAATTATATTTCTAACAAATTTTGATACAGTTGGTAATTAATCCATTTGAACATAAATGCTGTTTGCCAGTTCGGAGGCCAAGTTGTAATAACTGGACTTGCCATACAATGGCTTACTGATAACAGTACAACAGCAATCAGATAACAGTGTCTGTTAAGCCTCCTTTGCTGCTCTATTAAACAGATCATTACATTATTGGAAGTGTTTGCTCTCCTCAGTGCTGTAAAGATTACTGAGCAAGGCACACCCAGATAAGCAAGTCAGGCAGTCCGATGCGAAGTGCAAACGGCAGAAGCAGGAAAAACAAAAGCTAAAGATTAAGACACACGGCGTTCTTTCCAAACACAGCACTGCAAAAGGAAAAGCTTTCGCGCTTAAACGCCCACCTCTAATGCCAGTGGAAACCGCAAGCTGCTGAACACCCTCAAATCATATTTAGACTTGTGTTAACAGCTTATTATGACTCATTATACAGATACAAGTTGCCCTTCTTGTAGAGAATTCCCACCCGAGCCGATTGTGCCGTACACTCATGTCACTATGAGAAGATTAGACTGCGTAATTATCTCCTGACAGGTGAACAATGCATCAGAAAAAACTGAAGTTATCAAAGTGGGCCACTTGATAGTTGACTTTGGATTTGAGTGGCAGGCCGTGGTGATATTCCTTAACGTAATTATGAGAGGTCTTAAATTAATCTTGAAAAAATATAGGGCATGGTATAAAAGATAGGCGAAAACATAATTTTTTTAATAAAGAAAAACAGCTGCCTTTCTGAGTCATTTAGACTGTTTGCTTACTTTTTATATCATCTCTGCTCACTCCACTGAACCAGCTACAGCCCACACAAAAGCTAATGAATGATAAAAATGTCCGACACGGTGCACAAGACAAATATGTCTGTATTTGTCCCGGTCCATAATCCAAACACAACAATGTTGAAGATCTAATGTTCTGCAAACAGTATTCACTCAATCTAGCTGTTTGGTCTTTTGTAAAGCCTAACAATATGGATGTTAACGGACTCATTCTTCATTTTAAATACCTTACAGCACATGATAAATACTATCAAGAATTCAGATTGAGTTGAACATTCATGAAGCCAGATCAGGCCTCAAAAATAATTTGAATATAGTAAAACGACAACAAATTTTAATGATCTTTTTTCAACCGAGCAGTTTTAAACATCAATAAACTATTTGTGGTATTTATATAAATATTAAGAACGAAACAACACAAACTCTATGAGGAGTAAAATGTTCCTATTTTTAAGGCTAACATTTTAAATTTAAATGATTACATCACATAAAAACATATCAGTCATGACAAACAAGAAAGATGAAGCTTTAGGTGAGAGAGCTAGCAGGTGTTTTTAAGTGGAACAGACAGCAAGTCACAGAAAAGTAGCAGTCTGTCCTCTAGTGTTGATGCACGAGAACAGCAGATAACTGTTCTCGACCCCTGATCATCTCATCGTTCTAATACATCACTGACACCGACGCAGAAATGAGAGTTTCATTTGCTTGTAAGAGCACTTACCATTTGGGTTGGTATCAAAAAAGCGGATGGAAGTCCGTAGGATGGCCCTGAACATGTTGTTGTGGAGGGTTTGAGCAGACTTCACCAGGACTTTGAAGAAGAGCAAGCTGCGGATGAAGCCCAACACAACTGAGGTGGCTGTTAAAGCTGAAAAAAACAAACCAGAGAATAAATACATGAAATAGCGTATAGAATACTTGGAGATTGTTGGTGTACATGGATACTACACATTAGCCTAAAGTAAAATAGGATTTTCTAATGTTTAAATGGAGTTTTGAATGTTTTATAGCAGATACTTTTCTTAGTGATGTTGTGACCTTATTGTTCCTTACTCTGCCAAATTTATGCAATTTTGTGGAAATATTTGAGGATTCCTTTGCTAGTATTGGAATACTTTTAATATTAATGAAAGTATTATTTTTTATATTTATATTGCTTGGTAGTGTGGTAAGTAATACTAGTATTTCTGGATGAGATCAATAAACTCTCACTGGCTCATTATTAGGTAAATCTGGTAAATTACTTACAAGTAGCAAACCAGCCAATCATATGCATTTAGGTATCCAGGGGCAGAGAAGACGCCTTGCTAAAGTTCAGACCAACATAAGAATGAGGAAGAAAGGGGATTTAGGTGCCTTTGAACATGGCATGTGGTTGTTGCTGTAAGATGGGCTGGTCTGAGTATTTCAGCAACTTCTGATTTACTGAGATTTTCAAGCACAACCATCTCTCAGGGTTACAGACAACTGCTTGAAAAAGAGAAAATATCCAGTCAGGGCAATTGTGAGGATAAAAATGCCTTGCTGATCCCAGTCAAGAATGAACAGTCTAACTCGAGGTGAGAAGCAGTAGATCCCACTTTGATCAGTTAAGAACATTAAACTGACCCAACAGTTTGCATTCAACAAAAACTCGACAAAAACATTATCTGGTCCAATGGGTCTCGACTGTTGTTGTAGATGTTAAATCTATCACACAATGAAGTAAGGCAAAACAAGATCCAACCTGATTCTAGCTAGATGTACCTAACAAAGCTGCATGGGAAAGTTTATATCCTGATTGATTTTTGTTACATGTTAGTTTGGTGGACACTCTGCAAGATCCTTTACTTTTTTAACCAGTATCACAAGGTATTTATCCAGGGGTTTGTATTACGACCCCTGCGCTTTACTTTCAGTATAAATACCCTTTGTGATTCTTTATCAAAGACAACATATTACTGGATGTGGAAATCATGTGCATCACCGTTCTCTGCATGATACTGCTAAATATTCATTGTTGTATGTGTGCAAACTTTCACATTGGATGTTTGCACTGCTAAAGCATGGATTTTTACCAATGTCTGTTCTAAAAGTTGAATGTTTTTAGTATTGATACTGCTTCAGTGTTCTTTTGCACATGGTTTAGCTGTTCACTTGCTTCTCCTAAAAATTTGTCCTAGTTATTTTGTGTTTCTTTAGGCACTTTCTTATTTTGTTTCAGGAATGTTTTACTGCTTTTGTGCCAAGCCTGTTTTCAAATAAAGGAGATATTCATCTCAATTAGACTTTTACCTGAATGAATGAATGAATGAATGAAGTGTAGTAACTATAGTACTACTAATAATACAACTAACAATAATTAGTATTTACAATATAGCAGTTGGTAGCACTGTTGCCTTGCAGCAAGAAGGTCCTTGGTTCGAATCCTGGCCTGGGGTCTTTCTGCATGGAGTTTGTATGTTCTCCCTGTGCATGTGTGGGTTCTCTCCAGGTACTCTGGATCCTCCCACAGTCAAAAAACATGTTGGGTGAATTGGTTTCTCTAAAAATTGCCCTTAGGTATGAGTGTGTGCGTGTATGGTTGTTTGTCCTGTATGTCTCTGTGTTGCCCTGCGATGGACTGGCGAACTGTCCAGGGTGTACCCTGCCTCTCGCCCCTTGACCGCTGGAGATAGGCACCAGCCCCCCCACAACCCTGCATTAGGATGGACGGGAATAGATGGATTTTGCTTTTGTTATGTGCGAGTACCGTTTTCTACCAAAGCCGTTAATTAAAGGACTTCTATATTAATACAGAGCAATTCTATCTATGCACCTCTTCCAAAATAATATCCATTCATTATCTGTACCCGTCCATCCTATGCAGGGTTGCGAGGGGGCTTGTACCTATCTCCAGCAGTCATGGGGCGAGCGGCAGGGTACACCCTGGACAGGTTGCCAGTCCATCGCAGGACCCAAAATGATATAAATTTATTTGCTTTATTTGTTTTAACATTCTGAATCATACAGTTAGATCTTCCTTATCGGGTATGCATTGTTCTATATTTTACTGTTGAGAGCACAAAGACTGAATAAGTAAAGAGGCTGAGAGTAACAAGAAGACAATCAGAGAAATACAGCAGCAGAAAGGAAAGAAAAGCACTTCTATCTCGCTCTACAGCTGAGACCCATGTAAGCACACATTGGGCCTTGAAGGCCTTGGGCCGCAGCCAAAGAACTGTGGATCTGCTCAATGAACGACTGCCGCATTCAAAATACACAAAGAGCAATGAGAGCTCAGCGAGCTTCACCTGCGTAAATGACTAGGAACAGGTCAAGGTCCAGATGCTGAGGGAAGCTGCCATTGAGGTGCTCAGTCACACCGACGTACTTCTGTTCAGAGGCCCTGTGAGTCAGCCGCCAAAAGCCCAGAAATCCAAAACAACAAATAAACACAAGAAAGATAGTGGGGGGAAAAACACAGCATCAGGGCACCAAACACAACACATTTCTTATATTGTAAAGCTCAAGGTTGGTTTCAGTAAGCGACAAAGTCAAGAAAAACAGTTTTGTTCAGGCATTTTCTATGAGATTCTCAACCACTTTCAGTCAGATAAAAGATGCCTGTTTGACTTACAAAACTTTCTATTCATATTCTTGCAAGCATTCATGTTTTTTTTTCAAAATGTGAAAAATAAAATCTCACCAGTGTGCAAGCCACCAGTCCTGAAGAACAAACGTAATCTAAACATAACACAAAAAATGCTATTTAACATAAAAACCCTATGAATAGAATCCTTGAAACAATCATTTAATTTTCACAAATGTGCTTTTGATAAAGAAACAAACATTTAACTGACTGAAGAAATAAACTCACATGAGCTAGTCCATTGAGTAAAAAGAGAAACAAGAGGACCAGGAGGTTGGCGCCTGCCAGGAAATATTTCACATACATACTCAGGTCGACATTTCCTTCTAAGCGGCTTTCCTCCTCTATTGACTGCTCTACCTACACACAAAAACCATAGTTTAGGTATCAGTCATCTGGGAAAAAAAACATCTAAAAAATAAGCAGGAAATAGGAATGAAGCAGGAAATTTTGAGTATCTGCTGCTCTCTAGTGGCTAAAACAATGCACAACAGAACAGAGAGTTACGCTTCACCGCTGTTAGGGAATCTCCTCCATCAATGAGAGAGTAACGAGAGGAGGAAAGGGAAGACATGGAGGAGGTATCAGTGAGGGTGTAATGGAAAGAAGAGCCAGTTCCAGGCAGTGGGGTCATCTCCTGCCTCTTCTCATCCTGGTCCTCCTTAAGAAAGGAGGTGAAGTCTATGCCAGATCCTTGCAGCTCACTGTAGGTCCCTTGTGCAACCATCTGGCCCTGAAAAACCAACAAAAAAAAGAAACAATAAAAAGATTACGTCTCTGTGATTAATTTAATGTATGAACAAGAAGTCAAAGACTTATATTATAAGCAGATCAGTAACCTGACAATTTATCAGGAGATTAACAGAGGGCCAGTGAGATTCTCATAGTATGTTAGCCTCAAGTAAGAAAATAAGAATACCAAGGTTTGATGGTACTGTATTGCAGTGTTTGGCAAAAATGTACAAGTATTGCGTGACAGGAAATATTTCCAAAGTATACAGTGTAGGAGCCTTCTGTCAGCCAGTTGGGTGGCAGTGTGCAGAAACAGATGAGGCAGCCCCGCCACACACACACACACAACCCCCTAAATATCGTACACGGTTTCATGACTACAGAGTCAATAAAGCACTAACCTCCTTTAAGACCACAATCTGATCTGCAGCCTGTAGATACTGTAGTTGATGAGTTACGAGAATACGAGGTTTCTTCCTCAGGAGTCCACAAATGCACCTAAAGAAGGATCACGTGCAAGTATAAGAATAAAATACATTTTAAAATTCAATAATTTTTCATACTCATCAGAAGGGCAACAGCACGGGAAAAAAAGAGAATGGGTGATCCAACTTAAATAAATTGCGTTAATTGGTCACATTTAATTGAATTAAGTTTATCTAAGTAAATTAATTAAGTTCTCAATTTAAAGAAATTTAAATTAATTAATTTGGATGAACTTAATTCAATTAAATTTGACCAATTAACGCAATTTATTTAAGTTGGAGCTACATTCTCTTTTTTCAGTGAGTCATGGTAAAGAAAATGTACTGCACATACCAGGACAATGGAAATCCGGTCTACCAGGTTCTAAAGATATTTATATCCAACCTCAAGTTAACAAGGCAAGGCAAGGCAATTTTATTTGTATAGCACATTTTCAACAACAGGGTAATCCAGGGTGCTTAATGAACCTTACAAAAGATTTGACACTTTCCTTATCTAACAAAGAACAAAATAATACTGGAAAAACTGTGCATGGTAAACTAAGTAACTAACTAACACCCATGTTGCTTCCAAAGAGAGAGGGAAAGTAAGAGCCATTTGATTGTTGATCATCAGCAAGTCAGACTTCCTCTACCAAAGGAGTTTTGTCAATTTGCTGGTCTGGAGCATACATTTGTGTGTCAACACAATGACAAAAAAGACAAGACAACCACAAAGAAACTTGCAACTGTTGTAACCCATCAGTCTAGGAAGGGATATAAGGTAGTATCCAAATACTATAAAGTTTATTATTCTACGGTGAGACAGATCACTTACTAATGGAAAGGATTTAAAACTCAGGAGAACATGTCTTAACAAATTCAAATCAAAGTCAGACCATACAATGCACAAAAAAATTGCAAAGACCAAGGAGCTCCATTTTTGATTCTATGGGCCTATGTAAGTTCAACAGGACAAGCGTTACCAAGATAAAACCTCACTGTTTAGCAGCATGGTATAGGTTTGCAAAGTTACATCTAAATGACGCACAAGACTTCTGAAACAAAATAATTTGAAATGATGGGAGTAAAGTGAAGATTCTTGCCCATAATTCACAAAAGCAAACACAGCTTACACCAATTGTCAAGCATGGTGGTGTAGTAGTACTGAGTGTTTTAAAGCCACATGACCTTTGCTCCTTCCAGTCATTCACTTGACAATGAACCCCTCAGTATACCGTACCAACATATTCTAGAGTGAAATATGAGACCATGTGTCAAAGAGCTGAAGCTTGGCAGAAGGCGAGTCAAAAATCAGAACAATGATCCATAATAGAACAGCAAATCTACAACAGAATAGATAGAAGAGAAAAAAAGAAAAGGTTTGCAACTAGTCAAAGTTGAGGCTTATATAGAGACAAATGTCTACAAGCCACAAGGAAATTAAGGAATACTGTAAAACAGAGCAGGCAAAAAATAATCCAAAGGATCATAAAGTCATACAAAATCAAGAACTGAGAGTTATTGCTACTAAAGGTCAGAGCGTGTTAGATGGAGCGTGCTTAGTAATTCATAGATGGTCAGTTTTTACATTTTGACTTCTTTTTTGTTGAACAAACAATGACAGAGAAATTCTGTTGTACGTTTTCAGAAATTAATGTTAGACTAAAATCTAGAACCCTGTGAAGAGCAGCTTATTTTATTAATTAATATTATTAAGTCCTGAAACGTAAATCTCTAAATTTAAAAGAGTGCCTCCTTTTTTAATCATAAGTGTAAAATGTTTCTAATCAGACTTACTCCTCAAAGAGGTGCCGGCCCACTTCAGCATCCACAGCACTGAGAGGGTCATCAAGCAAGTAGATATCTGCATCGCGATACACCGCTCTGAAAGCCAGTAGAAATGGAGGTTATCGCTCTTGCTGGTACCAAAGAAGAAGAGGTAAACTACTTTAAAAACATTCAGCACACCTTGCTAGGCTGACTCTTGCCTTCTGTCCTCCACTGAGGTTGGCCCCTCGGTCTCCAACAATCACCAAGTCTCCACCAGGCAAAAGATCCATGTCCTGAGAGAGGACAGAAGCAACTATAGGTATGGATGATTTTCTGTTTTTTAAATATCTGGCTCATATTTACAGCCACTCACTATACGAGATTCAGAATAAGCCAAATCAAATTAAACACTGACCAAATCTGCTAATGAGAGCGTAAGAATATGGCCAAACATGTGATAATGAAGAACATCTGGATTGCTTCTTACTTTCTTGAGGTCACAGGCTCTCAGGACGCGATCATACTTCTTGGGGTTGAACTCATTGCCAAATACAATGTTGCTTCGGATCGTGCCAGGTAAAATCCACGGTTGCTGTGGTGTGTAGGTCACCTCTCCTTTGACCTTGACCACACCAGTTTCCTGACTCAGTTCTCCCAGTATGGCATTCAAGAGTGAGGACTGACATGAATAAAAACCAAGTTTTAAATGACAAGGCTGAGACCCTATAAGATGGGAGTCCAGTTCCAGTCCATAAGGGCTGATGTCCTGCCAGTTTGAGATGTCTGTCTGCTCCAAGACAGATGATTCAAATGCTCCAACCACCTCCTCAGCATGTCATTTTCTGCAGAAGTTCTGCTAATTAACCATCTTTTGATGTGTGGTGGGTTGAAAGAAGGGGAAGAACTAAAACCTGCAGGATATCAGCCCTTGAAGAATGAATTTGGACACCACTGCCCAAGAGGGACCCATGAAAATCATTTTTATTCAGGAAAAAAATGTGAGGTGGGGGACAATTAGGATAACAAAAATGGTTTTAACATAATTTTTCAGTGCTGGTTACTTAAGAGTATTTTAGGGTTTACAAACATGACTAAAATTGTGAAAACTGAACAGACCTGACCTTTCCAGCACCAACAGGCCCAATAATTGCCAGCAGTTGGTCAGGTTTCACTGTGAAACTCACATTCTGTAAAGTTGGTGTTTCAAAACTCTGCAATTAAGGACAAAATAAAAATGGGAACTGTAGAACCCATGCAGTAACTCAGTTAATAGCAGGTATAGTTAAAACTATTGGTCAGTAAATTATCAATAAATTATACTATACCATACTATATACTATACTATAGTCAATAAATTATACTATAATAAACCATCAATAAATTTGAGCAACATGCCCAAAAGAAAAGAGTGTGCAGTCTCTCCCAGTGTTTCTAACCTTATCCCAGTAGCATTTCAAATCTTGTATTTTAACTATGCAGTCCCTCTTGTCTGCCACAGGCATTCCCAAATGTTGAGGAGCAACTTCAGTAAGCAGAAGAAATTTCTGAGAAAAAAAAAAAAAAGGTTACAAGTATGTAACAACATATGTACATTAAAACTGTGGCTTTTTTTAGCAAAATGAAATGTACAATTAAACATAGTTTCTGAAGATTTTGTAGACACTGCTGCTAGAACTTTTCAAAACACCATTTACTGTATGATGTTTTCAGAAATTTGTGTAAGGCATTAGTTTGAATGTGTAAAAAAAAGCTGCAGCTTCTATGAGAAGCGCTTTTGTTTTCTGTTTATTTGCACTCACCTGAATCCTCTGGATGCTGACGAGAGACTCTGAGACTTTTTCTATGGCGAAGGGGAAAAAGAGTGTGATAGTAAGTCTGACTGCCCCATAGAGGGAAACAGCCATGAACAGTTTGCTGGCTGGCAGTGTGTTTCCTGTGAGCACATAAACACAGACGGTGAAGAAGATGATGATCTTGCTCGCCACAAAAAAAGATGCCATGTTCAGGCCACGAAGGTAAGAGCTTCGCATGATCTTGCAGATTTCCATTCTGTAATAAATAAAACACAATGGCATGGTATACTGCTTTAAAACTAAAATTAACAACAGATCTGAATAAATTGTATGTTTTTATTTTATGCTGCTCTGCTACAAACAGCAGCAACTTTATCATAAGAAATCATGAAGAAAATTGAGTGAAAAACAAACTCTACTGCACCCTCTGACTTCATCCACAAGTGCACCAAAAGGCTTCTCCCACCCGTACATCTTTATAACTCGGATCCCAGAAATGACTTCACTCATTGTGCGAATTCGCTCGTCTGTCAATGCTGCTGTTTCAGCCCTGAATTAAAAAACACAAATGGCATAAACTGAGCAGGCGTAACACAAGACAAGGCCTTTTGATAGACCTAGCAAACCAATGTGTAACTGATCCAAAATAAACCTGAGACTGGAGAACAAACGTCCAAACATGGTCTGTATAGGCATCAGAATGAAGAGGACCACCATTCCAGCAAGACATGATGGTCCGATAAAATACAGCAACAGTAATATCACGGATACAGCTTGAAGAGGACCAAGCCATAAGAAGTGCAAGTATAAGGTAACCTGAAGAGAGATTGAGAGGAAGATGATATGGAACTATGTAAACAATGCATGTCATCAAGAGCCCAGAACAACGTATAAAACAGACACAAATATGTTGCCACGATCAGGCTCACTGAAAAAATGTGTCATTTCCCCTGACGACTGATTCCGTTCAAAGTATTTTTCTAATGTATATTTGCATGTGCTCAGTATGTAAAAACATTTGTAAAGGCTTTCTCCAACCAGCTTTATGTTCTTGTGACCACAGCTCCCACTATTAAAAGGTCCATGAGACTGTTTCCAAACCCCCCAAGATATGGACACAACAGAAAATGTAACCCTAAGTTGACCCATATATAGTGTCAACAGTCCTTTGAAAGCAAATGTCAAAGTGTGTCACAACCATAATGGGCTCCATGGAAGATGACCCAGGAGGGCTTTACTATTGGCAGAAAAGAAAAGCAACACTAGCATTCGAGCAAAGTTTTGACACAAGATTTTCAGGAAGTTTATTCTTTAAACTGACAAATCTGGAGCTTTTTGGCCAATTGCATCAGCTCTATGTAAACAGAAGAAAATATTCAAGATTTCAAAGAACAGAACAATATATCCACTGTTAAACATGGAGTGGGCAGAGTTTTGTTTCGCAGCTGCATTGCTGCATCTGGTACTGTAAATCATAAATCTTTGCAGGGATCAAAGAAGTCATAAGTTTATCAAGCCACCCTTGAGAGAAAAATACTGCTCAGGGTCAGAAAGTTTAAGTCCAGTTGACTCCAGGTCTTGGGTCTACTAAAAGGGTAATGGCCCAAAATATACAGCCAATAGCAGACATGATGGAGAAAATTGGACATTGGACTATTCTTAAATGGCCCTCCATGAGCACAGATTTTAATCTTATTGACATTCTTTCGACAGACTTAACAACTACAGTGTAGAAACACCTCTCTATGAACCCGAGACAGCTTCAGCAGTTTTCCCTGGAAGAAAGTGTCAAACTACTTGTTGGCATATGCAGATGCCTCATTATGAAATACAGAGCGTCTTTGTAGTGACTGCTACAAAAGGTGCTGCCACAAAATAATTAAAGATACTATCTTTTTCATAGAAGCTGTTTTCATTTGTTTAAATACACTAAAGAGTTACCTTGAAATATGGTACAATTTCAAGGTACCGTATTTAAAAGATAAACTTGTTTAAATTTTTGTTTACTGTGAAATGGTGGCAACAAATTTGTGTGTATTTGTATATAGAACAATATCTCTAAATGTTTTATTGATTTTAAAGATAAACAACCAAATGAAAACATAAAATTTTTGCTGATTGTAGTTAGGTCTAGTATGTTGAGTCACCTCATCAAATCTGTTGACATCGTTGGATAAGAGGTTCACAATCTGTCCTGTGGTTGTTTCGGCCATTGCTGAGCTGCTGAGACAAAGAGCCTTTGCAGAACAAAGGTATGAAATCAAGTCTACCTCACAGAATAAAGTTGGCCACCTTAGCACAAAAACTAACATTTCTACTCCGGTATATCATGATGACTGACCTTCTGATAGATCATGTGGCACATGGCCACGCGAATCTTCATGCCTGCCCGCTGGACTTGGTAGAAGTACACATGATGAAGCAGAGCTAGGCCTATGGTGGCCAGTGAAATGCCTGCAGCATAGCTGTAAGCTTCAGAAACTGAAGCCGACTGAGCAGTGTCATAACTCTCAAAATACTCAATTAGCTTCCCAAGTAGCACAGGCTGAATGACTTTGATAACTTCCTAATAGAAAATCAATTGTAAAAGTGAAATGCATACATGTTAAAAGAAATGCTTATTGTAAATACATGTCTTGAAAAAGCACATGTTCCTTCAACTTTTTCAAATGTTGGCACATTGCAAACAGAAACATCCATGTACTGTACTTTAAAAGGATTTTATGCTGTAGACTGACACAACGTAGTGCACAATTGTGAGGTGGAAGGAAAATTATGGTTTAGATTTTTGTTTTTACAAAAAAAATCTGATGAAATGTGGCATGCATTGGTATTCAGTCCCCTTTACTCTGATACTCCTAAATATACTCGTTGAAACACGCAGTTTACAGTGTAAAATCTATTGACAAGACAACTATTAGTTGTACACTATTACAAAATCCTTTACGTGGGAACATTTTTTACACTGAACATAACTAAACATACAATCCCCACAACTAAGCATGGTGATGGCAGCATCATCCTGAGGGGTTCTTTTGCTTCACCAAGAACTGTAAAGCTGGTCAGAGATGATGAGAAGATAGATGGAGCTAAATACCGGGCAATTGTGGAAGAAAAACTTAGACAAGGGCAGAGGTTCACTTTCCAGCAGGACAACTACTCTAAACATACAGCCAGAACTGCAAATTAACAGTTTAGATCAAAACATTTTCATGTGTTTAAATGGTTAAGTCCAGGGGTGTCCAACTCCAGGCCTCAAGAGCTGGTCTCCTGCTAGTTTTAGATGTGTTTCTGCTTGGACACAGCTGATTCAAATGGCCCAGCTACCTGCTCTGCAAGGCAAAGTTCTGCAGGGACCTGCTAAAGAGAAATAGGTATGATTCAGCTGTGTTCAACCAAGGAAAGAACTAAAACATGCAGGATGGAAGAAGACTGACTTTGGAAATCTCTGGTCTAGTCAAAGTCCAGACCTAAATCCAGTTGCAAAAAATGGCAAACTTGCTGTTCACAGTTCCTCTCTATCCAATTTGGAAGAGCTTGAGCTTATGCTTATTTTGCAAAAAATTAATGGGGAAAGACTTGTAATTGCAGTGAAAATTGGTTTTATAAAGTTTCTACTCAGCAAGGCTGCATACAAAGTGGGCCATTTTTCTGTTTGTTTTTTACAAAAGGATTTTCAAGTTGAGGTATTTTGCTTGTTTGCTTTACAATTATGCACTACTTTGTGTTGATATATTACAAACAAATCACTCCAACATACACAGAAGTTTGGTTTGTACTGTTACAAAATGTGGAAACATTCGAGGCACATGAATTCTTTTGGAATCCACTATGTATGAGATCACTACCTCTATAAAGATGTACGTTCCAATTAATGAGTAGGGTTTCCAATAGCAGTGGATGAGAGCTTTAGTAAGTGTGGGTGGCCGCAGATCTTTTGCTGCCTGTTGAACTTCTTGATTCCAAAACCTCCAATAAAGCAGAAAGAAAGAAAATGAAAAGTCACCCTTGAGGTCTGCTCGGATCTGTGGTAATGATGTATAAGCAATTGTGCTTTTGTTTTACATTTCATTTTGTGAAATGTGCCAAAGAATGTACAGGTATTTAATTCAATCCATACCTTTTGCTGTTTTTAAGGTAATCCACAATTAACTTTTCCTTTCAACCCCAAAAATAATCAATTTGTATGCTTTAATTCCACACAAGGCTAAATAAGCATCTATGTGGAGGGATGAATTATGAATTATACACTGTGTGGGTGAGAATGGCAATCGCATATAGACAAACATTAGACTGATGATTAAGAAGCCACAGCAGCATTTTGGTCACTAATAACACTGAGGAGGAACCAGATAAGCTTTCTACTGAAGCTTTGCTGAGAGTGTATTAAGGTTCTGCGTGTCACAAGAGATTCTCAGTGGATCAAAACTGGCCCCGAAGGGTTCTCTCCACTGCACAAAAGAAAAGAAAAACAAAGACATTGGTTATCGTCCATCCTTCATAGATGAGATCTACAACTAAAATCAGCAGATGCACCACACCAAGATTCATCCAGTTTTCCAACCCAGAAAGTTGCTTAATGATTTTGTTAAATTCTGACCACTTAATTCAGTCTAAACTATCTAAAACACTCTGGAAGTAGGAATCTTTATTAATATGTGCAAGAATTACAAATCTATTACTGTCACTAGCAACACCACCTCATATAATTTATTCATGTCCAATTATGTATTTAACAAGGATCATGTAATTTGTCTCTGAATAAAAAGTGTTGTACGTCGCTGCCTATAGTTACATTTTTATACACTGAGCTAGGTCTTTAAACAGCAAAGTAACACTTGGATTGAATTGGATTTTAATTTAATCTGGTTATATGATTGGATTTCATTTCTGTATACTTCTGGATATAAACTGGATCTGTTTTTCTTTTGTCTGTGATGGACTGGGAACCTGTCCAGGATGTACCCCACCTTTCGCCCAATAATTGCTTGAGATAGGCAGCAGCCCCCGTCCCCCGCAACCCTGCATAGGATAGACGGTAAAGTAATGGATGTTTGTTTTGACAAGTGTCTCTTAACTATATGAATAAACTATTGGATGAAATTGATTTTAAAGGAACAATGTAGTCCTAAACTGCAGAAACTAATTGCAAATCTAAAGGAACAAGATCGGATGTGATATGTATGCTAAAAGTTGGCATACTGATGATGTAACTGAAAGAAACAATAATGGGATTTTGTTCTGAGTACATACCACCTTTATTTCAAAATTATGAATTCCCTAATTCCAAGAAAATACACTGAGGTTTGTGGGTGTAATATCATAGAATGCATAAAGTTTAAAGGGTATGTGGAAGTTAAAGGAGGACTGATCCTGCCAAAATTCAAAATAAATAAATAAATTTAGAAATTCAATTGGAAATAAGTAAAATAATGTGTAAGTAAACAAACAAATGTGTAAGCAAAACTGGAAATAAAAATAAATATATGAGGAAATACAATTAAAATACATAAATAAATATATATGGAAATATATACAAAAAATAATGTAATTCCACATTTATTTATTTACTTATACTTTACGTATTTCCAATAGAATGTTAAATTTTTTAATCCATTTATTTCCACATTTATTTATTTTAAATTTTGGCAGAATCAATGGCAAACCTACAGCCTAGTAACAAGATGGGTGGACGTGCTCTGCATCCGCTAATTAGCATAAAAGTGACAGAGCCCTCTAAACAGCTAACTCTGAAAGGGATTAAAATTGTCAAGAATTGAGCTGGTAAGATCGCTTTATGTGAGATTGATCTTATGCAAAGAACTTCATTAACATGTTTTGTACAGACCATAGACCTATTGTAACTGGTTTGAAAAAGACATAATATGTCCCCTTTAAAAAATGCAAGATATGTTAATCTGTGCATTATTTTAGTACTGTTCCAATGCAACAAACCTAACTTCAAGCCAAACTCTGAAGTCAAACATATCCTTGGCTGACACAAGAGGTAGGTAGTATGATGGCAGTAGGAGAGAAGCTTTCCCCCATGTTCGAGTTTGAAAAGTACAGTCTAAATATAGGTGGGCTCATCTCCAAGCACAATGTTCCCTCTGAGGACACACTTCTCCACAGAAAGCAGCCTCTGCCATATGTGGAAGATGTGCAGACTTAAGGTGTCAGACAGTTGGAGAAAAGCATGGTCTCTGTTTTGCTATAACACTTGGACTTTCTCAGTGGAAAATAAAGTTTATTTCAACTGATCACTGAGAGAGCATGCCCTCTTCTATTAACAGCTATCAGAAAGAATTTGAGCTCAAGCTCATATTCTCCAAAGCCCTAATGTTACATTGGCTTTCAGATGGGCCTCTTGGATCTAAATCTGATATAGGTATTAGTTTGATTTTGTGTGGGTCTAAAACACACTAAACAAAAAACAAACTAGAACTAACCTAAAACTAAAATCATAGGGAGTCTCAGAAACAGGTATGTATGGGAAGTTTGGGCAGTTTGCAAAGACATGTTCATTCAAATGTTTGGCAGAAGCACCTCGGACGTGCTACAGTATGTCACTGTCTGCTTTTAAATCGTTTGTTAAAACTCACCTCTTTGCCTTGGCTTTTGACACCATGTGATATTTTGATAATAGTTTGGGTTTATTTTGTTTCATTTTCATTGCATGGCTTGTTATATGTGTCCCTAAAGTATTTTGTATTATACTATTTTTTTTTTTGTGTTTTCTGTTTTGTGTCTATGTAATACCACTAGTAATTTAAAGGTTTTTTAATAGATTCTGTGCAGCACTTAGGTCCTGTGTGTTAAGATAAAGTGCCTGTAATGTGTCTGTTTTAGTTATGTTTAGTACTTTTTCTGCAGCAAAATACCAAAGAAAATGTCTTGTTGGTTAAAATTGAAATTGATATATGTTGGAGATCCATCCAGGATAGGGTAATAGCAGCAGAATGATGGTGGATGTGTTGTTGTGTGATCAGAGTTTGTGTCCAAAAAAACACATTTCTTTCAAATTCAAGTGACTATAAAGTCTAAATTCCATAAATTGTATCACCGTTCAAATAAATTACCTAACGATGTTTTTATTATGGTGTATTTAAGCCTCTAATTCCATCCGCTCTAATGCCCAGATCTAAAAACCTGAGTACCTTTACACTCATTTAACAAAAGTCAGTGTGTTACCACTGTAGTTCCTCTCCAAGTCGATGGGATGCGTCCTCTGGGAGAACTCTGTACATGTCATTTTCTTCCAGCCTCCTCTTGTAGCCAACTCTGAATAAGGGGTTCAGCCAGCTAAGGATGAAATATATGACAGCATGTTCAGTTTTAACCAACAAATAACCAACATTAAGTGAAAGAAACTAACACTCTGACTAAAAACCTACAAATGGCACAGCGGAGCTAAAATCCAAGTAATGTGTGCAAAATTGTAGTGATAGTGTGCCTGTCAGAAAAAAAAGGATTTATATGGTGGAGTTGAGCTTGCTAATAGACCTAAAGAAACCACATATTTGCCACCTGTCAGACTTCAAGGGCAAAAGGAAGCAAACTATCAATGATGGTGTACATTCGTATGTTTAGTAATTATGACTGAGGATTATTATTTTTTTGTTCTGATTAAAGATGCCCATTGTTGAAAGAGATTTCAATAGCAAGGGGTCTGAAAACCCAGAAGCAAAAAAATGATGGGAGAATGGATGAAACAGAAACATTTAAATTTGTTGAAATTAAACTTTATATAAGATACACTGACAGGTATCACTTCTGTCAGTGTGCCCCAGGACACCTGTGGCTACAATGTAGCTTGCAATCACCAGTGTGTGAATGTGTGTGTGAATGGGTGAATGTAGTGTGAAGCGCTTTGGGGACTAAATAAAGCACTAAACAAGTACAGGCCATTTACGTTACGATGGATGGATGGATGGATGGATGGATGGATGGATGGAGGGAGGGAGGGAGGGAGGGAGGGAGGGATGCTATTAGAGAGAGAGGCACAGATATTTTTTTATGTCTTCAAATGCAGAAGATTACATGCACGATCATTATGCATTTAGACAGCCTGGAGAAGCCCAGATAATAATATTAAGGCTTGAAAGTTGATTCATTCACAAAGCTCGAGTTAAATGAAAGCACAGCTGTGGATGTATTCTACAGCCGCCACTGAGACACACTTCATCATTGTGTGACATCATGCAAAAATCAAAGTAAATCAACAAAGATATTATGAAGAGAGTTGTAGACTTGGTGGTGTCACGTTAAAACAGTTATATGAAAGTATAAACACCATGTGAAAAGAGATAAATATGTTTTAGTGTGAAATGTGATTATTAACCCCAGAATGAAAGCAAAAGACCTTGTGAAGATCCTGGCAGAAGATAGTGAGAGAATGTCATTTTTCACAGTGAAATGAGTCCTATACCAACATAGGCTACTCCAAAAGCAGCATAAAACGCTATATAGCAGTTTGCAAATAAAAACCTTAATTTCTGGAGACGTTTCCTCTGGTCTAATTAAGCTAAAATTGAAGTTTGTCAATTTCTATATTGAATATCATTGTATTTTGGACACGCTTGCAAGCCTGAGAACACTAACCAACTGTGAAGTATGTTGTTGGTAGTATCATGTTGGTTCTGATGTTTTGCTGCAGGAGGGACTACTGTTACTTCACAAAACAGATGGCATCATCAGGAAGGAACATAATGTGGAAACATTAAGGCAACATTTCAAAACATCAGCCAAGATGTTACAGCCACAAACAGATCTTCAAAATGGACAGTGGTTATAAGCATAGTATCAAATAAGTTGCAAAATCATCCATCACAAAGTCCTCTCTCCATCCTGTAGAAAAGTACCAAAATACCTAAAACAGAAAAAGCTTAATCTGAGTTAATGTCATAAGTGAGAAAGAAATTGTGTCTTTTTAAACTTTCAATTGGATATTGCTGGATATTCTTATTTTTTAATTCAACTTTTTCTCATTTCCATTCTTAAAGACGATTGACAACAGTACTGTAGGAGCTGATATCAGCTTTTTACAAAAATGTTACATTGGATAATTTAATGCAATGTAGGATTTTTTTTATTGCAAATGACTATATAAATTTGTTATAAGATACGTTGAAAATGACATTTCCTATATAAAACAATGTTAACAAAACACAAATCAACACCACTCAAGTTAGTCAAGTAGCTATAGCCCTTAGGTTAACTTTGTGCATATCTTTTTTTCTTCTCAAGGTTGTTTTTCTCCTGAAATAGAGTATGGAGTGTCGTTTCAATGCTGCAAAGCAACACTTTCTCCTTCATGTGATGCTCAGCAGCAACCTGTTATCACAGCCAGGAAAGGCTCTCTTCACTGTCCACTGCCCATGCACACTGCAAAGCCTTCTGTTCAGCCACACTGTCAGTGGGAGAGGGCAGTTTTTCTTACCAGAAGAAAATCTTGGAGAGAAGATTAGCTGTGGCTGACGGATTATCCTCCTTCTCCTTTTCTAGAGGTTCCATTGCCCCAACAGTAAAAGGAACCCCTGCAGGCTGCTTCTGCAGGCTGTGTCCCACAGAGATATAAACAGGTGGAAACACAGCGAGAACACCTGTTATAAACGCATCTGTGTGTCAATCGGCCCTGGTGACATTCAAAGCAGGATTACTGAAGTGGATTGGCAGCAGTTGTCCCGGCGCGGCCGCAGACTGTGTGACGCACTGCGTGGCCCCGCCCACCACGACATTATAGGCTGATGCAAACGCCCGTCATTCCCCAGGTTTACCTTCATGATCAAAGCGTTCATATTTATCGCCAAGTACTTAAACCGATCAGGACTGATGGAGACTAAAAACATTCACACATATGCAAATATGTATTAATCCAATAATCATAATGATGCATTACTAGGTAAAATATCCCTTTTTTATGTACTTGCAGTTAAGAAAAAAAGAAAGAAATTTGCTACTTTAAGGTCTTTTTTGGGGCTGTTTTTCAGTTGTAAGAGTACAGTGTTTTTGCCTTTGTTAACCTACATTTTTCCAAAGGTAAATGCTTTGGCTCAAATATTCCCCTTAATTCTCATCAGCAAGTATGTAATTAAACAGTTCGATTCAATTAAACAATAATTTATTGATCCCAGAGGGAAATGAAGTGTTGTTGTAGCTCATATAATTAATTCTTTAAGGAGTTGTTGTAGATAATGATGGCTGTGGGCAGGAAGGATTTCCTGTAGCAGTCTGTATTGCAGCGAAACTGAAGAAGCTTCCGACTGAAGACACTATGTTGTTGTATGACAGTCTCATGAAGAGGATGCTCTGGGTTGTCCATATTCTTTCTGATTTTATGAAGAATCCTTCTTTGCATCACCTCCAGACGTTCCCCAGTCGTCCCCAGAACAGAACCAGCCTTCTTCATCAAGCTGTTAAGCCTTTTTAAATCCCTGGCTCTGATGCCTTAATAGATTACACTCTCCACAACAGACTTGTAGAAGATTTGCAGCATCTTGCTGCAAACCTTGAAGGAACTAAGCTTCTTCAAGAAGTACCGTCTGCTCTGTCCCTTCTTGTAGAGCTTCACTGTTGCGCCTCCAGTCCAGTCTGTTGTCTAGGTGAACACCAAGGTATTTATATTCCTCAACCACCTCCACTTCTTCTCCCATGATGGAAACAGTGTTTGACTTATCCCTGTTTCTTTAGAAATCTACAATCATCTAATTTGTTTTATTCACATTCAAGGAAAGACAATTGTTTCCACACCATGTCACAAAGCGGTCCACCAGCTCTCTGTATTCAGCTTCTTGTCCATCTCTGATACACCCGACAATTGCCGAGTTATCTGAGTATTTCTGCAGATCACAGGTCTCTGATTTGTACTGGAAGTCTGAAGTGTACAGAGTAAAAAGGAATGGTGAGAGTACGGTCCCCTGTGGTGTTCCTGTGCTGCTGACCACCTGGTTTGACACACAATTCTTCAGTCTCACAAATTGTGGTCTGTTGGTCAGGTAGTCATTGATCCAGGCTGTTGTTGAGGGCTCCACCTGTGTCTTCAGAAGTTTCTGACAAAGCAAATCAGGCTGAATTGTGTTAAATGCACTGGAGAAATCAAAGAACATGATCCTCACAGTGCTGCCTGCTTTGTCCAGATGACAGTGGGCTTGTTGAAGCAGGTGGATGATGGCATCTTCAACCCCAACTCCACAGCAATAAGCAAACGGCAGCAGGTCCCGATATGTTCTAGTTTGCTTATTCAGTTGGGCCAACAGGAGTGTCTCTAGGGCCTTCATGATGTGGGATGTCAGGGCAACAGGTCTATAGTCATTGATGACTGATGGGTGAGTTCTCTTTGGTACTGGAACAAGGCAGGATGTCTTCCACAACACTGGAACCTTCTCCTGAGTTAGGCTAAGGTTGAAGAGGTGCTGCAGAATCCCACAGAGCTGCTCTGCACAGGCCTTCAGGACTCTGGGGCTGACACCATCTGGACCTGCAGCCTTGTTCCGGTTCAGTTTCTCCAGCTGCCTCTTCACCTGACTTTTGGAGACAGACAAGTGGGAGGGGGAGGCAAAGGGGGTAGCAGCATCTCCTGACTTGGATGAAGTCAAACTTGTGGAATCAGAAGAGTCCATGGCTGAGGTGAAGGATAAAACATCCGAGGTGTAACAGGAAAGCTGTTGATCAGAGGAGAGTGGGATGTCTGTTTGGCTGGGAACAGGAGAGGGGGATGCTGAGCTAGTTCCTGAACTGAACCTGTTGAAGAATGTGTTCAGTTCATTGGTTCTGTCCAGACTTCCATCTATCCAATCCTTCCTGTCCTTAAAGCCTGTGATCTTTTCATTCCTGACCAGACATCTCTGATATTGTTCCTCTGTAGTTTGTTCTCCAGCTTTTTCCTGTATGCCTCTTTGCTGTCTCTGATCTTGACCTTAAGTTTCTTCTGTATACTCCTCAGAAATTTCCTGTCTCCCTCCCTGAAATCTCTTTTTTTCTTGTTTAGCAGTTCCTTCAGGTCACTGGTGATCCAGGGTTTGTTATCAGGGAAGCATCTCACTTTTCTGGTAGGGATGATGTTGTCCACACAGAAGTTTATATAGTCAGTCACACACTCAGTCATGGCATTGATGTCCTCTCCATGTGCTAGCCAAAGAGTCATCCAGTCTGGGGTCGCAAAACAACCCTGCAGGGCTTCTTCTGCTTCATGTGACCCTTTTCTCACAATTGTCTTTGTAACAGGTTGCCTCTGAACAAGTGGTTTATATTCTGAACAGAGAAAAACAAGATTGTGATCTGATTTTCCCAGAGGAGAAGGTTTGGACATGTATGCATCATTTACATTTGCGTAAAACAAATCCAAGGTCCAAACCCTTATCTATATAATTTAGCTTTACAAGAGCCAACAATGCATTAAAATACAAGCAACATAAAGATAAAGCAGATTTTTTAAAACATGTGCTTTTAAGTGGCTTTCAAAAGGGACCACAGACTTCACAGATCTCAAGTACAAGGGAAGAGAGTTCCACAGTCTGGGGGCCACTGAACAGAATACTTTGTCTCCATCTTAGTAAGGGGAACCATCAGCAGACCCTGCTCACAACACCACAGGAACCTCCCAGGGACAAATGGGTGCAGTAGTCCTCTGATATAGTCTGGTGTCTGTCCAATAAGAGCTCTCTAGAGTCAAGTGTGAAAATGAGGGTTTTCACCACCAGTTGGCTGTAGAGTAAATGTACTGTGGGTGTCTACATTTGTTGCACTATTAAATTTTTATATATAATATTATCATAACACAAAATAGTTTAGGTAGAAGAGAGAAGAGTGGCAAGAATAAAGTCATCATTAAAACAAGATGAAAGAGGTCCTGTTTGCAGTTTGTTAAAAGCCATGTAGAAAACACCAAAACATGTGGAAGAAGATTCAAATCAGACCAAAATTAAAGAATTTTGCCCACATGTAAAATGGTACGTGTGGCAGAAAACTAACACTGTACATGAATCTGAACCAACCCTCTCCATGGTGAAACATGGTAGTGGCACTACACTCTCCTTCCAGTCTTATTAACATTGATCTATTCTGCAAAGAATGGGACAAATTTTCTAAAGTGTAGATATTGATCGACACTCAAAATGAAATTGCTTTCTGTCTGTGCATGCATGGTACTGATAGTGGAATCTATTCCTTGCATGGAAACCTTGTAACTTTGCAAGTTTAAGTGGGAACAGATAATGGATAAACAGACGGATGGATGTTCAATGGTGAGATATTGAGTATTCAAACTAAAACAGAAGCTTTTTCAGAAATTATGGACATTTTGAGCCATTTGGACACACATTTTCTGTTTCAGACCCTTCTCTTCAGTGAAAAAAGGAAACATGAACAATAACATACATGTTCACAAAAAGCTGGCAATCATTAGTTTCTCAGTTGCTAAATACTGTGCTAAAATAGATGAACCAGTAACTGGACTTTGTCACCTGTTTGTCTCCTGTTTTTTAGAATTAATGATTACTTCTTTATTTTTTTTATGTTAATATGATACTTGACATCATCTAAGACAAGAACATGAACACACAAATGAAGTATTCTCTCTTTCCCCCTTTGAAAATATAATGCCTAACCATTTATCCTTCATTTACTCTTTCACTTTGAGACATGTGTGTCCGTCCCTTACCAGGTGAGCGGGCAAGATGTCCTGTCTGTTAATCATCATTGGGAAACACATGTCCACAGTGTAATTTCACTTGCCTGAGGACATTTTATTTCTACTTATATATTGATATTGACAAAGACAGGACCTATTATTAAAGCTATCAAATGACAGGCTGGCAGATTCTGGCTTTCCTCAGCGGCCTAGCTGGGCTCTGCTCCATCATCGCCGCCACAGTGTCCAATGAATGGAGAGCCACAAGCCGGGCATCCTCGGTCATCACGGCCACCTGGGTGCTCCAGGGTCTGTGGAACAACTGTGCTGGGAATGCCATTGGAGCGCTACACTGCAGACCTCATCATACCATCTTAAAACTTGAAGGTAAGATCACTGGTTCACTGTGCACAGCAATTAAAAACAGATTCTCTAAATCAGATCCTCATATTTAGCTCTGTTTAAAACCCTTATTGTTAAAAAAAAATGTGTTAGGAAATATTTCTATGAATTCAGGATAAAATTAATTATTTATATTCTTAGTAAGTGTATCTAGGGAATAAGTCATATTAGGAGCTACAAAGCTCTCAGCATGTAATGTTTTGACAGCAATGTGTCAAAGTGCTTAAACAGACGTCAGTAAGCAACATATCAACAGGATACCCTGACCCAGTGAGCCGGCTCTGCGCTCCACCATCAGGGTGGTGGGATTCAGCCTTGCTGGGCCAGACACCAAGGCAGGACACGGAGACTGAGCTCATGCTGATAGAAGATAAACAAGGATTACCAAATACTATATAATGTCAGGGATAGAAGGGTTGGGGAAGAGCTCGAGCAATGGCACTGTTTTGGGTGCACCCTTGTCTTCCATATTGGCCAATATGCTATATTAAATATTATAAACTCCTGAAGGACTCCAGTCTACTCTTTGTTTAAGAGGAATCTATTTTTTCCAAAATAATATGTTAATCAAACTGTGTTGCTATTCAATGCTTCTTATTATATGGAAACAAATATGCTCCCTTTGTTAAAAACTTCAATAGTTTATTAAAGTCTGCTATTGAAAATATTAAAATTTAACATTTGTTTTCTTTTTTACTTAAACGGCAAAAGCATTGAACATAGCAGTCCAATAGCAGATGGTTATCAGACAATGTAATTATGTTGATTAAGAGTAAGTGTTTTTTTGTGCAAAAACAAAGTCTGTGTTCCATATATCTACTAATGTATTTGTTTTATGTTGCCTTGTTGTCTGATCAAGTTTAATATTTTATGTCAAGGAGTCATTTATATTAAAAAAAAAAAGTAAAACCATTAATTTTCTTTTTTTGATTTAATGTGGCCAAAGCTGTACTGTGTTCTGTTTCAAATTATCCAAACATTTTTGAAAAATTAAAAGAAATTAAGTGAGAAAAATAAGTCATTGATTACTGTCTCTTTCCAGATGGATGCTCATGTTTGAAACATGTTAAATTTGTATTTATTTTTTTAAACTACAAGTCTTTTTTGAGTCTTGGTGGAAGCAAAGTAGCATATAGCTTGATTAAAGATACTCCAATAAAAAATACAGTTGAGCAAATTACAATGCTGCTTTAATTTTGGCACTTGCAGCATTTGCTTTTGTAAAATTATTTTAAGCTAAAGCCCTTCCGCTCAAAAAGCTGATTTTTGGGTTACAAATGTACATAAAATACCATTGAATGAATTACATCACTCTAAATTAACAGTCTTATTACTTTCACATACTTACATATAACAAACTTGGAACTCTGGTCAAGTTATTGGAAACACTGGGCTTTTATCAGTTCAAATAATGGCTCCACTAAATACATTTTTCATTGAGTACATTAATCCAAGACTGTGTTATAGTATTGTTTGATAAATAAAAGCACAAAATGTATTTAGCCACACTTGTTTCACAATACACAACACATTTGTCCTGTGAGATTGGGCCTTTCCTGTTTCAGAGTTTTGTTTTTTTGTTTTTTACATTTTGTCACATTAAAACCCACAAATTTCAATGTAATCTTTTGAAATAAAAGAAATTACAAGGGAAGTTTTGAAAAATGTTTTTAATATTTTTTACAACGGAATTTTTTTTAAAGGTGTAATGTGCGTATTTCTTCAGACCCTTTTCCTCTTATGCCCCTAAAAAAGTGGAGTTCTGGTCTCTTCTAATCAAAACACCTTCTTCCACATGTTTTTCTTCAATCCCCTACATTGCTTGAGGCAAAAATGCAAATGGGATTACTCATGACCTTCTTTCAATTATTCTTCTTTCGTCTCCAAAAAGGGTCAGTTTTGTAGAGTGCATGATTAATTGTTGCCCTGTTCAACAGATTCTCCCATCTGAGTTGTGGGTCTCTGCAGCTTCTCCAGAGTTACCAAGGACCTCTTGGTTGCTTCTGTAATTAATACTCTCCTTGCTCATCCTGTCAGTTTAGGTGGATGGACATATCTTGGTAGGTTGGTAGTTGTGCCATACTCATTTTCCCTTAACATCTTTTCTTTAAGGATTTAACCACCTTTAACCAATTCCATTGTCCCTGCTGAAGACAAGCTTCCCCACAGCATGATGCTGCCTCCACCATCTCTCAAGCCTATGATGTCTTCACAGGAGACAACTATATTGATATTGAGATTAAATTACTGGGGAAACTCTTTTTGAAACCTGATTTTATTCTTTACTTTTTTTTACAGGCATCTGTCCTTTTCCTTCCACTTCACAAATATGTGCTGCTTCGTGTTCAATTATAGTAAAATACAATAACGTTTACATTTGTAGTATGATAAAAAGTGAAAAGGTTTACCTTTGGAAGGCCCCGTACTTGTCTTTGTGCTTAGTTTTCTGTTCTGTGTTTTTTGTTTTCCTTAAATGTTTTGTTAACTAAAAGCCCAGGTCTACCAGGACAATAGAATTTAAATTGAGAGGCAATCAATGAGGCACTTCAATGTCTTTTCAATTACCGCTCAGCAATTTATCTATTTATAAAAACTGTTTATGTTGATGGTTTTTGATTGGTTTTGTAAATCTTTCAAACAGTTCAAGGATAATCAAGTGACATTAAACTTCTCCAGGAATTATATTTTCCTCCCTTACGTAGAGCTTCACATGTCAGAAAACTGCTACATCTATCTTTCTCCACTTGTCTGTTCATTATGATTACAACAATCTGCTAAACTGAATCTAACCAAACATAATACAACTGTATCACCAACAAAAGAAAAGCTTAATTGCTAGCACAGTACAAGATAATTTTCCTTTAATAAGAAATAACTCTGAGTCCTCATAAGATCCCTATATGAACCTCTTTTAAGAAAAGTTTAATTTTAATACACGTTGAAAGTATTTTCGGGGCAAGCCGAGTGATATACAGAACTCAGTGTGGTGGATGAGATGTTACTTACAGTATCCAGCCACAAGATAGAGCTCTAATTCACACGAATAAAGCAGGATGGATTTAATGTCTGGCGTTAAACACCTTCTGTTCTTTTATGTTTGGAACATTGCTGATTATCTGAAGATCTTATTTCTTTGAAGTGAAAGTATAATTCATCGGTTTGTAATTAAAATGAGAGAAAATGTTAATAGTTCACGTGTAACCTGCTATTTTGGGTTTTACAGGAAGCTGAAACACTTAAGTTGAGCATTAATCATAGGTCCTTTTGCAAGGTGACAGAGAAGTGATATTTATGTTCTCTCGAAGGAAAACTGAAGATGATTGAATGTTGACAAAGTTCAATTTAAAGCAATGAGGAGTTTCACAGCTGCCCAAAGGCACTTTTTTTCCTTGAAGGTCTGCTTTAAACTTGTCCGTATAAGCATCCTGTAACTGAACACATTTTGGACATGTGCCGAGATTGAATATCTAACTTCTTTAGTAACAACTTCACAAACCATCTACATTCTGTATTTCCAATCCCAGTCATACAGCTGTGAGTCACAGTGACTGTGTGAGAGGGTTGACCATTGGCCACCTGTTGTTGTTTAGGTCCAAACTCCTCCCATCACAATATAACGGTCCACAACACATTAACTATCAATCGTTCCCTATCCGTTCAACAAACTCGGGCAGAGATAGAGGCAACGATACCTTTTTGAAAAGGTTTCCACAGCCATTCATTAATTTCTGCCCTTGTCAAGTGAATTAACATCCCGGGCGGTGGGAAGGAGTCGTCCCTGCAGCATGAGCGGCATGTTTCAGGAGATCATGGCCTTTGTCTTAACTACGTCGGGCTGGATACTGGAGTCTTCCACCTTGTCGACGGACTATTGGAAGGTCTCCTCAAATGATGGATCTGTCATTACCACGTCTACTTTCTGGGCCAATCTGTGGAAGCATTGTGTGACTGATTCAACGGGGATCTCCAACTGCAGAGACTTTCCATCAATGCTGGCTCTGGATGGTCGGCTTTTTTGTTTTAGATTACCTATTATTCATTGTAGCAGTTTTTATAGCTTGCTTTAAAACTGTTTTAACTTGATGTATAAACTGTTTAAATGTTTATTCAACCTCCTTCTTTTTAGCACTTTAAAAATGGTTAAAACGTATTTTCTCTTTCAGCTTTGTTAGAAGTTTCAAGTTCATAGACTAAAAGATTTCATGATGCCAAAGGCAAGTTTCCAATGAAACACTAATTTACCCCCGAATATGTCAATGTTCAGCCTTTGTTCTTGGAGCTTGAAAGCCATAAGGAGGATTTAAAGGGTGCCTCAGGCAGCTTTGGCCATGGATGACTTCTTTTAGTGGTTGACTTTAGAGGTAATCTTTGCCTCAAAAGCTGATAAGAGTGACACATTTCATACCAACAAAGTCACCACAATGCCACAAAGTGCCTGGAAGCAGTAATGCTCACCTGTGACAAATTGTTATTCTTGCTTTATGTGTAAATAGTTCAGAGGGTCAGTAACTTATTGACCTTGCTGTGTTTTAAAGTAAGAGCAAAAACTACCAAATACAGACAGAAGGCTCTTAAGACTGAAAACAAGTCTGCTTTGTTTTTGTTTTGCAGGTTACATCCAGGCTTGCAGGGGATTGATGATCGCAGCCATCTGCTTGGGCTTGTTCGGTTCTGTGTTTGCCCTTGTAGGGATGAAATGCACCAAAGTTGGAGGAAGTGACAAGAATAAAGCCAGGATCGCTTGCTTTGCCGGTGTAGACTTTATTCTTAGTGGTAAGTACAGACTGTCATACAGTGTGCACATCCAAATGCCTTACTGTGCCTTTAAGAGATTTGGTTAACGTGGTTGCTGTGTGCACTTTACGGGGAACTGTCGTAAAGTAACTTATGGTGTGACCTTCCAACAATGTGGTTGCCCGTGTAACCCCTCTTCAAATAATAATAATACTTTGTGATTTCCAGTTCTGTGTGGACTGTGAATTCATTACACAGACAATCAGTATGTTCCTCACAGCCATTTAATCGCTTGTGTCTTCTTCTTCTCAGGGGCCTGCTCACTTTCTGCCTGTTCTCTCTATGCTCACCGGATAACAACTGAGTTTTTTGACCCAATGTTTGTGTCTCAGAAGTGAGTTTTAAAATGAACATGTAGGTGTTCTTTAACATAGACAACTGAGATGCATTATTTTAAAGTATTTTTGTGCGTTTCCAGGTATGAGCTGGGAGCTGCCCTCTTCATTGGATGGGCAGGTGGTATCCTTTGTATTCTGGGAGGCAGTGTCTTCTGCTTCTCTGTTGCAGATTCTGTTTCAGGAAGGTTGGTATCAGCGACCATTTTGCTGTTTGCATTATGCATTAGAATATTTATTAAAGTAATTTCTATACCCTAAAGGAGTTTGACTTGTAAAGATGAAGCTGTGCTGTTTCTCTTCGCAGCCACAGTCAGGCAGGCTATATCTACAGAGGTGCTGCCTCACATTCCCACATCACCGCCTACACGAGAGGGCAGACGAAGCCTGTAAAGGATGGGCAGGCTACAGATAACAGCAGCTCATCCAGGATGCAGCACTTTGATAAAAATGTATATGTGTAAAGGTGGTGAATCCAAATCCCTTTCAGCTAAAGTCATTGGTGGATTTTAAGAGTTTTACCTTCAGCATGTAAGATGCGGTAGCAGCAGCGGTGGGCTCAGTCTAACAGCAGTGGAGGTTACTGATACAGATTTGTGGCTCACTGAGATTTTGGTTTTAAATTATTTGGTCTTTCTTCAAGGCAAAGTACTTTTAACGTTTTCAGATATAGTTTACTCAATGTTCTTTTGTTCTATGCCCTTTTATATGTTTTGAATATAAAAGCAAGACTGTGATCCAAAAATGAGCAAGTGTGATCAAATATTGTCATAATTCTCTGTTTTTTTTCTATGAAACCTTTGAAGTTTTGTTACATTTATTTGCATTTTGGTTTTTGTAGCTTGCATCTATAACCGTATCCAAGTTACCTATTTTCTTATTAATCCATAATAAAAAAGAGACTGGTGATTGTTTTTAGTTGTGTTTATATCAAAATGAATAAAACTTAATTAGATTTGAATTTGTTCTAAGTGGGTTTGCTAAAGATATTTAAGCCTTTTTTTGAGGGATTTTTCATCATGTCTGCAAATAGATGCAATGTGTATCTCTTAAGATCAAAATCTTAAAAACTTGGTGGTGCAGTTGTTCAGTTGTTAGCACCATTGCCTTGATGCAAGAAAGTAAAAGGTTGAAATCCTGGTCTGGGGCTCTGCTGCATGAAGCTA
Organism: Valencia hispanica; assembly: GCA_963556495.2. Classification (NCBI taxonomy): domain Eukaryota; kingdom Metazoa; phylum Chordata; class Actinopteri; order Cyprinodontiformes; family Valenciidae; genus Valencia; species Valencia hispanica. Next base: position 29,043,073 of record OY747707.1, on the reverse strand, counting down.
GCATGTTCTCCCTTTGACGATTCTTTGCAGGTATTTTGAGCTCCCTGTGAAGTTCAAAAACATACATGTTGGGTTATCGGACTGGTTTAAATTGCTACTACTGCATTTCAGAAAACCCTCTTAAACACTCTTTGTCAGGAGTTCGCAGACCACTTCAGAGGGAAGGTGGACACCATCAGATGTAATATTTTATACTCTCAAAGTAACATTATTTTATAAAAATCTGAGTGTGCGTCTCTACTAGAGGAAACACTGGACAGTTTTGTCCTGGTAGAGGCTGAGACTCTTGATAATGTTTTCTCCTCAGTGAGGCCCACCACATGTGTTTTGGACCCGATTCCCACTTTCTTTTTTAAGCAATTTTATTATTCTTTTAGGGATGACCTTTTAACCCTGATGAATTCCTCCCCTCAGACGGGGGTCTTTCCTGCCACCTTTAAACGAGCGGTAGTGGGGGCCCTTTTGAAGAAGAGAAATTAAGATTTTAATTATCTTAAAAATTTTAGACCGGTATCTAACATACTGTTTATAAAGCAAAATTTTAGAAAAGATTGTTTTAATTCAACTTAATGATTTTATTAATGTACTAAATGTCCTGGAGAAATTTCAGTCTGTTTTCAGGGTATGCCACAGCACAGAGACGGCCCTTCTGAAGATGCACAGAGGGTGACAGTGCTGGTTCTACTGGATCTAAGCGCTGCCTTTGATACATTGGACCACACTATTCTTTTAACCCGTCTAAAACAGATTGGCCTCTCTGGTCCTGCTCACAAATGGTTCACATCCTATCTCTTAGACAGGACCTTTATGGTAAGTTTAGATACCTGCTCCTCTAAGGTCCACAAGATCACATGTGGTGTGACCCAGGGTTCAATTTTAGGCCCAGTGCTTTTTAACCTCTACATGCTCCCTCTTGGGGGTGTCATCAGAAGACATGGAGTTAATTTTCACAGTTATGCTGATGATACACAGTTTTACATCTCCATGTCTTCTGATGACACACGGCCAGTGGATGCACTTTTTAACTGCATTTTATACATCAAATCCTGGATGGCAGAAAACTTTCTCCAGCTGAACCAGGACAAAACTAAAGTTTTAGTCATCGGTTCCAAGGCTCAGAGAGAGAAACTTTTACCAAAATTACAATCACTGTCTTTTAACCCTTCTTTACAAGTGAAGAACCTGGGTGTGATTTTTGATTCTGAGCTGACTTTTATCCCTCACATTAAAAATATTACTAAAATAGGTTTTTATCATCTAAAGAACATTTCCAGAGTCCGCCCCATTCTCTTTTGGGCCAATATGGAGACACTGATCCATGCTTTTATTTCCAGTAGGATAGATTACTGTAATGCCCTGCTTTCTGGTCTTCCCAAAAAGAGTACATCCAGTATACAACTCCTACAAAATTCAGCAGCACATGTCCTGACGAAGAGGCGGGAACACATTATACCTGTTTTAAATTCATTGCATTGGCTCCCTGTAAGTTTTAGGATTGATTTTAAGGTTATTTTAATGGTTTTTAAGTGTCTCAATGGTCTTGGACCTTCTTATCTTTCTGACCTGCTTTTACCATATGAACCTTTGCGGTCTCTGCGCTCCTCTGGCAGGTGTCTCCTTGTCATCCCAAAAGTCAGGACACCCACTCACGGTGAGACGTCTTTCCAGTTTTATGACCCTCACCTCTGGAACAGGCTGCCGGAGGACCTCAGGGCCGCAGAAAATTTTCATGTTTTTAAGAGCAGGCTCAAGACTCACCTTTTCAGCCTACCTTTTAACTGATTATTTATTATTGTCTGTTTAATTGCTCTGCATGTTTTACTTGATTATATTTTATCAGTGTTTTACTATTTAATCTTATCACATTTATTTACTGCTTATTTTCATATTTGAATTTGTTATCTTAATCCCCGTTCCAGTGTTTCCTCTGTGGGAGCCCTCTGCCTCGGGAGCGGTGGTCGGCTGTGGCTGCCTGGGTGCTCTCCAGGTGGAGCTTGGGTGGAGGTGGGGGTCTTGGCCTTGCCTCCACTGGGCGCTCTGTGTTGGTGCCTCGGCTGCTGCTGTTGATCTGCTGCTGCCGTTGCAGATGGCTCCTCTGATGGCAATTCCTTGCATGGTTCATCTGCACTCAGCCCATTGTCCTTTTTTACTGATGCTTTTAACTGTGTGTGTGCATGGGGGTTGGGTTGGGGGGAGGGGCTGACAATCAACATGGTGTTGTGCAAATGGAATAGACAACAGGTGGAAATTATAGACAATCAGCAAGACACCCCCAATACAGGAATGGTTCTGCAGGTGGTGACCACAGTCCACTTCTCAGTTCCTATGCTTTCTAGTTGATGTTTTGGTCACTTTTGAATGCTGACGGTGCTTTCACTCTATTGGTAGCATGAGACGGAGTCTACAACCCACACAAGTGGCTCAGGTAGTGCAGCTCATCCAGGATGGCACATCAATGCAAGCTGTGTTTGCTGTGTCTGTCAGCGTAGTGTCCAGAGCATGGAGTCGCTAACAGGAGACAGGCCAGTACATCAGGAGACGTGGAGGAGGCCGTAGGAGGGCAACAACCCAGCAGCAGAACCGCTACCTCCAACTTTGAGCTAGGAGGAACAGGAGGAGCACTGCCAGAGCCCTGAAAAATGACCTCCAGCAGGCCACAAATGTGTATGTGTCTGCTCAAACGGTCAGAAACAGACTCCATGAGGGTGGTATGAGGGCCCGACGTTCACAGGTGGCGATTGTGCTTACAGCCCAATACTGTGCAGGATGTTTGGCATTTGCCAGAGAACACCAAGATTAGCAACTTCGCCACTGGCGCACTGTGCTCTTCATAGATAAAAGCAGGTTCACACTGAGCACATGTGACAGACGTGACAGTCTGGAGATGCCTTAGAGAATGTTCTGCTGCCTGCAACATCCTCCAGCATGACTGGTTTGGCGGTGGTCAGTAATGGTGTGGGGGGGCATTTCTTTGTGGGGCCGCACAGCCCTTCATGTGCTCACCAGAGGTAGCCTGACTGCCATTAGGTAGCGAGATGAGATCCTCACACCCCTTGTGAGACCATATGCTGGTGCGGTTGGCCCTGGGTTCCCCTTAATGCAAGACAATGCTGGACCTCATGTGGCTGGAGTGTGTCAGCAGTTCCTGCAAGAGGAAGGCATTGGTGCTATGGAATGCCCGTCTGTTCCCCAGACCTCAATTGAGCACATCTCGGACATTATGTCTCGCTCCATCCACCAATTCCACTTTGCACCACAGACTGTCCAGGAGTTGGCAGATGCTTCAGTCCAGGTCTGGGAGGAGATCCCTCAAGAGACCATCTGCCATCTCTCAGGAGCATGTCCAGACGTTGTAGGGAGGTCATAAAGGCACATTGTGCCTAATTTTGACTTGTTTTAAGGAGATTACATCAAAGTTGGATCAGCCTGTACTGTGTTTTTCCACTTTCATTTTGAGTGTGAGTCCAAATCCAGACCTCCATGGGTTGATAATTTGGATTTCCATTGATAATCTTTATCTAACTATGTGAGAAACTAAGTATTTAATAAGAATATTTCATTCATTCAGATCTAGGATGTGTTATTTTAGTGTACCCTTTATTTTTTTGAGCAGTGTACATTAAATACCACCTCATGCATTAGCACAGGTTTGCTGCTGGAATTGCAACCTTCCCCATTGGTGGTGGCAGATTTTAGCAACATAATTCAGATGAAAACTTATGAACAGAAACAGATGAAAAAAAAGAAGTTACAGTTGAAACTGAATCTAAATTTTTTTCATGTTGACATCACATGGCCTGCAATAAAATAACAACGTTAAAGTCCTGTGATCAATTACTTCAAATGTAAAACTCAGTGGAATGTTTTTGCTTTAAAATATTTTTTTCCAACTTGGAACCAATTAGGCAATTGGTTATAAGTGTCAACCTAATGTCAATAACATTCTTTTTAAGTAAAAGTTTATAAGATGGATAGGTTTATGAAAATTTAAGTCACCGCCTCTTTAATACTGAGATAGTTGTAAGAAAATGTGTTTTCCAGAAACCGGCTTCGGTTTTGCCTACAGCATTTCTAAAAAGTTGTCTCTCCGTGTGCACAGCATCGGATGCTCCTCCTTTAAATAGACTGGCTTGAGGTTGTGTTAAACAATCAAAACTAGAGGCATGTTCCAGAATGTTTACTATAAACATCTTACACAATGTTCCACAGCCCTCAGCCACAAAAAAAACCCAAAACAAAACTCAAACACAGTGTCATTATCTCCACCTTCTTTTATGACATTTGGGATGCTTCAGACTCAAATGTAGACGACTGAGCTTCATTCTTTTTAGCTACATGCTCCATTAGCAGATTTCTGCAATTTAGCAATGAAGAAGCGTTTGATCCAAATATTTGGCTTCTTGATTTCTTCCTTGGGATGGCTGTTCATCCTGTGCACCATGGCAATGGATTACTGGCGAATCAGCCAGATAGGAGGACAAGGTGGTTCCTTCATAATCAAGGTGGCCTGGTACTGGTCCAACCTGTGGAAGGACTGTGTCACCGACTCCACTGCTGTCGCCAACTGTAGAGACTACGGGGTCCTCTGGAATGTCAGGTGTAAGTTGTCTTCCTTCGCAAAAAGAAAGTTTTTGTACTGTTAAAAAGGCTGTTACTTCGCAGTTTTTTAAGGACAAACCTTGAGATGCACTCTGAGCGATGCAAATTGTGGGAATGTGTAAACAATGTCCTATATTTATTTAGCTGTGATTCATCAACAGCAAACAGTCTAATCAGTTAGGTGCCATGCTCTTTGCTAAATGCTCCAATTGGTTTTAGCAAATAGTATGATTGGGTTTTATTCATTTTCTAAATGCTTCTTCACATGGTTCAGCCTTTTTAGAAGGGAGTATAAACCAACTGCTTCTGCTGATGGCTACTTTGTTGATTTTTCCGAAAATGTCATCTCAATGCCTGAATGAGTTTTCAGGTACCTCTTAAAATGTCAATGGAGAGGCATCATGTGTGCAAAATCCTTTTTTAATGCTCTTAAAATGAGCTTAACACAATTTCTTCACAAACCACTAAACTCAATTCAGAATATTGTGCTGCTGTGGATACTTTAAGTAATGTAATTACCAAGGCCAGGATTTAAACCGAGGACCTTCTCGGTGCAAGGCAACAGTGCAACCATCAACATTTTTGACTTTTGTGTTGCTGACAGATTATGTTCAGGCAGTCCGGGGGTTGCTAATGTGCGGCTTGACAATTGGATTCTTTGCGGTCGTGTGCTGCTTTGTTGGGATGGAGTGCACATATATCGGCGGAGCAGAACCAACCAAAGACAAGCTGGTCTTTTCTGGAGCTGTTTTTCATTTTGTTGGTGGTGAGTACAAGAGTTCAGGGTGTGTTTTTCTCTGAAAAAAAATTAAAGAAATGTTATGCCTTCATTTAATTTATTGATTTCAATGAAACCTCTGCACACAGGTGTGTCAAACCTTGTTGCGTACTGCTTATACATCAACAGAGTCGCTAGAGCAGCTTTTGCTTCCAACTTACCAGCGGGAGAATTACAGTATAACTTTTTTTTTATCATATAAAAAATAAAAATAAAAATAGTTTTATTATTAAAAATGCTGATTCAAATTTTTTCATATATACATTTTTTTTTTAGATATTATCTGGGGCCTCCCATATTTCTTGGTTTGGTGGGATGTTTCTTAATCTTCTTTGGTGCTGTTCTGTATGCTGTGACGGTCATCAGAGTAATTTGCCCTGACAGGTATATAAATCACTCATCTTTTGTTCTTTCTTATGCAATAAGCTGATTATTAACTTTAGGTTTTGCTTTTCAGAGGAGTGATAGAGGTATACGGTGGACCGACATACATGCCCCCAGCCTACAGAGGAAGAAGTTTGTACACAGGATACTACGACCCTTCTCGGCTGTATGGATCTTATGTCTCAGGACGATCAAGCAAGATATCAAGGCTCTCTCGGGCTACACCAAGACTGTCAGAAAGAGATGCATTTGTGTAGCGCTGAAGCTCTTTCAAGACTTGGAAAGTTCTACAACAGTGTTCTAAAAAAGTGTATATCTAATTAAACTGGATGCAATGATTTTATAGCATTTTCTATTGATACGTTTTTTTGTTTTAAAATGCACAGTAATGCAGGCTCTCATAGTTGATTTTTTCAATTCCCATAATTTTGTGTCTAGGTGCTAAGAAAGACCTCCAGCAAAGAGTCCTTGGATTCCACCATCTTCAAACGTATATGAAAACAAACCAGGATTGTTTTGAGGACTGATAATGTTGATTAGCATAAAAGTAAAAAAAAAAAGTGTGAATCTGAAATTTTTCAAATATGTTTCAGCTTGTAAGTCTGGGGTCATGACTTTTTAATTGGAAAAATGAGATGTGCTCCCCTTAGACTCTACCTCAAACAAAGGTCTAAGTGTCTTGTTCATGAAATGATGGAGAATTTGATAAATGGACAGAATGCGGTCTATTCTGCAGCAATGTGGGTAATTTCCCCAACCTATCATGGTGAAGAAATAGCTGAGTCAAAAAAGAGAAACTCTCTATTTTCACCCAATTTCTCCCCTTTAACTTTGGCCATGAGAGAGAAAAATGGATGGGAAAACTTAAACTCCTAGAGAATTTGAAGAAACTAACTGCATGGGTCAGGCGCACTTCTAAAAAGCAATCAGCATACACAGTATGCATCTTCCTCAATAAATGACTGTACATACTGTACTTTTATGTAAATACATGCAAAAATAAAACAAAACAGAGGATAAATCTCTTGAGCTTAAGATAAGAGCATCAGGCTTGTTTAAAAGCAAGAAAGTGATGCAACTGATGTGCATTATTACAAAAAGGACAAGAATAGATAAACGTAAACAATTTAGTTTCAGCTACATGTTACTTTTTAATCATAGTAAACTTTTGCTGAACAACAAATACCCAAGATATCAAATCAGATATTGACCAATTAAACCTGTCAGTGTGTTTAGAAATACAAACAAGAAACAGCGTTTTTATTGTTGAGAATCAGAAACATAACAAAAAAGGAGATATTTTTGCTCCAAGAAATAAAATACATGTGTCTTGTCAGTTTTGAGACAAACAAGTGAGGAGAAAGAAAATTTGGTGTCTTTTGTTAATTTAATATCTTTTCAATTATGACATTTTCACATACAGGTTAGACAGCTTTTATGGATAATAGTTAACTCTCAATGTGTGACAAGCATCAACACTTGTTTTTTGCGTTTTTGTTATCCAGGTTAGACTGCTTTTAACATATATATTGTGCTATGTTTACTCTCAATATTGTGATTCAACTATAGCAGGTATTGTCATTATGATCAGTAAATTTCCATATAATAAAAAGGATTTGTGGCTTTCACTAAGTGTCAATCATATGTTTTTTCTCCAAGGTATTTACTAGAACTGCATTCGCATTACTAACAATTATCGCTTGCTTGAGGATAATGAGTCTTTCCTCAGAGTGTCATATTCGATTTTTATAAAATGAGGGAAAGAGCTGGCCAAAACTGAACTCTGCTGGAAGGCTCCCAGCCAGGTATAAACATAAAACATATTACTGCAGGTGATCTTTACAAAACACAGGAAGTACGCTTCAAGGCAAAACATGTGATGATGTACACAAACAGGGCTGGATGGTTTTTCCATCTGAGAGAAGAGGTGAGCAGGGAGTGTTGAACAGGTCTAAACAGAGGTGTCCCACAGTTTCAGGTGTTTGGATTGTTATTTTTCATCTGGAACCTGGGGAGTCAGCATGGGTTACAGGACTGTGGTGATGTACGTAGAGATCGGCTGCTTTGTGGTCTGTGTGGCCGGATGGATCCTGGTCTGTTCCACGCAGCCCACTGAGATCTGGACTTGGTCTGAGGTCGGCAGTATTGTCCTAACGACATCGAACTACTTCTCCAACCTGTGGAAGGACTGCATTTCTGACTCCACGGGAGTATCTGACTGCAAGGGAATCCCATCAATGCTGGCACTGAACTGTAAGTACAACATACAGTACCATGCAAAAGTATTCACACCCTTTGAGCTTTTTCAGGTTTCTCTCCTTACAAATGACAAATTTTAATGCATTGCATTGGGTATTTATGAGAAAGATGATCACAAAGTAGTGCATAATTGTGACATGAAACCCAAGGAATGCCATGTGTAAATCCCTATGAGTTAATGCTTTGATACCACCACCTTTCTCTAGTATAGCTGCAAGTTTTACAAGTATGTCTCCACCAATTTTGAAGATGAAGACTAAAGCTTTTGCTCATTCTTTCTAAAAGACTATCTACATGGAGCTCATTTGGACTGATGAGGTTTCTGAGCAGCAAGTATCAGGTCCTGCCACACATTCCCAATTAGATTCTGTAATGATCTAAACCAACGTCTCTCAGTCCTGGTCCCCTGGACCTACTGCCCTTCATGTTTCCCTGTTGCTACACTTCCGACTTAAATGAATGGGTGGTTGGCAGGGTTTCTGCAGCACTTGATGGCATAGGAGGAAAAGCAAACATTTGAATCAGGTGTGGTAGAGCAGAGAAACAAGGACCATGGATGTTGACCACCAGGGTTGAGAACCACTGATCTAAACTATTCTACATCATTGCTGGCTTTATATTTAGATTCAATTGTCCTGCTTAAAGGTGAACATTCGTTTCAGTCTCAAATCTTTTGCAACCTCTAACATGTTTTCGTCCAGGATTGCCCTGTATTCAGCTTTACCCATCTTCTCATCAATTCTGGCCAGTTTCCCCTCATGATGCTGCCACCACCATATGCCACCATTAAAACGGTGTGTTCAGGGTGATGTGCAGTGTTTGTTTTGCACCACATATATCATTTGGCACATGGTCCAGGGAGTTTACATTTGGTTTCATCTGATAAAAGCAACTTCTTCAAGATGTTTGTTGTGTCATTTACAAGAATCGAGACAAACTACATACTATTTTCAATTAAGGCTTTCTACTTGACATTCTTCAATAAAGGATGATTTGTGGAGTGTACAACTAATATTTATCCAGTCAGATTGTTCCACCTGAGCTAGGGAATGTGCAGCTCCTCCAGAGTCACTATAGACCTACTGGCTACTTCTAAGAATAACACTCTCCTTGCCTTGTCTCTAGACACCCAATTACTTGGGGAGGTTTGCAATTGTGAAATATTCTTTAATTTCAGACTATATATTCAATAGTGTTTTTGTGAGATGTTCAAAACCTGCATCAAACTTCTTCACAACTTTCTCGCTGACCTGTTTTCTGTGTTCCTTGGTGTTTCTATTGCTGTTAACTCCTAATGTTCTCAATCAGACTTCTGAGGGGCTAAATAGAAATGCACGGCTCACTTTTTTTATTTTTACGTGTCCTGTCTAGCAGAGTGGCACTCAGAATTGGTGTCTGAGTACCAAGTAGAAGCCCAACAGATTTACTTTCACAAGTGGAGCATTATGGCTTTTGTTGTAGTACTTCACTTGATATATATGTAAGAAATATTTATTAGAAAACGCTATGGGGTTTTTCTGATATTAGGGACAGAGATGGAATAAAAGGGAAAAAAGAAAGAAGATGAAGAGAGCTAGAAAAAAGTTAAGAGGGAGAGGGTGAGTTGAAGATACAAGAGAGGAAGGGGAATGTAGAAAGCACAAGAAAACATCACAGTCCGCCTCCACACCCGCAGGTTGGCAGAGAGAGGGAAAAAGAAACGATGACAAAACAAACCAAACCATGCGTACTGAGAACTACACAACCACAACCCACAAATAGATATATAAATACAACAACAGCGTCATTCATGGTTCCAATTATTACAAGATCTAGTTGTGGTAACCTCAGCCCAAGAATGCATCTGTAAACACCTGAATCCCTACATGTGTGTGTTTATGAGCATGCTGGTGCATATAAGGTTTCTCCATCCATACAAGTACTCAATAGCTGGTGTGAGGAGCCATCGATCCGCCTGGCATGGAGTGACGGAGGGGAAATAGGCCCACCATTTGGTGGGGGGTCCAGGTACTGATATCCCAACAGAGCAACCAGCCCTGGGACCCAGGAGGCAGACCCCATACCCTCTAGGATGGAGACAAGCAGACCGCCAAAGCCCCCATGGTAGCGAAGCAGTCCACCAGGCCAGGGCCCCGACCAGACAGACAGGCTCACTTTTTAGAAAACCATGTATTTTTTTATCCTTTCACTTTTTCTACTTTGCGCAATGTTGTGTTGGCCTAAGAGAGAAAATCACAATACATTGAGATTTAAAGTTCAGGGGGTATAAATACTTTTCCAGTACACTGTTTCATAGCAAGGAGCAAGTTTCTTGGTTCAATACAAAACATGTTAAAATTGCTCTGCTTTTCAACAGGGGACATTCACATGTGCCGGGCTCTCATCATCATCTCCATTATCTTGGCTTTCTTTGGATCCATCCTAGTCTTAGTCGGAATGAAGTGCACTAAGATTGGGGGCTCTGAGATAACAAATGCAAAAGTAACCTTTGCTGGAGGGATGAACTACCTTATAGGAGGTAAAAACCTAGAGAGATCCTACTGATCTACACCTAATGATTGAATATTCAAAGTAATGCCCCTGCATTATTTCAGGAATGTGTGCAATGGTGGCGTTCTCATATTATGGAAACAAAATCAGATCAGAGTTTGACAACCAAAACTACAGTGAACAGAAGTATGTGCACCAAATTAAATATTAAACATAATTTTGTCTGCAAATACAAATCAACACCTCAGTAGTTCTTTTGTTTCCCACCAGGTTTGAGATAGGTGTTGGAGTCTTTATCGGCTGGGGGGGTTCCACTTTACTTCTTACTGGAGGCCTTATTTACAGTATCTTAGCAGGGAGGGAAGCATTCAACTCAAGGTAAAATGTGGATTCTAAATGGGGTTTTCTTTTTCAACACTTCCCCTTTTCAATGCTCTGTAAATTGCAACTGCATATTTGTTGATTTTGATCCTCGCAGACCAGAGAGGTACCCCGCTACCGAGTACCCTGACTACACATTCGTTCCTTCAAGAAAGAGCTATGCGTCATCGGCTCGAACAGAGATCACAGGAACTAGGAAATCAAGGAGCTCAAGTGGGAGCAGAAACAGCAGCATCTCTGCCATCTCCAGCACCACCAGGAAGACGGGCAGCAATGCTTATGTCTGATTTTTCTTTAGAAGAAGAAAACAATATAAAGTGCCATAAAATTGCTCCCTTTACAGTTTTCTTCTGTTTTCACTAAGGCTGTGAAATTGAATGCATTAATTCAGGTCGATTAATTTGTAGAATTAATGCCATTAATTTTTTTAATGCAATTAACGCATGCACAGAACAACCTGCCCTGTTTACCCCACAATTAAACCCACGCTGCTTTCAGTGCTCGCTTGTCACATAAACAGCATGACAACTGTTTGATAACTGGGAATAATAACAGTGGGAACCAGGGAGTAATGTAAAGGATTGGTGTTGATAAACAAATAATCCCTCTATTAAAATTTCAATTAAAAAATACTTAATTCCTCCCAGACAGAAATTAAGTGTTGTTGTAGCTTATTTAATTGTTCAAGGAGCTATTGTAGATCCTGATGGCTGTAAGCAGGAATGATCTCCTGTAGCAGTCTGTGTCGCAGCAAAACCGAAGACGCCTCTGTCCAAAGACACCGTTGTTGTAGGATAGTCCCATGAAGAGGATGCTCAGGGTTGTCCAAAATTGAATAAGAAACTGTCAGCTTTACATTCAGAAAATGTTAACCAGTTAGTTTGCCTTAGGAACTGGCTAAAAGATTAATAGGTAAAAAGCTCCACGTGTAAATGTGATTGTGGAATTCAAAACAAAAGTTCCATGCATCTCTCCTGTATTTCCTTAATAAAAAGAGCAACAGCTTCCGGTTTCGTCCTTTATTTACACCAAAAATGTTACTTTTTCGGTCATATTTGGGAAAGTTAATTAATTGTGATTAATTTACAGCTACCCTGTGATTAATTAGATTAAAATTTTTAATCGTTTGACAGCCCTAGTTTTTATTTCTTTTTGGTCAGATTTACAGGTTTCAGATCATCCAGCTTATTTTTATTTCAGACAAAGACAGCTTGAGTAAAAGCAAAAAGCAGTTTTAAAATGACAATTTAGCTAATTAAAGGGAAAAAAGCTCTAAATCAACTGGGGCCAATGTGAAATAAGTTATTAGCCCTGTTGAGAAATCATGAATTAACTGAATAATTAGATTTTTTTACCAAATTGTTTTGGTGTGGTTTTACTAGTCACACATAGGACTGAAAACTGACAGACTTACAGAATCAGTAAATCGCTTAAATAAAACCTATCTGACAACATGGAGTAGGTTAAAAGTAGATCCTATAAAAGTAAAACATCATGCACCAATCTAAAGAAATTAAAGAACAGAAGAGAAACAGTCATTTCTAAGGCTTTGCGACTCCAGACAACCACAGCGAGATTCATTTTCCACAAATGGGACATACATGAAGGAATGGTGAGAGTTCTCGGGTTCAAGGTTGAAGGTACCATTATTGTTCTCTTAATGAAATCAAATCAAATCAAACTTTATTTATAAAGTGCTTTTTCATACAAGAATAAGGCAATTTGTTTTACGGTAGTCATTAGAAAAATAAATACTACAACCAAACAAAAAAGGAGGGGCCTGCATACCAAAATTACTCGTGTGTTCTGTAAGATCCGCCATCAAATCATTACAGATTTCAGAAAAACAACATTATGTCTACCTTCAAACATGGTTGTAGTGTGATTGTATGGGCCTGCTTTGCTGTGTCCAGACGTGGACAACTTGCTGTAACTGATGGAGTCATGAGCTTAGTACTTTATTTCTGGAATCTACCAGAAAGTCCTGAAAGAGTGTCTGGCCATCAGTCTTTGACCTTAAGCACACTGGGGTAATGCTGTGGGACAATCATCCACGGCACACAAGCAACTCCATCTCTGAATGTCTCAAAAGTAACCAAAAACACGCTTTTGGGGCAGCGTAGTCTAGACTGAGATCAGATTGCTGTGATGTGACCTTAAACAGGCCGTTCATAATAGAAAACCATCCAATAGAGCTGGTTTAAAAACTTTTGCAGTGAGGAGTGGGAAGAAATGTATCCACAGTGATGTAAAAGAGTTATTGTCAGGTCTCACAAACACTTGATAGCAGTGGCAAAAGCAACAATCAGGTTTATCGGAAGTAATGTACAAGGTCAAATTCTTTTTTGAAAATTGCTAGTTGTATTTATTCTGGTTATCTTGGTCTGTTACTAAAATTTGTTTGAAGATCAGAAAAAGCAAAACCAGAGAAAATCTCTAATGGGGCACATTTTCTTTCTCAGCACTGTATCTACATGAGGGGCTTTCAAAGTAAAATCATTTTATGCCTTTTGTTGGATTATAAAATTTTCTTTAATGTAGAATACTTTCTGACTTGGTGATTTTTTTAAACAATAAAAATAATAACCCACAAAGGCTAAATGTTACTTTTAATTCATTTAAAATGCTTGCTCAGTATGAGGAATTGCTGTGGTTGGAAATCTGCATTAACTGGACACAACCTCATACTTATATTTATACTGATAAGTCATTTTATGAATGCTGTATTTTAACTAGTTAAATGCAATCTGTCAGTGTGCTAATGAATACAACTTGCTGAGGTAATTAAAAATATTTTTGTCTCTGTTTTCTGTCAAAACATTTAAAATTTCCAAAAAGTACTTTGCTCTAGCTTTAAGACATACATTTTCGGAGTAATAGATAAACACACAGCACACAGTAAAAAGAAAAGTTTTGTTTAAGAACATTTATTCAGAGAGCAAAATAAATCAACAATGAGTAATGGTTGTTTTTTGATAATATGTCACATAGTATGACATTATTTTTAATTTAATCTTTAGACTTTCTGGTTTCCTGGAGTAGAACTAACACCTGGGACAGAGGCCCATTTCTCTTAGCCACTCTTTGAAATAGGAAAGGCAAGAAAATAGGGCATTCAAGAAAGACATGTTTGTTGATCTTTATAAGCTGGTGAATGGCTACAACTCACCTAAACTTGCTCATATCTACTGTCAGAGCTATACTTAAAAGGTTTAAAACAGCTGGAACTGTGAAAAACAAGGCTCACTCACAGATGGGAGGATTGTTAAGGAATCTAAAAAAAGAAAAGAAAACTGAAAACCTCTCTGTTAGAGTCGCAAAGTTGTCAGTGAGAGATTATGTTAATGCATTCAACTATTAACTGATTTTAGTGCATTTAGTTTGTACACATCTTTATCAGGGTTATCAACAATTGTAATGGCAGATTTTCAAATGGCAGCATCCAAATAGATTTATGATTTACATTTGTATGTCTTAAAGCAGGGTAATACTATGTTTGATTAACTTAAAGATTTGATAAAACACTACATTGCTATCCAAGAGCTTTATTGAAATCAGATTTAAAAAAAGCTAAAAATGCAGATGAATAATTAATGGACAAGAAATGTTTGTGTATCAAAATGGAATATAAAGCATTGTTGTGTTTCCTCAAAACAAAGCTTCAAAAATTAAACAGATTAGAGCTGGAAACTTAAAGCAATATTGACAGGATAAATATGAGTGTTACTCACTCTTTGTAGAAGAGTGGCAAAAGAAAACATTTTTGTAGTTTGTTATTAGCCAATAACATGTAGGGAGGAATTAAGCACATTAAAGAAGGTCTTTTGGTCAGATAAGACCAAAATGGAACTTTTTGGCCTACATTCATAACTAACACTGTCCTCATGGTGAAACATAGTGGTTGCAGGGTCATACTGTGGGGATGCTTTACTTCAGCAGGCACACAGAAGCATGCCAGAGGTGGTGGGACGATGGGTGGACCTAAATACAGAGCAACCCTGGAAGAAAAGCTGTAAGGGGGATGCAAAATAAAATGATCACAGTTCCATGGCTAAATTCAGGCTTTTCTTACTTACATAACAATAAAATGAGTTAGTTAGCCTTTTCAGCATGTAAGGTGATGAGAATGATATGTTGTATGCTGTACTTTCAATGAATGAAATGCATGCATGTAATTAAAATCTTCCAGTTAGGTTATTGTATACTACATCGTGTTAACAGTTTATTTTATATTTTTGTAATTTAAAGTCAAACGTGAGATGGACCGAGCATCTGAATCAGATGTGCACACTCCCATGCACGCACTGTCCGTTTTTGTGCTGCCGTGGCTGCTCTCCGTTGAGCCAACGGATGTGGGCGGGGTTTCACACGCCACCCAGCCAATCAGCGGCTCCCACGACCGGACAGCGAGTTGTGCTGCTGTGCTGGGACAGACTGCTGGGGCGAGGAGGGAAGCAATGCACAGCAGTGGAAAACAACGCATGGGACTGCAGAGAGCTAAACCAAACATCTGGTAAATCATCACCTGACAGCCTGGGAGATACCGAGAGAAGACGAAATTCAGCCATGGTTTCCATCAACCATGTAACCCACAAGATACTGACTTACATCCCATATGTTCTCGTTTTGGTTGACATGCGATATGAGGGTAAGAGCTGCTAGTTAGATTTGTTCAAACATTCATGGTTGGTTGCTGTACGTGTGACATTATCTGTAACCGAGATCGATTTTGTATCGGTCAACCTGACCTGTGATTGGAGTCCAGATAGTGTGTTCACTTGCTAAGTCGCTAGCTGTTTTGGCTCACCTTAAGCTAGCTAATTATAGTGGTTTAACTCCCTTTTGTTTGGAAGTTCCTCTCCCCGTTTGAGTCTGACAATACAAAAAATAAACTATTATTCACCGGTAAACAAGTACATATCATCATCTGTCTTTTACCGTGGAAGAAAATCTGTCGAAAAGCTTCACAGCTGGTGGGGTATTAAGTTTTTGAGAGTGACAGAAATCAGTTTGTTTAAATACATTTATAAACTTTCTATAAAGAGTGATCAGATGACATGCAGTTAATAGAAAATGTAATGAATTACTAACTTCTGATTAACTTAATTATAACAACTCACTTGCGATGTGTTTTATTTTGTATGTAATAAAATAACTTGCCAACACAATTTTAATGACCTTTTTTTTTTTTAGCTCAGGGGCCCAACATGGACTAGTTCTCGTTCACCCTTCAATCTTTCTATGAAATAAAGCCTCCAATAATAAGTAGCTCAAGAGGTCGTGTCAATGTCTTATCATTTGCCAGCTGGTCAAATGCTCAAATAAGCTGCTCTTGTTCACATATTTTGATATTTTACTGACCGGAAAGCAAAACAAGTTTAAGAAATCTGTTAGGACGAAGTTGTTGATTGCACATTTCATGTTTTAGCTAACCATCGTTTCACTCTAGTAGTTTAAAGATGACATCTTTGCTTTTATTGCAGCTACATTTACCTGCAAGATAGTCAAAGAGTTGCAGTGTCATTCCTTGATATCTGCATACTCACACCTGGTGTCACTCCCTGCCTGCAGCAGGCTCCGCCCTGGGACCGCTGTTTCATTTAAAGAGATGTGGAAAGGCAAACATAATCAATGATGGGTTCCCTCAGAGACAGCTAGTGTGTACAATTATCAGGTGACATGTAGATTTGAGGATTAATTTTGTGATTGAACAATTACAGCTCTTTCTGTCAGTCCAAAACCTTAATAAACAGCAGACGATATTTCAGAAAGTTAATAAAAGGGAAAAAAAGTTTCAAACAGCAAACTTTGGGAAAAACTAGATTTTTGTTCGTCTCAAAAGTTGTGGCCCTGACAGTATGTGTGCGCAAACATTAATAATTTTAATATTAATAACTTGATGCATGTTTCCAGGAGTGAAGTGTGGGAAGGATGGAAGTGTCGACAATCACATGGAAATGGGAAAGAAACTGCTTGCTGCTGGACAGCTTGCTGATGCTCTCTCTCATTTCCACGCCGCTGTGGGTAAGTAATAGAAATACAAAGCATGTTATTTTTAGTTTTTATCCAATAAAACCCATTTCAGTAAATGCATGTGGTTGTATTTTGTGTCATTTGCCCAGATGGAGACCCAAAGAACTATATTGCATACTACAGAAGGGCTACGGTGTTTCTTGCAATGGGAAAGTCGAAGTCTGCACTGCCAGACTTGAGCAGAGTCATTGAACTGAAACCAGACTTCACATCTGTGAGTTTTTACTTCATAAGCCAGAAATAATTTATTTCATTCATTATTTTTGCGTCATACTGCACTGTCAGCTGGTTTAGTAATTCTATTTTTGCAGTAGTTCACAAACTAAAGTCTCCGTTTTTCTCTAAAGGCACGTCTTCAGAGAGGAAACCTTCTTCTGAAGCAGGGAAAGCTGGACGAAGCAGAAAGTGACTTCAAGAGGGTGGTAGGTAGAGTTATACATTTAGTTTAAGCTAAACACAAGACTCTCTAAGGCAGGTCTTCTCCAGGAGGGGTCAGTGTTGATCCGTTAACTGTTTGCCCTTAAAGCAAATGCAAACCTGACCTACCATCATTACAGCTGTGGAGGAATCCATGTAGATGCAAGTATGGTAAAAGAAAAAGCTACATTTCCTTTGCTAAAGAAAGAATTCGTTAAACAACGTGCTGAACGGATTTGCCTTGTAATGTTTGCTTGATTGGCTCAACTTTAGTGGTTCTACAAAAAGGTTCACCAGAAGGATGAGTTCTTAATCATGCTTTGTTTTAAATGAGGGTGTCTTAGTAGTAGGTTGCGTGTAAAAGTAAATAAAGAACCCATTCTGAATAGCCTTCAGACTGTTTATTCTGCATTGTCCTTCAATCATCAGTTTTTCCCGTCACCTTGGATATGATGCAATACCATGCCTCAAGACAAAAATGACTCAAATCCCATTTGAGCAGCAAAAGCATTCAGTTTCATCCAAACAATGTTTGCAGTTTGGATAAGATTATAAATGCAATCATGTGGAGATTTTTTTTTTTATTAAACCAAGGCTAAAAAATAAGATACTGGTGCTGAGGTTGTTACTTTAGTAGTCTGGGTAGATAGGCTCATGATGCCAGAACTTGAAGAACAGAATTGTTAACTTTAAAATAACAGTGGAGATGATCTCTTTTTAAAGACGATATTAGAGTGTAAAATGTAGGGTAATTGCTGTTGTTCCAATGTTTAAAAATAATATTGCAGCCCTGACATCGCAAATATACATATAAACACCCCCCACTAATATTTGGTTAAATGTCCCCCAGCAAGTTGCACATCGACTCCACACTTCATGGAGCCTTTAACAAGCTGATAGTCTAAAGTTGGCAGATATTTACACACTTCTTTTTGTAACCAGAAATGGTTACTTAACTAATATGCCTTCTAAGCACAGTCAAAAAAATCTTCACCATGGCAGAGGTGCTTCCCTTCCACAACCAGTGTTCATTATGTTTGGGTTCACTTTCCTGTGCTGACCCACCTGACCTAAATGATCACCCTCAAATAAAATAAAACTGTTTGTAAAATTTAAGAATAACTCAGAAACCATCAAGGCTCAAGCCAACTATGACTGGGAAGTCCCTGTAAAGACCAGTGTCCCCTTCCACAGTGAAGTGGAAGTTTTATATAACTGTGTACGGAGAAGGTGGTGACCATAAAACATGCTGCTATTCTAGAATCGACACCTTCAAGCTTGACTGAATTTGCAGATGTCTTCTGGAAAACGGGTTTAAAGTCAGACAAGACGAGGATCAAGCTGTTTGGCCACAATAAAAAAAACAGTTGGAGAAATCAGTGTGAGACTTTTAAACCTCAGAGCACTGCATTAATTCAAATTCAATTCAATTCAAAAATACTTTATTGATCCCAGAGAGAAATTAAGTGTTGGTATAGCTCATATAATTAATTCTTTAAGGAGTTGTTGTAGATAATGATGGCTGTGGGCAGGAAGGATTTCCTGTAGCGGTCTGTATTGCAGCGAAACTGAAGAAGCCTCCGGCTGAAGACGCTCTGTTGTTGTATGACTGTCTCATGAAGAGGATGCTCAGAGTTGTCCATAATTTTTTTGATTTTATGAAGAATCCTTCTTTGCATTATCATCTACAGATTTTCCACAGTTGTCCCAAGAACAGAACCAGCCTTCTTTATCAGGTTGTTTAGCCTTTTTAAATCCCTGGCTCTGATGCTGCTACCCCAACAGATGACTGCTGAAGAGATTACACTCTCCACAACAGACTTGTAGAAGATCTGCAGCATCTTGCTGCAAACCTTGAAGGACCTAAGCTTCCTCAAGAAGTACAGTCTGCTCTGTCCCTTCTTGTAGACGGCTTCACTGTTGCGCCTCCAGTCCAGTCTGTTGTCAAGGTGAACTCCGAGGTATTTATATTCCTCAACCACCTCCACTTCTTCTCCCATGATGGAAACAGTGTTTGACTTATCCCAGTTTCTTCTGAAATCTACAATCATCTCCTTTGTTTTGTTCACATTCAAGGTGAGACGATTGTCACAAAGCGGTCCACCAGCTCTCTGTATTCAGCTTCTTGTCCATCTCTGATACACCCGACAATTGCAGAGTCATCTGAGTATTTCTGCAGATGACAGGTCTCCGATTTGTACTGGAAGTCTGAGGTGTACAGAGTAAAAAGGAATGGTGAGAGTACGGTCCCCTGTGGTGCTCCTGTGCTGCTGACCACCTGGTTTGACACACAATTCTTCAGTCTCACAAACTGTGGTCTGTTTGTCAGGTAGTCATTGATCCAGGCGATTGTTGAGGGCTCCACCTGTGTCTTCAGGAGTTTCTGACAAAGCAAATCAGGCTGAATTGTGTTAAATGCACTGGAGAAATCAAAGAACATGATCCTCACAGTGCTGCCTGCTTTGTCCAGATGACAGTGGGTTGGTTGAAGTAGGTGGATGATGGCATCTTCAACTCCAACTCCACAGCGATAAGCAAACTGCAGTGGGTCCTGATACGTTCTTGTTTGCTTACTCAGGGGGGCCAACAGGAGTCTCTCCAGGACCTTCATGATGTAGGATGTCAGGGCAACAGGTCTATAGTCATTGATGACTGATGGGTGAGTTCTCTTTGGTACTGGAACAAGGCAGGATGTCTTCCACAACACTGGAACCTTCTCCTGAGTTAGGCTAAGGTTGAAGAGGTGCTGCAGAATCCCACAGAGCTGCTCTGCACAGGCCTTCAGGACTCTGGGGCTGACACCATCTGGACCTGCAGCCTTGTTCCGGTTCAGTTTCTCCAGCTGCCTCTTCACCTGACTTTTGGAGACAGACAAGTGGGAGGGGGAGGCAAAGGGGGTAGCAGCATTTCCTGACTTGGTTGAAGTCAAACTTGTGGAATTAGAAGAGTCCATGGCTGAGGTGAAGGATAAAACATCCGAGGTGTAACAGGAAAGCTGTTGATCAGAGGAGAGTGGGATGTCTGTTTGGCTGGGAACAGGAGAGGGGGATGCTGAGCTAGTTCCTGAACTGAACCTGTTGAAGAATATGTTCAGTTCATTGGTTCTGTCCAGACTTCCATCTATCCAATCCTTCCTGTCCTTAAAACCTGTGATCTTTCTCATTCCTGACCAGACATCTCGGATATTGTTCCTCTGTAGTTTGTTCTCCAGCTTCTTCCTGTATGCCTCCTTGCTGTCTCTGATCTTGACCTTAAGTTGCTTCTGTTTACTCCTCAGTAATTCCTTGTCTCCCTCCCTGAAGGCTCTTTTTTTCTTGTTTAGCAGTTCCTTCAGGTCACTGGTGATCCAGGGTTTGTTATTCGGGAAGCATCTCACTGTTCTGGTGGGGATGATGTTGTCCACACAGAAGTTTATATAGTCAGTCACACACTCAGTCATGGCATTGATGTCCTCTCCATGTGCTTGGCAAAGAGTCATCCAGTCTGTGGTTGCAAAACAACCCTGCAGGGCTTCTTCAGCTTCTTGTGACCATTTTCTCACAGTTCGTTTTGTCACAGGTTGCCTCTGAACAAGGGGTTTATATAACTGTTAAGCAAAGTGGTGGCAGCATCATGCAGTGGGTCTTTTTTCTGCCTGTTGTACAATTGCATGCACAGAGGACGACTGTGGCTCAGGTGGTAGGAATTCGTCTCGTAATCGGTGGGTTGCTGGTTCGAATCCCCGCTCTGTTCGTCTCGGTCGTTGTGTCCTTGGGCAAGACACTTAACCCTGTTTCCTGCTGGTGGTGGTCAGAGGTAGTCAGAGGGCCCGGTGGTGCCTGTGTCCAGCCTCACCTCTGTCAGTGTGCCCCAGGGCAACTGTGGCTACAATGTAGTAACTTGCCACCATCAGCGTGTGAATGTAGTGTAAAGCGCTTTGTTGTCCTCTGACTGAAAAAGCACTATACAAACGCACAACAAATGAATGGTTTGAAATGAATAAAGCAGGCTATCTTTAAGCTTAAGGAATCGCCAATGCATAAACCACATCGGAAATGTGTAGATTATGTTTAAAAACCAGGTCTGTGGTATTAAAGCGAATAATTTAAATGATCCTTTCTGTTTCTGAAAGGCCATCCTTCCATAATAATGCCAGAAACTTACAGGGATGAGCTGCTGTCCCTCTGGAGAGTCGATTTAAGGTGGTGAAAGTTTTTACTATAATAATGTCAAGTAACCTGGACACTGTCCTGCTGCCTCAGCAGTCCACAGCTGTAGCGGAACCTAATGCATCACATTTATGCTCCACCCAAAGCTGAGCTACCGGGAAAGGGTAGTCGGCTCTTTTTTTATCTCGCTCTCTCTCTCTTTTTTTTTTTTTTGTAGCAGCTCGGTCATTAGCAGATATTGCTCTTGTAAATATGATGAGAATGGTTACAGCTAATGGGTTTAGGGAGCAATGCTTTAGAGAAGAGGCAGGCGTTGGCAGGGAAATATCTGAGGTAGAAGAACTCGTGCATGAACGGGTATTAGAAATCAACTTGCTTTAGGATTTTGGAGGTTTTTGGACATTATATGTCTGCAACATTTCACATTCTAATCTTCCTCTTTTTTGTTTTTCCTTATTTGTCCATGTGCTTTAATTTAAACTATATGCAACTGATTTAATACATTGCTTTAAAATGTTCCAGCTCAAATCCAACCCCTCTGACAAAGAAGAGAGTGAAGCTACGAGCCAGCTGGCGAAGTCCGATGAACTTCAGCGGCTGGTGGCCCAGGCGCACCGCAGCTACAGCAGCAAAGACTACATGACAGCTGCTGCCCAGCTTGATGCTATAATTGAGGTAAGAACCATTGCTCCCCGCTGTCGCTGCTGCGGAGTGTTAACGGTGTTTGTGCATTTGCCAGTAAATGTTTGCATCCGTCCGTTTTCAGACCTGCGTTTGGGATGTGACCTCTCGTGAGATGAGAGCAGAGTGCTTCATTCAGATGGGAGAGATGGGGAAGGCCATCAGCGACCTCAAAGCTTTGTCCAAGTTGAAGAATGACAACACCCAGGCCTTTTACAAGCTCAGCACCATCTACTACAACCTTGGAGACCACGAGATGTCACTCAAGTAAGGAGGGCCTTTGTGAGTGTCATTCTGCCACAAATGCACTCTTACTGAAAAACTTTTTAGAAACACTTGCTGATATTCTTTATTCGACCAGCAGTGCCTTGCAAACGTCTCCATACTCATTGAACATACTTAATTTCCCTCTGGGAGCAATAAAGTATTTTTGAATTGAATTTGAACCTTTTAAACATTCAAACCATAAACTTTAATTACAACTTGATGGACCTTACCGATGAATTTGTCGACTTCTGAAGGGTGTCTGAATAAAAAGAGGGTCAGATTTGTAATTGTAAAATGATTAAAAAAAACTATTTGAATCCCTAAAAAAATAATTGAAGTTTGGTTTCAATGTGACAGAATGTGAAAAAGTTAATGGAGTGTGAATTATTTTGCAAGACACTGTAATTCTGCTGGATTGTCCTGCTGTCTTGGCTATTAGAGCTTGAAAACGGGTCATTTCGAGCACTTGGTGTAAATGTAGCAAAAGACTACTGAAATGTTTGTTATAAAAATGTAATGTCAGCTCATCTTCTGTGATCTGCAGCGAGGTGCGCGAGTGCCTGAAGCTGGATCCGGACCACAAGCAGTGTTTCAGCCATTACAAACAGGTCAAGAAGCTCAACAAACAAATCCAGTCTGCAGAGGAGCTCATCCGAGAGCAGAGGTTTGTGTTTCAAGCCCATCCTTTAGGAACCGGGTGTTGGCTTGTAATGGTTATGATAAAACGCTTCAAGGGGCCTGAATGTGTTTTAATATATTTTGTGTTCCAGTAAGATTGAAATATCCTTTGCTTTAAATCCTGAAGCTCTCCCACTTTCTGGTTTCACACACAGCCATGCAAATCCCATTGTAAGGTGGATGGCTGTTACATCAAATTTGACTTGCTTCATGTACAATATTTATAAGATGACAAAGAGAGAAAGTCATTATGTTTTTGGATGCTGCAACCCATGCAGCTTTCTGCTTGCTGACATGTATTCCTCCTGTTGAAGGTATGAAGATGCAGTGAGTAAATATGAAGCCGTTATGAAGACGGAGCCCAGTGTTCCCCAGTTCTCCCTTCTAGCCAAAGAGAGAATCTGCCACGCGCTATCACAGGTTGGGCCCCTTACTGCTGCTTCAAAACTCGCTTAGTACTTTTTATTAGAAGATTAACTGAACCATTCGGTGTGGTTCTGTGTTCTGAATAGGCTCAGCAAGCGAGCAGGGCTGTCTCAGTGTGTAGCGAAGTCTTGCAGTCGGACCCTGAGAACGTGAACGTGCTGAAGGACAGAGCCGAGGCCTACGTTCAAGATGAACAGTATGAGGAAGGTAAGTCTGTTGGCTTTTTTTTTCACATTTCAACTGAATCAGTGACACTGTATTCTGCTGAGTTTATCTCTGTTCACAAAAATCTGTGCTTTTAGACTTATTTATGACAAAGGGGTAAACAAACAAGTCAATCTACCTTTTTAATATGAAACTCTGCAGTGCCTGTGTTAATACTGTTTGAATTTTTTTCACATTTTGTCTCATTACAACCTCAAACTTCAATGGGATTTTAAGTGATAGGCCAACAGAATTGGAAGTAATTCTCAAGACAATTGCCTTCAGGGGTCGCCTATTTAGTAAATAAGGTCAGCCTGTTTGTAATTTATTTCTGTGTAATTACGGCTGTTCTATAAAGACCTTAAAGCAGCTATACTCATCTCACAGCCCGCGGGCCTAGTCCGGCCCGTGAGCGGCTGCTGATTGGCCCGCGGCCATTCCTACAAAATGCTCTGAATTAACAGAGTGAGACAAAAAAAATGCTTGCATTTTATTTCTGCAGGGGGGGAAAATACGGCACTTATGAGGGCAGCTAAGGGCCATCCTCGTGTCTAGTAACAGGCATGTGTTGGTCACTAATTAACACACAAACACCTTTAATCCATAACACCTGCGCTGCGCTGTGGACGAGTCTACAGTTGCAACAGATACTGCGCAGCTGGCTGTTTTTGTGAAATATTCTAACGGGGAGCTTTTTAAAGAGGAGCTGCTGTGCTTTTTGCCCATCAATAGCCACGTAACAGGTGAGGCCATGTATAGTTTGTTGAAAGGTTTTTTTTGATAAAAATTCTCTGGACATGAATAAAATCAACCTTCTTGTGACTGATGGTGGGCCATCTATGACCGGGCAAGAGAGGGGCTAAAAGTTGTTTGTGAAGTTATCTGCTTGAGTCGATGCTTGAATCAGAGTCCTGTGAGAACCTCGGTTAGTTGCAACAATGATAAATGTGATATAAAATTAAAAAAAAGGTGCAGCAACATCCATTATCTGTTTTTGTGCTGTTTTTTGTCTCCTTGGTTAAGGTAAAATCATAATTTGGGAGCTGCATTATGTGTTTATCTGAATCATTTTTGTCTATATAAAATTTAATTTGATCTGTTGCAAATGAAAAAGAAAACCCTAAAAGAATAAAATAAACTATGTATTTTACTCTTTTAGGCTTGAAAATTAAAATGGCAAATCTCATGTGGATTGTACTTTGGGTTTCCTGAGGAAATGATTGTCTAAATAAGCTAGAATAAAATAAAGGTTTTTTAACACCAGTCTCCAGTTTAACCATCTTTATAAACTGAGTGCAAGTTAGGATATTGTAGGTTTCTGGTAACATTTTACTTTTTTTCCCTGAAATTGCATCAGTAAACAAAATGATGACAATATAAAATAAATGGAATAAAAATAAATAGAATAACAAATGATAGTCTGAATGATAAAAAGGTCCCATTTTTTTCTTGCCTTGAATAATTTTTACTTGAACGCAGTGGGGTAATAAAATGCATCAAAACATGAGCACAAGCTACACTGGTTTTAAAAGTTTTTATTTTGTATGTTGAATGTAGTTTATTAACTGGCGCTTGAGGTCTTCCGAGTTTCTCAATTTGGCCCTCTGCCCAGTTTAGTTGAGTATCCCTGCCTTAAAGGATTATTAGAGAAAATTAGTGAATGTCCTGAATGAAGAAATAGTTTAAAGAAAACCATAAGATGTCCCACTTGGAGTTTCCCAAAAGATTAGAAACATGGTGATGGCAGCATCATGCTTTGGGTTAAATCTCCAGTCAATTCTGCTAAAGATTTGTGACTGGGGTGGAGGTTCACCTTCCAGGACAACAAAGTTAAACATAAAGCCAGAGCAACAATTGAGGGATTTAGATAAAATATTAATTTGTTGGGATCAAAGTCCAGACCTGAATCTAACTCATATTCTGTGGCAAACCTTGAAAATGGATGTTTACAGATGCTCTCCATCCAATCTGACCGATCTTGAGTTACTTTGCAAAGCAAAATGGAAAAAAAATGTGGGCCTCTAAAATGAGCTCTGCTGATAGACGTATACCAAAAAGACTTGCAGCTGTAATTGCAAAACGTAATACTACACAGTATTGTCTCATGGGACTAAATTGTGAACTATACACAAATAATGTATTTTAAACACTTTTTGTATCAGAATAATACACTTTAACTGTCCTTAGTAACATTGTGGATTCAATGTTGGAAAACTTTTTTTGTTATGAGTACGTATATTTTAAAGTAGCTGACATAATTTTTTAGATTTACCTGTAGACCTTGATGCCATTTCTTTAGGTCAGGCTACAGCATACTTTTTATAAGATGTTAGAAATAAGGTAAATCTTCTAAAGATTATGGAACAAATCTTCAGGTCCACTCTGATATTAAAAAGCTCCACTTATGGTAATAACTGTAATGACAAAGTGTTACCACAAAGGGTCTCTGTTAAATCACAGAAAATAAAAGGGTTCCTCTACCAGAGTTCTGGACAGCATCAGGTTTTCCTAGGACAGCTGAAAAGAGCTCTCTGAATCCCCGAGCTACAGTAAAGTTGTTGTCTCTGGTTCGGGAGTGGCCTAATACAAGGAATGTAACATGTCCTGGATATATGTCTTTGAGGTGTCTCCTGACTTCAGCTGCAGTTCAGGCCTTCTGAGTCGCTCCGAAACTCCTGAATCGACTGTGCTTGTGCACTTTTTTTTAAATACATTTTTTTTTCTTCCACTCAACCTTCCATATGTGTACAAATGGAGCAATCTTTAAAGAAGGACTTACCCTCCTTGTCATTACTTTTTACCCTTGACGTAGGTATAACATTGCATATATATATATATATATATATATATATATATATATATATATATATATATATATATATATATATATATATATATATATAAAAAATCTCTTTTGAGAATCTGAGTTTTGGGTTTTTATTAGCTATAAGAATCTGTCAACAGAAATGAAAGCTTGAGTCTGAGCTTTAGTTTTTGAATTTAATTGCTAAAATAAACTTTTCAAGACTTTAACAGTTTATTGAGCTGCAGCTGTGAGTTTCCGTTTTTAAAAAACACTTTTTTGTTTTTGTTAATAGTTTGTTTATGGTTATAAAAAATAAAATAAGAGGCCATGCTTGAAATTCATTTGTTCAAGCCCACTTCAGGATAGTGGGAGTCACGTTGGATTTTTACTTTTACATCAGCCAACAAATACTAGAGGTGCTAGTTGTAAAGGTCAGTATGCACATAAAGGGAGTAGTGGCTATAACCTACAGACTGTAATTGAAGCGGACAGCTTCTTTGTCTTTAGTTTCTTCCAGGTCCGGTCACTCAAAACAAACCCTCAAACTTGTTCTAATTTAAGAACTGATGGCGCGACATCCAGTAAATCTCAACAATAAACACAATTTCTGTCAAGTCAGCCAAAAAGTAATAAGATTTGTCTTTGGGACCCTCACCATGTCAGCAGGATACCCTCACTTGGATTAATCTGTCATTAACATGACTCGAACCCCTCAGCTGTTAAGAGACGGCGGACCGCATGTGGGCCTTTAAACTGTCAGAACACATGGGTGTTTAATTCACCTGGGTACCCCTTGCTGGGTAAACAAGGCTCAAAGCATCCGAACCTGTGCAGACAAACAGCCTGAAGCCATCTCAGCTTCCTGCTGACTGATTCTAAATCAGGCGTGAAGAAGCTGCAGATAGAAACTAATATATTAATCAGACATCAATAAAGTAATAGCATGCAGGCCAACATTTATGTTAAGGGGATGGGAGCTACAAAATGTAAAGAAAGGCAAATATTTTGGTAATTTTCAGCACTTCGCTGTACTTTCTGAATGTGAAAATTTGATTATAGTTTATTTAAAGGAACTTGACTTTTTGCTGGTGTAGTAATCTGTCTGCTGATCCCTTAAAACACATATACTGCTTTCTGTACAAGTTCATAAAGATCATTTCTTCCTCTACCCTCACATTTCTTCAAAAGTTGGTGTCAACCTTCCTGACATTTGCTTAGCTTATGTGTTATTTTTGGTTTACGGTGGAGTTTATTCAAATAAGTCAGCACAAATTTTCTTTTTTTTCATTTTACTTCCTCTGTTTCCCCAAGAAGCAACCCTCCAAATTTATCAGCTTTGTTTTTCTTTCAGGCACGACCACTTTCTGCTGCTTTTAAACCTCTGCCTGCAATCTACAGTAAAAAGCCATTTTAATTAATCACTGCTCAGTCAGATGCATTTAAATCAGCAAAGACCATAGCTCTTTGTGTCAGCCAGACAATAATGTAATATCCTTGAGGAGTCTTTTTTTCATTTTTTTTTTTCATGCGTACCGGCTGCTGTTAACATGCATCGCTGTGATTGCTTTCACTGTTTGTTTTTAGGAGTGATGTGGCCGGCTGATAATGAATTCACGTGTTTTGCACGCTGTGCTGCTGTTCCTAACGCAGGGCTCTTAACCCCCTGTTGTTAAGTCACAGAGAAACACAAGTTTGAGGTATTCGATTTTCACCAAGTTTGCCACATCATTCCACAGATGCTTATCAGTTTCAGTAAAGAAGCTACATTAATTAAAAAATAATTTGAGTCTGAAAATATTTCATGTTGGTGAGGATTGTTGAACATTGTTAAGAGTAAATCCTAATTTTTTTTTAAAGCTTCTCAATGATTGTGATGTAGGGGGAAAGTGATACAGCTTCAAGTCTGGACTGTGACTAGGCTGTTCTACCACATTTATATGCTTTGATCTAAACCCTTTTATTGTAGCTCTGGCTTAGGGCTGGGGAATATATAGATAATATCGATTTATCATATTTTCTATTTTTAAAGACTGAATTTTTGGAATATAAAAAAATAAATAAATCAACCAATGCATCTCTTGGGTTTCCAGTGATGTCACCCCATCCAAGGCCTTCCATCTTGTTTTACAGGCTTTGAAATCAGGTCAACTCTGAGAAGGAATGATTGAAATAAAAGCAAGTTTAAAAAAATATATTTTCTGACATTTGTAATTTCTTTTTAAGAATAGAAAAAAAAATCAATTATCAAGTCGAATTTGGAATGAAAAAAAACACAATTTTAATCTAACCAAATTTTTCAGAAATGGTTGTCCAATGTCCAATGACATGTTCAACTCTGAAAATAAATCAAAAATAACCCTCTGTTAAATATAGACAGGGATTTGTTTTATATCGTGATATATATTGAAACCGACTGATATGAAAAATATTATTGTGATACAATGTTTTCCATATTGCTACTGTCTACAGTACATTTTCACCCAAGTCTCAATTCTTTTCACATTTTTAGCCTTTAACAGATTTTTGTCCATTAATGCCCTATATTTGGCTTCATCCATCTTCCCACCCCCCACAGAATGATGCTGCCACCATCTCCTGTCAGCTGTATTTATGAGATTGAGGTGTTTACAAATTGGGTGACATCAGAAGGCAATGAGTTACACTTAATTTAAGGGTGCCAAGCAGACAGAATTCAAACCTATGCTAAACCAAATATTTTTGCAAGTTATGTAAAACCTTTTTTCAATTTTGTGTTGGGCTGACATAAAATCCCACAAAAATACGTCAGCGTTTTCAGTTTGACTTGACAAAATGTGAAAACGGGCATTATAGCTTTTGTAAAGGGCTAAATTGATCTAGTTTTGCTCTTTTTATTTCTTTCCAGCCATCAAAGACTACGAGACTGCGGCAAAACACAGCGAGAATGACCATCAGATCAAAGAAGGCCTAGAAAAAGCTCAGCGACTTCTCAAACAGTCACATAGGAGGGATTATTATAAGATTCTCGGCGTGAAGAGGTGTGTGTGCTGATCCCTGAATTTTGGATGTTTTGTGGAATTTTTTTTATTGCTTGATGGAAATTTAGTTTAGATTTTCAAGAGGAGAAATTAGAATTGGGATGTTTTAATTTTAATGTGGCATCAGAAAGGAATGTTTTTCATTCAAGAACATTTTTATAGACTAAAAGATAAAGAAAAAAACTCTGCACATCTCTTTGTAGTTTAAAGCCACTATTGAAGCATTATACTTTCGAAAACACTGGGTTTACTACACAAGAACCAGAACACCAACTTAGAAACGAGCTTATGTTGACATTAAGATACAATGGCTGTTCTATTTTTATTTTTATTTTTAAGTGCTGCTAACGCTCTCTTCATGCTCACAGAACTGCCCAGAAAAAAGAGATTATCCGTGCCTACAGAAAACTGGCTCAACAGTGGCACCCTGACAACTTCCAGGATCCGGAGGAGAAGAAAAAAGCAGAGAAGAAGTTCATAGACATCGCTCAGGCTAAAGAGGTTCTCACAGATCCAGGTCAGGAGTGAATTCTGCAGAGTCTGGGCACCTATTAGTGCCCATCCTGCAGTAAATGTCGGCTCCTTACTGCTATTTGTCCTTTTTAGGTTAATGTTATAACAGTCAAGCTGGACTGATTCAAACAGCAAAAAGCCTTTCACATCCTAAAATTTTCTACACATTTCAGTAAGAATGAATCACATCAGAGTAAGCAATTAGTCTAAAGTAATTAATTACTTTAGACTAGTACTTTGGAATTTTAAGCAGAATATGTATCCGCACCCCAACATTGCCCTTCAATTTTCAATGTGCAACTAATTTAGGTTGTTTAAACCAGTTGACAGTTTACTTTACAAGGAAAATGGGTTTAGTGAGAGTTTCACTACAAACTGTAATAAACTGTTTTCCAGAAATGAGAACCAAGTTTGACCACGGAGAGGACCCCATGGATCCAGAGAGCCAGCAGGGTCACCATCACCCCTTCCACGGAGGTTTCCACGGCTTCCAGGGTTTCAATCCGTTCGGTTCTGGACCCTTCAACTTTAAATTTACCTACAACTGAGAAGTCTTGGTATCCAGCACAACTGGGGTGAATATTTCTCTCCTCCCTATTTGAAAGGGAGATCACTGGCATGAAAAAAACATGTCAGTTCCTAACTCAGAAAAATGTGGAGCGAATGGTGGCTTTAATTAAAAGACCCATGTCTGTTGTTGAATAATGCAACTTCGAATGCTGACTGGGGGGGGGGGTGGGGTGGGTCTATCTATATCTGCCTTGTGTGAAGCAGCAGAAAGATCACTCTATTTGGATTGTTTCCATGTGTTGCGCACTCTGCAATTCACATCCACTCACCTGATTAAATTTGTTCATACAACACTATTTTTATATGAATGGATTTTTGCTGAACTGTAAATAAAAAAGCTATTTATGTACATAAATCTGAATTTGGTGAATTGCTATAAAAAAGCAGTAAAATGCACCCGATATATAGTTAGCAACACAGTGTTTTAAAAACACTTTTATGAAAACAATTTAGGTTGTAGTTGTGAAAATAGATGAACAGATATGGTTTTGCACCAACTGATGACCCATGAAATAAGAACTTAAAAACAGATTTTATGGCAAACCTTTATTGTTTTGAACCACCCTCCATTCACTTAATAGTAATAAACATTGCTTTTTGACATAGTACAATAAAACAAAGCTGTCCTGCTGAGAGCAGTCTGTCTGCACCTGTTTTTAAAAATAATCTTTAAAATGGGGGGGAAAAAACTACATGTTGGCTTGATTTGAGCAGCACCATCCCTTGTATTCCTGAGTCAATGTCACTGGAAAAAAAAAAAAAGTCAAATGGAAAATAATTAACACAAGTCAACATAAGTTAAAATGGTACATAATACAAAAAAAGAACTTGAAGATTCTTAGTTATGTGATGGGGAAGCATGAACAGTCCCAAAGACAGACCATTTGTCAAAGCTCACTCTGTAAGCACTTTGGGTTTCCCTCGCTGGCTGCCTTCACTATGAGCGGGAGGCGGCGTTAGCAAAGGCTCAGTCCCCCAAGGTCCGGCGGTTGGTGCTGGGAGAGCAGAGGTGGTGGGTGGGTTGGTGCTGTTGCAGGAGCTCGGTGAGGTAGGGTGGGACCAGATTATGGAGGGACTTGTAGGTGAGGAGGAGGAACTTATATTGAGCTTATAGTGTAAGGATATTTTGGTTGGAGTCCATTATGATGCCATGGTTGCGTACAGAGGGGGAGGGGTGACTTTGTGACGATCGATGAGAGTAAAGTTCTGGATAGAGGGGAGGAGAGATTTGGGGCCAGTGATGAGTTCTGTTTTAAAGCTGTTGAGTTTGAGAAAGTTATTGTCCATCCAGGTTTGGATGTCGGAGATGCAATTGGTGATGGTGGAGAGGATAACTGGGACGATGGATTTGGTGGACATGTAGAGTTGGGTATCGTCGGCATAGCAGTGAAAGTGGAGTCCATAGTGGCGGATCATCTTGGCTGAGGGGAAGCATGTAGATGGTGAAGAGGAGGGGGCCGAGCACGGAACCTTGGGGGACACCATGGGTGACGGGGGAGGCGTGGGAGTTGCAGTTAACAGAGACAAAGTGGTGACGGTTGGAGAGGTAGGAGATGAACCAGAGGAGTGCTGTGCCGGAGATGCCAATGGATTGAAGACGAAGGAGTAGGAGGATATGGTCTATTGTTTCAAATGCAGCAGAGAGGTCGAGGAGGAGGAGGAGGATGGATATGGAACCAGAGAATATTGCTACATCGTCTTCATTTAATATAGAACATTGTGGAATTGGATCAAAGTATTTTCCAAGAGTATTTTTAAAGTCTTGAAAAAGGAAACAGACTTCGGAAAAATCTTAATATTTTAAGGACTTTCTTCCCTTTCCTGCTGTCTAAATGATTCCATCTGAATTTAACTATATAAATCACCCCAATCAGAGCATGTTCATGTTGGTTTTTATATAAAGGATGTCTGTCTGTCCATCCATTCATCCATCCTGAGGTTCCAAACTTAAATCCTCTCCCCTGTAGAGATTCCTGGTGTAGATTCACAATGAATTCATGTAACTACATTTATTTAAAAAAAAAATAATTACCTGAGAAATCTGAAAATAGGTCCGGAAATGTATGTAAAGCGTAAAAAAAAGTGTGTCTGAACTGTGGCAGAATAAAAGCCACTGAAGGCAGGATGTGCAACTTTAAGGTGTAAAGACACTTAACCCTGGTGGGATTTTTATGGCTGTTATAAAGAAATAGTGAGTGATGTGGATCAGGGACTGATAGGTGAGACAACAGACATGCAGGTAGGCAAGAACAACTGGTACATTTACTGTGTTGTTAGAGCTGCCAAGTGAGGAGTGATCAGTTATTTTTTTAAAACTGGGTTTTAAAAAATGGCTGACCGTCAATAATGCAGTTTGTGAAATCTAATAAGTCGACTTTGGTTTGGCGCTACAGACGAAGGCAACATCGTCTTCACTTGGTTCAAATTAAAAACAATGAGAAAAAAACTGTGTTTATTGTCATTTTAAATACTGAAAGATAATTAGAAATGTGCCTTCTCTACCTGAACAGTGCAACATATGCCACATATTTCTCTTAAAACAAACAGCATGTAGTGCTTTGACTGAATGTTCAGTTTCCATGGTTCTCCAATAATCGCAGTCTGACTGCAGAGCTTTAAGCCGTGGGTTCCTGGCTGCCCTAACGATTAAATCCTGTGCTGAGTTTGTGAGATTTTTACCGACTTCAGAAGCAGATATGGCATCTCTGAAAATATCACATCCTCTTTATGCGGCTGGGGATGTAACACTCCACAGCTATGTTTAGCTGGAACTGTCTGTCTTCAAGCTTCACAGGTGGCCTGCGTGCAAAAAGGTGCTGCCTGCTTCCTCTTCACCATGCTTCTGGCAGACGCTAAAGTTCATCCCTCCGATTCTCTGCTGCAGGAAAGAAGTGCCGAAAATGAGCACTTAATACAAGAGAAAAAATATATCTAGATGCGGGAAAGGTTAAATTGTGCCGAGGAATAACAGAGAGAGCCGCAGTTTGATTAATACAACATTGTAGAAGGATATCTTTTTCTTCCTCCTTTACCTTTTTTATGTAGTGAGGGGGAGGGTGTCTGTTCCTGGACTCGTCTCAGCAGCTCTTTTATCTCCTTGTCATATTCTACCCACTCAGGCACGATCCTTGCTGCAGCCATCAGCTTGGGCTCTTTGGTCTTTGGATTATTACACTGCACCGGAAAAGCACAACGCTCACACATCACCAGTGGCATTTTGTCCATACAAGTCAGCTCCCCAGTCCCAGTGCAGTCTGCAACAGGCATATGCACCTA
Source organism: Valencia hispanica (assembly GCA_963556495.2). Taxonomy (NCBI): domain Eukaryota; kingdom Metazoa; phylum Chordata; class Actinopteri; order Cyprinodontiformes; family Valenciidae; genus Valencia; species Valencia hispanica. The sequence goes on along the minus strand of OY747707.1, from coordinate 29,009,146 downwards.
ATTTGATTTCCAATTTGGTTAAAAGTACATTATGCCCTGCCTTGTGTCTGAGTTACCAAATGGTGACCTACACCACAGTGAGACAATGCTTCCTATTTGAGTCTGCTGGAGCACGTCCAGTAATTCTCTAAATTAGTTTAGGACACTGCAGGATTGCTCGCCGCTTGCCTGCTAAATGCCAAGTGCCTTGTGGACATTAGTGGTTGGAAGAACACTCAAAACTGTTTTGTGCCTCAGCAGATACGATTCGAATCACCATAAAAGGTAGAAGTACCTTTAAACAAACAAAAACATGGGTTAAACCTGATACAAGAAATATTCCGGGAAATTATGTTAATTACATGATTTTTTTTACATGTAATAAACATTACTTAATCAAGTTGGTTGTTACACTGATATATTGACAAACACTGACGATTTACATATAATTGATGTGAATACCAAATTGTAATTAGTGTATGTCTTGCGTTTTCTATGTAGGTATGCACCGGCCCGCTAGGGTCCGTTTGTGGTGTGGATTTACAGCCTGCAACGAAGATCAAAAACACATCTTGTGCCAGATTCGCTACTGGATGTTGTCTGCACAACTCTGCAATGCAACAAATCTGTGCAATGACCAATTGAAACTCGAAGAGATGCAGACAGTGTCTGGAATTGATGGATTATATTTACCCTAAATTTAAAATCGTGTGTAGGATCTTTTTGTAACTTAGTGCAACAAATTGGGGTTAATCTGTATGGTGTAAAAGCTTAGTGTCATTTATTATTAGTCCTTTTCATATCTTAGTGTTTTTAATTTATTTTCAGTTTACATAACATTTAGGGCAAAGAATATCATATTTTATTAGGATTTTCATATAACACCCCACATTTGAATAAATAGTTAGATCTGTAAATAAACATTTTAACTACCGTAATTTTCGGACTATAAAGCCTGCCGCACACAAGAGTTATCTGCTGAGCAAACGTCCTCGAATGACTTTTTGCTCAGCAGATAGCTCTCGTGTGCGGCAGGCTTAAGCCACTACTTTCTTCACACCCTTTGGACCCTGCGTCCTATACAATGATGCGAGTAATTTATAGATTTTTTTACTGTCTAACGGCCTCTGGGGGGCACTATAGCAGGAAGCAAATAAGTGAGTGTGTTGGTGCCGTACTGCTGATTTTCAGGCAGAGTTTGAAAAAAAAGCACGTCTTAAATTAAAACTAGAAAAGCACTCAGAGAGCGCAGACCTCCGCCACTCATTTCCCCATCCCCATGTTGTGATCTAATTCTAACTTTGAGGACTTTTCCAATAAAATGTCTGTTAATGAGACACACGGCTGCGCTCTTTCAGCAGAGAGCGGAGATTTGGGGCTGCTGCACAAGGGGAGCGGCTTATGAGCTCTCTGACACGGGAGAGGAGTGGAGGTTACCACTGGAGGTCGGTGGGTGGATACTCGCTTCATGTTGCACCAACCCCACAATTTAATTAGTTCTTCCTGGACCCATTGTGGACATTTCCTGAAAATTTCATCACAATCCGTCCATAACTTTTTGAGTTATGTTGCTAACAGACAGACATACGGGCACGAAAACATAACGGCGGAGGTAAAAAAAAAAAATCTTCCGTCTACCGTCTTTCTGTTAAAATATCTCATGTTAAAACATGAAAATCTGCGGCTTATATTCAGTTGCGCTCAATAGTAATAGAAAATTACTGTAATTGTTTCAATATTGACCAAAATAAGGCAACCAAGGCAAACGTCAGAAATAACTACAAAAGTGATACGTTCAGCAACATAGTGTTAAAGATGAGAGGGATTAATCCGCTTTCAATCTTCCTGCTCCACGACTCACCAGGTCGATGGTCTTAGCTGTAACTTTAGAGGCATCATCACACCACGTCTCGCACCACAGCCACTCCTGAGGAAGAGACTTAATGGCCACCTGATGAATCATGTTATTAGGAAGGTCCTAAAAATATGACAAAACAAATGATGCACACTTATATGAACAGAAATGCACATGAATAACCAGTTATATATTATCTACACCCTTTGATGCAACTGTATTTTATGGGTGAGTTTAGGTACCTGGTCCAGGTTTGACAGACTGTTCGGGTCTTGGCTTAACGCTTGGTACTGACCCCGCAATCTGTCTCCCGCTGCAATTTTACGGAACTTCTTTAAATCAACCACGTACAGTGCGCTGGATAAAATGCCAAAGGTGAAAAATCAGACAGATTCCCGTCTCTGCATTTCACATTGCAACATACACTCACATTAAATAATGTTCCAATGAAGCTCATTTGTCTGCAGCTTTTGAAATAACAATCAGGTATTAAACATACTTTTCATTATGCCCTAATTTCTGTATTAAAAACATTTTTTTGTTGGTGTGATGCAGTATTCTAGTAATTTTGAATGTTTTTATCAGCTCTAAGCAGAAATTCATCATAATCAACATAAAGACTTGAAGATATTAGACTGTGTGTAGTTAATCTATACAGTGTGTTTCACATTGTGAATTTAGTTACTGAAATAAATAAATCTTTCAATAATATTCCAACTTAATAAATTTGACTGTAGATCAAGATGTACATTGCCTTGTAAAAGCATTCATGCCCCTTTACCTTTACATTATAACTACAATCTTCAATGCAATGTACTGGGATTTTATGTGATAGACAAACACAAAGTAGTGCATAATTGCAGCCAAGAGGCACATGGTGACTGTGGAGGAGATGCAAAGATCTACAGCTCAGGTGAGAGAACCCAGGACAACTATTAGTCATGAACTCCACTAATATGGCCTGTATTGAATGTTGGCTAAAAGAAAGTGATTTTTGAAAGGAAACAATAAGAAGTCCAGCTTGCAGTGTACTACCGGAACACCATTGACCACACGATCCCCACAGTGAAACATGTTGGTGTTAGCATCCTGCTGTGGGGATGCTTTACTTTAGCAAAGTCAGGGAAGTTGGCAGTGTTGTTGGGAAGATAGATTAAGCTAAATGCAAGTCAATTCTGAAGGAAAAACCTGCTGGAGTGTGCAAACGTAAGAATGAGGCGGAGCTTCACAGTCCAACGGGACAACGATTCTAAACATACAGCCAGAAGTACAACAGACTGGTTTAGAACAAAGCATAATCATGTGTTAGAATGGTCCAGTCAAAGTCCAGACCTAAATACGACAGATAATCTGTTGCATGATCTGAAAACTGATGCTTATGGATGGGATCAGTTCAACTGGACTGACAGTGAGCAAATATCTCCCTCTCTAGATGTATAAAGGTGGCCGACATGCAGTTTACTTTCTCTGCCGTGGTCAAAGAAAACACAAACTAGAAATAAGCCAGAGTTATTCAACACTGATTTCCATTCTGTACAACAAATGTACACAAGTATGTTGTGTAATGTAACAAAATATAAAGAACACTTTTCAAGGCACTGTATATGCATAAATCTGAGTTCCAGCATTTTCTACCATTCTAAATGAGCTCTGCAGGTTCTCAGGAGCAGAAATATCCAATATTCCAACTTATTGCTCTGTGTATCAGTAATGCAATAAATGAAGTTGGGCAGTTATGATGCCATAAACAAAATATAGCCCTGCCTCTGAAACCAGTGTGCATTAAATCGGCGATGCAGAAAATCCATAAACATGTTTTTATGTATTTTTGATTTCCTTTTAAAACTGATGACTCTGCAGTTTCTTTAAACAAGCATAAAAAATTGGCCAGCCTTATGTAAATAATCAAAGACAATAACTGAATAATAACTATTTGTAATTTGACTGCTTATGTAGTGTTGATATATTTTAAAGTATAAAATGTATAGTTTAGGAGCACAAATGTGCAGCTGCTACAGTCCTGCTTTCTGTAAAAATGTAATTTTTCTATTTTGTACAGATCGTTATTTCAGCAGCATCCAGCTGAGTGAGGTAGCTGCACATGTGTGAAAGATGTCTCAAAGGAGACATCAGACTCCTCTTTTTTTATGGGTACAGAGGCTGTAGAGAGAAACCAGCATAAACACTGCAGGCTGATAACCGCCATCATGGTACCGATTATCTCTGATTGGAGTTCTTGGTTTTGTCAAACCAGCCAATAGAAAAAAAAAACTGTGTGTGTTATACTCGCTCTGGTCTGCAATTGTGCGCAGGACACATGCAGCTCAGGATTAAGAGATTTTGTCAGAAAGATGCAGAGAAAGGATTGTTTTTTTCTGTTGCCATCAGCCTGTGGTGAAGCAGAAAGTTAATTTGTCTCATCCACTGGCTGCCAGCTGATTTTCCATCAAACTGACTCAGGGAGACGTCAAAGCCACACACTGTCAAGAGTATCTAATAAAATCATGATTAATGACTCCAAATATTAATCATAAATTTGTTTCCTCATATGTCATATTTAATCATCAATTGTGGGCTCTTAATGTAGTATTTGAACAGTTCTTTTCCAAGGTGGAGTGATTATACAACCAACTTCAGTGAATTACACCTCAACCAGACACTTCTGTATCCATGTACAAGTCCCTGGGATAATCCTGGGTTCCAGGCACAGACCCAGTTTTTAAGTCAAGTCCACACGTATTTTGCATTGTTGAGATCAAAGCTTTCCAGAAACAATTTTTAGCCTGCATTTTCTATTCCAAAACCAGTTTTAAAGTGGGTTTGGGATCTATGTCTTGTTGAAACATCAAATTGTGTTTGAATTTCAATCACCTAGCCCAGTATGTCACCCACAGATGAAAGAAAATTAGAGAGAATGATCAGGACTAGTCCAGGAACTACCAAGGCTTCGGCTGCCATGAACTGAGAACTGCTGCAACACAATAGCATCACTGTCCACAGTGAAACAAGCTTTACAGGTGTTTGAGATGACTAGACGGGGTGCTGATTAATAAACGAGGTCCTGTTCCATAAGCAGTTTGCATCTGCCCAAATGGACAAGCCAAAGTCGTTCTGGAGAAAGGTTTTATGATAAGAGGAAGCAAAGATTAAGCTATTCGTTTACAGAAGTCAAGGTAAGAGTTTCCAATCTCAGAATGCTGCAACAACTGTCCAGCATATGGGTAGCAGAATTCTGTTGTAAGGATGTTTTTGCAGCACTGACAACTAATTACATTGACTGCAGAGCACCATTGTGGTGAAATGATCTGGGGCTGATGTTGGGCTGATCTATCACAGGTGTACGCTCTCTCCGTTGCATTCAACGGATAGTTTAAAAAAATTGGGCTCTACGACGGAGAATCCTTGCGTCGACAGATAATGGTGCTGCGCGTCTCCGCACCGCCGTAGACGGAGAAGTATCAACTAGGCTTTACTGGGCAGATGGGTAGTAAACCAAAATGCCTAATGCGGTGTCATACTAGTGCGACGACAAACATGATGCAGTAATATGTCCCGTACTTTGTGTGATGCTCGTAGCTCCACCCCAACTGTACTGCACCATTGTCCTATGGAGCTACAACCGAAGGGGGGCCAGAAATGGTGCAGTACGGGTCGGTTGTATGGCCTTTTTATAATGGAAAAAAAAATAGCGTACTGAACCGCACCGACCTGTGCCATACGTTCACCTACGTTCACATACGTTCAGGCCAATGGCTGAAACTTGAACAAATTAGGTGTTCCCACAGGACAATGATCTTAAAGACTCATAAAAACGAAATCCGGACAGCATTAGGCTTTCAAAAAACCTCAACAACACAGAAAGAAATAATGATGCTTAAAAGCTGGGTCAATTTCAGGAAACCAGCCGGTTTAAATGAATTCTACCAATTCGGACAAGAAGCACGGTCAAATGTAAAGACAGAGATATTCCAGAAGCTTGTTGATGGCTATAAAAAGGCACTAAGGAACTCTAAAGACCCAAATATTAGAAGGGAGTATGTATATATCCGAGCCTGTATGTATACTTTTACAGTGTGGATTGGAGAAAATCAACAACCTTTTTAAACATGTTCACTATAAAGCCAAACATATAACATGTCAGATGTCCAGTGGTGCTGCTGCAGTGCATTTAACAGGTGTCAGTTACCTGATGTGATATTTCCTCTGTCCAAGATGTGAGGCCCAATACCCGCTCTTCCAAAAGCGATACCCCTCCATTTCTTTGCGGCTGTCACAAAACGGTGTGTAGCCATAGGGAGCTCCCTCTAAGTCCAAGTCCCTCAACTCCTTCAAATCAGCACGAACTATCTGTGTGTGAGAAAGAGAGAGAGAGAGAGAGGGAGCAAAGATTCTGTAAGTACAGAAAAGACTGATGACACTTGAGAGAGTTTCAAAATCTCATCAAATGTTCACACCAGCAGTGAGACTCATACGGAATGAGTCGGGCTTTAAATCACACAGTGCGGTGAAACTCTTTCAAAAGTTAGTTCAGCTTCATCCACACCTGGTCGGCGTCCACGAAAATGATCTTGTCCACAGCTAAAGGGAACAGAACATCCAGGAAGAGGATCTTGTATCCCCAGATAATCCGTTGTTTCTCCGTCTGCTGGTGAAGCCAGCGGGGCCACTTGTACTGCACTAACTCGTACTGAAAACCATACGACTTGGCCATGTGAGAGATGGTCTCCTACCAAGACCGAAAGGAAATAAGAGAGGTTAAAAAATTTATGTACATGGTGTATATTCTATTTAGAACATATCAAGTTTTCTACACATTTTCCTGTTCAGAACTCAGTAGATTTTGAGGGTCAAATCTGCTGTTACAACATTTAAGTACAAAAGGTTTCCTAGTAGGGCTTTATCACAGTTAAAGTAGGCATTAGAGGGGTTAAATGGCAGTTTAATTGTTTTAACTTGTAACTATTTCCCTGTTTCATGTGAGGCATATAAGTAAATGCATAAAGGGAAGGAAAGAAATATATCAGATATGGTACATGTCTGCTATGTAATGTATGTAGGAAGTGTTGTTTATGTTGTGTTTGTTTGCGATGCTGCACTTTTTGTAAGACACCGAAGTTTGTTTTATACATGTGTATATATACACACGCACACACACTCACACAAACGCAGTACTTTGCAAAAGTTTTAGACAGGTGTAAAAAATGCTGTAAACAAAAAAATACTTTTGGAAATATCAATAATGATTGTTTATTTTGATCAATTTACTAAATGCAAAGTGAGCAAACAAAAGAAAAATCTAAATGAAATCAATGTTTGAATTATAGTCAGGTGTGATCAACCAATTATACCAAAAAAGGTGCTAATGATCATCATTAACTGAAACAGAAACAGCTGTGTAGGAGGCTTAAAACTGGATTTGGGATAGCCAAATTCTGCTACCAAGGTGAGGTTGTTGAAGATAGTTTCATGTCACGGCAAGATTGAGCACAGCAACAAGACTAGGCCTGTAGCGATTCCTCGGTTCTAAAAAATCGTCGACGTCAAATCCGGTGGTTGACGCACCACGCCCACTCGCACGTGAGTGACCAAAACAAAGCAGCATGGCGAACGAAACTCCGTCTCCAACCACCTCTCAGGCTCATCAGCCTACACTCCCAAGCTCTACATGGCACCAGAACGCAACCCACCAGCCGCCACCCTACCTTAAAGGTGTGGGAATGCTTTAAACACAGCCATAAGCGTCAAGGTATAGTTATTTGCAGTCTTTGCAAGATGGAGCTGGCATTTCATACCAGCACAACTTCTATGTGGGAACATCTGAAGTGGAGGCATCCCATTCTTACTCGTGACGCCGGAGAACAGAAGTAATTACCTTACTATCGCCAAAGTTTGCTAAACTAATTACACATTTTTGTAACGTTAGTAGTGTATTGTATTGTGTAATGTGTGCTTGAGCTCTGCGCACTTCGGTGGTGCGAGCTAACTGTGTTTGGTTTCTGCTAGTAGCTAGTGACTAAACAGCTGTGTTTAGCTAGCATTAGTTAGAAATAGCATATAATGCTGGCATGAATGGTAACGGTGGCTAACTTACAGCTAACAGAACACAGCTATCTAGTCACAGGCGTCGGCGTACGGCCAATTGGCATCACCAAAGTGACGAGCTGCTAGTCATTAGAATAGTCGGCTATTTGATCAAATAATCGCCCGAATAATCGTTTTTAAAATAATCGTTTACCCCCAGCCCTAAACCAGACACAAGGTTGTCATACTGCATCAGGAAGGTCTCTCCCAGATAAAGATTTCAAGCAGACTGGGGTTTCTAGATGTGCTGTTCAAGCTCTTTTGAAGATGCACAAAGAAACAGGTAACGTTGAGGATCGTAGACTCAGTGGTCGACCAAGGAAACTTACTGCAGCAAATGAAAGCCGCATCAGGCTTATTACCCTTCGAAATTGGACGAGGTCCAGCAGTGCCATCAGCTCAGAAGTGACAGAAACCAGAGGGACCCAGGTACACCCATCTACTGTCTGGAGAAGTCTGGCCAGAAGTGGTCTTCATGGAACAGTTGCAGCCAAAAAGCCATATCTCCAAAGTGGAAACAAGGGCAAGCGACTCAAGTATGAACGAAAACATACTGGGGTGAAAACAAACTGGGGTGCAGAAAATGGCAGCAGGTGCTCTGCACGGATGAATCAAAATGTGAAATATTTGGGTGTAGCAGAAGGCAGGTTGTTCATCGAAGGGTAGGAGAGTGGTACAATAATGAGTGTCTGCAGGCAACAGTGAAGCATGGTGGAGGTTCCTAGAATGTTTGGTGCTGCATTTCTGCAAATGGAGTTGAAGATTTGGTCAGGATTAATTATGTTCTCAGTGCTAAGAAATACAGGCAGATACTTATCCATCATGCAATACCATCAGGGAGGCGTATGATTGGCCCCAAATTTATTCTGCAGTAGGACAACAATCTCACACATGCAGCCAAAGTCATTAAGAACTATCTTCCGAGTAAAGAAGAACAAAAAGTCCTGGTATGGCCCCCACAGAGCCCTGATCTCAACATCATCATGTGTCTGGGATAACATGAAGAGACAGAAGGATGTGAGGAAGCCTACATCCACAGAAGATCTGTGGTTAGTTCACAAAGATGTTTGGAACAACCTACCAGCTGAGTTCCTTCAAAAACTGTGTGGAAGTGTACCTAGAAGAATTTATGCTGTTTTGAAGGCAAAGGGTGGTCACACCAAATACTCAATTCACTGCTTTTTTTGATTGAGGAAAATAAACGATTGACACTTCCATTTTTCAAAGCATTCTTTGTTTACAGCATTTTTTCACACCTGCCAAAAACTTTTGCAAACTACTGTATAAATCTGCAGCTTGGAATATGATGCAATAACATCTGAAAAAGATTATTCCCTATAGGATAATAAAGACTATCTACCTTTTTATTTTTAAAATGAGTATTCATATTTGAATGAAGAACATGCTATTAAATTCAATTACAAAATTAATAACATCTAGACTTGTTGAGTCTGTACTAAATTATTCTACACTAAAATCAGATTATTTACCACCTCTGATGCCATCAGAGATGCACCAATCAGGCTTTTCCTTTCTTTATGGGCAGATGCAGATTGAAATTTAGACCTATTGCAATTTATTTACTCAAAGGACAAACATAAAAGCAAAAAAAAATTCTGCAAGATTTCTTGATCAAGAAAGTAGTAGAAAATAAAGAAACTGCAAGATTATTCAGATTTATATTTAAAAAAATCATCTGTCCCTGATTTTTATATATTGCTCTAAGATTCAAAGTCTGTGTTGTTGGTTTACGCATTTAAAGATTAAAACAGTGGGACTTCTCAGTTTATGTGCATTTAATGAATAGGGGAAAAAATGACAGAATTTTCTATATTTGACCTGCCGATCTTGATTAGAGCTGATCGAGGAAATAAACTGACCGACTGAATGCTTCATACCTAATATACTTATGAATATTCAAGTTGCGCTGTCGTAAACTAAGGATAAAAGACGCAATGTAAAAATAACTTAAAGTGTAACTGAACCCCATGAAAAATCATAACCCCGCCCCCAGACAACATTTGAAAAATTCTACAAAGTGGGCGGTGCCAGAAGGCATGCAGGGGTATGGCCAAGTGTGGAGGATGAGCGGAGAGGGGAACGTGGGGGTGTGTTCCGGAGGACAGTGACAGCTCGCTTAATGTGACACTGAAACATGAGCAGTGACCAAAGCGACGTTGGCAGTTTTGCGACTGATCGATCTGATCAACATTCATCTGCTTTGAATGTTGGCCTATATTAGCATTACCACTCAGAGACTGGACCCATCCTGTCTCCCTCTGCCTCAGCAGCAGGGGCCTCGGGCGGCGCTGGCTCGGCGCCCTGAGCCATCTGGATCTCCTCCGTTGTCACCGGAGATAGAGGAGCAGAGGGAAGCTTTATGGAGCCCAGCGGCCCCGAGCCATATCAATTCGAGCCGCTTGCTCAGGGCGCTGAGTCAGCGCTGCCCGAGGCCGCCGGTGCTGCTGAGGCAGAGGCAGACAGATGGGTCCAGTCTCTGAGTGGTAATGCTAACATAGGCTAACGTTCAAAACAGTATGTTAGCTATGCTAACTAAGTGCTAATGTGATAATAAAGGCAACCTGAAAAATGCAATCCAACTCCAAACTCGCCACAGGGCCGGTATGTCTGATAGTTTTATACCCAAACCAATGGGGGCGTGTCTGTGAGACCATACCTGTGACAGTCAATGCCTGTGACGCAAAGATGTACCACTCTCCACCAATCACAAAATTTTAATGCAGTAGCTACCGCTCAACCCTAAGAGGGCAGCACTAAGACGTTTTTAGACCAAAAAGTGTAGAATTAAACAAGTTTACACCAAAATGTGAAAAAATCCCCAGAAACTGAAAGACTGCATTGGTAAAGACCCATTTATAAAGTTTAGAAGCAAAAAAAAAATTTGCTTTGGGGTTTAGTTACTCTTTAAAGTACAAAGATTTTTATTCTTTAATATTTTTTGGAAATTAAGAATTTGTGTCCCATCTAGTAAATAAAATAAAAAATAAATTAAGAAATAAAACAAGAAATAAATTCTTGAGACCCAAGTTTTGTCCCCCAACCTCAACATTCTAGATGTTTCCATCAATTTTTACAACATTCTGAACATTTGAGTACGAAACCTTTACCTTGTTTGGTTTTATTATTTGCATGTTTCAAAAGCAGCTAAAACCTTTGACTACCAATCACCAATCAGAGCCAATCAGGCAAAAACTGGCCAATTCTAAACTTCTGCCTGATGGAGTAGTGCATCCCTAATTTCTTAGTTAATATACACATGTGATGTAGCCAATCAAAGATGAAACGCTATTTACAAGTCTGAAAATCTCAACAGTTTTCCACAGTCCATTTTATTTTTTTTATTTTTTTTCCACAGACTTATTATAAAAAACACTTTTAATCTTTTCCAGACATTTCTCCAAATAAGACAATGTGGTAACACTGACATTTATAATGAAAAAACAATACCTTGAAAGAAGGTGAGAGGTAGTTTTTTAGGAACCAGAACTTGACAGGTGTGTTTGTATGGCGAAGTACAGATAACATCATTATTCTGAAAGAGAGATGGAAAATGACAAGATTAACTTTCAGGATCAGACAAAATGTAATTCACTGTGTGGAACTTGAAAGGGAAGAAACTGACCTGAGAAATCGCTCGTATAGATGACCAGAGGCCACAGAAAATACGTTGAGAATATCTTCCTTTTTCTTCTCTTTTTCCTCCTTCTTTGAGCCACCACCTGTGATGCTGTAGATGAAACCAGAATACGTGAGCCGGCTGTGTTCTGATTCATGACAACTTTTCATATGGAGACAACAAATCAAAACTTCTGCTGTAGCAACCATGCTTTCATAAAGCCAGGGGAAATTATAGTTATAAAAGGCAGAAGAAACAATTTCAAAACAATTTTTTTTTTATCATGCAGCACTGAGCAGCTGATGTGTTTTCTTAAAATAAAATAGAAATAATGAGAGTGGAAGTGGTGTAGAAGTCAACAAATCTGACTTGATTTGAGACATTTCAGCTCCTGCTGATACTCATCTAGCACTCTGTAATTAGTTGTTAAAACATCTTCTGAATACATAAATTTACTCCTATGTTTACATCTTAGATAATGCAAACAGAAGAACAAACATGCATTAGGTATAGGGTTTTAAACAGAGCCAAATTTGTTAAACGCCTCTTTGTGCTTCAACTTGTCTCTGCAACACCAGGAAAAAAATAGGATATGACTCACAAAATGTATTATCAATCATCCATTCTAGTTAACTGGATTAGGGCCATAAGTGGCTCTCAAACCTTTTACATGCAGTTCTCTCTTCACCATAGTGTACCAACATTATAGTTATGGTGTATAAATTCTGGGGTACCTTCTGCTGAGGAGAGACTGATCCTCCGAGACATGCAGAGTTGTGAGTAAATTTAGAGCAGTCTACTTTTAATTTATTTTGCACCCAGTGTTTAAAGTTTTTGGATTTTTAATTTTTTATGGAAACAAAAAATTATGGAAAAGTCCAGAACACAATTTACCAGTCTAGAGATCCACCTTGATCAGAAATAACTTAGTAGTTACATATGTTGGTTTACATCTTACTCTGTAATCTGGGACTAGTTTTTGTCATAAATCTAAGTGTACAAAGAGCACATGCGGGGTTCCTCAAGGCTTCATTCCATGGTCAGTATAAATATCTACATGCTTCCTCCACCTCAGGTTATAGAGCATTACATATCTTACTACATGTACGCTGATGACACACCACTTTATTGAAATGGATGTGAAAGCTGAAGTAAATGGTTTTGGTTCTAAAAATGCAAGGTGAGAAATAAGGACTTTACTTCGACTACATAAGGTAAAAATCCGAGCAAACGAGAAACCTAAGGACTAAACTGTAACAGCCACATAAAGTCTAGTACTAAATTAGGCAACTACCATCTTAAAAACGAACCTTAAAGAGTTCCTTCTCAAATTAGGACATAAAAAATGGTGCTTATCTTTATTTTCAGTAGGTTGGATTATTGTTATTGGCATCATGATCCGTCTCAAAGAAAGAAAACACAAACAATAAGGTAGCTGAAGCTCATCCAAAATCCTGCTTCCAGAGTCTTGACCAACACCAGGAAAATGGAGTATGTAACACAATTTTTTTAATTACTGCACCGGCTACTCAGCTCTGAACCAAACTATGTAAAAACTTGAGATCTTCAGAAACTGCTGGCTAATTTAAATCAGGAATAAAAACAATACTGTTTCCCATACAGGACAAATATTATTCTATCAGTTCATTCTGATTATATTTGAGCCATTTGCTTGTTAGACATAAGAATTTTACAGTTTCTTTTTATGGGATGATCTCTGTTATTTTTCTGTAAAACTACTTGAATTGCCTGGTGTATGAATGCTGCCACACAAAGGAACTTACTTTGATAGTACATTTCTGCAAGACTTCATTGTGGAGGAATTTTGGCTCACCCTTTCTTCAGTTATTTGAGGTTTGCAGACAATCCTTCATGCACAGCTCTCTTAAGGCCCCACCACAGCATTTCAATCAGGTTAAGGTCAAAACTTTTCCCTCCAGAGCGCTGAGGTCCTGTGAGTAACATCTATTGACTATTCACCATACCAGACAAAGTGACCGAGCTTTTTCGGCTGTAGCACAGAAACTCTGGAACTCGCTGCCCCTGTCCCTGAGAACTGTGGACTCTGTTGCTGCTTTTAAAGGCCAGCTTAAGATATATCTTTTTTAATCTGCTTTTATGTGATTCTGCACTGTTCATTTTTATCCCCTCTCTGTTGTGAAGCACTTTGTGGTTTTTATCTTGAAATGTGCTATATAGATAAAGTTTTACTTACTTGCTTACTAAAACTTTGACCGGACCAATACCAAGACATTTCTCGTTCAGTAATTCTGTTGTAGATTGGCTGCTGTGCATGAGATCATTGTCCTGTTCATGACTTAATTTTGACCAAGCCTCTATACAAGTGACCTCTCATTTGACTCTAGGATACTTTTGTATGTAGAGCAGTTCATGGTCAACTCAACGGCTGTAAGGTGCCCGGCTCCTGTGGCTACAAAACAAGATCAAGTGATCAGCCTTCCACAGACATTTCTTAAAAGGTTGTGGTAACATGGCAATTTAAATTATGGTCAAACATTTGTAGTCCTGGACATCGTATTAGAAGTCTTGTGGTATTGCAAACCTAAGTTGTGCTCCCATATTTTTTAAGAGAGAACAGAGTTTCTCTTGACAACTGTTTTAAACATACTATACGAGTGTTTTGTTTTTTACTTAAAAATTTAAGACGCTTACTGTGTTTTTTTTTGAGTTTCAGATGGACTTCTCGTTTTTTTGTGTTTTTTTCTCGAACAATTTCCTTGGGATTGTGTTAACATAAATCAAACCATAAAACAGGTGAAATCATGTTTTTTTGTAGGTGTTTGCACTGGTTGGTGATTAGCTGAGTAATTTAATAAGCAGTGCATGGCTAGTACAATCCTAAAGATGCAGCAATGATGAATTTAGTTTAAAGAACTGTCATTACAGTCATGGAAACCTTCTTTTTCTATGTCTTTTATCAGCTGTAGCTTTAATGACACATACAAAGGATGGACTACAGCTGAATATAAATTGAAGTGTTAAGTGATATTTTCTTTTTCATAAACTTGCAAGTGATTTTTTTATATGAGGTCTAGTGTAAATACAAAGTTTTACCAAGAGTCATTGCCTCTTTAAACACATTTAAAAAGTCTCAACTCCTCAAAGAAATTATCTCAATTAAATGTGATACAGTGCCTTTGGGACAATTTTATTGAATCGTTTTGGCTGAATTAGACTGATAACCTGATGCAGAACAGATAATGAAGTGATTAAAAAAGAAAATGGTTTAAATAGCACGGATCTCTTTAAAGAACTGACGGAAGTGTGTGCGAGTCCAGCACAGTTAATTGCGTAGCTGATGTATCAGCAAATTTTATAATGGATTGTTTAAGTACTTTATCAAGCAAAAATTAGCTGCTTGCAGTTTTTCAAATGTGAAGATGGACCGGAACAGAACAATTTTAACAGTGTAATATTGATGTGCACTTACTAGTTAAATTCATAAAAAAATAAAAGATGAAAAGTGGACCCTGGGAGCATTATCCTATACTGGCGCTAACAGAACGACCAACCTTTTCAACTGTAAACAGGAAGAAAGAAAAAAAAAAAGCCTGCATCTTGCAGTTGTAGGTACCCACCAGTGAGTCTATACAGTAGATTACTTTTAAATTGTAAAAATAGATTAAAATGTGTTAGGTGAGATAACAGCAGAGTGAAGTAAAATCCAGAGGACACTTTCAAACTCGTGAACACATTAACGTGTCCTTAAAGAGCAACGGCTCATGATTCAAGGCACATTTAGCGGACAGAAATCAGGACTTGTGCTGGAGGCTAGATGTGTCTGCAGTCAGGCCGAGTGTCCTTGTCTGTAACAGACTGCTGATGAGGGAAGGGGTGTCTCTCCCACACTCAATCACAACTATGGCTTCAGCCCTGAGGCTCCAAGAAGACACCAGGGAAAGTGAAAGGAGGGGTGGGAGAACAGTGTCCTCTAAAACCAGCTCCCTGACACTAACGTTAAGCAAATTACTTCAACATAAATTCTGCGATGGTGTACAATAATAAACAAGTTTTTATGCATTTGATAATATATTTGCATTTGATAATATATTAAGCATTTTACTTCCGTTATTATTCCAAGTTTGCTTTTCTATAGACACACTTTGCCTCTATTCAGCTGAACAGTTGGCTAAGCCACGACGCATCAGCAGGGTCTCAGGATGTCAATGGCCTAAGATGAGTAAGCCAGCCATTATGAAGGGACTTCAGCTGAACAATGGGGTCCCACAGATAAGCAGATTTAGAGGGTCAGGTGAGAGCCTGTTTGGCTGAATCACCCGAGATAATCTGTACCACAGAGCTCTGAATAAATCCACAACTCTAGACAACACCAACTGGGCACAACATCCCTTTCTCCAACACTGCAGACAAGCAACAGAATCCATCCATAATATTTATTTATCCACTTACTTCGAAATTACAAACACAGAAAAGTAGGGATATACCCTACAATTTTCTTAAATTTTAGAAAATGTGTTGTAAAAACAAAGTGTTTGCTTATACTCAGCATGGATTAACTCAATGTTCAAATAATACCTCCAGTTCTTTGCAAAACTATTCATACTTCCGGAAGTTTTGGATATTTTGCCAAGTTAAAACCATAAACTTCAGTGTATTTTATAAGACTTTAGAAAAATAGAATCATACTCGTCATCACAACTTCAACGAGTGCAATATTGGGATCGCAAAGTACTGTTTGGATGTAATATTTAGTTGGATACTATATTTCAATGTTTAAGCGTTAAGGCTCAGCATTGATGATATGTTTGGCTAGTTGGACAGATAGATTCTAACTGCCCTTAAGGCTTAAAACTGATGTACATTTTAATGGATGAGATGCTAAGACTGAAGGAGAGTGGTGAAAACATTGTGGTAAAGAAAGAAAAATGTGGTAAAGAAAAAAAAAAGTCAGAAAGATGTGGGTTAATAGTAACAGATTCTGTCATAGCAATTTAGAACAATAGTATCAAATGTATATATTGTTATCCTACCTGCAGCTCTAACAGACAAAAAGTAGTAGTAGCATATAACTGAAATTGAATGAAAAGAAAGCATGGTTTTAAGCTTTTTACTTATAATCCACCTTTGTGTAAATTAATCTCAGTATTAAGTAGGGATGCAAAAAAATATCGATACTGTACATCAATATATCGCGATATTTATATCACAATATTGTATCGATATTCACAACCAATGTATTGATTTTAATTTTATTTTTTAGAATTTGAATGGAACCATTAATGATGACAGTCCTTTTTGTAGTAAAATTTAAAGTATGACTAGTAGTTGGTGGCTGTTTTCAACTTCTTCGTTCCAGTGGATCAACTAGATCTGGTAATCAAACAGGATGTGTTAAAGTATGAAACAGGTTGGAGTGTTTAGAATGCTTACAGTTTTTCTACAGTTCAATTCAGTTTTAAAAATCATAATATATATTCCCACTCATTGTATTGCGATATATCGCAATGTATCGTATCGTCCCCCCTGTATATGTTGTGATACCAGCTGCATTCCACCAGATTCTTCCCAATACACATCCCTAGTATACAGGCAGATTTTCTGTGAAGGTTTGTTGCAGTACATTAGTCAATAAACAGCTTTACCAAGATCAAGGAACACAGTAGACATGTCTGGGTTTAAGATATGAAGAGGTTTAAAGCAAAGTTAAGATATAAAACAATATCCCAAGCTCGTTAACCACTGTTCAAGGCATCATTTGAAAACAGACAGAGTATAACAGATCTGCAATCCTAACAAGACTTGGTCATCTATCTAAACTGACAGGCTCAGGCAACATAAAGCCTTGATTGGAGAAGCAGTCAAGAGATCCATTGCAACTCTGGAAGACAGATCCACAGTTTAGGAAGGGGAACCTGTTGGTAGGACAAATATTTGTTGTACACTCCACAAATCTGGCCTTTATGGAGGAGTGGTAAGGCAAAAGTGATTGTTAAAGAAAAGCTATAATAAGTCTTTTCAATAGGACCGCAAGAAACCTTTTGGCCTACATGGAAAACACTGTTATAGGGAACATCCTTATAGGGAAACATGGTGGTGGTGGCACCAAGCTGTGGGGATGCTTTTTCACACAATGAATAGGGAAGCTTGTAGAGTTGAATAGATGTTCTGCTAAAATTATGTTCACATTTGATCTACTTTGTAAAGAAGAATTGGGAAAAATCCCAGTCTTGCAAGCCTTAGAGGCATATATTCAACTGAATGGCTTTTGTGCTGCATCTCTACAAGATTTTGACTGAGGGGGGGTGGGGGTACACATCCAAAACACGGATTTATGATTTGTATTTGTAAAGAAAATTGAAACGTATCCTTTTCCTTCCATTCCTTCCTTTTCCCTCAATTTTAAAATTCTCAGTTACTTTGTGTCAGTTTATGAAATAAAATTATTTTCAAACACATTAAAGTTTGTGGTTGCAATGTAAAGAAATGTAAGATGTATGAATACTTTTGGAAAGCACTGTATTTTCTACTTTATAGAGACCTGGACTCACTTTCAGTAAGCAGCACAGCTGTTTTCTAAGATGCTGCACTGAAGGCTCCGTTGTTGCTTTTGCAAATGTTTGTCTACCATCACCTTTTATGTCAAACCCTTAAAGTTTCCAAGGTAACAGATGCTGCTCATGATCTCTCACATTTTGTCTGGTGGTCCAAAGCTTTAGGATTTAGAATTTAAAGCAAAAAGCACAAAAACTAATGCCGTTTATCTGACCCCAAAAGGCGTGAAGAGGAAAGGTTTTTATTTTTTTTGCTTTATACCAAACCAGGAGGATTTCAGAAAGAAAACAACATGAACTGGGCACTCACAATATATCGCTCTTGTCGTTTACAATAGATTCTTAAAGAACAATTAATTAATTAATGTATGTACAGTTATAATTATTAACAGTATTTTAAACATTCTGTGTAATTACCCCACTGTATACTAAAAACTAAAAGTACACCTATTAAAACATGCATTTAAAGCCCTAAAACTTACATATTTTTTTACAATTCAAATAAAGTTTTTAACTATAAAGCAAATATAGGCCAGTAATTCAGATTCACTGATTTCATCTAATATATTATCAATCCAACCTCTCTTTATACGTTGACACACACTTAAACAGAAGTCTTGTTAGAATGTTTTGAGACCATTAAGGCAACTATTTTTTTAAACAAAAAAGCATCCTATGAGATAAAACTTTAAAATATGACACCTGCAGTTTTATCACTCACTACAGCTGACAGAAATATGAATGTGAAAAAAACAGAAAACGTTATATCCAATGATGTGTAATAGTGTTATAGTTACATCTAAATATGTAAGAGATACTGCTGAAAATAAAGTTTTGAAAGTTTAAAGAAGCCCCTATAAAAAGATGTTTCAGTGTTGACAGTATTATAACATATGATCTCTAAAGAGATTGTTCAATATAGAAGATTTATGCAGTGATGATTAGGCTTGGGCCAGTTACTGGTATTACGATCTAAAATACATAATAAATTTGAAAACCGCAAAAAAATTCCTTAGTATGGTTTCTACTGCTTAAATGTCAGAAGAAGCGCTGTAGATGTATGAAGCTGTATGAAGCATAGAGTAACAAAATGCTGTCCCTCCCCGATCTATTGCTGCTCTGAACCAGTTAACTTTTAATGGCCATGTCCGGTGATTGGCGAGTTGGAAACTCAAAAATCTAATCTTGTTCTGGTCAGTGGGCGCACCATACCCAATCGACCAACACTCTGTAGTTTGGGAGTTTCTGCTGATTGAAGAAGAACTCATGTTTTAAAAATGTTAGAGGAAGCACCAGGACCCACTGCCCTGCATGTTTTAGGAGTTCCCACACCTCCATACACCTGACAGAAATAAATGGGTGATTGCGAAGGCTTTTGCTATGCTCATTTAATTCAGGTGTGCTGGATCAGGGAAGCATCTAAAACATGAAGGATAGTGGGTCTTGGAAACCACGACTAAAAACAAAGGGTCTAGAAAATATATACAGAAGAAAGAAAAACCTCAATGCCATTATCATTTGACTTAGTTTGAAAATATTAAAACTTTACCTTACAGCAACTTTCTCTCACACATAGTGACATCACCCCTGCTTCTTATTTGGAGAAATAATGACTATTTACAAAAAGAAGGACAAAGGATAGTAATTTAATGCTCTTATAGTTCTTAAAGAGAATAACAAATGGTATGCAGAGCTGAAGCTTGCTAGAACTTGAGTTGGGATATCAACATCAAAACTCCGAACAATACATCATTGATCAGTTATATCAGTCAGTTCTGACTCTCCATTTAATATAGGCTAATTAACAAAAACAATCCGCTGGTTTACACCGGATAATCTTTTTTTTTTGTAAGGCCTTCTTGAAGTTAAACTACAGATGAAACTCAAAATGTTTTACCCAGAGTCTAAGGTCCCTAGGTCCCAGAGTCTGGAGGAAGAATGGAGAGGCACACAATCCAAGCTGCTTTAAGTCCAGTGTAAAGTTTCCACAGTCTGTGTTGATTTGGGGAGCCATGTCATCTGCTAGTGTTGGTCCACTGTGCTTTATTAAGTCCAGAGTCAATGCAGCCATCTATCAGGACATTTTGGAGCACTTCATGCTTCCTTCCACAGACCAGCTTTATGGAGATTATGACTTTATTTTCCAGCAGGACTTGGCCCCTGCCCATACTCCCAAAAGTACCAAAACCTCATTCAGGGACCATGGGATTACTGTGGTTGATTGGCCAGCAAACTTGCCTGACCTGAACCCAATAGAGAATCTATGGGTTATTGCCAAGAGAAAGATGAGAGACATGAGACTGAACAATGCAGAAGAGGTGAAGGCCACTATTGAAGCATCCTGGATTTCCATAATACCTCTGGGCTTTGCGGAAGCAACCGTCCTCCGCTTCGCGTCGGATGGTTCACGCCTCCGCGTCGTCCATTAATTTCTGATAGTGGACACCTCGAAGGGCATTATCCCGCTTATACCATGATCACTTACGAAAGAATGAAGTATTTAATCAATCAATAATACTTTAATGTGTTTTAGAGTTAAAATTGTGAGAGTTTTTATTTTTATAAGTCGAGTGCACTATTTAATATCTCCCGTATACAGGCGTTGCCAAGCAACGTGACCACAGCGACCCGACCACAGCAGTTGATCAGTGATGGGAAGTGAGATTGTGGCTTTACCTTACATTACGTAATACAAAGTATTAATATGTTAATGTTGTCAAACTCACCAAATAAGTTAAAAGAAATGATAAAATCACTCATGTTTTGTCTGTCTTGCTGCTGCTTTCAGTCAAGTGTGAAATAACGTTGTCTCCGTTGTCATGGTAACCATCTAGCGTTTGAGCCAGCGCAATGATTTAGAACTGTCATCAGGCAATTTGATGGGACGCCTTTCCTAGGTGTACATTATCACTTTTTAACCTACACCCTCCAGCCAGTCAGAATCGAGACCATGGGTCGATTGGGTATACCAGACCATGGTATAATAATGTATATTGCCATGAGAAATGTCTGCCTTACCACACATTCCTTTTGCTCCTTTTTACCCACACTGAAATCTTTCAATTGATCAACAGCTTTAAACATTGGACAAAGATAAAGTATTTAGTAAATTTATTAATAAACTAGAAAAGCACTCAGAGAGAGCATAGACCCCTTTCATAAATGTGCACATTATAGAGGCTAAAACTATTATCAGAGTTGCTGACACCACCACAGGATTTACCCAATGAATGTAACTCATCACAATGTTTAGTGGAGTGGCACATAAACATTAAGGCAACACATAAACACGGCATGCTAATGAATTTAACAAAGGTTTATGTGTTAAAGGGGTTCCAGCAAGACTGCCTACCTTTTCTCAAAACTGCTCCAAACACTTCACACAGCAAGCATTAAATAAGGAGACAGGATCACACAGTTAGGAAATGCTGGGGAAACACGCAAATGCACACACATACCTACAGAAGCACATATTTTTTGCAAGACTAGATCTTACAGCATAATATTGCAGTCTTGATCCAGGGGAAGGGTAAGATCTCCTGAAACCATGTTGTATAATTGACAAACGAGAGCTACGTGAGCAAAACTATTAATCAAAGAACTCCGTTTTTTCCTGCCTGCCATCTGGACAGAGGTTTTAAAAACTAACTACAGTTCATCACCTTTGAATTGACTTTAAACATACCTTACTATGGAGTCCCATATGCCTTTGCTTTCACTAGTTTCACTCAAAAGGTCTTCATTAATCTTCTCAGCTTTTTTTTGCACCTGCAAGTAAACGCATAACAATTAGGTTTCCACAGGTTTTATCAAGCATCTGCTAAAATTGTTCCAACGTTCACAATTTGTGATCGTCATCAAAAGAAGCAGTGTACAGAAGCTAAATATAGCACATATCTGAGAAACTTTCTTACCCTGACTTTGATGATCTTACTGTGGAAGCTGTTTAGCACAACTATAACATCCTCAGCATCAGACGGGGAATCAGTTCCATCATGCCTGGAAAGAAAGAAAATAATGAAAATTGAGAATATTTACTATCCAACCAAAAACGTAACTATAAACGGTACCTGCAAGTGTAACACAGGGAAACAAGCACCAGCAGTCAAAATGACAAATTACCCACATAAAATAAAATAAAGATGGAATCAAAAACTGTCACAACTTATTAATCATGACTTATTAATAGTACGCTAAACAATTTCTCACCTCTACCATGAATTACTAAAGTATTCATACACCTTCAACTTTGTCCACATTCTTTCACTTTGCAAATACCAACATCAGTTTATTTTATTTTTTTAATTTTTTTACTGACGAACAAAAAGTAGTAGAATTGTGAAGTGGATCAAAATGATGCTTTTTATTTGTTTGTTTGTAGGTAATGTTTTCGCCAGGGTTTGTCTGTCAGTTTGTTAGTTAGCAACATAACTCCAAAAGTTATTGGTGGATTTGGATGAGATTTTCAGGAAATGTCTGGAATTGGACCAGGAAAAAGTGATTTGAATGTGGGGGTGATCCAAAAACCATTATTACCGAAAACATAATTTTCTTGAATAACTCCTGAACTAATAATATTAGTGCGAATCCAGCTGCTAAACGTTTGTTTTCATGGTCAAGGAATCTAAAAAGTTCAAATTAGATCAGAACATTGGGGGGGACTGAGCTGCTTTGGTGGATGTCTTCGCTCTCCGAGTGCTTTTCTAGTTTACAATAAAATCCGGAGTGTGGCACACATTTTTTTTTTGTCTCTTGAGACAATATTTTCTAGAAAAACCCTTTGATGTGATTACAGCTCAAAGACTTTTGTGGTATTTCTCCAACAGCTTTGCACATTTAGAGACTTAAGTTTTTCCCCCTTTTTCGCTTAGCAAAACAAATTAGACTTGGTCAGACTAATTGGATGGCACCTGAACATCAATATTAAGTTTTGCCACAGATTCACATTTGGATTTAGGTTTGTACTACGGGCCATTCTAATAAATGAATATGATTTGATCTTATCTACTCCTCAGTAGCTTTTGTTGTACGTCGAGGGTTATCCTACTGAAAGGTGACCTCCACCCCAGTTTGCCGTCTTTTAGGCAAGGCAAGGCAATTTTATTTGTATAGCACACTTTCAACAGCAGGGTAATTCAAGATGCTTTACATGATTTGGTGATTTAAAAAAAACACATAAAAGAAAAACACATTACACATGATACACAATAAAGCAAGAGAAAGATTTAAAAAAAGCAAGAGAGCATGAACACATTTCATACATATGACATCAAGCCTTTACTCGAAGGCAATTCTAAACAGATGGGTTTTTAGTCTCGATTTAAAGCAGTTCAGAGTTTCAGCAGCTCTGCACTCGTCAGGAAGTCTGTTCCAGATAAGGCGAGCATAAAAACTGAAAGCTGCTTCTCCGTCTTTGGTTCTGAGTCTAGGGATGTTTAGTAGGCTAGAGTTGGAGGACCTGAGTGGTCTTGGTGGTTGGTACCGTGACAACAGGTCTTCAACATATTTTGGTGCTAAGCCATGTAATGATTTATAAACTAGTAGGAGTATTTTGAAGTCTGTTCTCTGAGCTACAGGGAGCCAGTGTAAGGACTTTAGAACTGGGGTGATGTGCTCTACTTTCCTGGTTCTAGTGAGGACGCGAGTGGCAGCGTTCTGGATCAGCTGCAGCTGTCTGATTGACTTTTTAGGCAGACCTGTGAAGATGCTGTTGCAGTAATAAATCCGACTAAAGATAAACACATGGATGAGTTTTTCTAGGTCGTGTTGCAACATCAGTCCTTTCATCCTAGAGATGTTCTTCAGGTGATAGAAGGCTGACCTTGTTATTGCCTTTATGTGACCCTGGAGGTTCAGGTCTGAGTCCATTACTACACCGAGGTTTCGAGCCTTATCAGTAGTTTCTAGCTGTATTAATTTAAGTTGTGTGCTGACTCTTGATCGTTCCTCCTTGGGTCCAAAAATAATCACTTCAGTTTTGTTTTTGTTTTGTTTTAGAGCCTCTAGCAGGATTTTTTTTCCCAGGACTGTCTTGTATGTAGCTCCTTCCATGCTTTCATGACTCTGACTAGAGTCTCTTGTCCTTGTTGAAGAAAAGGATCCTCAGAGGATGATGCAGCCACCACAATGTTTTTCATCATGGGGATGGTATATTCAAGGTGATGTCGTGTTAGCTTTCTACCACACACAAGGCCAAAAAGTTTAATATCGGTCTCATCTGATTAAAGTTCCTTCTTCCACATGTTTGCTGAGTTTCTTACCTGCCTTGTAGCAAACTTAAAATAGACATCTCGTGACATTGCTTAAGAAAAATTTTTTTTTGCTACTTTTCCACAAAGGCCAGTTTTTATGGAGTGCAAAGCTAATAGCTATCGTGTCAACAGATTCTCCTACCTGAGCTATGGTTTTTTTATGGGCCTAGGTTAGCATGGGCATCTAGGCTGTTTTTTAGATTAATGCTGCTCTTGCATGGCCTTTTTGTTTAAGTGGAGGGCCAAGTGTTATAGTGTTTGCAGATGTGCTATATAGGGTTGTCAAAATGCTACAATTTTAAACTCGATACCGATACCGATAAGAAAAATACTCAATATAATTTTTGATACCCAGGCAACATGTTTTGAAGGCATAGGGTTCTTTCTAGTTAAGAGCAAAAATATGATTAATTATAATATCTTAGCATTCTTAATTACAGCAAAACCAATAAGTAGCAGGGAAGCTCTCCTTTATAAAAACATATAATTAAAAAAAATATATCTTCTCTGTTTGGCAAAACAATAGATAACACGTAGTATAAGCATTAATGTTGAATAATGTTGATAACTACAGTATCATTTTCTTGTGTTGTAAATTTGTCCCTTACTGTACAGCAGTGGTGCCCAAGTCCAGTCTTTGAGATTTACTATCCAGCAACTTTTAGATGCATCCCTGCTTCTAAACACCTGAATCAAATGAATGGCTCGTTATGAGGCCTCTGATGAGCCATTTGATTCAGGTGTGCTGGAAAAGGAAGACATTTAATGTTGCAGGATGGTAGCTCTCGAGGACTGGACTTGGGGCACCCCTGCTGTACAGCCTCTTATTTTTTTATCTCTCTATTTATAGAGAGTTTGAATCTGCATGCTTCCATTTAACCTGAACTTGCTGCTGGTACACCTGAATTTCCACACCATGGGACATTACAGGATATTTCTATTCTACTCCAACATCCTTTATGGAAGTATGTACCTTTGAATAAGTCCTGCAATTTTATTTGATCACAACTGCTTATTTTTAGTGTGTGCTTCCACTGGACTGTCAATGTGCTCTCTATAAAAAATAAATGTCACAACTGAGGAAAAAAAAAAAAAGATCATTCGATACTAAAATAAATTGTGTTTCAAATTGTGTTTCAAAACAAACATGGATCTGGAGCATACAAAACATTTCTAACAGTGTAAACAAGGATCTGATCCATGCAGATGTTTTCTGCAGTAGCAGCGAACAATTTCTGTCTTTCAGGTAATTTTGCATATTTCCTCAAGTGATCAACTACAGCAGCGGGGTAGCTAGCAGTGGTTAGTTTCATTGCTTTACTACGGTGTTTAGTAGCCGAACGAGCCGTCAGATGGTTAACCTTTTTGCAGCATTAACTCGTACTTAAGTAGAACAGAGTTAAGCGGATCACGATGGACCAGTAGAACACAGTTACTGGGCTGTTTGTAAAGATAATATTTAAGCAGGCAGCGTTAGCTGATGTCATCCAGGTTTACTGACCTTTTGAAAAGAGCAACTCACCCCCCTAACAGAGTCTTACTCCGCCCACATTTCCTGTTTGAAAAATGCACAGAAAGGAGGCGTTGCACAGCAGACCAACGAACGTGTGGGAGGAAAGGGTGGGCGTGGTCTGGGCTGTGATTGACATGTTGACAGCAGAGCTGGTGCAGTGGCACAGACAGCGAGAAAGATGTAGAGCAAAGTCAGCAGAGTGATGTTTTGAGGTGAAGGATTTCTCTCCCCCTCCTTCACCAGAGGAAAGAGAGGATAGGGAGAGAGTTTCTGTGGAGGAGGTGTGGACGAAGACTTGGCTTGTTTTATACCCCACAGCGGCAGTGTGGCCCTCACTCCAGAGCGAATAGCAATGACTGATTCAAATTCAAATGGAGTGTAGAGTTTTAACCTGAAGAGGGCGCCACACTGGTTTTAGTTAGAAAATTTTTTTTTTTACTAAGATGCACAAAGATACCAAAATAATGACCATACATGTAGACAGCACTATCAGACACTCGTTTATACAGTATATCAGCATTGAGGAGGTGCTAAGTGTTATTTTAGCACTGCTGTCGGAGGAAAAGCAATAACTTGGATACATCTGAATGGGTCAATTTGTATTAATTTTGACGCAGATTATTATCTTTGAATAATTTTCATCTAATATATCGAGATATTGAATTCTTCTGCCAACCCTAGTGCTACACTCTATGTATATTTGAATGATTGATTGAAAGCCTGCTTCAAACTTCTCCAACCTGTTTGTTGTGTTTTTTTGTCTAATGATGCTGTTTGTTCACTAAAAAATTCTAAGGAACCTCTGAGGCCTTCACAGAACAGGACAGATGGCTTTATGAACAGATTAAATCACCGACAGATGGTTCCTGCTTATTAATATGAACACTACTGAAGATTTTATTTTGTAGTATCAGAATTAGTGTGTGAGGGATGGGAGATGCTAAATGCACAGCACACCTTTCAGAATTTTATTTGTAAAAACCTTTAAAAACTGTATTTAACTTTTCTTCTACTTCAAAATTATTCACACATTGTGTTGGTCTTTAAAATTACCCAAATATTCATTGAAGTTTGTGGTTGTACAATAAAATTTGGAAAATTTCAAGGGGTACACGTTTGCCAGGCATTGTATACATTATGTTATTTCCATGCTTTGGAAATGGTAACAAAGAAAGAAAATAAAACCAATATAGGCTCTTACAATGAAGGAAAGTACAGCCGTTAATGGACAGAGTCCTAACAGACAGTGAGAGTGCGCACTTAAAAGCGGATACTGGGACAGCTGCCAGGGTCAAAAACCAGACCATATTTATTACCCTCCATCATCATTAAGAATCACCTCACCATTATTTTGCCCATTACTACTTCCCAGCCGTGCTGTATATACTGGTAGATTTAATGAGAAAGTCTGTTCAGTATTGATTGTGTTACGCAGACTTTCACTGTAATTGTTTTAGGACTGATTTGCCTAGTAGAGAATGTATTTTGGCAGACTGATTCAGCAAGGTTTAATGGTGAACCACTGTGGAAAGAACCTGAGGTTGAGATGAGCAATTGACTATGATGCACCGCAAGCCATTACAACTCCAAATGCTTACTAAAGGCAAAAAATCTAACCTTATCACTATGATAAATGCCCCCTCCACAGTGGACCCAAGGAAAATCCCCCTCCCACATGCTCAAGCGCTCCTTGTGTTTTCCCTCTTCTGTTGTCACCAGTGCAAATCAGCCTTCAGGGCTACTGTTAGAAAGCACCAGAGATCAATCTGTATCCCTGCAATGAGAGGGGGAGAGTTGGTCATCTCATTCATCGCTGTCAAGGCAAGGCGCGGTAACAACATGGGCTGGAGGAGGAAAATGCACACTCTGGGACTCGGGAACACAGACGCTCCCAATAGGCTCTGATCGGCCACCTAACCAGAGCAGAGTGCCGCTAACCACAAGAATAATGACCCTGCCAAGGTGAAAAATGACATCACCTCTTAGCTTCACTTAGAGGATTGGGGGATAAATCTTGGTTGTCTGATATGATTCCAGAGGAACCGAGGGCTGTATATGCCCTAAATCTTGGGTAAAGTTAGCCAAAGAGGATGATATCGGTGATTGTGAAGACAAACAGCCAGTACCCACTCACACAAAGCACAGGTCAGAAGTTTACATACACTCATCATGGACAACAATGTCATTAATCGTGCGCTTTTACGGATTCATTTAAACTATAATTTTTTCAGGGAAGAACAATTATAATACAATATCCTTCATGTTCAGGATACTTTCATTATTATTACATAATGTCGCACCCACTCTCCATCAGTTTTAGCATTTCAGCCGCTAAGGTAAGACACCAGGTGTGTCAGAAGTTTAGAGGACGGTTTATATATATATATATATATATATATATATATATATATATATATATATATATATATATATATATATATATATATAAAATCTTTTGCGGTTTGGATACTGCACACAGATATTTTGAAGGTGATGGCAATTCCACACATTGTGCAGCTCTAACTTGAATAATTAGAAAATTATGTAGTTCCTCTGATCCAAATATTGTCAGATTTTCACATATCTTGGGGATCATTGTTTTGAACACCCAATGCATCTAAGGTTCAAGCATCTAGATGTTGATTTGAAGTGAGGCTGAGGAAGATACTTTACAGCAAACGAGTTTTAAAACATGATGCTACCACCATAAAGTTTGAAAGTTTCAGTTTCCCTCACTTAAACATAATTCTGATCACTGAGGTCAAATAGTTTATAATTTGTCTCATTTGACCATAAAACCTTTCTCTAGAAGCCTTTTGAATTATCCTTGTTGAGTACCTTCAAGTTTCACTCATGCTTACTGAAGCTTATGAGCAGTACGAGAATCAAAGGTTCTTTAGTTCTTAAAGAATCTCAACATTCTTTATCATAATTTAATTTTAATCAGAGGTAAGAGTTTGGGGTCAGACAAATGTGACTTTGATATAGTTGGATTTTCCAACAGGACCATGATCTCAAAACACATTAGCTGGTTTTGAAATAGTTAAAGCAGGCTAAAATTTAGCCTCTGACTTTTAGAGAGATATATATTTTTAATCTGTGTTGATTAGAAAAAACTTGCATTAAATTCAAACTTCCTCTTTTTAAACTTCGTTGGATGTTCTATCATATCATCAATAAGGCCAGGGAAAAAAAGACAGTTGATTGATGGCTGCATTATCAGAAGCCCAACATTACATTCCGACCAATAGTGGGGGGAACACCCGTTGACTCATTCCTTCATTATATTTAAAGAAAATGGTTCAGCTTTATTGAATAAACCCAAGAGCAGAACTTATTCTGTCTTGGAAACTTGCTCAGTCGCATCCTCACAAAAACAGATTCTACAGTCTGAGGAAGGCAAGAAGGTGACCATCTGCATCATCTCTCCAGTCTGTCTTTCTCTTTAATAGCAGCCCTTTCCACCTACCCGTCTCTCCCTGCCTCTATGCTGAACAGTACTCCCCGCACTCATCAAAACCTTGCGTTGCTACGGTGTCAGCAGCTCACCATGTTTCCATAGAGATAGGTTTCAGAAGGAAAGAAGCAGCAGCTGAAAAACAGCCTTGGATTTGAGCCATTAAAACATCTGCTGTACAGCCATTACTGCTTAATTTTTATGTTCATAAACAAAGATTGGGATACTCACGTGACAATCTGATAGATCTCCTCTGATCTCCCTTGACGTAATCTCAGGATCCAGGCTCCTGCATTGGCCTTCAGCTGGAAATATCCCTGCAATGTTTTCCCCATATTAGCTCAAGAAGTCTTAGTCCAAATTGAACAACCAGAATCATATCTGCTCTATTTTTCCAACACAGTGCAAGAAAACTTATAAGTATGCTGACCAGGTTAGCCATGACAATAGTGTCATACATGAGTGGGTCCTGACTCATGCCCAGGGTAAACTGTAGTCCGCGAGGTGGCTGGCCAGTTGACAGGTCAAAGCAGTGGCCCTCCAGTAAGAGGTGCTCCAGTTCAAATTCTGCTGCCACAACCCCATTAACCTGTAAAGAATCATAAATTACAAAGCTACAAAACCCCTGGGAGGAGAATAAAAGCACTCTGGCTCTACCCATGCATGCAAAGATTATTGGGTAGCAATGACTAAGCACCTCTTTACCTCCTGCAAGTGGATGTTGTCCAGGTCATGGAGGCTGTGCTCCGCCTGCACCATCCAGCTCTCCGGTGTGATCATATTAAGGGTAAGGAGGGGAGATGCTGGAAGCTCCGTGAAGCGGGCAACTGGCCCTGGAGACACCGTATCGTTGGCCAAGAAAGCCACGTCGGCCTCCAAAACAAATCTGTAAAAACTGTGAAGAAAGCCAGACATATTGCAATAAATTGTTTGCCAAGTAACAGCAAAAAGGGAGAGTAAAACTAGTTACAAGACAATTTAAAGCTTTAAAGTACTGAATGTTTATTTCTTTCAACACAAAATTCCAAGACTATACTCTATAGAAAGATATGAAATTATAACATGTGCTAAACTCTTCAAGACAATAGAGATTGGTCCAGTTGTGGACCAATGCTATTTGTTTAAAGTTGAGAGATCTAATGCTTTAATTGCCTGCGCTGTTTAGCCAATAAGAAATGTGCACATGAAAGGTTCAGTGTAAAATCAGCTCCAGGCTTGTCTTTACGCTTGGTTCCCTTAGCATTTTTTATAACACAGAAAAGAATGTAATCAAATGTATTCATACTTCTTCAACTTTTTACATTATTTCACTTTGAAACCACAAACTCCAGTGTATTGTATTGGGATTTTATGAGACAAACCAACACAAAGTTGTGTATAATTGTGAAGTGGAAGTCTATTATTATTTTTTACAAACAAAAGACTGAAAAGTGTGGCATGGTTATGTGTTCATCTCCACTTCATCTGACACCCTTAAACCACATTGAGTGCAACCAACTGTATTCAGATCTCACCCAATTAGTAAATCAAAAAGTATCATAAAGCCCAAGGAACAAACCCGACAGGTCAGGGAGAAAGTTGCGAAGGCATTTCACACAGGGTCAGGTTATAAAACATTACACAAGTCTTGAACATCTCATGATGCAATGTTCAACCCATTCTCCAAAAATGGAAGGACTGTGGCATAAGAGCAAACCCACCAATACATTGCCTTCCCACTAAACAGACAGACCTCAACTATGGAGGAACTGAAGAAACTCACAGCTCAGGTGGGAGAATATGTTGTCACAAAAACTCAACCCTTTCATAAATCTTGCCTTGAGTGTAATGAAGAAAGCTATTGTTAAAAAAAAAAAACATGTAAAGTTCCATCTTCAGAAGACATTTACCACAAGTCATGTAGGGAACTCAGCTAGGGTCAGATAAGATCAAAAACCAGCCTTTTGGCTAACATACAAAATGCTAAGTGGAAAACTTGAGGTTACTTGAGTAAGCCCGGTTCTCTGAGTAGCATGAGTGAGTGTCTCACTATGGGAACACCCCAGATGTGACCTCATCAGAAGCTCCTATTACACTCTGTCAGTGCAGAGAGGGCCAGGCCCCTCCATTTAGCAGCATATATAAAGGGTCAGCCCTGCACTGATCATTTATTAAAAAACACCCACCTCTTCAATGAGACAAGGAGGGTGGCTCAGGGAGACACTAACTAATGCTACTCACAGAACATAGTTTACGCAAAAAACCTAAAGTTCTCTTTCATAGCATTAGTTTCGTGTCTCACTATGGGAAACTCCTGACTCCCTGGTTGCGATGCAGCCCTACGCCCAGCCAACATAGAGCCTGTTACTCCTGGCTGACTGATGACACCCGCCGCACTGAATGAGCTAGAGGTGGAGCCATAACATCAAGACTGTACCTAGCAAACATGTGGGGAAACGCCCATCTCGCTGCCGCGCATATCTCCTCAATAGACACTCCTCTAGAGAGAACCCATGAACCAGAGAGACCTCTCGCAGAATGGCCACGTAAACCCTCTAGGGGCTGCAGCCCCCAAGACATATACGCCAGAGCAATTGCACCCACAATCCAGTGAGAAAGTCTTTGCTTGAAACAGGATTCCCTAAATTATTTGAAGCCTATTTGTTTTTGAATAATTTAGCAGTGCAGGGCTGGCCCTATATATGCTGCTGGAGGGAGGGGCCTGGCCCTCTCTGCACTGACAGACTCAGCTCCTGCCAATCCTGGCTGGAAGAGTGTAATAGGAGCTTCTGATGAGGTCACGCCTGGGGCGTTCCTCAGAAACCAATGGTATGAAAAAGAACTAATTGCACATCACCTTGAACACACAATCCCTGCTGTAAAACATGTTGTTAACAGCATTAAGCTGTGGCAATGCTTTTCTTTATCAGGAACAGGGAAGCTGTAAAGTTGATGTGGGGAGGGAGGGATGGATGGATGGATTTCCCTTGCATCTTTTAAAGTTAACTGATATCTCTTCAGTTTGTCTTTCAATTTGTCTTTCTAGCTCCCATAGTGAACCTGGAGTCGAGTTTTCTGCCATTTTCTCTCAGCTCGTCGATACTCCCTTTTTTCACTATGTACACCAATGGATCGCTTGTCCATGGAAACTTCATTCCACCCAAGACTACTTTCACTTTAGTTGGACTAATGGTATCAAGGTTGTCTGAAATTTTAGAGAGAAAGTTATCCAGCAGATTGTTTACTGAGTTTGAGTTGAAGGATGATAGGGAAGGGGATGAGCTGGGAGAGTAAACTTGTTTAAAGGTTTCAACTGAACTGTCCCAGAGAAAAATCTTTTTTATAGTGGTCCCATTGTGGCTAGATAGTGTAGCATAAAATAGAAGAATATAATAATCCTTTATTGTCCCCACAGAGGGTAAATTCAGCTGCATCAGCACCAAAGTGGGCTGGTGCCCATCTCCAGCAGTCAGGGAGCGAGAGGTGGGGTACACCCTGGACAGGTCGCCAATCCATCCATCCCACTTGTCTCTGGTTTGACGCACCTTTTTTTTGCCCAATCTTCTCGACGCGCCGGATCTTTTTGAAACCTAAACAGGTTTAAACCAGCTTCTCTGGTGTAAAAAAATATCCTGCTACACACCGATGTGGCATCGCTTCAAAAATTAAGATCGAATTTGGAAAAAAGATCAACCAACAAACAATCCGAAAAGTTTGTTTAGCATACTGCTGCGTATCATGTCACTTCCGCCTCCATCACCAGGATCAGAAAAGATCTAGTTTTCAATCGTTTGCTATTCAAATTGTGAGCCAGTGTCCATACACATACATATTTCGGCGAGTTTATTTTATTTTGGTCATATCATATATGACAATTTTAATGAACTATACCTGAAAAATGGTGTCATTAGCACTTTAATGAAAGCTATACATTTCATTTACAATAATAAAAAAAAAGGAATGGATCATTTTAATTTCCTTTCCCAATTATGTATTACTTTTTCTTCGCCTATCACATAAAATACCAATAAAATAGATTCAAGTGTGTGGTTCAATTAGTATTAATTAGTATTTATATATTTAAATATTTTCAAGGCAGTGTAAATATTAAACTATTAATAATCCTAATTTGTTTAATCCTGAAAGGTTCCTTTGGCTAACAAGTACATGTATCCAAATGGTTCCTTTTCACCACAGTAGTAGATTTGTTAATTTCTCTAGAGTGAGATGAGTGTTAAGACCAAAGGGTGGTGAGGGAGCAGTTATGGATAGAAAGCTTAAACCCAGCTCACAACAGGAAACATATAGTCTAGTCTTCATTTTATTGATTGTGATTTGTGACCAGATATCAACAAGATCTTACTTTTACTGTTAGGAGGTAGAACAGTCAAGACAATTAAACAACTGATGCAGAAACAGAATTCATGCACTCCTACTGGCAGCAGAATCACCATGGGTGGACTTTAATAGCACCAAGCTTGTGGCTATAAAACAAAAGGACGCCGTGATGTCGTAACGGGCCCCTTTTTAAAAATGTCCTCATTACATGCTAATTAAAGGAAAAAGGTCACATTGGCATGAAAAATAACCTTCGATCCTCCTGTAAACTAACAGTTATTGTAATTTGTAAATTGGCAGTAAGGCAGAGACTAACCGCTAGTTTTAAAGAATTTGAGAACAGTGCAATTTTGCAGAAATGCAGCGTTTACAGAGCAGCTCAACTGGAGACATCCTGCTTATTTATCCCACACAAATGTATCAAGTTGCAATCTGTGTCAATTACAGCCATTTCTCGCTCAGGGGGACAGGAAGCTTATGGAGGAGGGATGGTGGAGACATGAATGATTTGTTGTAGAAGACTTGTTTCCATCAATAAAACTTCAGCAAGGAAATTCAGTTATATCCCTTGAGATATCTGTGGACTAACTCTACAAATGACTCAACCTATTATACAACAAAAAAATAAATAAATCACAAAATAACCACATTCACCCATGGGTCTGAATATTGATGGGGGAAGAAAATCTATGTATCATTTTCTATTTTCATTTTACTATCATTTTAACTCTCTCCTGCATGGTTTGAAGTGCAACAGTGAATGTTGGAAATTCGCTCAGAGATGCACGTGGGGGCCCAAAGCAATAAGGCGAGTGTTATTAAGCAGATTGCATCTGTGTAGCACTCTCTTACAAAGGGATCAAGCGTGGCAGAGATGCTAAGACTGCAGTAACAAGAGGATACACAAACAAGCCAAAAAGGAAAATTTAATTACTGCTGGAGCTGCAGCTTACCTCTTGAGGGGCAACTCGGACAACTTGGCCTTGCAATTCATAAACACTTGCAGTTCCACATTGACCACTTGACTAAGCACCTGCAGCATTCAAACAGAAACAGAGGCCCAGTCAGAAATAAGGAGAAAAGAAATCAGGTGTGTAGCAGAGAGATTAAAAATAAAATCTTGTGCCAGATCAATGGTAATAGTCTTTATATATAGTTCGATGAAGCTTAACAATGTAGAAAAAATACAAATGTTAGTCCACTGAGCAAGCCTGGTCCTTCAGAAATGAGCAAAATGTTCAATAAAAGTACAAGCGTTTGAATAAATGAGGGTGTTTTGTCTCAACTTGCTTGTCATATCGGATGTTCAACCAGTCAAATCAAACAGCCAATATCAGGGGAGAAGCGTAGCAAATATTATCTTGCTTAAAGGCCATACATCATGATTTTCACAACTTTTCTGTTAAAATTGTGTTCAGGGGTTGTAGCTCATGAGTTATATTCATTTTCAAGACAGTAATACTGTATCTAATATGGTTTTAAAGAAAAAAGCAGAGAACAAAATTATCTGCCAAAGAAAAGTTCAGACACTTATAATCAAAGATTATGGGGAGAAGAAAGAGCGAGAAGGAGATGATTAAATGTCCAATTGTGAGAGATTAGATAGGTCAGTTCAGTTGCTGAACAAAAACTACAACTCTTCATGTTTTTCTTGGCGTGATCAGATTGTGATAATCAGTGGCCACAAGGCACAGAATGGTATGCTGGGAGGTGTGCTGCCCTCTACATGCTGCTTTACTCGGCCCGCCTGTTGCTTTCTATGTGAAAGCAGGCGTAGGAACTGAATGAAAAGGAACAAAAATGAAGTAGGTCTTACAATTAGGAGCGAGGAAACCTTCTGGGCTTCTCTAGTGAGGGGATCGACGATGGCAACAATATCATAGAACACCTCATTTTCACGTGGTGAGAGGTGGAGCACACTGTGGAGGAAATTAAAAGTTTCAGATTTTTACTGTTCTCAGAAAAGTAAGAATGGTAAATAGCAAAAAAAAGGCATACCTTTGGGTATGTTTAAAACTGACATCTCTTCTGACTTCTCCTTTGGGGACTGCAGACAGCAGAGCATCAACTTTCATGACCAAGTCACTGGCTCTAAACGAGAAGAGGTCCATTATTTATAAAGCATATGAGTTGGGAGAGGTAGATCTGAGAATGAAAAAAGACCATAAAAAATTAAAGAGGTAGGTGTGAAAAAGTTAAAATGCTGAGCAAATTTCTAGTAAAGACACATGTAAGGAAGACAAAGTTACATTTTGTTTCAGATGGCAAGGCTAAAATGAACAAACATACTGCTTTGGTTTCATCCCCATCTGTTTTACTCTGGCTTTGACTTTCTCTGCTGAACCACTCAGTGTAATCCTCTCAAGCAGGTGAAAATCCTCCACAGTGAATTCCTCCTGCTCTTCAAACGGACCGAGGATCTAACATGGAGAAAATAATGCAGTCAGAACACGTCTTTTCAAATTCTTATCTCAGTATGTATCACTTAAAACCTGCCCTGGGGATGTCAGATGTAATGTAGCTAGGACTCAGTGTTTTATCCACTTAAAGTCAGGTTATTCCTGATGTGACTCTGTGACGGGGTAAGCTGTATTGCGTCATTTCCTGTTGTCGCGCTCCGTGGAGCTGTTTGGTGTTCAGAATCTCTTGAATTGATCTTATTTTCTCTGTGCTGAGGCCTCTCTTAGTTATTTTAACACACAAGCACACTAAAACACACGTTTTGTGGTGGTGTACTTTACGTTTTGTGAACTTCTTGTGTTTCACACAGTTTTCTTGGGGTGGTAAGGTCTCGCTAGCTCAGTTATCTTAGCTTCATTGCGGCTATGGCTACTCTTCTCTCTCCTGTCTCTAACTCTTCCCTTCTCTCTTGCTCTCTTTGTCAGATGTTTAGTTACTTCCCTGCCTCCTTTAGTGATAATGGTAACTGTAATAAA
The DNA here is from genome assembly GCA_963556495.2 of Valencia hispanica. Classification (NCBI taxonomy): domain Eukaryota; kingdom Metazoa; phylum Chordata; class Actinopteri; order Cyprinodontiformes; family Valenciidae; genus Valencia; species Valencia hispanica. The sequence goes on along the minus strand of OY747707.1, from coordinate 28,972,587 downwards.
TGTAATATTTTTGTAGCTTTGGAGGCGAGTTAGTCAGAATTAGAAGCACGGCTCCGCGCTGTTGAAAAACCAGCTGATAGCCGAAGCCCAATAGCCAGCGCGGAGCCAACAAGGATAGAACCCCCTAGCCGTCCTCCGGTAGAGCCCGCGCAGCCGGGACCTCAGGCCGGCTGGGTGACGGTACGTAGGAAGCATAGTTCTAGGACCCAGCCCACGGGCCACCACCAACCGGTCCACGTTTCTAACAGATTTCCCACCTGGTTTCCTGAGAAGCCGACCCTGGTAATTGGCAGCTCCATAGTCAGAAACGTGGCATTAGAGACACCACTGACCATAGTCAAATGCATGCCAGGGGCCAGAGCGGGCGACATCAAATCCTACCTGAAACTGCTGGCTAAAGATAAGCGTAAATACAGTAAGATTGTTATTTACGCTGGCGGTAATGACACCCGTTTACGCCTATCGGAGGTCACAAAAATTAGTTTTGCTTCGGTGTGTAAGTTTGCCAAAACAATGTCAGACTCGGTAATCTTTTCTAGTCCCCTGCCTGATCGGACCAGTGACGACATGTTTAGCCACATGCTGTCATTCCATCAATGGTTGTCTAGGTGGTGTCCTGCAAACGACGTGGGCTACATTGATATCTGGCGAACTTTTTGGGGAAAACCTGGTCTGATCTTGTGGTTTTGTATCATCCACCAGGCCTTTACTCTCAATTCTTGGATCAGATCTCACAATTTTTATCTGATTTAGTTTTAAATACTGATAGGGTCATTATAGTGGGGGACTTCAATATTCATGTGGATACTGAAAGTGATAGCCTAAATGCAGCCTTTAATGCTATTTTAGACTCAATTGGCTTTACTCAAAAAGTAGAGGGATTGACCCACTCCGGTAAACACACTTTGGACCTTGTACTGACATACGGTATTGATTTAGAGGAAATAACAGTCCACCCACATAACCCGGTCCTGTCTGACCACATCTTGATAACTTTTGAATTTACTTTAACTGACCATCTTAAATATGAAAGAAAATTTCATTATAGTAGAGCTTTATCAGACAATGCTGTAACAAATTTTAAAGACTCTGTTCCATTCTTACTTTCATCAGTGTCTCAGAGTAACACAGTGGATGGCAGCAATTCCATCTCTAACCCTTCAGAAATTGATGGTCTGGTTCACAGCGTTACGTCCTCATTGCGTTTGGCATTAGATAGTGCAGCCCCCTTAAAAAGAAAGTGGCTAGCCATAGGAGGCTGACTCCTTGGTTTAACGCAGAGTTGCATACTTTAAAGCAGAATACTAGGAAGTTGGAGAGAAAATGGTGCTCTACACATCTAGAGGATTCCTATTTAACCTGGAATAACAGTCTACTGCTGTATAAAAAGACCCTTCGACAAGCTAGAACAGCATATTTTTCATCATTAATATAGGCAAATAAAAACAATCCTAGGTTTCTTTTTAGTACAGTTGCCAAACTTACACAGAGTCATAGCTCTTTTGAGCCAACTATTCCCCCAGCTCTTAGCAGTGATGATTTTATGGGATTCTTCATAAATAAAATTATTTCCATTAAAAATAAAATCATTGACATCCTCCCAAACATGATTACTTCTTCCTCAGTAAATGAGGCAGCATCGGAAAGAACTGTAGAACCTCATTTGTGCTTAGGCTGTTTTGATTCAGTCGAGCTTTTGGAATTATCAAAAATATTAGCCTATTCTAAACCTTCAACTTGTATGTTGGACCCAATCCCAACCCAATTATTTAAAGAAGTGTTCCATTTGGTTCCTGGCCCCATTTTGGATATGATGAATCTATCCTTAGTAAACGGATACGTACCACAAGAATTGAAAATAGCTGTAATTAAACCTTTACTCAAGAAACCTTCCCTTGATCAAGATGACTTAGTGAATTACAGACCTATATCTAACCTTCCTTTCTTATCCAAAATCCTTGAGAAAATTGTTGCTAATCAAGTCTGTGAGCATCTAAACAGTAATGAGCTGTTTGAAGAGTTTCAGTCAGGTTTTAGAGCTCATCATAGCACCGAAACAGCACTGGTGAAGGTTACTAATGATATTCTCATGGCCTCAGATAATGGACTGGTGTCTGTTCTGGTTTTGTTAGATCTCAGTGCTGCTTTTGACACAGTCGATTATAATATTCTTTTAGAAAGGCTTGAACATGTTGCAAGGATCAAAGGAACAGCACTAGGCTGGTTTAAATCATATTTGTCTGACAGATTCCAGTTTGTTCATCTAAATGATAAATCTTCACTCTCAAGGGTTACTTGTAGAGTTCCACAGGGTTCTGTGCTTGGACCAATTCTTTTCACCATATATATGCTCCCAATTGGTAGAATCATTAGACAGCATGGGATAAATTTCCACAGCTATGTCGATAATACACAACTATATTTATTCATAAATCCTGATGAACCCAGTCAGTTAGGTAGATTACAGGCATGTCTGGAAGACATAAAAACATGAATGAATCTAAACTTTTTGCTTTTAAATTCTGACAAGACAGAAGTTGCTGTCTTTGGACCAGAAGTTCTGAAAAAGAAACTGATTAGTCAATCACTTCATCTGGATGGCATTAAATTGGCCCCCAGTAATAACGTAAAGAACCTCGGCGATATTTTTGACCAAGACTTGACATTTAAATCCCATATTAAACAGGTTTCTAGGATTTCCTTCTTTCACCTCCGGAATATTGCTAAAATTAGAAACATCCTGTCCAGGAGTGATGCTGAGAAACTAGTCCATGCATTTGTTACCTCAAGGCTGGACTACTGTAATTCTTTACTATCAGGTAGTCCACAAAATGCCATAAAAAGCCTTCAATTGATCCAATATGCGGCAGCAAGAGTTCTGATGAATATTAAAAAGAGAGATCACATTTCTCCTGCTTTAGCTTCCCTTCATTGGCTTCCTGTTAAATCCACAATAGAATTTAAGATCCTTCTTCTTACATACAAAGCCCTTAATAATCAAGCTCCATCATACATCAGAGATCTAATTGTAACATATGTTCCCAACAGAGCACTTCGCTCTCAGACTGCAGGTTTACTTGTAGTTCCTAGGATTTCTAAAAGTAGAATGGGAGGCAGATCTTTTAGTTATCAGGCTCCTCTCCTGTGGAACCAGCTCCCAGCTTTAGTCCGTGAGGCAGACACTTTGTCTACTTTTAAGACCAGGCTTAAAACTTTCCTTTTTGATAAAGCTTATAGTTAGACTGGCTTAGGTCATCCTGAGCTATCTCTGTAGTTATGCTGCTATAGGCTTAGACTGCTGGAGGACAGACTTACCAATTTTCTTCACTCTGCTACTTCCTTTTCTACTACGACTCTCCAGTTGTATTACAGTACATTCTGTTATTTCAACTGTTAACTTTGTTTTCTCTCAGTATTTTTCTCTCCATAGAAGATGTACCTGGTCTGGTATCCTGTTTGGCTGCAATGCCCTGTTGGACGGGGGGCATCGACTGGGATGGTGCTCCCAGTGGCTGAACATCCACCGTGTCATGTTATCAACTTTTTACTTTCTGTAACATAGAAAGTACTCTTATATCAGATCTTCTGTTCCTTCTGTGTTTCTGCTCTGTCTTCTCAAACCCCCAGACGGTCGTGGCAGATGGCCGCTCCTACTGAGCCTGGTTCTGTTGGAGGTTTCTTCCAGTTAAAGGGGAGTTTTTCCTCTCCACCGTCGCTACATGCTTGCTCAGTATGAGGGATTGCGGAAGGATTGCTGTGGTTGGAAAGTCTGCCCAACCTCACGCCAATGACTGACGCAATCTGCTGGGATTCCTTAAATAGGAAACTTTTTAACTGATTTGAATGTTTGTATAAATGTATAAATGACTTCTTGTTAAGTGCCTTGAGATGACATCTGTTGTGAATTGGCGCTATATAAATAAACTGAATTGAATTATTCAGTGATGCTATCTGCTTTTACTATTTTCTAATCTGAGAGAACAGCCCTACCGCTACCATGGAGAAATGCAAGATAATATTAATATTAATAGATGCTGGCTTTCAAGGAAGGCAAAGTTTGCTCGGTTCTGTTCGGCAGAGTGACCGACAGGTTCGGTTGAATGTGTTCATGTAAAAATTGCAAAATAGCAAAACTGTTCCTTTAATTGCTTGTTATTTTTTCTGGGTTGGGAGGTCATAGAAAATATTTATATGAGTCTTTAGCTGAGATTCTGAGGTTTAAAATGATAGGACATGCTTAGCAATCAGTGACCACAGGTCAACTAAATTCGGACATTTCCCCGCCCTTCCCCCCCAGTGACCCGGCGCCGGGGCTGTATGGCTTAAGAGGTTAACCATTTTTTTAAATAAGTTATAAAGTAATCCCATTTATGACTGATGGCTCAAATCCAAACCAGATACCTAATGTTCCCATTTCTAACCATACCTGATAAAATGGAGTCTACTCACTCTGCCATTGCTGATCACAGCCCGCTGTCCAGGACGAAGCTTCAGGACATCTTGACAGAACATCTGCTGACTGCGGATGAAATCGACTTCTAGAGTGTTGAACTTTTTCTCAAAGGCATCTAGATCCATTCCCTGAAGCAGAAAAAAAGAACTTTGTTTAGGAGCATTGCATAGTTCCTGAATGTTGGAGGACTTTGTGAAATAAAGCAAGATTTGTGATGCAACTGTAATATCCAATAGAGTAGCTTTAGGACATTTCTCCTCAATTCCAGCTTGTCAACAAAATACCATTCTGAGTGATGCATTGGTACAAAGGAAAGATGTATGAGAGGCAAAAAATAATTATCATTTCATCCATCATTGATGACTTGCATCTGCACAATTACTGGGTTTTCAAAAAGGTCTGTCAGAAAGAGGAAACATTTTAAACAGAGCTGTAAGGAATTAAAGAAAGAAAAGAGATAAATCAATTTGTAATTATTATCAGAAACTCTTAATTAAACCCCAGTCATATTTGTTCATAATAAATTGGGTGTGGGAGTGTGGAGGGGGGCTGTGGAGTCAGGTTATTACTTTCTCCAACATTTCTGTCCTCCGGAGATCAGGTGAAATACCAATAATGTCAGCGCAATTCAGTCAGCAAGTCTGTCTGGCATTCAATAATAAACTTGTGTCCCTTGGCTTTGGGTCTCCAGTCACAAAGCTGCTTCGTACCTATCTTTCCATTGCTGTTTTCACCCCATACTCACCTTATTGTTTAAGACTCGTATAATTGAAAGAAAGTTTGCTACAGTAGTCCCTGCTGAAGCATGTGCTGTATGACTTACTCCTGACGGGACAGAAGGGAGCTCCTTTGTCAACGGATTTGTTGATTGGACTTGCCTCTGTGTACTGCTGTGTGGGTGGATCCTGCACACTGAAGCATTTGGTTGTAGACTGCTTATAGCAGCAGAGTGATGGTCAGGCTTGGCTGAACATATCTACCTCACACAAGGGTGAGAAGGTGCTTGGTTATTCATCAACCCCAGGACACCAGGAATACACCAGCACTTTTTGGGTAAAGATGCACGATGTGGAGCCTCCCTTTTGATGGCCCTGTGACACTTCAAGTGGAACTGACAGCAAGCGGACCGCTTGTCTAGGTATCTACAGGGTGTGGAGCATCACGAGTGCCTCATAGGTATTCTGTTAGCTGATGTTGGGTGAGAAGATTGGCTCATCAATCAAAGTTTTCTCAAACTGTAAACTGAAGGAATCCAGGGGAAAAAAGGAGTGTAGGATAAATCTCAGCGAATTTACTCAACCATTGTTTTTTCTAGTTTTTACCTTTGAACACCTGCATGATCAATGATAAAATACACTCAAGTTCAACTTCTACCCTAATAATTGAAAGGCACAACATGGGGGCAAGCTGTAATCAAATTATGTTAAAAATAATTTAATTACTGCAGATCTGAAAGTCTTTAAAAAGCTGAATTACATTAGATTTTCCTCTTTAAACCAGGAACACAGCCCTTCATTAGTTAAAAAAGTTTGAGATACAACTTTGTTGTCAAAAAAATCAATAACAATTGTCACTTAAATATTTAATACTGTCTGGCTGTTACAGAGACCATTCTAAATCAATGAGCTGGAACGTTTGAATCAAATATCTGATTTCCAGAATAATGCTTCAGTGCAATAAAATTTGTTTTTAGGTACATCACACAATCCTGTTATCATTGTTATGCATTAGCTGCTAAATCTGACCAGACAGCATATCAGACATTATCAAATATAAATTAAAATTACAGATACCATGGTGAAAAATAAACATACAAAAGACATAAGTACTGCAGTGAACGAGGATTAAATAGAAAAAACATAAATGGGTATCAGGGAGTGATCTATTGTTCATTGGGTCTGACCCTAAAACTTTGAGAGTACAGTTAGTCACACGACAGCCAGACTATAAAGAATAGCTAAAATCTAATAATCTTTAGATGACGCCTACTTATAAGTTTTGACCTTAAATTTGAAAAACTATTTAAAAGAAAACATCAGAATTAAAGTTTAGATTGAGCACTAGATAAAAAAAAGAAAATCTTTTCAAGGTTAAAGCAGAATCAGGGAAAATTAAATAAGCCGGTTTTAGTGTACTTAAATTGTAAGACTAATCTTGACTCCAAGAACATTTTTCAGGAACCAGTGTAGCATGGTTCCTGAGAAATAATTAAGCCATGCTAACAGTGGGCACATACTCATTAGCATAAACAAAGACTTTTTTCAACTCAAGCTGGCTAATCTATCAAAACTAAAGTGCAGAACTTCTGGGAACAATTTATAGGTTCCTCCTACTGGATCATCTGTCAGTGGAACAATATGGCAACTTCAGGTTTCTGACCAATAACAGAATATTTGTTGGACATCACACTAGAATAAAGGTTCTGCCTAGAATACGTCTTAAGAACAACAGTAAGAACTCCAAAAGCATTATTTCATTTTGTTTGTGCAGCTCTGGAACAGAAAACAACTTTCTCTGTTCTTGCATAAATAGGCCTTAAGTCAAGTCTTAAGTCTTTGATTTTGCAACCTAAGTTAGGGGTGCACCAATCCGGTATTAGGATCGGATATCGGCCGTGATACTGACAAAATAGCTGGATCGGGGATCGGAAAAATGAACAGATCCAATGGCCGATCCAGTTTTTTATTTTTTTCGTCGCAGCAGAACGTATTTCATGCGTCAGCTTCACGTGTGTCGCATGCCAGAATCAACATAGAGCAAGCCAGAGGGTTGGCTGTGTGGTGATATTTCACGCTTGCCAATCCAACTAGTTCGTCAGCTGTTTGCAATGTCTGCAAAGTAAATGTTTCGAGGGGAGGTGGTGTTACTGCAAAGTACAACAGTACTACTTTAATCAAGCACATCCAGAAACACTATGCTAAGGAGCACGCTGAATTCCTGCACCTCAGCAAAACAAAAGGAGCGGGGTCAAAAAGGAAAAAAGAAGTCTTAGTTATGTTTATTTAGTAAAGTCTGGTACCTTTAGTCTCTTCAAGTAATGTATAAGTTGGAGGGTATACAGTTTATTATTATTTATTAGATTATATTCAACAATAGTATCGGATCGGTATCGGGTATCGACAGATACACAAAGCCCATGCATCGGTATCGGGACTGAAAAAGTGGGATCGGTGCACCCCTAACCTAAGTGTGACTTGCACCTGTTTCCCAAACGTGAGTAGTCATTGCTGTGAATTTATGAAATCATGTCTTGAACTTGTGATACTGTATTTGACATTCAGTTTTAGAAAAGGAGATCTTAAAAGTGTTCTATTGCATGGCTAATAGATGATACAGACTTAAAATATTTGGCAATATTTTGTGGTATTTATTGCAACGACAAAAGTGACAATAGGAAGTATTTAAAAAGTATTTTTGTCCACAAATTCAGTCTCATCGCAGTACTTTTTTCCCCATAATTGCAACAAATAATACAGTAATTTTCCACCACAGTTGAGTATAGAAATGCAAAATGAAGAAACAGAGGCTGTAAAGCCACATAAACAGACTCAAATGTATTTTTCTAAACTGCAATGGCTACACCGACAGATGCAAAGGTATCTGTTGCAGCTGCTTTCAGAGAGATGGGAATTTTCAGTATTTAAAGATTAAGATAATCAACTTTGATCCTTTTGATGTGGACCTCATATAAGTACATATGCCTTAGATGCAGGTAAAGGCCCAAATTTATATCAATTCTTATGACGTGCATTACCATCAGTTGCTGTTTTCAAGAATTTAGCTGTTATGTTGTGTTGATCATTACCTAACACTGCACTGCGTCATAAACTCCTTTTCGCATCTTACGGCTGTAAACACATTAACAGCTGACATGCAGTCACCCTCCAAACTTAATAAGATAGACCGGATGGGTTTTCTCTCAGCATTTCTTGAAATAAAAAGTTTCCTTTATTCCTAATATGTTGACATTACTGCTGAACTTGATAGATGAAAGTCCTGTGGCCCCTTTAAGTCAGCCTTTTGAGAAGCAACGACAGAACAGATTTTATCCACTCAGCTCAACTGGATTAGTTTTAAAACAATAAATTAATAATAATAATAATAATAATAATATGTTTTAAATGTTCTTACCAGCATCAATAACCAGAACAAAAATATGACAACTGCTTGTGCTGACACATTTCAGGATTTCTAAAACATATACAGTTGAAACCGGAAGTTTACATACACCGAATAAAAACACACACACCTCTTTTTTGTCACTGTCTGAAGTTAAATTAGAAAAGAAAATGTCTTGTTTTAGGTCAGTTCAAATTACCAATATTATTTTTATTTGTTAAATACCCCAATAATGAGAGAAAGTGATTTATTTATGTGTGAAATGGCACCATATAAATAAACTGAATTAAAAAGGAAATAAGACCAAAATCTCAACAACAACAAAATAAATGAAAATAAAAAATAGGTACAAAGTATCAAATTTGAGGCATCCCTGCTCCAACCCACCAGAATCAATCCTCATTACCAAGAATCTGCAGAGTTGATGATGGAAATCCTGGTGTGTTGGAGCAGCAATGCATCCATGGGTTTTAGGACAGCAGCTCTGGAAGACTGGATTTGGGCACCGCTGTTCTAAACATATACGAGCTTTTGGTGACACCTTGTCGGGACAAAGGTAGCTTCTTTACTTGAGTTAATCTTGTGTTCACGTATATACATGTTGACGATTTGACTAACTTTAATGTGGCATCAAATTGGGAATCGGTGCCAAGATACCACATTTTAAATGACTCGGATCAGGGGCCAGGAACTTAACAAGGACATCCCTAGTTATACGAAGGTTTGAGCAGTTAACACTCAATAAAATACCCATAGAAATCAAATGAGTAGTAAATTAATGTTTCACACCATGAACATATTAAAATATGAAATTAAAGCTTTATCATACGTCTTGCAGTACAACATCGTAATTAAGATTTCTAATTTCAATAAATCTTTGGTGTTCACTGTACAGTAGGGCTGAACACATATCACAAATATATCGGAATCTCAATATCAGTGTGTGCAATATTCAAATCGCAAAGGACTATTTGTGATGTGAACTTGTATTTTTTCATGCTAATGAAATGTTTAGCCAGCTGTCTTAACAGCAGCAGATGCTCAAGTTGGAGACAAAGGACATTGGTCAAAATGTTCACAGAGAGATGGAAGCACAGATGAAAAAGAAGGGAAAGAAGAAAACAGGCAGGTATCACAACTGATACTTTTTTTTGCAAATGATGCAATAAATAATAGATATGATTTTTTTTAAACACTATGCATGCAAGCATTTGCTTGTAACTATGTCACGATTGGTGCAGGAAGGTCAAATACATGGACCAAAGGACCTAATTTGAAATGAAAAAGAAGTGAAAATCAACCTTACCTGCATCCCCAAGTCCTTCATCTTAGTCCCCAGCTGGAGGAGCTGGCTGCTTTCCTCTTTTAGGAGTTTCAGTGCAAACTCTGCTGCAGCCTTATTCTTCTGGGTGAGGAGAGAGGCCCAGACAGCTCTGTATAGCACAGTGTTATCTTCGCTGGGCTTTCCACTGGGGTTATCTATCACCCCTACTCGCAAGCCTGGACTGGACTTCTGCACATAAACATGCACACAGCGATATAATTCACACTCATTTCGCAGATTCTCATCTATCCAGAGACAAGAAATGTCACTGACAAAGCACCAGCAAGAGAGTGAGATAATACAAATAATTCTGTGATCTTTTTTTTTCCATTTTGCCGATTATCATCTGTTTTAAATCTATTTTTAAGGAAGACAAAGTACTTTTTCTTAATTTATCTACTTTAATCAGTATCCAAATTGACATAATTTCTTTGGTTTGTATGCAAGGTGTTCATTTTAACTGAACTGGATTTGTTGATGTAGTCACACCTGCTTTAAATCTAATGCAAAACATTAGTAGGGTGGAATAATTGTAAAAATCAAATGATAAATAAATAAATAAATAAATAAATAAATAAATAAATAAATAAATAAATGTGTGAATTATACTTACCACACGTTTTAAAGCATTAAGCAACAGCTTTCGCCCTGAAACCTTCTCAAAATCTGCAACTACCCACATGGTCACAGCGGTCATCCCATTCTCATCTAAATAAAAGAAATAAAATAACATTTTATATAAAATAACAAAAAGACCCACTCCAATGAAAATTGTGTTTTTCGTGCAACATGGTTTTGTGGCATTTTTCTGATGCCAGAGGACATATATTAAGAAAATTTTAAGCTCAGAATTGCATTTCTGAGTATTTCTGCTTTCAAATCGCTGTGAATCAGTAGCAGATCCTAAAAGGCCATCTAAAACAGACTGTTTGTGACGTAGCAACCGCACTGAGCGGGCTACAAGCCCTGCTCCGCTCTGGTTCTGAGGAGTAGATAAGACGATGGCGCCAATAGTTCCGTCCACAACATAGAGGCGAATTGCTAATGAGCTACTGCCACTCTTCTGAAGCTATGTCCTAGAAAACAGCATACGTTTTGTGATTTTGGCTAAAAACGGCATAATCATAATTTAAAGACCACTGAGAACACTTTAAAATAGCTCAAAAGGATGATCGGAGTGGGTCTTTACAGACATTTAGCTCCATACGAAGATTAAATATCATGCTATAAAAACCTTTAACCAATCAGCAGATGATTTGGTGGATATAAGCATTTATGACAAACTCTATAACATCATTGTTTTCACTTCAAGCAGCCTTGGTTTTTACCTCCACTAAAGAGGTTGTGTCAGGGTTTGTTAGTCTGTTAGTTAGCAACATAACTGAAAAAGTTATATATGGATTTTTAATTTTCAGTAAATTTCCGTTGTGGGATCGGGAACAAGCGATTACATTATGGTGTTGATCAGGAACACCGTCTGGGGGAGGGTTATGAGCTGCCTTGGCGGAGGTCTTCGCTCTCCGAGTGTATTTCTAGCTATTTATTCCTTTCTTGATCTATAATATGAATACCAAATTCTGATAATACCTTTTAAAGATGCAGGTCCAAGCGAAGATAATAGGATCACAAGCTATTTTTATTCATTAGAGTCCAGATTAAAATGTCAGTCATGTTGATGGAGCCTGCAATAATAGTAAACTAAGTAGTAATAGTAGTAGCAGTTTGATTTTGAGGGGAGCTAATACTCAAGACACTGGGCAGTTTTGGGCAATTTATATGACTACTGAGCCACCTGCAGACTTATATTGACTGCAGCCACACAGTCAGAAAGTAGGTTTTTTGGCTTGTCAGCCAGTCAACGGAAGGAGAAAAGCAATCAGCTTCTACACCCTCACTGAAGCGACACTCCGAGCCAGAGAAGCAAAAGCAGCTCTGAGGAGCATTTAGACAGCTGACCGAATGCCATTTAAAAGAGCCAGGAGTAACTCTGCAGTAGAATCAACCTGTCAGTTTCAACAAAGGTCAGTTACTGTTTTTCATACACCCTTAAAGCAGTGTACACTAATTTTTTTACTTTTGGTTAATTTCACATGCATTCAACTCATATACAATGGCTGACTCCAGCTCTACCTCATGTACTGTAGCTTAAGGAGAAACATAACCTCTAAATTATGTCCCAGGCCTATAAGAGAATTTCTTTCTCTAATGGCAACAACACAGAAAGCACCCTGAAAAGCACTGGTTTCATTCCAAACAGACTGGTAGAGCCTACAAATGCTACATCAGAATGCCTAGCTTGTGATATATAGTGCAACCTTTGTGTACAGTTGAATAGATCAACAAGAGTGTTAAAAAATAGAAGAAAACTAATCCAACTACTTACCGCTATTTGTGAAATACTTAATTCTTTTAGCGATTACAGCGGTTTTGTCCTTAGACTCCAAGTATGAAAACATTGTTGTGTCCTCCCAATCATCTACAACTGCAAGCAATAGAAACAGATTATGACATGACAGGAATCTAGACAGTGAGTCAAACTAGACAATGTAAGTTGAGCAGTATAATTTACCTGGTGTCTTTGTCAAATCGAGATATTGTCGGTCGGTGCTTAAAATGAGTGGATTCATCCTGGGAACCACATTAGCCCGCTCCATTAGATGGTCTACCACATCTGAGCTTTCTGTTAATTGACCCTGTAAATATTTAAGAAACATTTATGGATGAAATAAATCTGCTTAGTTTATGAAGTGTTTGTCACATGATTAATATCTGTAACTTAAACATAACCTGAAGTTTATGCAGCAATATGGGAAGATCAAGAGTAATATTTGTCTGCAAATCCCCACCCCCAGAATCTAATCACTTGTTCCTGTGGATATTTCCTGAAAATTTCATCAAAATCCGTCTATAACTTTTTGAGTTGTTAAACAAACAAACCCAGGCAAAAACATAACCTCCTTGCAGAAGGTAATAGAGACATTTATTTTAACAAATAAACGTTTCTCTTTTTCTGTAAAATCCCACTAATTCAAATGTACCACAACCATGCAAATCAGCGTTTTCTTGTTTCTTGTTTGCACTCCTACAGAGCTTTTTGGGGCAACACAAGCAGATAGACCATGATGGTGCATTAAGTACTCCTTGTAAACTACATAATACACAATTTAGGATTAATCGCACATTGTCAAAAGAAACTTAAATTGACTATCTTTTCCTTTCTTTTTCTTCCTTAAAAGGTTTATAATTTGGCCACTAAAAATATACACCAAGGGTTTGCATTGAAAACTGTAGAAGTCTTTCCAACAGTAAAAAACTATTACATACATGCAAGAATTGCATGCAATACCATATATGGAACCCAAGCTGTCCATTGCTATATTTCACACATTAATACAGTGATGATGCTCAAGATTCAATATATTTTCCAGTTCTGGTGCCACCATTTTTGATTTCCAAATACCTTTACAGAAGAAAAGAAAGAAAACAATTGACAACTTGCGTTTATTTATTTATTGTTGCCATATGTGTTTCAGGTAGATGAGGGGGAGGGGGTTTGTCATGCGGAATTTGATAGGTCACGTGACAGCATTGCAGCACAAGATTGTGGGGTGTCTAACTGAAGCAGAGAAGCAATGTAGGTGGTGTGGTCCCTTTTACACTGTCTCAAAAGTGTAGGAAATATATATAATATAAATATATATTATATCTGTAAATATTGGTTACCAGTCATAACAGCTGTATTAATATTGAATGACGGGTACAGAAAATGGATGGATGGATATTGAATATCAATATTGGCTTAAACTTTCATATCGGTGCACCTAATATGTAATATGTAACGTCTGGTTAATTTAGTATCACCTACAAACATAGATACAAAGGGAAACATCCGTCTTCATCAATGCATTTGTTATTACAGGGATAGAATATCTTATTTCCTTTGTAAGGTTGTCCAAGTAACTCTTAGAAATTCCTCCAGTTAAATTTAAAATGCTGTACAAAAATAAATTTAATATACAATAAAGTTTGTTCTATTTTGATAATTTCATCATAATGTATCTTTACCAGAGCAAATGTTGGACAGTTTTGTCCTGGTAGAAGCTGGAATTCTTGATAGTTTTCTCCTCAGTGAGGCCCACCACGTCTTTTGGACCCATTTCCCACTTCATTTCTTAAGCTATTTTATGGATCTTTTTATATTTTAACCTTGATGAATTGCTCCCTTCAGACGGGGGTCTTTCCTGCCGCCTTTATGATTTTAACAATTTCCGACAGGTATCTAGCTTACCATTTTTAAGCAAAATTTTAGAAAAGCTTGTTTTAAAGATTTTATTAATGTACACAATGTCCTGAGAAATTTCAGTCTGGTTCTAGGGTGAACCAAAGCACAGAGAGGATACTTTTGAAGATTTTAAATTATTTTAGATTAAACTATGATGCACAGAGGGTGACAGTGTTGGTTCTACTGGATCTAAGCGCCGCCTTTGACACAGTGGACCATACTATTCTTTTAAGCCGTAACAGATTGGCCTCTCTGGTGTTCACAAATCGTTCACATCCTATCTCACAGACAGGACCTTTATGGTATGTTTAGATACCTGGTCCTCTAAGGTCCACAATATTACATGTGGTGGGCCCCAGGGTTCAGTTTTAGGCCCAGTGCTTTTTAACCTTTAAATGCTCCTTCTTGGCACTGTCATCAGAAGACATGGAGTGAACTTTCACAGTTATGCTGATGATACACAGTTGTACATCTCTGTGTTGGGAGCGGTGGTCGGCTGTGGCTGCCTGGGTGCCCTCCAGGTAGCACTTGAGTGGAGGTGGGGGTCTCAGCCTTGCCTCCTCTGGGTGCCCTGTGTCAGTGCCTGGGCTGCTGCAGTTGATGTGCTGCTGCTGGTGCAGATGGCTCCTTTGATGGCGTTTCATTACCTGGCTCATCTGTACTCGGCCAGATGTCCTTTTTAATGTTTCTCTTAAGTGTGTGTGCGCGTGGGGATTGGTTTGGGGGGAGAGGGGAGTAAATGTATAAATGTGATCATACTTTTAAATCTATGGGGGAGGGATGGTAATGTGGTTTATGTGGGATCATTTTAAATCTGTAAAGCACTGAGTTGCAATCTTTGTATGAAAAGCACTTTATAAATAAAGTTTGATTGATTTGGATAAGTTGCAGAGCAAGAATCTGACAAAGTTTTTTCATAACAGCGAGAAATTAATGTTTTATAATCAATTTGTATTGAATCATGTAGTTTATTATTGCTACTTAAATCCACCATTATCCTATGTCTCTCAGTGTTTACTCATTACTCAAAAAGTTTGACTTCATGATATGAAAAGGTTTTATATACTGAATATCAAGAGTGACTCATACCATAAAGACGGCTCTCTGAAAGGCAGCAGTGGTGTCCATTATGCGCTGCAGGATTATGGTCTCCAGCTCTTCTGGGTCCATCTCGTCTGGGTTCAGAGGAACTCCATTAAATAACGCCAGAGGCAAGGCACCCAGGCCACTCTTCCTGTAGAAGAGAGCACCATCCTGGGGGCAAAGGAAATGTTGACTGAATTCCTGACTGTTGCTCTTCATTAATTCTGGATTTAAACTAGCAACCATTAACACTTGTATCCTACCTTTCTTTTATAATCATATTCAGAATCTGCTCCCAGAATCCTTTCTTGATCGGCTTTTGGGTATTTTCTCTTCAGGTAAGCAGATATTGTGTCAGCAGATAATGTTTCCCCCACATCTACTTTGCTGTACAGCTGCAAGAAGAGTTAGAGCAGCCCAGACCTCACTGTCAGTGTCCTCTTGGATGTCTGCCAATGTCAATAATTTCTAACACTCTCTAAATAAAGCTAATAGGCAAGGTAAAACCCAGTGTACTGATCTTGTCAAAAATGCTTTAAAAATGTAGGATAAGACAAAGCACAATAAAGCAATGAACCCCAGAGGAACAGGAAGATATGAGCTGGCAGGAAACACTTGCTAAAACACGAGATTTATATGTTTGGTATACTTACTGAGACTATAGACATCACAGCCTGGGATAAATCATACTCGTCTGCAATGTAATTCAGCACCCTGTAAAATCCCACTCCTGCGTCTGAGAAGCCATCAATCTCATCTTTGGTGTTGACAACAAACACAAATCCAATTCTATAGGAGCAGAGGACAAAACAAGTATTCGATTTGCAGGTGAGATGAGAATCAGTACCTGGTAAAGATTATAAAATGCTGGGAGCAGACCACAAAAACATGTGAAGAAGTGTGAGAAAGGACAGTACTAACCGCAGGGGGATTTTATGCTTGTAGAAAAGCTCTGCTAGTTTCACCAGCTCAATAGTTTCTTCCTGCAGTGGATCTAAAAACAGAACCTAACAACAAAGGCATCAATTTTAACAAAGAGAAACGATAAACTGAGAACAGATCACTTAAAGGCAATTTAATATCAATTTTGAGTTTTTGTTTTATTTCCTTGCATTGTGTCAAACTGTGGAAACTGAAATATTGTACAAAGAAACATCCTAACAACACAATTCAGTCAGTTCTCACCAGGTTAAAGAAATTACGTCTGATCTGTCGGATGACACCAGGAAAGGTGGATCTGAGAAGCTCCTGCACACTTGCCGGCCAGCTGCGGTAAATCTGGTCATTTTCAATGTCATTCATCCACTGGAAGATACATAACAAATATAAAGCTTCTTAAAACAAATATAACCAGTGTTTCTATGGGCTTCAGGTTAATTCCACTTTCAACCAAATAATATCCCAATTCATACCCAGGCGGTGACATTTCGTCCAACTAATTTCAGACCCATATACCGGTAGTAAATCATTGTGTTCATTTTTTGTAATTAGGAAGATACAATTTAGTGAAACTGTATATTATTTTCTGAAAACATTATACTACACTTTAATTTATTGTGGTACTGATCCAATTTTGAGCCAATCAAACCAAAATAACTCAAGTAGCTCATGGGGGAATTTATTATCCATTGTAGTCACAAAACCACATTTCCCTAATCAGTTAATGATTAGATGATAGGACATTCAGTAAGATCCTCATAAGCATCACAGGTTTGAAAGGCACTATATAATCATGCATGCTTAGGTAAAAGGTCCCTGTGGCAGAAAGCTGCATTTTGTACCTAAAAATGGTTGAAAACGCAAAATGTAAAGTACCTGTTTAAGTTTCAACAATACAACAGTTGATCAGATACTCATTAATTCTCCTCATCCTTCCAAGTGGGTTGGGTAGATCAACAATGTAGCCAAATCATACACTTCTCTGCCTTGTGAATATGCATATTCACTATGGATGTTTGTTTTTTCTTAACTGAAACATTGAGTAGGCTGTGAAAAACTCTGACCCCTTAAAGAGCAACTCACTCCCCTAGCAGTCTTACTCCACCCACATTTCATGTTTGAAAAATGCACCAAAAGGAGGGGGGGGGGGCTTGGTGGCACTGGGCGGTGTCATCACTTCCTTGCTATTCCAACTACAACTTGTGACGGACGTGTGGCCGAAACTCAGATTGTTTTATACCCCACAGCGGCAGGATGGCTGACGTCAGCCACAACCGCAGAGTAAATAGCAATGTCCAATTCAAATTCAGGTACAGTGTAGAGGTTTAACCAGAAGAGGGTGCAAACACAGACAGGTTTTGGTAGAAAAGGTTTTATTAAAATGCATTACAAAACCAAAAATAATGACTAGACATGCAGACAGTAATATTAGACACTCATTTATACAGTTTATCAGCAAACAAAAACTTGATTTGGGGATGAGTTGCTCTTTAAAGGTTTCTTTTGTTTTTGCTTTTTGTCAATAGAGGTGAACCTTCTAAGGATTGGCCAGCCAATCAAAATTCCTCCAAGAGTGCACTGACAGCTCATCCAGGGGAAGCACTGCAGGCCTCACTTGGCTCAGTTAAAGCCAGTTTATGATTCCACAATGAGAAAGAGATTGATCTAAAAGGCCATCCGTGGAAGATTTCCAGGATGAAAACTACTGCTGACAGAAAAGAACGTACCCATACCATACCATACCATACCATACCATGTTTATTTATAAGCACATTTTAAAAACAGTATGAGAGCTGAACTAAGTGATGTAAAAAATCAAAAATCAAATAAAAAAATACACAAAGGTAAAGACAAACGAGGTAAAAAAAAAAAGAATTAAACCAGCTAAAGGCTGAGCATAAAGACTTGTCTTATATTAACTGACATACATCTTGATGATCCCAAAGACATTTGGGAGTTATATTAGGTGAAATGGCCAATGGAAGGGTATCATCCTACAGCTGGCATAAAACTAACAAGTCTTCGAAGAAACAGAACTTGATATGGTAAAAGATGGTGGTGATAGTTTGATGGTGTGGGGCTGCCTTACTGCTACAAGATCTTATTGATTTGCCATAATTGATGGAACCGATGAATTCCAGCTCTATAGCGAGAATGTCCAGTCATCGGTTTATGACCCTCTACCTATGGTAAAAAAAAAAGTTTTTTATAGTGGCTAAGTCAATGTCCAGACTTAAATCAGGTTGAGATGCCATGGTATGACCTTAAACAGGTCGTTCATCTTCGAAAATCCACCAGAATGGCTCAATTAAATTTAGCAAAGAACAGTTAACTCTTCTACAGCAACGAGTATGACTCATCGCAAAAACATAATGGCAGTTGTTGTTGCCAAAAGTATAACAACCACTTATTAAGCTTAGTGTGCACCTGCTTTTTCACATAAGGCAATAAATCAGTCATCTAATTCCCAAACAGGGCAAGGCAAATTTATTTGCATAGCACACTTTCAGCAAACATTTCAGCGTGCTTTGGGAGATTAGTGGATAACATAAAAGCAGCAATAAAACAACAATAAAAACCTAAAACACAACATCAGAAACATAAAGAACATTAAAACATAGTACATTTATGACATTCCAGATATTAATAACCAATTAATCAAAGGAGCTCTAAACAGATGGGTTTTTATCCTTGATTTAAAGGAACTCAGTGTTTCAGCAGCTTTGCAGTGGTCTGGAAGTTTGTTCCAAGTGAGAGGAGCATAGAAACTTCACACTGCTTCTCCATGTTTGATTGGCTGGTTTTGCAAAACAGTTATTAGAAAATAAGCCATTCAGGCATTTTATACTATAGAAATAGATTATTACTTAAAGCCTTTCAATACCGAAGATAAGTAACGATGCAATCCTTGCATCTAAAATGCAAGACTTTTCAGTGCATGTCCCACTGAAATATTATCATTGCAACTCATAACACTATCCAAGTTTTAAGAGACACTACAAGCTCAAGCACCAACAAAAAAAGATTAAATGTAGACAAGATTTATCTTACTTTCAGAGAACGCAACAGTTGCCATGGTATAAAGCAACCAGAGGAAGCAATTCGAGAGACTTTTCTTGGTTTCCTTTCTAGTTAAAAATATAGTTTTAGGCAGCCTTTTGAGCTGAAGTATTCTCATGACAAATCTAATTCACACCCCAATTTAAGACCACGAAGAAAAGCGCACCTTCAGACTTGATCTGACAAGACAGTTGATGAGCCAGAAGAATTATTATACTGGACAGCACTCACCATTATAGCTGGATGTCGGATATCTAAGGCGTAGCTGTCATCCACAGTGTTCACAGGTAACCTAAGCAGCTTGCCCTGATGTTCTCCCTTAATCCCTAAGTTATGAAGCCCTTCCAAGACCTTGGCCTCTCCTCTGAGGATGTCTAAAATGCTGGAGGTATAAAAAAAAAAAAATGGTGGTTAGTCTTTTTTTTTTACTTTCCTAAAATGGATTCGTATAAAGTTTGAAGCTTGCTGTAGAGTTAGACTGTGTCCAACAAGGTTCTACCTAAAAGGATTGTGAATGTCTAAATCAATGTGTAGTCCGTTTATAAAGAGCTCCCCGTCTCCCGGCTGAATGCCCATTGTCTCGCCGAGATGCTGTAAAACAAAGTTTAAATATTATTTTACTTTAAGTGCTAAATATGCTTTTTGTATTATTAGTTTTAAAGGTTAACTTCTAAAACCCTAACAAGGGACTGGGCCTTAGACTTAGCCTTTGAAGAGAGGGGCTAAAGAACAACAGTTCCTTTTACATGTAACATTGTTTTATGTCGTTGTCCCTGTTAAAAAAGAAAAGAAAAAAAAGGTATATTCAGCAGTTAAAAGCCAAAACTTTTTAATAAGTCTCCTTTCAAAGTAGAGTAAAATAGCTCCAGACTCCAAGACTTCCAAGTCTGCTCAAACACAACAATATTTGTGCAAATCTTGAAAGCCAGATGATGGCAATCAAGGCTCTAATTGACTCGTGGTAGCCCAAAAAGTTTTTCACTCCTGCTTTCCCAGCTATCCTTCAACAATGTGCAATGCACAGATGTTCGCTCACAATCTCTGGAATTTCCCTATTTAAAAAAATGTGACGTTTCTTTACCTCCACCACCAGTTTCGACCTGCCTGTGGAGAAGGAAACACCACCAGGAAGAGACTTGGGATGGTTATCGGTATCACTACTGAACATTTCAGAAAATAAGCTTTAAAACCACATAAATCATTACAACATCCCTACAGTTTGAAGTTTGTTTCATCAGCTTGGGTGGTTTTGATACACATAACAGCTGTACTGCCAATAGCATTATATTTCTTGGAGCGCTGCCAGTCCAATGTGATCATGATGAGAAAGCCTTGATATGATGGCGGCGTGGCCACTCCTTTAAATTTGCCCATGACTGTGATCAACAGGCAGGCCACCTGTCATGCTACCTGGCTCGATATGTAAAGATGATCTCACCAAGGAAACCCTAAAACTCTACAAACACCATCCACTTACTGGTAGATTTTTACTGTTGTTGTTTGGTCCTAGTCCAATGTGAGGGGAGCTTAAGTGATTCTAACATCACTGTCTGATCTTTTAACAAGAAAATATGTGGAAGGTTATGAATAGATAAAGTACAGAACAAAAAGTGTAAACAATGACTTCAAAGACAATAATAGTAACAAGTTAAATTATAGATTAGAAGCTTGTTCATTAAAATATAATCTGTGAACGAGGGACAGATGTTATCAAAGATATCACCTCCATTCTCATGTATAAACACTGCTCATGATTTCACACCTTTTGGTTCTTCTCAATTTCTTTTCTCATTTCCTGCTTTACGGCCACTCTTGTCAGTGATCTGTGGGAACAGTAAAACATGTACAGTCACCATCAGCTTTTAACACATCCCCAGCCAGCTGTGAAATGCCAGTTTTAATCTCCAAAAACTTGTGGGCCCTCAAGTTGGTGCCTTTGCAGCCCACTGCCTGTAAACACCCAACTCTTACTCAGCAACTTCTGTTGTTTTTACAAGCTGCCTGAGCCAAAACACGCATACATCAAGAAAGGCTGATTAGATCTCTGTATAAGAGAACAATGTATATTTATATGTCCCAAGAAGGAGACAGAAAGTAATGATGACCAAATAAAAAGGGTTTATATGTGAAATATTTCATGTGCACTTTAACAAGCACTGATAGTGCTTAGATTTGCAATCTATAACAGAGCGGGAGGATGTGGAATGGATTTTGGAACAGCACCAATCCCCCTACCAGTCAACCGGACAAAGGAGGAAACAAAACAAATTTTCCTACCTTGCTCTGCTTGGAAAGTTTTGACTGAGGTCTCGCATGACCTTTAAAGCATCGAACTTTGGCACAGACAGGATTTTGGCTGCAGCCTGAAAACTTAAATCTGCAGATGGCAAAAAACAAAACAAAAAAAACAATATTTAAAACTTGCACTATTAATGTCTTGTAATAATCAATATTTTAAAATATTTCTATAAAATATTTTAGCAACAGAAATAATTTTTGTTTTTCCGTTCTTAAACAAAAGTGATTTGATCATGTTAATAGGCAAACAATTTATGTAAGTAGACATATATGAACAATGTGTCTGAAATATGCGATCACAAACATCAATTCATTATACAGTATGTAACACTCAATGCTTTAGAAAGTCTGAGCAAAGAATATGTGAATTATGCACTTTACAAATGTGTTTGCTTTTTATATACAAACTATCCATTCCTTACCATTTTTTTCATTAACAGTATTAAAAAATCATACACAATGCAAGTCCTACTTTAGGTACCAGTGTCAGGGAAATGCTACATGAAGTGTTAGTAGTGTACGATAATAACTGTAACCAATAACAGATCCACAAAGAAATGTTGCAGCCAATAACCTTGCATTTCCCAGACTTTGAGAGGGGCCATGTCATTTGTACTTTCCAAGAGATGTTTCCGAAGTTCGCCAAGTTGATCCTGGAGCTCAGGGTGAGATTCCCTAAAGGTAGGCAGAGGAACATAAAGTTAAGCTTTTTGTTCTCATTTAAACTAAAGCTGCAATCACAAATTTTCACCCCTAATTCCAAAATGACATTGTAGTGGTGTTGATCAAAAATAAAGAAATTGAATTAGAAAGAAATTAAACATATGAGATATTTTGACATCACTTAGTATTTAAAATAACTCAGCACATGAGCCTGCGCAGAATTGTTCAAGTAGCAGTTTATAACTTCTAACAAAATTTTCATAGGGGCTGACAAGCATCTTATACTTCTAGATACGAGTATTTGCCTTCTTCACATCTAAAACCCTCTAAAACTGCTGCAACTGGATTTCTTTACTCTTTCTAAGATTCTCAATCGAATCTAAATCTGGTAACAGAGAATACTTTTCTACGATGTTTCAGGATTTTCTCTTGAATTGGAGGTGTGCCTGGCATCATTGCCTTGCTGAAAAGTAATATTTGAAGCAAATAAGAGATCGTTACTTTAACTCCACTTTAAGCCAGGAAGACTCACAGATAGATTTAAAAAGAACTCACAATTACTCAACAACAGTAGAAGTTGAATATTTACAAGAAATACTATTATACACAAATACTACATCATGTATTCATATAATAAATAACTCCAATACTCCATATTAGAATCTTGCTTTTTGAAAAAACAAATTATACATCATTAAAGTAATTGGAGGGGTTTAATATTTCTGATTTCATCAGTAATTATAAAAAAAATAAACAACATCCAGCAGAAATAACAGAAAACAAGCCAGATGTGCGACTTACTTTAATGTTCCAAAAAGGAATCCTTGCACTTCGTCATTCTCATCTTCCTCAGCATTTATAACCGTCTTTGAATCTACAAAATGACAGGTATATCCTAAATTAGCATAGACATGGTATCCAGTACGTACTGTTTGATAAGCAACCAACTCACCTTTAACTTTGGTGTCATCCACAGCTTTGTATTCGGTGCTTTTGATGGCCAACTCAACGCCGTACCCTGATAAAAGCACCTTTTGAGGCTTTGGTTTCTGCAGCAAATAAAGCAAAGGAAGCATATTGTTTGTATATATATTATTATTTTTAAATTATTGTGGTAGTAATCATCAAAAACAAAAATTTATTCCACAAAGGCTGCTGTATAGACCAGTGAAGATACACAATTTTGGTTTTACTATTTTATCTAGAAGGTTCAAGCTGCCTGATACAGACTGATATTCAATTTTTATCTGCTCCTTTAAAAGTAAGACTTACAACATGTAAATGTAATGAGACAACATCTTCCCAATTATGACCTGATCTATGATTCTTTTGGGTTTTTTAATGGCATACAGCTGCAATCGATGAACTTTATTTCTTTCTTTTGTGAAAATGGAATAATTTTCAATGATCTAGAATTTAAAATTTGGTACATGTATATTTCATAAGTTTTTTTCTCTCAATAAAATACCTTTTTGGGGGGAAAAGTACACGAAAGTTAGAAATATAGATAACTGGTAGAGGTCTACGCTCTCAGAGTGCTTTCCTAGTTTTAATTTAAGACGTGCTTTTTTCAAACTCTGCCTGAAAGTCGGCAGTAGGGCGCCAACATGGCATCAACACAACACGACGGTAAGATCCCTGGTTAGAAAATAAAACATACTTTAGCCTACCAGAAAAGTCATTGATTGCCATATTCCTCTTCCTCACTAAAGCCACTTCTTTATGTCCTCTGAAAGCTTTTGCCGTCTTTTTACATTGACTCAGTTCTTCCCGCTGCCTCTGTCTCACCATCAATTCACTGATGTCAAGCTTACATGCAGTAGCTCTATTTTCTTCTTTGACGGCCAGCTTGACTGCCTTATATGCATTTCTTCGTGTGTTTTCCATGATGAGGGTATGTGCATGAAAACTACTGGTAGTGTCTTCTTTGGCGCATAATCTTTTGCGCTTCCTGCTATAGTGTCCCCAAGAGGCCGTTAGCCAGTAAAATTCTATAAATTAGCTGCATCGTTGTATAGGACACAGGGTACAAAGCGTGTAAAAAAAGTAGGGCTTTATAGTCCAAAAATTACGGTAATTTGTCTTGTATATTCATCCAATGGTCATGGACGATAAAGACTTCTTTTTATTTAATAAAGGACTTCTTAAAAGTGTGGCCTAAACCCAAAACTGAGAGTAAAGTAGAAAAAGAGATTTAACTACTCACCGCTACAAAATGTCGCAGAACATACACAACCGTGCCCTCTTCTGCTTTCTCCGACAGAACCTTATGAAACGTGTTGAACTTCTTGGTTCCAATTTCAGCATAGAGGATCACAACAGGCATATCGGTTTGGTTTACTCCTGGATATGTGTGATCATTTTTGTACAAGTTTGGTTTTGGCCTGCAAACATTTCAGAAAGTTAATGAAAAGATTTCTGAGACAGTGAATCCCTCAGGAAACCAAAATGTTAATTTTCTATTCTCTCCTTGATTCCTTTCATCATCAAAAACAGGTAGAGTCCGTGGTACCTGCCTGCTGCTGCCTTAAGAAGCTTCTTGATGTCCTTGGTGTTGCAGCTATGTTGACCATGGATCGAGACAAAGGCAGGACAAGCCTCAGGCGGAGGCTCATCACAGGCTATCTGTTCAAAGCACAACAAAGGTTGTACATTTTTAAAACTTTGTGCAGTCAAGAACAACCATCTCATACCACATAATAAATGAAATACTGCTAAAATAAACTGAAACTTAACTCTATTCAAATGCTCTTTTTTACACATAATCCTTTTGACATTTGCAATATGCAGCCTTATTTTAAGTACTGGATTGCACGTTTCTTTTCTCTTCTCAACATTGATACTTTTACAGTCGACTGACTCTTTCAAAAGACAGACACAGATACAGAACCAGACAGGCATTCTTAATATATATAGTGCCTTTACCTAAAACTAATGTATTAAATAATTCTGTGTTGTGTACAGCTGTCTCCACATGGAATAAATTGCCTTCATATATAACACAAATTCACAAAGAAACCTTTTTTAAACAGCAATTAAAGATGGCAATTCTTCAAAAGAAAATCCCTATATAATATTGAATGTGTAGATAAGCTATTTGTGCACTGACATCAGTTTAGAACTGCTGTATGTCTTAATTATATTTTTAAGATTGGTTGCACTAACATTATATATATATATATATATATATAATATTTTTCTTGTTTTTGTGATATTGTAAGTGTGTCCATTTATATTCAAGGATTCAAGGAACTTTTATTGTCATGCCATCTCACGTTGCATGTGATGGTATGAAATTAGGACTCAGGTCCGGAATTATAAGCTATTTAAATTAAATTAGTAAAAAATAATAATAATAATTATATAAATAAATGCAATAAATAAATAAAAATAAATAAATGTGCTCTACAGGACACAGCTGGAGTTCAGCAGTCCCAGGAAAAATAGTTATTGCCGTTGTGAAAACTAACGAGGATTCTGAATAAATAAAATGAAAGATTTATAAAGAGTTATATAAAGAGTTATAATAAAATGAAAAGTCCATCTTTCTGATTGTAAAGGCAGGCACTTTCAAACAAACAGCAGCAAAGGCCTACTGTAGGTCCCATGATGACATTTTAGGGCTTTTGAAGACTTCTTTTAACATACTGCAGACTGCTCTTGGAGGGGCTTGGATTGCCAGAACTGGCCATTTTGGTGGTTTGGTGAGGACTAATTTCTGTATCATGGAATGGCTGATTTCAAATTCTTTTGAGACCTCACCATACTCATAAGCAACTACAGTCTTTCTTCTAAAGCCCTCAGACAGCTCTTTTTCACCGCAGCGTAGTGTTCACTTTCACTTCAACAGTCTGGAGCACAACAGATGAAAGGTCTGGGATTTAAACAAGCCGAACTGCCTTCACAACGCTGAGTAACAATGTTTTCATCATGTGAACCTGAAGTAATATGCCTGTGTGTAATTTTGTCCTTTTAAAGTGGAAATAAATGTATGGGTGCCCTAATTCCTTCCTCACCAAAAACTGCACTTTTTTATTAGATATTCTAGAACATTTTCCTTTATCTTTTGTATATTTATAGTGCATCTCAAAGGGTGTCCTTGTTTTTTCCCATCACCGTATATATTTGTTTGGAAATTATTATTAATTTATGGCTGAGCATTAAAACAAAACTGCAATGTCTGCAGGGCATATTCTGTTAAGATTAGAGCTAAAATACTTTGCTACCACCTTTTTATATTTTTTTTATTCCAGGTCAACTGAGTTGAGCAGCAGAATTGAATTGACCAGAAATTAATATTGCTTTCTTCCATACAAAGCCAAGATTTGATCAATTCTATTGAACCTTACTTTAAAAGCCTTACATGTCACCGTAGTTGCAATTAAACAAAATAACTAATGGATAGTGCCTAAGATAAATAAATAAATCACATCAAAAACAATACAATCTAAAATAAACAGGAATAACATGTTTTAACAAATAATATTGAATAGCTTTAACAGTGATGTTACAAAACAATCCATACCTTTTGAGAAGCATGGACAGCTGGTGAGTAGAACCGCATGGCCAGAGCAAATCTGAGGAGGTTCACTTGAAGATGTGTGAGGAACTGAGCCGCCTTTTTGATGATCAAGTTGTAATATGAGCGCACAGATTCTAAAAGATCGACATCGGTAATAAGGAAGCCTTTTAGAAGTCTAGAGAAATGGCTGAATCTTACATTTGTTGCAATGATGTAGATTTTTAGAGAAGAACGTTAAAAATACAAACCTCCTTGCTTGTAAACTGTGAGTTCCTTCACAGTGTCAACAAAGTGCCAGAACTTTTCATTCCCATCTTCTCCAATAAACTCGCTGTGTTAAAAAAAAATAATACTTCTTACTCAGTCAGTAATTGTAACATTTGTTGATATCATAAACCCATCTATTCCAGGATTGGTTTTTTTTATAACCTTTTTTTTAAAACCACAAACAGACGTTCTGTCTTTCAGCAAAGAGCTTTGTATATGATCATTTATTATTAAACATGCTTTTATTTGAGGTAAAAACATCAGACAAAGACTTGTCACTTTATGTCATACCAGTTGTTTGTTAAACTCTATAAGTCTGACGAATTATTTATGATGAAGAATTAATAATAATTAATAAACGTTACAAACCCTACTAGGACAATTCTTTATAATTACTCCGAGAGAGAAAACTGTGCCTTTAAACAGCAATCAAAGTTGCTGACAGTGATGTTCCTTTTATATACTTTATGTAGTGATTTCGCATGTTTTGTATGAATATTTGTGTAAAAAAAAGTTGCAATCCTTTTTTGCATGTACAACTCACATTAAGCAAAATAAATATAAAAACAAAAAAACACTTTTTGGAATTGAAATAATTTTGCTGCTCCTGTTTGCCTCTGTGTTGACCCTGTGATGGGGTAGTTACCTTTTCCTATGGATACCTTACCGATTCCTAACCTATAGATAGGCATGGGCCAGTATGAGATTCTCACTACATGATTACTTAGATAGTATGATAACTTAGATAGGTTTTACAGCCTGAAGATGATTAATTTAGCTTTTTTTAAACACAAATATTAACATTACTCCTGCTGCTGTTGAAATAATATAACCATACTGTTATATTGTTTATCTTTATGATACTTTGTTACGTTACTTTGTTAAAGCACAGATAATTCCATTACTTTCTCTGGAATAAAGTGATGGAAAGTTTCAGAAGTTTTGAAACTTTTT
The DNA here is from genome assembly GCA_963556495.2 of Valencia hispanica. Classification (NCBI taxonomy): domain Eukaryota; kingdom Metazoa; phylum Chordata; class Actinopteri; order Cyprinodontiformes; family Valenciidae; genus Valencia; species Valencia hispanica. The sequence continues at coordinate 28,944,623 of OY747707.1, read as the reverse complement.
AAAATCTTAGTATACCCTCATACCAGCAACCCTACATTTGAGTTTTCAATTGAGCTGGGCCTATTTGTACGGTCCCTTGAGACAACACATGATGTGATTTGCCAATATCTAAATAAACTGGACTGAATTGAGACAAGCAACTATTCACACATGGAGCCATACATAACGACTATTTAAAATCTCCCAAAAAGTGACACCTGTTTTTGGACTGTGAGAGGAAACTTGACCACCCGAACAAAATAAATCCACATGGAGGCCTTGGATTTGAACTCGGAAACGTTTTGAAGTGAGGCCAACCCAATGTGCACATACTTAATTATAGTTATATAGATGTTTTCTATTTGCATCATCTATATTATTGTATTTTTCTAAAGTAATTAGCGTTTAGTAGGTAAATAGTAGCCAAAAAGCTTTGTTTAACCTTTTGAGAGTTAAGCTCATAGATACTAATATGTGTGGACTTTAATAAATTGCGTGATTTTTTGTTTTGATTTTTTTTAATCATCTGTGTCCATTACTAGAAAGCAATTATTAGAAACAAGATATGAACGATAATATTATGACTAAAAAGAATAGGGCACATACGTAAGACTTTAACGTGGATTTGGTTTTTATTATGTATTCCCAGTGAATTCCAATGTACCTTGTCTCCAGGAGGAAGGGGGTCATGCTCCACTTGGCTTTAAGGCTGGCCGTGACGCCTTTGGGAGCTGCTATACCCTGATGTATGTTCAGCAGAAGCAGTGACAGCAGTAATAGCTTCTTCATTGTCACGTAGGAACATGAACCTAACCGGGGCAAACACACCTCCGTTAGCTCGGCTCGTCTGTCTTTGAAAAAGTGCCTCTCAGTGCCACGTAGTGACCGCAAACTATTAGCTCACAAAGAAAATAAAACACTACTAAAACAGAGATGTGTACAAACCTATACTTATTCGGACTGAGGTAGTTGTTAGCAACACTGGAGAGGTTTTGTTACATGTTTCAATTTATTCGTGTAATAATAAAATAACAGCTCCTACATTCAGGGAACAGACTGAAGTTAACTCAGCTGCAGACTGGAAACGAGAAGCGTTACCCTGAACTCTGAAACCAATATACTGACGAGCAAAAACCACATTTCTCGTTTACTACAGTGCACTTTACCACTGCCGCTGTTACTATCGATTATAAACATATTAAGTCTCACCTCGCTGGTGATGCTGGCTGCTTCCATACAAAGCAAATGGGCTTCACGTTGGTATTTTGGGAAGCTAGCACCAAAAAGCTAGCGAGCGGATTTGTGTGGTACTGTACTCACACAAACCGTTATTCGTGTGTGAACCAAAGTAAAAAATTAAAATAAATATTCACTACATTTTTATTTTCAATCACGTATAAAAAGATAGTTCGAATAATTACAACAGCTCATAGTAAATGTATGATTAAATAAAAGATTTATGAAAATGTAAGAACTTTTCTGGCACAGCGGTAGACACCTAAATAGACTGAAGAGTGTTCCCATACATTTTTTTTCTCAAAACATCAGGGGGGTGTTGTGGCCGATCTCATGAGCTCTGAATTAAGTGTACATGTAAAATGGTGCATTGAGACGCTAAAATACCCAATGTAATTAAATTAATTTAAACTTAGAATAATCTGTTTTAGAAAGCTGAATATTTTTTTGTGGTATCACAGCTTGTAAGTTTTGGCAAAACACCGTCTTTTGGAATGTTATTAAACGGATTCATGAAATCTAGTGTAGCCTAATATTTGTAAGCTCAATTTCTTTCAAAAACTTTTTAGTTGCCATTTTTATAAATAAAACAAGTAGGCCTATATGGTGGTTTTTTGTTTTGTCATCATCTACTTCTACTCCCAATAATCATGAGTGAGGAAAAAAATCTTGTATCCTATTTGAAAGTTTTCTTACTTAACCTACACAGAGGAAGGCCCCTGTTAATGTGCTGTAAATACAGGACTAGACCAAATGGAAGTTAAATAAGGAGATAATATGTAGCCTACAGTGAGATACATAGAATGTGGGACGGAAGTGGTTGGTTGGTTGATTGATTGATAATTCTTTATTTCGAATCCAGGGGAATCCATATTACAATAAAAAAGACAACCAACAGTACAGTATAATAACAAAAGAACAAACAGAAAAAAACAAAGACATGTACACACATGGGCCGTTATAGACAGGGGCCAACAGGGGCCCGTGCCCCTGTAGAACTGGTTTTGGTCCCTGTACTGATGAGATAATACTAAATCAGCTTCATATCATGAAATGCCATGGAACAAAAACCATAGCCAGTCCGTCCCTTGGACCAATTTCATTTTTTACCTTCACAGTTTTAATTTCTCAATGAATTAAGAAAATAAGTTGCTGTATTGACAAAGGATTGTTGTTTTCATCTACTAGATCAGGGGTCTGCAACCTGGAACTTTGGAACTGTATATGGTTCTGTGAAACACTTAAAAAATTAAACGGTTAAATATTGCCCTGTTTTTTTTTTTTTGTTGTTGTTCTGTGCCCCCTTGAGAAAACATTGGCCCCACCCGGGCCCCCCTGGTGAATTTGGTCTAGAACCGCCACTGTATACACACATACATAGCATACTACAAGGTTCAGTGTTTAACATATAGACAAGTTCGTTATTACACGTTCCAAATTTTTAAGAATGTGCTTGAAACTTATCATTTTAGGGCTAGAATGGCTAAACCTGAACCATCTCTTCAGTTTTGTAACTAAAAAAGTTGATTTTTGGTATCTGATGTTGCTCTGACCCCCTCAGTCCGCTGTCTTTACTGTCCAGATGCAATTATTGCTCTGAATCCCTGTTTTTTTTAAATACATTTGATGCCTTGTGTGTATGGTTTTGTAAGTATCCCTTTTCACCTTCACCTTCAAAGCTGACACAGTCACCCTTAACTCTAGTTTGACTTTGCATGCTCAAAGAAGGGCATTGAATTGAATTGAATTGCCTCTTAGCCGTAACCCTCATGCATGTTAGATGTCTTGGAAATTGTACAAGTTCATTCCAAGTTGTTTGAAAAACACGAGTGTCTCGTTAGTCATATCTGTTGGCTCTGTGATGGACTGGCAACTTGTCCAGAATCTTCCCCATCTCCTTCTCATTGACAGTAGATACAGGCACCAACTCAGACCCTGAATAGAAACAAGCAGGCAGAAAACAATAGATTGAGTAGTATTTTTCTGCACTCCCAGGGTTAACTTAAATACCTAAAACCAATAGTTTTTTAATACTTTTTGTGTTATTAATTCATCTGCAGTTTGAAAAGAATTGAGTGGCATAATGACGATTCATGATCATTCATGAAATTTCTTCAGAGTATGTCTGAGTGGAAGAACCTTATCTGAGGCTTTGAATGTCTTTTTGAAATAAGTGCAGCGCAGAACTAAAAAACCTTGTGTTGTTTACAAAGCAGAATACTTCAGAATCCATACCAAACAACCTCTTCTAAGCAGAGTTTTAGCTGTAGCTCTTTTTCTCAAAGTAATGACATATTTTCCATGCATAACTCATGCTTTCTGCTTTCTGTTTCATAATTTTCAACTAAAAATGACCTTAATGGCCTGATTCGAGTATTTTCCTGAGAGGATCATTAAAATGTTTCTGGTCTCTCAAATGGCCAATGTATTTCATTTGAATAAAATACAGCGCCTCCCTAAATATATCCTAACCTTTTAAAATTGGAGATGAATGGATGGACTGACAAGTGGACGGAAAAGTTAGTAAGTTGTAGTCAGAAGTTTGAATGACTTATATAACATACATATCAATGCGGTTCTACTCACCATACATATAATAACATACTAATGATTTTCTATTTGTGTAGTTGAGTTCACAAGTTATAATTCGTTGTGATTTTTTTGTCTAATTGTCAAGAGGGCAAAATTATACATATAGGCCTTAAATATTTTATATTTCAGGAGAGGGAAAAAAATAAAAGAATTTCCATTCACTTTCTGCAGTGCACCAGAACTGTAGCTATACAAGCCCTTAGTATGATCCTGCCACTATCATTCTCTACAATTGGTAAAGTGTTTTTAGGTTTGAAAACCACACCTTGTTTTTTCCAAACATTTTTATTCATTTTGGCCAGAAAACTCAATCTTTGACCGTTTTGTTTATATAATTTATATTCCAGCCGATTTTTGACTCCCTCGTGTAGGCATGTGCAAATTTAAGCCAAGCTAGATGATGGTGTTGATTTTGGATCAGAGGCTTTCTTGGGAACCTGGCTTGACTGAAAGTGAAGCTGGTTTTCCCACATTTTCCAATACTTTAGTCTTGATGGTTCCTGACAATCCTATTCAATTTCCTTTCACATGTAAAGGTAACAATTTGGGTTAGATGGTTAAAGCAGGGACATAATTTGGTATTGCAACAGGGTAGTGAAAACTGTGCTAACGGTGAAGTATGGTGGTGGGAGCGTCATGCTGGTGGCCTGTTTAACTGCCAGTGGTAAAGTTGCATCACACAAAAAAGGGGGAAAAATGAAGCAAGATTACCTCAGAATATCCAACCTTAAATTAAATCAACAATAATTTGGTCAAAATGTGGACACAATTAAATGTTTCAATAGGAAAATAATCCCAAATACACAGACTGAATGTTTGATCATTGCCACAGAGAATATAGTTTGTCTGATCAGGCAATGAATTGGATTTTAGAATTTAGGCACCACACCAAACTTATGAAAATTATGTGTTGTTTTCGACAATTCATTGTCTTCTCAAAAGAAGTTGTTCAAAAACAGTTGAGAGCAAGAGAACAGCTCACATCACTCCTGTTTCTATGTCTTTGCACAGGTTCCTTGGTCCTTTCAAAATTGCATGACACAGGACTGACTTTGACTTTCATGACCCTGTATGTTTAAGCTCCTTCCTATATTACCGAATTGTTAAAACCACATTTTCCTACTCTAGCCCTCCGGCCTTTAAGCTAAAATGTAGTGGCAGAGCCAAGAACTAGGGATAAAACTCAAGGGAATTGCTATTTCCAAACCATTGCACTTCAACTGTGGAAGAAGTTTCCCCTGTTTCTACATTGTCTTCAGAGTCTAGACTCATTTAAAAAGCAGATATAATAATAGCAAGAATAATATTGAAATTGTTTTCACTATTTGCATGATTTAAGTTGCTCTATGCATTATATTCATGTTTTAATTCAATTCTGTTTTAATGTTTACACATTTGAAGCCATTTGTCTTTTTTATTTGTCAAAGGTGCAACCTTTATTTAATGACTGACTGACTGACTGACTGACTGACTGACTGACTGACTTACTTACTTACTTACTTACTAATAAAGACCCCAGATAGCAGACAGGCATTGAAACAATGTAGAATCCAGATTGCATTGTCAACGTTAAATCATTGAATCAACGTCAGAGTTCAATGTTGATTTAACATCAGTTTGCACCCAAAATTAATATTGAAACAATGTTGATTTATTAACTATAGAGCAATGGAATTACAATTTTATTTCAATTAACTTGAACATTGAAACAACATTGAAATTGCAACATAACTCTAGATCAATGTGTTTTCACTTATATTTCAATTAATAATACCAGACAAATAAAACAATATTCAGATTTAGAAGTCAATTTTTATTTTAGTACAACCAGAAAACATGCTTTTAAATTGAATAAATATTAAATAAATTAAATAAATAAATAAAAACAGTTAATTCATTTTAATTTCATTTACATAATCGCTACCACCACGCCCAACTCCTCCCGCTCGGTCTGGTGCATAGCGGAGCCATTTTTGTACCGCCTGAACAAAGGCAAAATCCTTCATGGTAGTGCCAGGCTGCTGGGAGAGCGCATCTGAAACACATAAAACACAGTTTTGGTCAATAAAAATCCCATACTTTGAGCAACTGTAGTGATGTCATCCTATTATAAGGATATTTTAGCCTATCCTATATATTTTTTGGGGAATGTTAGCCTAATTAAGGCTATCTCTGGTGTTAATTCAATTCCAGTGAGTTTATTTTTCTTGGCCTGAACTTGATGCCAGTTTCACTAACAGATTTGATCACTGATGTGACAGCTGGCTGTCCCTTCATGTTTCATCCCGCCCCTTCCATTGTGACTTTAGCTGTATCATACGTGCATCTGCGCCGGTTCCCAGGTAACTATTTCTGGTTTTGAAAACATTAGACCTATCCGTTGGGTACAAGAAAGTTCTATTGGATGTCTGAAGGGGGGCTAGGAAGGTTTTCTTAAATGTAACTAGAACATTTGTTCGGTTGATGGAAAATAAATAAATAAAATTACTATTCAGCAGGAAAAACAGCCTGTAGGACATTGGAAGTAAAACCAAGGTTGCATGTTTGCCATTACACATGCATTGCCTCTACTCAATTATATTTATGTTTATGCGTTTTAGACTAAAAATTGGGTTTCCAATATAGGCATACATATATTTTATCACTGTAGGCCTTTATTTTTGTCTAAGCCGGTTCTGAAGGTACTGTCAAGAGACAAACGCTTAAAAAGGACAGTGAATGTCTTGGTTCAGACAGAGGGGTCGAAAACTGGACAAGTCCAGCTCAAACTGAACAAATGTGCTCACACCAAGAGTAAAAAAACCTGTAAATGCTTGTTGCTCATCAAGCACACAATGTGTTTGAGCATGTTGCTCATGAAAGCAAAACGCAGTGCCCATTGATATTCTACTTACAGCTGAGCTCTAGCAGCTAATTTGCATTAAAGAGTAACTCACCCCCTACCTGAGTCTATATCCGACCACATTTTCTGTTTGAAAAATGCGTCAAAATGAGGCATTGCCTCGCGGTCCAGGAGAGGGAGGGCTGGGAGTGGTCTGCGCTGTGATTGACAAATGTTGACTGTCTGTGGTGGTTCTCCAGTACTTCTGCACCGGGACACAGACAACTAGAAATATGGAGAGCAATAGCGACGCGAGCTCCATTGCCTCAGAGGGGGTCAATTATGAGGTTTATTTTTCTCTCCACTTCCTTCAGAGGGAATAGAGGAAAGGGAGGAAGGTTCTGTGGAGAAGGTCAGCAGTCCTGAGCCATATGGTTTCGAGCTGATAGCTTGTGAGTTGCCTACTTGCTATGGAGATGAGGCCGAGACTGAGCTTGTGGTGTACTCCACAGCAGCAGGATGCTGTCGTCAGAAATCCAAGCTGAGCCGGTAGCAAAGCCAGATTCAAATTCAAGTGCAGTGTAAAGTTTTAACCTGAAGAGGGCGCTCCACTAACAACTTTTTGGTACAAAATCAATATTTTTACTAAAATGTACTAAAATACCAAAAAGAATGACTAAACATGTGGATATCACTATTAGACACTCATTTACACAGTTTATCAGCAGAAAAAGTTGATTTTGGGGTGAGTTGCACTTTAAGTTCAGCAGTATTATTAGCTTCTTTTAGTTGCTCTTTAGACTGAACTTAGACAAGAGGGCACACTGTGTTGCCTATCACCCTGACACTCTCTTCGGAAGTACAGGCTCAAATACTGGCAAGACACTACTCCTCATCCACTCCCACCAACCCCAACTTCCTTCTCGTTCTCTAATTGGTGAGGACATAATTGCTTTGCGAAAGTTTGTGCTTATTGGATAATGAGTCAATTCTGCTTTCGGACTTTGGTCACACGGTTACAGTTTGACAGTCATCGATGCGGCAGACTAAAAGATCTGATGAGAGTTTACATCTGGAAACATGAAATGGTAAGCAGAAATTTATATTAGAGTTAAAGAAAACTGTCTTGTACTATTTTAGCATCGCTTTTATAGCCTACTCACAGGGCTAAATGTTAGGAGCAAGGCTAGCACCACTGAATTAAATAGCTATAGCCGATATGATAACAAGCAGATTATGTCAGGGACATGTTATGCTTGGTGACATGACGAAGGGAACATATTTTCCCAAAGGGGTGGCGTAATTGGCCACACACATTTAACGCACAGATTTTCCTGCTGGGCATGTGCCTTGGTAAACTCGCCCACAGGAGTTAATCGTTAAGCTTGGCAAGAGAAGCTGATTAAGCAAGGCAGAACACTGTTATCTTAGACTGATCTCCAAAGTCAGATAAGGCAGTTTGAGTAACATACATGCTCCAGTGCGAACGGTCTGCTTTTCTGTGAAAATTTGCACATTGATGTGATGTCAAGTAGGCTACAATCCAGAGTGGAAAGAATTTAATTGTAGGCCTAAACACCAAACTAAAGCAGGATGAGCATGTGTTGTCTGAGACAGTGCATGCTACCCGGTGACAACCTAACAAAGGAAGAATTGTAGCAGTATTGACTTACCGTAAATGCATTTGCAGAGCTTTGTGTCTTTGAAAGCCCTCTTCTGCTTCTTCTCATCCTTTATTTTTATTCCAGCCCAGTTCAGAACCGAAGCCACTTCATTGGTCAGCAATACTGACAACATTCGGCGGACCCTCGATTCCAAACTGTTGCCACCAACAACTGTCAGGCGAGTAATCTGTTATAAAAGACAATGATTGTGAATTTCAGATGACAAATTATTTCACAGACAGTACAAAAGTTCATCTTATTTCAACATAACTGACTTTAGGTCAGGCATCTCCAACACTGGCCCTCCAAAGCTACTGTCCAGAAGGTTTTAGATGCATTCCTGCTCCAACACAGCTGAATCATTAACTGAATTACCTCTTCAGCATGCCATTAAATTTGGCAAAGGCCTGCTAACAAGCCATTCATTTTATTCAGCTGTGTGGGAGAGGGATGCATCTAAAACCGTCTGGACAGTAGCTCTCTAGGAACAGGGTTGGAGACCCCTGTTAAAGTGGTACCTACAGGCAAAAAAATAATCTAATCAAATTCAATATGCAAATCAGTCGCCACTCCAGAAAATCAGGTAATCGGACTGTTGATCACACCGTGCTTGCTAGTCTTACCAAACAGAATAATAAAAGATCTGGAACTGGTGCGTCTCTGTGGGTCTCCTTAACATCTGCTTACTATCCAATAAGGGTCCTCTTATCTGTGATCTTGTTAATGATCACAAACTAGACTTTCTATGCTTGAATGAGACGTGGCGGCGACCAGCTGAGTTTTCAGAGCTTAACCTTTCCACTCCGCCTAGGTTTGTGTACATCTGCCAAGCTCGTGCTTCTGCACGTGGAGGTGGCCTCGCCATACTTTACAAGGATAAGTACAAGGTATCCTCTCTCCCTGACTCTTCTCACCAGACATTTGAATCCACTGCACTGAAAATACATGGTTCTGTTCCCACCATCTTACCAGCCATTTAGCGGCCACCTAAGTCCAAACCTGAACTTTTAAATTAATTTTCAAAATATATTGCCTTCTTATGTTCCCTTTCTAAAAATGTAATTTTATTTGGTGACTTTAACATTCATATGGAGAATACTGCCAACTCTTTCACAAAAGACTTTACATCCTGTAGACAGCTATGGTCTTCAACAATATGTAGACTCCCCAACACATTCAAGAGGGCATTTCCTGGTTCTAGTCTGCTGTACTGGTGTAACTCCTTTTAATTTTACCTATCCCCGATCATAAGCTTGTTTTATTCAAGGCTAACTTACCACTCCTTAAAAATACCTCCATCCGTTCCATCAAATTCAGAAGTATTAAGAACAATTATCTCTCAGTTCTCTCCTCTGCTATTAGCAACCTCCCCAGCAGAGACCACTTAACTACACCTGATGAACTGGTATCCCACTTAGGCATGGGCCGGTTACCGGTTTCAAGGTATGAAAAAGTCAAGGTTTCAAAATCACTAAAATTTTCCGTCATACCGTCCCTGCGGTATAAGCGTTTTTTTTTTTATGTGACGTCTCGCCAGGGAGAAAGTATAGGTCCCTCTCCCTCATGCTGTGTGAAACTGCAGCGTAAAGTGCCACTCCCCCCCCTCCCCCGCGCACACCTGCGTTTGTTGTGAGTGACAAACGCCCAGCGCTGCATCTTGTGTGATGGCTGAAGGAGGCGAGCCTCCAGAACTTTTTCCACCGTCTCTAAGCGGATGTTTGGATTACTTCGACTACCGTAAAAAGCCTGACGTTCACGGCTTGGAAGAAGAAGGTCGCTCGACGTGCAAAACGTGCTTGAGAACAGTGGCAACCCGAGGACACAATACATCGAATATGATTGCGCATGTTCGGGAGCACCACCCATCGTTGTATGCTAAATTCAAGGTAAAGTTAATGCTGTCTTGGAATGAACGAGCGTATTAGTGTCTGACATTAGTGAAATGAGCTTGTTACCTTGGCAGATATGGTAACTACCATATCTTATCTTTTCTTTATCTCTATCCTTAGTAACTTTTTTTAATTGAGGCAGATATAATAAATAGCATGCTAATGATGATTTATCTTAGCATGCTAGTTAGTTACCATATCTGCCTCAGTAAAAAGTTTTTTCCTTAAAAAAAAAATACAGACATTCAAAATACACATTTTAGAGCTGTAATCATAATACCTTGAAACCGCGATATTTTTGCCTACGGTTATCATACCGTCAGAATCTCATACCGGCCCATGCCTAATCCCACTATAACAGGACTGCTTAGCCTCCTGGACCTGCTGGCACCACTGAAAACCCAGACCGTCACCTTCTCTCACCCTGCCCCCTGGTACACTCCTGAATTACGGCAATTCAAATCTGAGGGCCGCAGTCTGGAGCGGCTCTCAAGGAAAACCGGACTCACTGTCCATAAGGACTTATATCAAAATCACCTGTTGTAGTACAAAGACGCAATTTCCAGTGCAAATTTGGTTTATTATGCCTCCCTTATCCAGTCTGTGAAAGGAAATTCTCCCACCTTGTTCTCTACACTAAATAATATTCTCCAGCTCCCTGACACCTTTTCTGCTCAAATGTATTCCACTACCCTCTGTAATAGATTCGACTTTTTTTCCTCAAAAGTTGAAAATATTCATCTTCAACTGTCTCCTTGCAACACAATTGGTTGCAAACACTGTTTACCACTTATTCCACCTTCTTCTTCCTCAGTTTCAAGCTTCACCCTGCCATCCATCAGCGAAATATCCTCTATCATTCAAAAATCTAAGTGTAATGAGGTAGTTACCAATGTCTTGCAAGCCTCAGAAGTTTGGAGAGTAGCCTCTGCATAGTCGAATTCATCCACGCTTCGGATTGGCATCTCCAACACGTCTGCCTGGGTCACCTGTTGTCCCACTACCCTTACTGGTTGGCAGCACCTGGAAGACCGGATCTCTTGGACTTCCTTTCGAAGTTCCTTCACTTCCGAGGAGAGTTCAGTGACCATTGCCAGCAACTTCTGCAAGGTCACATCTGTTGACCAGAAAAACGGTATTTAGTACAGCTAAGTTCAAGTTTGTCTGTTTTTCCTTTTGAAATAAAAGTAAACAACTATAGGGCCATTCATCTCATCCTAACTGCCCAAAGTGGTGGTCTTTCACACATATGATCATTTAAAGGCACAAAAGTTGAACTAACCTTTTAGAGCTTGTCTGGCAATTTCTCTTGTATCTGTAACAATCATGAAGAAAAATAAAATAATGTAGCACTGGACATAGGAGTAAAATACCACATGAAATATCCCCTTTTGCAAAATACGTTCAGGTGAAAACTCTTGGACCGAATTGGTCCCAGGTTGGAGTGCTGGCATCTCTGTGAGATGTGTTCTAACCGGGAACTCCTCCGTCAAAGGCAGCATTAAAGGGGATTGTGGGACCTGGTAGCTCATCGAATTTGGAGAGGAGCAGGAGAGGAGCTGGAGATTGTGGTAAACTTTGCTAGAAGTTTTGGCTGACTGCAGGGTAGTGGATGCTGTATCAACAAAGAGTTGGGTAAATTAATTGACTTGAAGGTGATTACAAGACATTGTGCCAAGGTTTACACACAAACACACACACACACATATCCAGTTTACTACCTGGCAGTAAAACTTTGGGCGCAGGTGGGTAGGTGCGTTTGGACGGGGGATGACATTGGCTTTCCAGGTCATATTCTTCTTGAGCATAGATTTGATTTGCTCTATAAAAAAAAAAAAAACTAAATATAAATACTGTTTTCACCTTCAGTTACTATAAGTATGGAAAACATGCATGGTGTTTGTATGTGTGAAATTAAAGAGAACCTCTTAAATCTTCCAGTGTTTTTTTTTTCTACATCTGACTCCATGTCAGTTGTGTCACATTGTTGTTTCAGGTACCTCTCCAGACTCCTCCCTGCTTCCTCGTATGTGTCTACAATGCAGATGTACTGTTAGATACAGGTAAATGTTTTTAACATCAACATGTATATAATATACCAAAATTATTTGAAAATACCCACCACGACTTATGAGAACTCTGATTGGTTGAAACGTTTGCCACCCATCACACGGCTCATCCCTCCTCCTGATGGCTGCCCGGACCTTGGTAGTGTCTTTTGAAGGATATGGAGGCCAGAAGACCTTGTCCTCATGCACCCGTGTATGTGGTGCAATTTCAGTATCCCATTGCTGAACTGGATTATGCACCACTGGTTCATTTTCTTTCTTTTAGAGAGGCGTTGTTTGTGAAGACTGTAAATAAGGACACGGACAAACTGAGTAGTGGAATAACTGTTATGAATGTGATATGAACTGATTTGACATGAACTGATATTAATTTTTTACTTAACTATTTAATAATAACTATTTGACTATTAACTACTAATGAACTGATTTTTAAACAGTTTTTGACAGCTGGGATATTTACTTGGAATGAATTATGGGAATGGCGATGAACTCTGTTTTGTTAGGGTAAAGTATGTATTTTTTATTAAAAAACTCTAACTTCACCACACTGATGGTCTTACTCAGCCCTGATACTTTATACTTGTAATAAGAGTCCTTCTTTGTAAACGTTTTGAATATTATAAAATTCTCATGAGTTCAACTGACAATGTTTTCAATAATTCTGATGTCATCGAGTATTTGTATGCCATTGTTCCCAAACTTAGTTGTTAAGGTATACTCTTTAGTGACAACTTTACAGTACTGATCCCCATGGTCTAAGTGAGGGACGACTGGACCGTCACAGTGACGGTGCATGTACTTGGGGCTGTTCTGGTTTGGGTCTAATGCCTCTGTGGGCATCTCTGAAAGCCTCTTCACAATTTGCTGCAAAGGCAAGGGAGGCTTACGTAACATGGTCTTCAAGTGACCTAAGTAATTTTCATAAGGAAAGCCAGCAATGTTGTCTAGGGGACCAAATAACTTGTAGTCTGCTGCCAGGTGTGTCAACTGATGGACATTATATGTAATGTCACCTTTCCCATACAGCTGCCCAAAGTGTTTGACAAATGAAATAAGCATATCATTAGCACAGTCTATCATATTCTCTTCAGTTCCTGGTGTCAAAAGGAGGTGCATAGCCACAGAAAACAACAGAAAGTTGTTATACATCTCTATAGGAATGGTGTTGTTAAGAACTACAGGGCCAGCATACAGGATAAAGTACCGCAGTTCAGTTGCCTTTCACCTATCAATCTCTGAGAGGGCCCTGGGTTTGCGATTGAACTCAGCTGGGGTGTAAGGGCTCAGGTGATTAAGTTTATCAGAGATTTCTCTTATAGTGTGGCTACCCAACCTAGTTGTCAGTGACTTGCCTATCATCCAAATATTCAGTAGCCTCCTGGTTACTCCAAGACAACACAAGTGCATGTAGTCTGCGGGAAACATGGTAACCATTTTCACCACAGAAGCTAGGGGAGACAGTGTCTGATTCAAGTGGTGGTCCTCATCAGCCATTGAGTTAAAGTCTTAATCAGTTCTCAGTTTTGCATTAACTTCTGGAAAGACTATTTTGGCTTGCCATTCACCCACTTGAATGCATTTATCACAGCCAAAATAACCGTTGTGGCCCTTTATGTTTTTTAGAAGTGCTCGGGCAGGGGCATCACACACAAACGAACTCACTTTAACCAATATCTGCTGCTCATTGTGCCAGATACCTTTCTCTAAAATATCCTTCAGGTCTGCGATGAATGGCCCCAAAAACTCAAACAAACTTTTTGGCTTGCTATTACCGCAAAAGAGGCCAACAAGAAATGGCGATCTGCTGTAATCCACATTAACTGTTGCAAGAATTTGCCAGAACTGTTGTCTACTGCTCTTAAACAATGGCAGTCCATCTACATTGAACTGCATCCACACAGTGTTAACAGGCAGGGTCAAAGATTTTAGTCTTGAGATTAGCCCTGTGGCTAACCCAAAGTGGTGATATTCCCCGCCTTCCATCTTCCTAGTTGGTATTTCACCTTGCGTCTTAAGAACTGTCCGAGCATCTTTGGGCAATTTTGGGTAAAACACACGCAAAATACTCAAAAGTGCAGTAAGTGCGACTAGTGACACTGAAAATGTGGAACCCCAACACCTCAGATTAGTCAACAAATACTCAAGGGATGGGGTCTCTTCAGAATCATCTGAATCTGATGCAAATTCATAACCGGTGTCTATTGACACATGGGTCTCACTAAGTGTGGCGTTCGGCTCATTTTCCTCCATAATGGGTAGTTCCTCTTCACACATCGGGAGTACCTCTGGATCTGAAAGGCTAGAGGCTGACACATCTGAGTCTACCACTACACTCGGGCAGGCAGGCAGTATCTTCTATTCTGGCCATGTCTCCTTCCATATTTGAACAACTAAACCTCTCCTCAAACGTCTGCAGTATATCAGACTCTGTGGCCTTAAGACTTGACCTAATTTTGCACCTCTTTGACCAACGTGATGCCATTTTGGAAGTGGTGTACCAATTCAGAAATGGGGGCGGGGTAGGGGGAGTGATCACAAGAGTATGTTTGACACATGCTCTTAGTAGATAAGCAATGTATAATCCGGGTAAACAGGACAAAAAGGGAGAGTACAGTGTCAACACACAGCATTTAACTCACTTGTACAACAAAGGTCATAACAGTATGTTATGTCATATTATTTGATTTCTTTTAATTATGTAGCAAAACCAAATATTACAGTGACCCACATGGGGTAATAAAGTTTTTTTTATATACTAAACCACACACATGGACTGTTAAATGCTGCTGCTTGTTTAATACTATTAGTTACATTATTATCACTCGGTTTTGTAATACCCAATAACAGTAGCCAGAAAGTGGCCAGAAGTGCAGTTCATGGCACTTACACACTGGCAGTCATTAATAATAAACTACATCCATGCAGTGTTCAGGAGGACCATCCCTGCCAAAACTCACAATAAATAAATAAATAAATAAATAAATAAGGAAATACATAAGAAACATATTTGGAAACAAATAAAACTGTTTAATAATTATCATTACCAAACCTGGACTAGATAGTTCTACACTAATGGAAAAACAATTAAAACCCACTCTGGGATGTGTGAAACCTTTATGTGCTTTGTGAAACTTCAATAAAGGCAGATTTTCAGTACTTTTCATGCATTTGCATAGGCTAACGTAGACATTTCAAACCTGTATTAGAATATTCTACATTAATAGAAGAACAATTAAAACCATCAAATACTCAAGGGATGGGGTCTCTTCAGAATCATCTGAATCTGATGCAAATTCATAACCGGTGTCTATTGACACATGGGTCTCAGTAAGTGTGGCGTTCAGCTCATTTTCCTCCATGATGGGAATGTCTATTGTTTTCAATGCACTTGTGTTGGCATTTGTGAAACCTATATTTGATTCAATGAAGAAACATTTTTGTACATTTTTTCTTTTATGTTTTATGAACAGCTTCCAAAGGGCCAGCATATTGTGTCATGTTTTCCTGTAGCAAAATCTTACTTTTTGACGTTACTCTGAGAAAACTTTGTAGGAAAAAATTACATTACATATAGATTTCACAAATCACAAACTGGGTATTAAACTTTCTGCAATATCTGCAATTAGTGTAAAATAAGTTCAGGTTTCAAGAGTCTAGCTTTTATCCTACCTGAGCTGGACCAGTTCTACAGTGGTCTAAAAATTAAGACAAATAAAGAAAAATACTGTCTATTTATTGTAGTTTCAAAAATGAAATATAACTTTGACAAATCACAAAGTAGGTTTAAATATTCTCCGATTAGTATAAAATCTAGTGCAGGTTTTAAGAATCTAGCTGTTCTAGTCTAGATGCAGAAAAAGTACTGAAATCTGCCTTTATTGAAATTTTACAAATCACAAAAAAGTTTCACAAATCCCAGATATGTTTTTAATTGTTCTGCTATTAGTGTAGAATAATCTAGTCCAGGTCTGAAATGTCTAAGTATTGTAGTTTTTAATATAAAGCATATTAAAGACCCTCAGAGTAGAGATAAATTTGGTGTAATTGCCCTTTAGCCATTTCCCGATTCCCAACTTCAGCCTCGGTCACAATGTGTTGGTTATTAGCATACCAATACATCGTCATAACTCCCAGCTTTTGTTTTGATTTGTTTAGACTTAACTTTTTCAAACAAAAGACATCTGTCAGTAAGGAGGATTGTGGACATAAAAACATGTGTACTATTTTATTGGAGTACATTAACTGGACCTTTTTGTAAAAAGACCGTGTTCGAGATGGCGTAATGGTAAGTTTGACATATTTTTATTTAAACGTCGTTTGACAAAAGCGTTGACTGTCTATGAATTAAGCAGTGAACAAAGCATTGCTAACTAACTGACTTCATGAAGCCTAGAGCAAACTCGCTAAAGTTACGTTTTTGACATTATTATCAAGTCAATACTGCTTGAATTAAGCTATGACAGTATCTAGGCTATGTAACATACATATAAACAATACATTTAACTGTATAGTGCAAATCAATATCCAAAGATTAGATCGAAGTGCTTACCTGAAATTTATTCAGAATAAGGGGCTGCTGTGCACCGGCCGATCTCCAAGACGATGGTTTCCCGGTCAACACAAAATCAATGACTTTTCAATATCATCGGGTAAACCATCCATGCCCCATAAATCACGAGGATCTCTGTTCGATTGATCGGTTTTTGCAAGGGTGATTAAACATCTATTTTGGATCAAGATTTCAATGTCAACCATTCTGATGATTCAGATGGAAAATCAATATCTTTTCAATGTCAGCTTGCTATCTGGGACTTCAGACTAAAGTGAAGAGTAAACCTTCATCCAGACATTGACCCAGATAAGTCCAGAGCTACAACAGTTTTGATCAAAGCATATTCATGTGTTGTTAAAAGTCTAGTTCTAAATCTACACTGTAAACATGTGTAAACCCCGACTAATTGAGTCTGTTGTGTATTGACAGCCTAAGTTTGTCCCTACCGGGATACGGTAGCAGCAAGATGTCTGCTGAATCCACCAAGAAAGCAGCACCTGGCCAGCTATGCTACTGTTGTGGAAAAGCAGGGCACCAGGCACCAGAGTGTTGGTGTAAGGACTTAGACTGTAGGATCTGTGGTAAAAAAGGTCACATCGAACGTGCCTGTAGAAACAAGAAGATGCAGACACACAAACAGTTCAATGAAAAAAGGTGAGGTGGCTTCCACAGAAACAAAAATAAACATGTGAATAAAATGAAGATACTGTACATGTTTTATCTGTTATGTACAATGATGATGATGGATACTGGGTCACACCACTGCTGGAGAATAAACCAGTGCGGATGCAGGTGGACACTGGTACACGTCTATCCATGGTATCTGAAGTTGTGCACAAAGAGAAACTGCAACACCTTGCTCTCCGAGAGACCAAGCTGAAGTTAAGGACATACACTGGTGAGCCTGTCCCAGTGTTAGGAGCTGTGAATGTGACAGTGGAATACAACAAACAGAAAGAGACTCTTCCACTGTATATCATCTCAGGAAACCGTCCAGCTCTCCTAGGTCGAGGATGGCTAAAAAAAGATTAAGCTGGACTGGCAAGGAGTGTTCATGGTTTCGGCCGGAGAAACAAGCCCCTTACAGGAGATCTTAGAGAAGCATCCCAAGGTGTTTGATGGAGAACTTGGCAGCATGAAAGACATCAGGGTTAAGCTGACAGTTAAACGCAGCAGCACACCAAAGTGCCTAAAAGCTAGACCGGTACCATATGCCATCAAACCAAAGGTTGAGGCAGAACTAGACAGGTTAGTGAAGAGTGGGGTTCTGGAACCTGTAAGCACCAGTGAATGGACTACACCCATTGTCCCCGTCATGAAAAAGGACGGCGCTCCAAGAATCTGCAGTGATTTTAAAGTAACTGAATTTGGTGCTGACAACAGAAAAGTATCCATTACCCCTCATTGATGACCTCTTCTCATGTTTGGCTGGAGGACAGAAGTTTAGTAAAATAGATTTATCTCAAGCATATCTTCAGATGCATGTGGAACGTGAGTTACAGGAGCTGTTGACTATTGTGACACACAAAGGACTGTACAGGTACCAGAGGCTCCCTTTCGGGATCACCTCTGCTCCAGCACTGTTCCAAAAAGCAATGGACCAGATTCTCAGTGGTCTTTCAGGGGTTCAATGCTACCTGGATGACCTGCTCATCACAGGACCAGACGAGCAGTCGCACTTAAAGAATCTGGATGCGACACTACAACGACTTGAGGAGCATGGGTTGAAGTGTGAGTTTTTCAGACCATCTGTTGAGTATTTGGGACATGTAATTGACTGCACAGGTCTCCACAAGGCACCATCAAAGGTGAAGGCTATTGTGGAGGCTCCGTCTCCCAAAAATGTGAGTCAGCTGAGGTTGTTCCTTGGCCTGCTGACATACTATGCAAGATTTGTGTCTAACCTCGCCAACAAGCTTAAGCCACTACATGAACTGCTTAACAAAACAACAACATGGACATGAACAGAGAAATGTGAGACAGCTTTCAGAGATGTAAAGACAGCTCTCGCCAAATCTGAGGCTCTCGCCCACTTTGACCCCAAACTGCCACTTCAGCTGGCATGTGATGCCTCACCTTATGGGGTGGGGGCAGTCGTGTCGCACATCATGCCATCTGGAGAAGAGAGACCGATTGCCTTTGCATCAAGGACGCTAAGCAAAGCGGAAAGCAATTACGCACAAATTGAACATGATGCACTGTCTATAGTGTTTGGAGTTAAGAAATTCCATCAGTAGCTCTTCGGCAGAAAATTCACGCTACTGACGGACCACCGACCTCTACGTCCATCTTTGGTCCTCACAATGGCATTCCATCACTGGTGGCCAGCCGTATGGAGCGATGGGCTGTGCTGTTATCTGCCCACCAGTATGAGATCAAGTACAGGAAGTCGGACCAACATCAGAATGCTGACGGGCTCTAAAGACTTCCTTTACCTGTCACACACTCTGAGCCCACACAAGCTGAGATATTTTACTTCAAGGATGTGTCGGCTGCTCCAGTCACCTCAGGTCACGTGAAGAAACACACACGCACTGACCCAGTCTTGTCTGAGGTCATGGATATCATCGCTCAGGGGAGAGGAGGGGAGAGGACACCAAGTTTTAAGCCTTACCTGGCGAGACGAGATGAACTTTCAATCCAGTCTGGATGCTTATTGTGTGGCTACCGTGTCATCATTCCACCACCCCTGAGAGAGAAAGTGCTTGGTGAGCTGCATACTGGACACTGTGGTTGGGTGCGGATGAAAGAAATTGCACGCAGCTATTTCTGGTGGCCGGGCCTGGATGCTGCTATAGAGGAGAAAGCTAAGTCCTGCTCTGACTGCCAGAAATTGAGAAACCTCCCACAGCTGGCGCCATTACATCCGTGGGAAGAACCGTGGCAAAGAGTCCATGTAGACTTTGCTGGGCCACTGGAGAACCACATGTTCTTAGTGGTAGTCGACGCTCATAGCAAATGGCCAGAAGTCGCTGTGATGAAAAGCACGTCTTCAGAGAAAACTATTGAAGAGCTAAGGTCGATCTTCAGCCGATTTGGTCTACCACAACAACCCATCAGTGATAACGGCCCACAGCTAGTGTCTGAAGAGTTCAAGACGTTCATGGAAGACAACGGTATTCAGCACATCAAGTCTGCGCCTTATCACCCTGCTACAAATGGGCTCGCTGAAAGATTTGTGCAAACTATGAAGCAAGCGCTCAAGTCCTCTAAAAGCACACAGTCCCTCAACCGACGCCTCAGTGCATTTTTGTTGTCCTATAGAAATACGCCTCATGCTACCACAAAGGTGTCTCCTGCCTCGTCTTTGCTCAAGAGACAGCTTCGCACTCGACTTGACCTTTTGAGACCATAGAAGACTAAAGAGGTTATTCACCTTCAACAGAGAACTCAAATAGAAAGACGAGCAAAAGCAAAGTTCAGAACTTTCACGCCAGGAGATAAGGTGCTCGCCCAGAACTACACTAGTGGTGTTAAGTGGACACCTGCAACAGTTGTGGCAAAAACAGGTCCTGTGTCATACACAGTGGAAACCTGTGATCATCTTGTCTGGAGAAGACATGTTGATCAATTGCTCCACACTTCTGGTTCATGTGACGACTCATCTCAGGGACTATCTCTTGTCCCCGAGCTGGAGGCTCATCAACAGCGACATCAATCACCAGAAGAGCCGCAGAACCAAACTCCAGAGATGGATGGTGTTCCAGGCACACCTAACGCTGCTCAGGTGACAATGCCAGGCATCACTCCCAGTCCAGAACTCACTCATTCCTCACCAAGAGACACTTTGACTGACTTACCCACAGGTCGTACCTATCCTAGAAGAAACAGACGGCCTCCTGATAAACTGTGATTATAGTATAGCGACTAACCCATTATATTGGGGCAGAATAATCCCCAGGGTTCAGTCCGGATTGAGGTAGTCTACCCTCTCTCCGTAGTTAATGCACAAGTTCTATTGTACTGACATGTTTATATATATATATATATATATATATATATAAAGGGGGGGGGGGGGTCATTATAGTTTGTGTATTTGAAGCAGAGACTTTAAATGAGAATGCAGTTAGTAAAATGTTTGACTTTAATAAGGGTACATCAAAAGTAAAGGGGAAGGAATATGTTGTGTATTGACAGCCTAAGTTTGTCTTGTTTTTCCCTGTGTACGGAGTTGGAGTGAAATACACACAGACGTACCAAGTTTCCGGTCTTCTGTTTCCTCATTGATAGTTATAATACTAACAACAAAGTATATAACAGAGTCTGCTAAAGATTCGTGTGGAAACCAGTTCCCCTAAACCACTTTAGTTTTTACACATCCTTAAACTAAACCTATAAAGTTGAATTGCCATGGACAATCATTCGTCTTTACTAAAAATTATTAGTTAACTTGGCAAATTTTCTCTGCATTCCCAAGTTTCTTGAAATAACTATATTAAGCTTAACTTGCATACTCATTGTGTTTATCACTACTTATATTCATTTGCTAATATAATTAAGTTTCTTCAAGTATAATAATTACTGTTTTGTTTTCACTTTAAACCAGGTATAGCTAAGTTCACTAAAGATTATTGTGGAAACCCGTTCACCTAAACCACTTTAGTTTTTAAACACATGCGGAAACTTAACATACTGGTTTAAATTGACATGGACAATCAGTGTTTACTAAAAAATGATTAGTTTACTTAACTAATTTTCTATGCATCCCCAAGTTGTTTGAAAAAAAACTATTCTAAGCTTAAATTATTTACACATTGTATTTATCACTACTTATAGTCAGTTAATATAAGTAATAATTTTTTTCAAATGTGATTAGTACTATTCTGTTTTTCTAAAACATATCTTAAACAAAATTGTGTGCAAGAAATAAAGCTGCAAAATCCTTAGAAAAACCGTTTTTATTACAAAATATTGAAAGATAACATTCTGCAGTCTTGCACACACACTGTCAAATGACAAGTAAAATATAAATAGTTCTAACTACTTTTTCCATTTGACTGAATAAAATAAACAGTATTTACTGCATATCTGCTATATCCTGAATAGTTTAAGTTCACTATGACCCAACGTGAGAAGAACCTGTTGGATGAACTGAAATATGAGCTTCATAGACTTGGGTAGTTTAAATGGAGAGCATGTGTGAATTCAAAACGAATCCACATTGAATTTGGCAAGTCCTGAAGGTTGTCGATCATAATTTGTCCCTAAGTGATGATCTCCAAAGAGGATCGATTAAGATGCAGGGAAGATGATAATACAGCACTTTTTCAATTAACCAGGAGGATTACAATCTCAGTTACCCTCCGATGGACTGGCGACCAGTCCAGGGTGTGCCCCGTCTCTCGCCCCATGACTGCTGGAGATAGGCGCCAGCCCCCCCACAACCCTGCATAGGATGGACGGGTACAGATAATGGATGGATGGATGGATGGATGGATCACGATCTCAATGTGGCGATCCAAGCCTTCTTCATCAGGGTCCCTATTAAACAATATCAACACATAAATATAATAATAATTTCTCAACAAAGAACCATCAGTATTTCAGAATATAAATTAAATGTAATAGGTAAGAGAAATCATTCTGGTCAGAGCCTGCTAATTTCAGGAACTGAAACAGCTAATCGTCATGTGTATTATAATCCATCAGACTTATTTAATGTTTTTGTAAAAGAAAACGGTGTTAATGTGGTTTAGCACCGACTGAAAACACAATATTTTGTTGATAATTTTAGACTACATAATCCTTTTAGACATTAAATGATAAGGTAAAGAGTAACTAACAGACTGATCTGAAGAAATCTGCTGGCTTGTCACCAAGAACGATCCGAGGCCCTCCTGGCACCAACATTCGAATATCAGTTGGCTTTGAAGTCTTGGAAGGTTCAATATTTTAGGCTCAAAGTGACACACTCTAATCAGTTAATTAATCCAAAACACCTGCAAAGGGTTCCTGAGCCTTGAAATGGTCTCTCTGTCTGGTTCAGTAGGAATCACAATCCTGGGGAAGACTGCTGACCTGACAGTTGTTTTCCAAAATATTTTTCTAATATTGAAATATTTAAGAGTGTTCTTTTAATACATTTGATAATGCTGTTAAACTTTGGACGGTTCTAATTAATGATCCATCAGGCACTGTACTGCTCAACCATGTTATACTTGGGACTCCTCTGGATATTCCGATCTTATCAATCCAAACAAGTGATCCTGTGCCATAAGAGGGGATTCTTTTTTTCTATCTCCTTCCAGTTTTATTTCCCCTGTTTGGTCCATTAAGTTAGCTGCAGGGAAGATCTGAACTGGGAAGAAAAGGGACAGAAGTGCACATCTTCCTGCAGTGTGATTTGTGTCATAATTTACTTACCAATGATTGCTCATCATCCAACCATGTTCTCAATCCATAGGAAGTGGAGTTTATCATCTTAAAGGTTCCAATCCACGTAGGCTCTTTCCACATTTCTATATATATATTCACCCTCCTTCCTAAATTTATTCTGGTTCTTTTTCTGTTGGTTCTTTGATCAAAATGTATTTTTTGTGAGTCCAAAACTGGGCTCACAGTGGGGTAAACCCTGGACAGGTCGCATTGCCCTGCGATGGACGGACACGTCCTGTATGTTGAGTTTAATTCACTTTTACTTTCTTTTGGGATTGAGAAACTGGGAAATACTCTTGTCTCTAAACAACGTGGATATGATTATTAGGCTTGTTAGTTGTTTGAATGAGTTGTACTAGAGTAATCTAACCTGTAGGCTAAATGGCTTGTTAAAGGAAAGTTGGGGGAGAAATGTAATGGTAGATGGTTGTTAATTGTGTGAAAGATGCACTTTGGAAAGCCAGAAACATTTGGGTTTTTAAAAAATAATTAAAAGTTAATTTGTTGGTCCATTGGTGTGTGGAACCGCTCAGTCCTTCAAGGTATGGTGGTGGGGGTACCTAGTGATTTTTCTTGTTTTATAATGTAAATTGAAACAAACAAATAATCTGGAAATTGACTCACTGTTACAATACTGTGTTCTAATTAAAGATGAAGATTAAATAGCTACAATAGTTAAATTGTAAATATACCGAGTTGCATAAATTTAACAGCGACTTGAAAGAGTAAGGGTTTCAAGAGAAAAAAATGTTAAACAGCGCAGCTATTAGAGAAAATAGCGCCCCCTTCAGTTCTGGAGTGCAATTTCCCGACCCCAACCCTTTTTGTTGTAGCTAGGTTCTTCTTGTTCAGTGAGACACTAGCATTACAAACAGCTTATTCTAGTTTAGTAATTATAGGCTACTGTTTTTCACAAAACATGAAACCACGAGTATTCACTACTAAATAGTTTATGCTGAAGTAAATCGGGGTTTACAGTGCATCCTGGAAGCCATGTAAATGCTTGAAATGTGTAGTTTGCAGATACTTTCTGTCCAATCTGTGCTGGAGCTGTTTAGCAAGGAAGAATGGAAATGTACCCTATCCGTTTCCAGATGTGCAAAGCTGGTGGAGACATATAGGCTACAGGCCAGTGAAAGACGAATACAAATACAAGCAACAGAATTTGCAGAACCTTTCTTTTAATTTGACTACTATAGATTTGGTGATGAACAGATATATTGCTGTTTTAATCTTCAAAGATGGACTGAATGAGCTTCAGAAAGTTGGGCGGAAGGGGATTTTGGTATTTAAAAAGGTTTAAATCTTTATTTTGTCTATGTCTGTCTATGTCTGTCGTCTCCTACATAAACCAAGATTATGTAGGAGATGGGATATGGGAGCTCTCTCACAGTCGATCCACGATGAGGGCATAACGCATATTCGTCGGCTCGGATGCAGCAGCAGCAGCAGCATCCTCCTCTCAAGAAGCAGTGCTTCCAGCTCAGCCAGTCAGTGCAGGCGGGATGCAGCTGTCCGAGCAGAACTGGGTCTGCAAAGGTGAAAGAGAGTGACACTAAGAACTCTCTCTGATCGCTTTATTTTCTTCAGTTTCATTGGAGGGATCGGAACGGATGAAGCTTCAGGGCGGTTTTAGAAGTTGGACGGTCAGAGATTTGCATGCCATGACTCTTGAATCTGGACATTCCAAAGGCAGCGCAGCGCAGACGGCGTGGACCATTTTAAAACCCATCTCGTCTGTCCACATCACGCGTGTCAGAGGGGCGATCAACATGTGGCGCTTTAAATAAAAAGACATGAAGGAATACTGATCTCCGTCCGAACAGCCTCCGGGTAATACTTGTTATTTACAGTATAATGGAATGAAGACACTATCCTGAGATATAATGGATGAGAGATCCAGCAAGCTCATCTTGGTTCCCATCTTGGCCGTCCTTTTTGTTATGATAGGTTATCAGTACATATGCCCTGCGGGCAGCAATTCGTGCCACTTTAAGTCCGAGGAGAGATTCGGAGGGGTGAGCCTGCTTTCTTCCCCGTATCAGGACGCCGATTACTTCTACAGAGATTCTGACCTGGACGATGACGGCCCGCCGAAGCTGCCGTCCAAATTCAACTTTACCGAGAGAGACCTGGACAGACACGTGGAGTTCAAAATCAAAGGGGACGACGTGATCGTGTTCCTGCACATCCAGAAGACCGGCGGGACCACTTTCGGCAGGCACCTGGTGAGGAATATTCGTTTGGAGCAGCCGTGCGACTGCAAGCCCGGCCAGAAGAAGTGCACCTGTCACCGGCCGGGCAAAGAGGAGTCCTGGCTCTTCTCCCGGTTCTCCACCGGCTGGAGCTGCGGGCTGCACGCGGACTGGACCGAGCTGACGAACTGCGTTCCGGTCGTAATGGACAAGAAGGAGACCCAGAGGAATAAAAGGTATTACATTAACACGCTCCCTCTCCCCAGACTTTTAAAAACTGCTGCAGATTTCTGCAAATAAAAATGATTGTAAAGGAATTTGTGGTAGGCTAAACATGCCAAGAAAAAGAGAAGGGAAAAAAAGAAAACAGGCAAGAATCTTAGGTCCTATGCATGACTCAAATTTACTTCAAATCACTCTCTTACTGTGTAATACATTGTTGTAACAATTAGCCTAATTGTGAATCTCCTTCTCAGTAAATACGCCCTCATATCTCCTTAACCACTGGGAACTTTTCAATTCTGCAAACGTTCTGTGGTCCATTTACACCAATCTTTTTAAGACTGTTTCAGGTTGAACAATCAAAGTTATTTATTTAGCAAAGAAAAAACAGTTGAGTGCGGGTTTTTTTTTTCGGACAACGATGTTGAAAGTCAGACTTGTTCAGCTCATTTGATTTCAGTTGAACCACCTTTGAACCTAATTTAGACATCTGTAGGTATCTTTTCAGCCACATGTTTATGTTTTAGAATGAAAAGCATGGAAGTGTAGTCTAATATTGTAGAGGGAAACAGCTCAGTACCTTGCATAGGGGGCCAAAAAGTGTTGATAACCCTAAAACGTTTTTTCCTCAAAATTTTCCATGTTACAACTACAAACCACATTGGATTTTATTGGGATTTAGTATGATATATATCATCTAAAAATGAAAAGACTATGATATAACTAGAAACCTACCGATACTAGCTTGTTCATCTAAACTGACAGGCTGAGTACAGAGAACACCGATAAGAGAAGCAGCTAAGAGGTCTGTTAACCCTGGAGGAGCTGCAGAGATCCATAGCTCAGGTGGGATAATCTGTCGACAGAGTCGAAGGAAGAAAGCCACTTTCGAAAGACAATCCCACAAGCCATTCAGAGGAGTGACAAAGCAAATGTGGGAAAAGGTGCTCTGGTCAGATGAGATGAAAACTGATCTTTCTAGCCTCCATGCAAAATACTATGTTGGGTGGGAAGCTAAGACTGCACATCACCCTTAACAAAACATTCCCACGGTGAAACATGGTGGTGGTGGCATCATGCTGTGGAGATATTCTTTGTCAACACTGATAGGGAAGCTGGTCAGAGTTGATGGAAAGATAGCTAAAGAAAACATGTCAGAAAATACAAAGAAATTGCTGTTCACAAACACTCTCATTTCAATCTGACTAAACTTGAGCTCTTAAGCAAAAAAAAAAGACAAAAAATTTGTAATCTCTACATATTCAAAGCTAAAGACATACCCCAAAAGCCTTACTGCTTTAATAACAGCAGAATGTTGTTATACACATTATTGCTTCAGACTTTAATAGATTTGAAAACTATGTTTCTTTCATTCCACTTCAGAATAATGCACTTCTCGTTGCTGGTCTACAAAGTCTTAATAAAAATAGGTTGACATTTCTTGTTGTAAGGTGACAAAATGTCTAAAACCTCAAAGGGAATGAATTCTTTGCAAGGCACTCTAAGTTCATACCTCTAACTTTCCTGTGAAACTTGGACTGGTGTGATATATCTGAGGCGACTGGTGGTCTTTGTATGCATGGAGCCCCTTTTTTTGCTGTCCTTAAACCAATCAAAATGCAGAGAAGGAATTCTTAGGTGGGATAAAATGCCCTGCAGTCATTAACAAAGCATGTAAAATAGTCCCCCTATTTTCAACAGCAAACAGTGGGCACCAGCTCAAAAATTGCCTCAATGCATAACTGACAGATAAATTATTATTTTTTATTTGGTGCTTGTGCCCACCCCATACTTTGCCGACCTTTACCTCAGACCATACTGCCTATAGGTGTCTTTCTGCTGTATAAAATTAATTATTTTGTCCTTTTATCTAGCAAAGTCTTCATTTGTTTCAAATTACAATTATTGTATCTACTGATGTTATCTGAGAGAAAAAGCAATCAAGATAAACTTAAATTGAAATTCACTGACTCTATTTTAGTCTGCTGTATCCGCAGCAGACACTTGAAATTACTGATGTTAAAGAGATGCAAAGAGGCACGTAGCAATGAGTGCACAAGTGACATACTATATATGCTATATGTCCATGTGTCTATTTTTCAGCACAGTAAGCATATTTGAGCTCACTGAGTTTCAAAGCCGCATTAGGTTTCAAGACTATTCATTAAACAAGGACATTAAAAAGTCAGTGTGCCAGAAACGCACGCATCAGACGGAAACAGCGCTGACCAAAACGTCTCGTCACGTAAGCTGGATTTCTGAACTGCAGAGAATGTCCTTCCTCTTTGAGAAAAAATACAATCATCCTGCAAAGCACGCAAGCACATGATTTATTTCTGCTGTGCCAAGTGTTTTCTGTACTCAGGGAAGTGCTCGCTGGATGCGACAGCTCTTCATTTCACAGCTGCAGCATCTGTTCTGCACTTACAATCCTCCCGCTACTTATTCTTCAGTGGCCTCCCGCAGCATCTATTCTGAGGCTTCTCTTTCTCAACGAGACACATTACAGTTGGAGTCCCTTTCTGGCCAGCCGGTGTTTGAGGTGAATTTCCTCAGTTAGATGAGTATTAGCATTATGCATAATCATTTTGTGTTCCAGTAAAACGGTCATTAAATTAAACAAGAGAAGGAGTGAAAAAAGTACTTTTCTTGCTTGTCTTTTATAGTTAAAGTGGAATGATCTACTAACTAAAACCTTGGAGATTGCACGGAGAGAATGCAAAGAGAGTGTCAATGTCAAATTCAGATGCCCTGCCGTTGTATTGTGGGTGAACACTTCTCAGATTGACTTTCCTCACACATACAAGTTGCCGGCTCTTGAGGTGGCAGTAAGAGGAGGTGAAGGAAGGCTGCGATGGCATCCCCCGTGTGGCCTTGCATGGCCTTTTCAGCCAAGCAGGGTGCGGCGCACGGTGAGTCAGCTGTGCGGCCCAGGAAAGGTCAGGCGTGTCAGGCTGGATCAGTGCTCGTGTCCTGCGGCGTGGCGTCTCTGGAGTGTGCTGTCAGTCAGGGGAGAAGTGGAGCAGGCAGGTCGGCCCTCTTCGGGGGCATTGTGGAGAAACAAACCTTTAAGTGCTGTCCTCTTAAGTTGCTTTGGTATTACTTATCTGTTTGCATTGGGGTAGGGCTCACCGAGCAGGTAGTTTTTCTCTCAGGCAAATTCTAAAGGCCTGCAGAGTCTGAGGAGTGCTGGAAGAATTATTTCTGATTGCTACATGTTCATTATCCAACTTTCCAGTCTGGAATTACTCATGTAGATATATTCAGTGTGACACAGGGACGCAGAGCAAGGAGCAGTTTTGCAAAATTTATTTCATAGAACTGCAAAGAAAGATCTGAGTAAATTATGTCCTCGGGAGTCTATGTAGTAAAAGGCTGCACTTAAAAATCACAGAAATATTTGATAGGGCTTATTTTTTTTCCCACTGTTGCGATTTACAATGCATTTTCATTGTTGCACAGTCAAACATCCTTCAATGACAGACGTGAAGCAGCAATAACACAGTCGAGGAGGCGAAACTATAACTATAAATCATATAGCCTGAAATCTTTACATTTAGGAATACAGAATGTACCTCAAATAAATCATTACCACTTACTTTTGAACTCTGGTCCTCCAAATTATTTGATAAATAAATAGAATAATTTTCGATTGTTGTTCACACAGAGCTTTATGATGAACCACACCCCCCCCCAAAAAAATAAAAAATTTAAAAATCATTTTCAAATGTTCTAAATGCATAACTGCTTTGCATATCAGTGCATTACATATCTGTTTATTTCATTGTCTAAACAAGCAAAACACAGTATGTACTTGCTTTAAACTGTATTACCCCCCCAAAAGGTCTTGTCAGTTGCTAAGACGGAAGGAATTCATTATGAACCTCTTCTTAATACAACAGATAAAATAAGAAGGAGGCACCCTTTTTTAGCTGACTGACTTAAATTTACCATAATGTAGCGACATCCATGCATGTTGAGACAGGTGGGGTACATTTTTTATATAACATTGAAATTTGGGGGTGTCATCATACATTTTTTAGATTTTAAACACAAAGATCAGTAGTTCTAATTGGTGATCATCTAGCATGTCTACATTGCTCTTTTGATCAATTTGTTATCAATTTGCCGACCTGTGAAAAGCACAAAGACATTTACGCTCTAAAGGGCTGGGTTTAAAATAACACCTGTGTTGATAGAACACAGCAGGGTTTAGGGTATGGGTTTGACCCAGCAGACTAGATTAGCTTTAAGGTCCAAGAAATGGGTTAAAGTTGAGGCTACACCAGCTGAAAAGAAAAACATATTTCGGTAAAAATGAATGATTTTTACTTTTTGTTTAAACCAGTATTACAATGATCAGATTAGAAAACATAAAGATAACAACATCATATTGTATTTAAGATAAGATAAAACACAACAGATACAAAAAGCAACCTTCATAATTTTCTTGTTTTTTTGATGATTTGAGAAAGCATTTTTTTCACCTGACAAACATCATGTTTATAGACAATGGTTTTAATCATGTCAGTGGTCTCACTGTATACTCCCTGTCTTAGATATCTGCCGTAACTTGTTGACTTTGAAGAAGCGCACCCACGTTTCCTGTATAGAAGATCTTAGTCGAAAAAAGTGCTCTCTCCATACTTTTTATGTTAACAAGTGGTCACACATCAATTTGTCATATACCCGTTAAAATCTCTTCTTTATTCAAGAAAACTTTCCATACAGTAGCCCATTGGACACTGGAGATCCAGATAACACAAAATTATTCATACATGGTTCACACTTCCCATTTTTAAGAGAGGAATGGCTGAAAAGGATTTTTTGTTGTCAAAAGTGCTTTAAAATTGACTAATCTGTTTTCAAAAACAATAGAAACGCTGATTATGATTTATTTAGTTTTCATAATTATATTTGTAGATTTTAAAGTAAGGAACATAAATAAATTATAATATAAAAGTTCATTTTAAGACTCTAAAATACGATAATTGCTCTTTCAGTCCAATAATGTTGCAAGCATTTTCTCTACTGATGTAGTTCCTATTACAGAAACCAGTCCTTTTTTATTGTTCATCTGTATGAATAATTTTTCATCCTTTAAGAAATGCTATAGGGCCTTTTCTTCAATAATATAAAAAACAGGGCGATGAGATGAATAAATATTTATCTAAGTATCCACTGTTTGGTCCTATCCATTTTGTAACAGTCTTATTTCCTTTCCTGTTCTATTGCAGGAATTAGATTTTTTACGCTGCAAGGCAAGGCAAGGCAAGGCAATTTTATTTGTATAGCACACTTTCAACAGCAGGGCAATTCAAGGTGCTTTTCATGATTTGGTGATTTAAAAAAAAAAAAAAAAAAAACCCCAATGGAAATTAAAAGTAAAAGAAACACACATTACACATGATACACAATGAAGCAAGAGAAAGATCACAAAAAAAAGCAAGCGAGCATGAACACATTTCATACATATGACATCAAGCATTTACTCGAAGGCAATTCTAAACAGATGGGTTTTTAGTCTCGATTTAAAGCAGTTCAGAGTTTCAGCAGCTCTCCACTCGTCAGGAAGTCCGTTCCAGGTTATAGGAGCACAGAAACTGAAAGCTGCTTCTCCATGTTTAGTTCTGAGTCTAGGGATGTTTAGTAGGTTTGAGTTGGAGGACCTGAGTGGTCTTGGTGGTTGGTACCATGACAACAGGTCTTCAACATATTTTGGTGCTAAGCCATGTAATGATTTATAAACTAGTAAAAGTATTTTGAAGTCTATTCTCTGAGCTACAAGGAGCCAGTGTAAGGACTTTAGAACTGGGGTGATGTGCTCTACTTTCCTGGTTCTAGTGAGGACACGAGCAGCAGCGTTCTGGATCAGCTGCAGCTGTCTGGTTGACTTTTTAGGCAGACCTGTGAAGATGCTGTTGCAGTAATCAATCCGACTAAAGATAAACGCATGGATGAGTTTTTCTAGGTCGTGTTGCAACATCAGTCCTTTATTCCTAGAGATGTTCTTCAGGTGATAGAAGGCTGACCTTGTTATTGCCTTTATGTGACCCTGGAGGTTCAGGTCTGAGTCCATTACTACACCTAGGTTTCGAGCCTGATCAGTAGTTTCTAGCTGTAATTTAAGCTGTGTGCTGACTCTTGATCGTTCCTCCTTGGGTCCAAAAATAATCACTTCAGTTTTGTTTCTATTCAGCTGGAGAAAGTTATGGCACATCCATCCATTTATTTGGTCAATGCATTGATTTAGGGTTTGTAGTTTTCTAAGATGTACCCTGTTCATTAACAGCTGTATTTTTTGTAAAAAGACATTGTGGCTATTCTCCAAACTTTTTCCATTGTTCATTTCGATGTGGTTATACATATACATCTCTTATCTGCTGAAAAAGTGAAAGAGACTGGTAATTATATAGTATGATTTTAGTTTTGTTGACATAAATTAATCTGAGGATCTATCTGTGCATTTTTATTATATAAATGCGACTGCTAAGAGGAATAAGCTGTCAGTCAGTTGAAAGGTAAATACAACAGTCTTGTTAGGATTATTGGCCTTGCTATTATTAATTACTCAGTCTAAAACATAATGCCTTATGAAAATAATCTTCTTCTTCATTGGAAACATTCTTTTTTTCATCACTGACTTTATGCAACCTCATAAGCAGAGAAAGTTATGGTATGCCTTTACTTTTTTGACATCTGTTATTTTTCCTGCTACAGTTTGGTAAATAATGTTTTTACTACCACGACACCCCATGATATCAGCAAGCTCTTGGCAAACTAACACTTATGTTTTATTCATTTTAGCAAATCAAAGATTGCTGCTATTTCAGCATAACAGCTTGTTATGCATGTAAATCATACATGCTTCAAGTAACCATCACATTCCTATAATGCTTGACATGTTTTTTAGAATGTACAGTGCAGGCCATATTTATTACCACATCTGGCATAGATGTGTAAAAAGCTTTAAAATGAAGTCATCGTGTTCTTCATTTGCATAGTTTCACTTTGAAAGATTTAGAAAAATCCACCTTTATTTTTGAGTGCATTTATTCAGATGGGAAAAACAATTCTATGTATAACCCCCCCCCCCAAAAAAAAAAACATACATACATGTTTTAAACAATTATTGGCAACCCTGGCAATTCCTTTAAAGTAAACATAATGGATATATTTTGAAAAATGTATACTTTAAGTCTGTGAGAAGATCAGTTTCTAGGGATATTATTATTAATGTCTAATCTACTTTCCCTGAGGTAATAATGTGATGTCACACAGAGGTCTATTTCTTTTAGCCATTGACGTCTAGGCACGATGAGGACCTGAGTTTAGCTGGCCAACATGCACAGTGAGGGGGATAACAAGGGTGGTAAAAAAGAAAATCTTGAAAGCTAACGGTTAGAGAACTGCAGCAAAAAGATTTGTTTTGGGCTCACCAAATTACCATAACAACCATTCCCAAACAACTGGTCAACTTGTAGATTAGATCTGTCAGGGAAACCTTTGCTAAACTTTACTGTCAATTTATCTGAAATTGTGCACTTTGGTCAATTGGCGCATACTGAGCTTTTTGGCAATACAAACTCCAAATGCATAAGTTATAAAAAAAAAATCTAGGGCCACTGCAAGCATGGTGGAGGATCTGTGATGCTGTGGGCCTGTTTCTAGTCCAAAGATCCTGAGAACCTTGCATAGGTTACATTACCTCTTCAAAATACCAGGTGATTTTAAATAGGAATCCAGTGGACTAACAGTAAACAAAAAATTGATTGTCACCGTGCCTTTTTCCACTATTGGAACTTCTGGGTAATTTTACTGGACCTAGAAAATTCCCTAAAGGGTCAATTTTGTGTGGAGACACAATGGCTGGGAGGACAGAGTCAGTGTATGTTCCCTGCCATCTTCCCCTCTCCGAGAAATGTCCTGGAAATGTCTAGTGGAAACCGGCCTACTGGGTGTTTTAGCACAGTAATGAAACAAAACATATGGGCAAATCAACAAAGAAATAGTTTAAAGGCATATTCCACCCCTAAGTGAAATTTAGTCTGTTGACATATTCCCCAGAGTTAGATAAGTGAGAAAAAGTGTTTTTTGTAACCAGCCCATTCATTCAATAGTCATCCTAATATGGCAGCAGTCCGTTTGCTTTAGCTTAGCATAAACAATGTTATTGAACCCAAATGTGTGGCTACTAGGCTTATACCTGGTAGAGTTTTAAGAAGGAACAGCATAGTAACACAGACGAAGATGATGACCTTAACTACGGCAGTAAAAACTCTGTGCAGCTCATGTATTTGTGTTTACGGCTTTTGCAACTTTTACGGCTTTTTCTCTCTTATTTAACTCTGGGTAATATGGCAACAGACTAAATTTAACTTAGGGGTGGAATATCTCTTTAACTAACAAAATCAGCCTTCCTTCGTGTTCATCTCAGTCTCCACATCCAGTTATTAAAGAAAACCCTTGGGCGAGCTGAAGAGAAGAGAGCATAACCTAGAGAGATTGTGTAAAGAGGAATAGCTAAAAATCCCTCTATCTCTTTATAAACATACCTTGTGAAATATTAACTGAGATGATGAAGTGCTGTCTTACTAGTAAAAGGGGGAAACCAAAGTGTTGACAGCTTTGGCAGAGTGCCACCAATAATTTTGTTTTAAACAATATTTTAAAACTTAAGATATTTTTCCTAATACCAAATGCATGTACTAAAATCAAAGGTAGTTTTTTTTGTAATATTAACTGTGAGATTATATTACTACTATATGAGAGGAACTCATGAGTTTTTACACATCTTTAGAGGTGCCAGTTAGGGTTACAGGCACTGCACCAGTTTATTGCAAAAGAACCTGAATGAACAGAAATGTCCTCACCAGTTTCCTCAGTGTGCTCAGCGTCATTTTTCCTCCAAACTTGGAAACAGAACCAATTAAAACATTACATGTATTATGTATGTCTTATTACATGATCAGGTTAGTAAGAGGAGGTTTGCTCTGACACCACACTTGAACCTTCTCTGAGCACTGTTCTGTGAGCTACACGATAATAAAAGCAGCCAAAATATAAAACTTTAATTTAACACGGTCAGTCAAGCGAATGGATGAATACTGTTGTAGCACATCATGGATTCACATGCTTCCAGCTGTTTCTGGCTGTGTTCTCCTGCTCTGGGAGAAGGTGAGAGTGCAGGACTTTAATGAGACAGCAAAACAGCAGCACAGCTGACGCCCTCCGGTCACAGATCAGCTTGAATGAGGGAAGCTGGGTGGATTTACAGTTCTGGTCACATCGTTCTGATGTAGGAGGCAGAGCGCTCATCAGTATGACGGGGTGTTTATAGTGTGTGAAGCTCAGAGTGCCCTTGTAGGCCGTCCAGGGCATGGAGATTGCTTTTCATGTGTCATTAATTCAAGTCGTCATTGCTGGCAGGCCTGAGCAGTTATCCAGTTGGTCTGATAATTAAGTGTTACCTCCACAGAGGGTGCAGCAGCATATGCAAAACACTTGTTCAACATCATGAAAAATATGTTTCATATTTGACTGAAGATTTGCTTCAGAGGAGGAAATATATTCCATTAAACCTTGTTCTGTATTTTTAATTTTTAATTGTTATTTATTTAAGAATGTAAACTAAAACAGATCTCTGTGATACTGGAAAAATAAGTTTGGACTTTTTTCCTAATTTAATTAGAGTCTGCACATTCATTCTATATCTAAATAAACAAAAATAGCTCTCATACCTGCATTTATAAAATATACCTTAATGGATATTTGTCAATATGGATTTAGTTAAATCCATATTGTTTGGGAAGTGGCTCTGTGTCTTTTTTCTAAAAGCCACTCAAGATAATGAAAACCTTGAGGCTTGGCAGAAAATGCTTGTCAGGGAAATATGATTTTCCAAGAATCTGATTCAGCTCTTTCATTCTAAAAATTGACATTTGGTGCATTGGGATACATTTGTACCCCTTTAAAAGATGGTAGACTTAGTTCACCTTTCTTTGACTTTGTGATCTTAAAAATGAACTGTTTTAAATGAAAAACTCACTCAAGTTACTGCTTTTTTATCACCTTTTAATCTGCCATCACAATGGCAGATTTTAGGCTCGCCATGAAATATTATCAGCTTTTGATTAGCAGCAGGTCACTATCTAAAGAAAAGTAAAGCAAAGATAATCAAAAACCTTTTAACTGATCTATTTTAAATGTATAAATATCAGATTGATAAGGATTCACCAGAGTGATCCGGTGATTCCTGTTTAATGTCCTCATTTTGCTAATTTTGTGGTGATCTTCAGATACTCCTGAAATCAGGGAAGCAATTATGTTTTTACACTGTTTTACCTCTAATTTAGAAACCATTTGAGTTGATGAAGTTGTTGCCTCAAAATTATTTTTTTTAAATGAATGTGTATGGCTTGGAAACCAGTGGGTGTTACTCTCCACTACTTCTGCAGCTCTTTGTGTTTTTTCCTGTTTTTGTGTTAAATCAGCTCCTCCCAATGGGAAAGATAGGATAACGTGATAGTTAAATGAAACTGCTATGCCTTGATCTTCATGATTCTGTAAATGGGTAGCCTACAAAAGAAATAGATTCTCCGATCAACTTGCCCAGACTTACAGTCAGAGTAAAAAGTGTAAAATAACTATAACTCTGACTGGATGAGAACTCAGATTTATCTTGCTAACACACACACACACACACACACACACACACACACACACACACACACACACACACACACACACACACACACACACACACACACACACACACAGTGAGGTGTATGGTAAGTCAGATAAAGAACATCTCACTGTCCTAATTCCTTTCTACTCAACATCCCTAGAATTAGAACCAAACATGCAGAAGCAGCTTTGAGTTTCTATGCTCCACAAACTTCCAGACAACTGCAAAGCTGCTAAAACACTGAGTTCTTTTAAATCACAGCTCGAAACTCATCTGTTTTAGAGCTGCCTTTGAGTAATGTTTTCATATATCATATGCTTTGTGTATGCTTCTTGCTTTATTGCTGTTTTTACTTTATATGCTTTGTCGATGTTTTATTGCTATTTTTATTGTATCCAATAATCGCGTAAAGCACCTTGAGTTACCTTGTTGTTCAAAGTGTGCTATAGAAATAAAATTGCCTTGCCCTGTACTGTTAGATAACTGGAGCAATCTTTTTATGAATGACATTATGCTATTGTACTACAAGATTAATTTATTTTAAGGAATTCTGCACATCTTTACCAGTGATTCCAATGAACGTGGTGGGCACATTTGTTCGGACTTGGTGTGACTTGACAGATTGACATATCAAACAGGAATATTATGAGAGCATAGGTGATTCGCTGCGTGTTTCTCCACTGATTCCTACAAGGACCGACGAAAACAACGCACCAAGAATAACCGCCTCTTGAGTTGATTTATTGTAGGAAACCTGGCGAAAGGTCATCTGTCCTTATCTGGGGCGAGCTGGTGACATGTAAGTTATACTGTGGAGAGGCTAGTTTAAGCAGACTGCCTCACGCAGCTCCTCCATTTGGATTCAGAGGTTGAATGAGCACCTGGCACACTTAAAGTTTAAGTGCAGGTAGAGTCACCTTCACAAACTAATCCTCTTCTGTATGAGTATGCCACCCAGCAGGATTAAGTTCTCTGTGTTTTTGATGTTGTAACAGTTTGTTCTGGCAGAAGGTTTGGTGCAGCAACTAAAACTTTTAAGTGCTACACCTCTGAATGGCCCACAAGGAGAGCTGCAATGACATTTGTGTATGAGAAATATTGCACCAAAATTGCCCACAGCATGTGAAATCTGTTCAGCAAATCGAATATTTACTGCTGGGCTCCTCTCCATCTTTTCTGTCACGTGGCTGCAGTCAGACTTGGGAAAGGAATCTGAATAATCGCACTTAACAGATTGAAGTCCAGATTGCCACTTAAAATCCTGCATTTATAAATAGGTTTGTTCCTTTTTAATTTAGGAAGTTGTTATAGATGTTTGAGCAGAACCCCACTGTGTTGAAACACTTTATTCATTTTCAATTTATTGTGTGTGGTGCCTTTAAAAAAAGGTTATTTTTTCACATTTAGTCATGCTTGTGGTCGTAACATGAAAAATTATACAAGGTTTTCAAAATGTTTTACAAATTAAAATCTAAAAAATATGATGTTCATTTGTGTTATGCCTTCCTGAGTAAGATTTAGCTGTTACTGCAGGTGTAACTCACCTGAGGTATTTCTCACTCAGTTTTACAGACTGATCGCTTCCTCCATTCTTCTTTCTAAAATACCTGAAGCTCAACCATGCTGGAAGAAGAGAAGATTTTCATCCTGGACTAAGATTTTCAAATGGGTTCTGGGTTTGACTTGGCCATTGTTATACATGCATATGCTTTCATCTAAACCAGCTTTAGCTGCATTTTATGGGTCACTGGGGTAAAGTTAAACTTTCACCCCAGTGTCAAGTGTTTGGCTGATTTTATTACAGGACTTACCCACATTTAGCTCCATCCATCTTACCATCAACTCTAAGCAGCTTCCCCGTCTCACACAGGTTTCCTATATCATGATTCTGCCACCACCATCCCTAAGAGCTGGTTCACACTGTGGATTTTTCGGCCGTGTCAAAGGACTGCTTCGTCCCACACTGCGAGCTCCACCGAGCTCTAGAGGTGTGTCACACTGAACGGTCCAAGATTTCAGTGGGTCAAACTGCACAACGTCTCAGTCTAGCAGGATGGAGAACTGGGGCAGACAGGGGTCGTAGAATTTATGAAACTGGCTGAAGATCGCTGAGGGCGGGTTTTGGTCGTAGGAGCACCTAATAATCTGTTGGGGAGCACGTCACACTGCACAGCCACAGAGCTGCGAATCACACACGTGCACCGTTTTTCATCATGATTCTTTTCACGACAAAAGAAAAGACGGCTGAAATCCAGCTTAACAAACCTCAGAGACTCTCACAGAATACCTGTTTAGACTGAGATTAAATTACACACAGATTGATTCTAACTACCAGTTAGGTGACTTCTGAAGACAGTTGGTTGCACTTGAATTTATGGAGGGATATCAGAGTGAAGGTGGTTGAATACAAATGCATTTTATTTGTAAAAAAAAATCATAAAAAGCATCATGTCCTTTGTTTCAGAGTATTGTTCCTTTTGCAAGGAACTTTAATATTTACAGTAAACCAAATTCATCACTGAATATTACATTTATACCATTATGAAACTATGTTAAAAACTTCAACATTTTGTGCTTTGCGTGTTATGGGGATCAAATAATGGTTTATATCTCAATTGAAAAGGAGTTCCTTCTTGGAATCAATTTCTATTCATGCCCACCTACAATACTGCAGAATAAATCAAGTCCCAGGCTGCAATGTATTAAGTATGCATTAAAAAACTGTCTTTATAAGCGCGCGGTGCTCGAGACTGGGGTAACATCTTGTGACATCACAGTGTGCCGGAGTGGAACAAATAGCATTATGTCTCAGCACGTTTTGCGATACAGCACATCAAGCTCATGGTAGGAATCTGATGTCCCTCGGCGTGAGTCATTCCCTCTCGACATGCCAGATGAATGGCTAAAAGACAGAGCTTTTAAATCCCGCCCACAAATCCCCTTAACTTCTTTCTCATCAGTCCCCATCCACCAACAATGAGCAGACCACGATGTGCTTCATTCATCATTCTGTTGTAAGGCTCCGTCTCTCACCATCGGAAGTTGTGCCTTTTGTTTATTCTCAGGTCGGGTGTGATGAGAGGAAAATATCCTGACACTGGTGGCATTTCCTACACTTGGTGGTACCAGACATGTCTGTGAATCATTAAAAGTCACGGAGAGAGGAAGCGATATTAAGTGTCTTTGAGTGCCTCTTATAAATAATAAAAAAATGTCTCATTGTCATCAGGAGATAGATTATTCTATTACTTCAGGTACTTTGAGTTTGGTTTTATATTTGAGCATATACTGAAAATCCAAACAAACTTATGTACTTTTCCTGTGTGCATATTGAAAGAATTGTAAAAGCCACTATGAGAGCTTTCAGTAGCAGTGTTGCAATGCAGTTGCAATTCAAAGTAGGGTGCTAACATGACTAATGGACCAAACCTGGATCTTTTATCGACTTGTGCAAAAATACTCAGGGATTGATTTGACTGCTTATACCACCACCATAATCTCCCCTCCATTGATATGGTTTCACAGCTATTTGTAAAACTGCTGCTACAGCCCTTTTGTAGCATCAGGTGTCATGTTGAATTTAATCATATTCGACTCAGTGTGGAGCCAAGCGCTGTTTTTCTTTGAAGTTCGGCTCACCTTGTCAGGTCTACATAGCATGAATGAGAAAATATGTGTGTGGGAGCAACATTTAGGTTTTAAAAGTTCAAGATGACAAATGCAAGTGTTCATAAAGCTTCTGCATTTTCTCAAGGCCGCCTGCTCACCCACACAAATAGCAGTCTGCAATAAAAATTTGCTTTGAACCCAAGTGAAAACCAAGAAAGAAGGGACAGCTGTTTGGTCAAGCAGAAACGAATCTAATGTCAGAAGGGAAGACAAAAAAGAGAAAGGTTGCCAGAATGACACCTGGTTTGGCAATCAAAACTTCAAGCTGCAGTATTTTTCCAAAATATACGGTAATATTGTGGCTTTATCAAATTGATGTTTTTGACACTGACTTTCTTGCTAACGAGGCAGTAGCCAATAAGTAATTCTCACTATAAAGTAACCTTGAGTAAAAAAAACAAAACAACTGAAGCTTTTCTGCATTGTGTTATTGTACAAGAATTTATAACAGAAAAACAACAACCTTGCTGCTGAAATAATACAACATAGATTTTTATATCTTACAGCTTAAAAATGTTTTGTACATTTCTTTATGTTAACATGCTTGTTGTTCTTTATGTTATGTCTTTTTGCCATTTTATAAAGAAAACAAGTATGCCAAACCTATTTAGGCTGGGCTTTTGGCCAGCTACTATAAACTGGCTAAATAACAAGATTCAAAGCCAATTACATACATTTCAATGTATTAATCCCATTTGGTCAAATTTAGAGAAACATCATCTTTGTTTATATGTGACATAGTTGCAACTTGCAATCAGAGCCAGTCCTTCTACAAATTATGTAAAAGTGAAATTTAAAGAAAAAACGTTCCACCAAATAAATAAAAAAATAATTACCCTATTATCTCCTGTTTTACCAGGCTTATAGGTTTTTAACTCTTGCCTTTATCTGATAATTGAATCATGTTGGTGACTGTGGTCACAGATGTAGTTATTAACAAGACTTTTATCTGGGAAATGTATTTAATTTGAGACCTTCTGCAAAAGAAAACATTTAAGATGGTAGAATAATGTGTTTGAAAAGCTCCCTTCTATGGGATCCATTTGAAATTTCAGGCTTCCATTGCACCCATTTGACCACAGTTAAGAAAATTGGCAGCAGTATAGAAAAGAAAGGAAACATTTTTTGTGGTACATTTAATAAAGGAATAATGTTTTCTAAGCTGTCAACCTCCTACTGTGAGGCTTCAAAATATTAATGGAAAATATAAATGCATCTAAAACATTTTTCCCATTGTAGGAAAATTATGCACTTTGAATTCATTATAATAATAAAAAACAAAAACAGTTTTCACAATAAATTCAATTAAGAGTGCTTCATTGGATTTGCTGTCTGAAACTGAGTCTCGAAGCTACATCTTATCTCTTTAAGTGAGAAAAGGATGGAGAGTAGCTCTGAGCAACCAGTTCAGTTCAAGACTGTATCGTATATCCTTGCAGATGATTGATTTAGGTACAGTGAGGAGGCAGAGAAGGAATTGGGCTTCGGGCTGCATCCGTTAATCACATGGCGTTACCACACAGAAATCATTTATCACCAAATACCAAAAGGATTCAGTTCTGGGGGAAAACTCAAACCAGTCTAATCGCTTACATGCAATCTATCCCTCACCACAAAAAAACCTGCTCTGTGGAGTGTTTTCACATCCATTTTCCTTGTAATAGGAGGATCCTCCCAATGCTTTGTTCGTACGATTTAGGACAAAATTACATTGGGGTACTGGGTTTATTAAGTTATTAGATGGCAAAATATGTCTCTGAAAAGTGATCCTAGCAGTGTTTTTTAACTTTGTCTTTTTAATTACATCAGTAATCAGTGTTCACATGAGAACTGTTATGTTCGGAAATACATTTAGGGTAGATTTCAGTGTGTTAAACCAGTTTGAATTTCAACATATAAGTCCTGCTTTCGTGTTTTTCTTGACTATTGCCCTGGGCAAGCCTCTCCTCCCGCACCTACAGTTTTTATTTATTTAATTTTATTTGCTCAACAGCGACAGTGGGCATTGATGAACAATCTGAGTAACGATAATAGAAATTCACCCAGAAGCTGATTTTATATGTTGGTTATACAAATAGTAGGTTATACAAAATATACAAACTAAGAATGCACATTTCTTTTTTTCTACAAATAGATTTCACAGATCAAACTGGGATTTAAAAAAAATCTATTATTTGTGTAAAATAATTTAGTCCAGTTTAGACCAGGCGATCAGTCTCCATATAAGGTGATCCTGATCCTAAGAAAGCCTAACAGAATTGTACTTTAAAAAATATATTTTTAGAAATAAAAAACAGTTTTAGGGAACCTCTGTTTAATATAGAGCAATCTATTTCTGATTTGCAGTATCCTGGATTTAGATTTTGAACTAGAAACAATCAGTTGTGGTCAAGATTCCATAAAAAAAACACTTGTAAAATAGTCCTTTTATGAAAATAATATGAATCTAGCATCATACACCAGCCTTCTGTGCGCCATTGCCTCATTTTTTGTACAATTCCAAATTTCTGTACAGCACCATGTTAGGATTCAGGTGTGTGGTTGTAGTTTTGTGTATGTGTGTGAGTTCCTCCCCTGAACAGAGGATCTCTGCTGGAGGCCGTAGTCCACCTGCTGCAGTCTCCACACATGACTGCAATCATACCATTGTTTGCTAGGCTTTTTAAGGAGCTGTTGGCCGACCATTCAGCACCTGATATTCAACTGTTTCTGGTTGGACTACCTGTGGTTTCCATGCCACCCTGGAGTCAATCTCCAAACTGTACATCTATCTTGTTCCACGTTCGTTCTCTTCAGCCCTACCGCTGCCAGCCTTCATCGGCCTTTCCATTCTCCAACACCCTCTATACAAATAATAATGGACCACACAAGGTGCCACCTGCTCTGCTCCAGCCAACCACCACTGATTCTTC
This sequence comes from Valencia hispanica, assembly GCA_963556495.2. NCBI lineage: Eukaryota > Metazoa > Chordata > Actinopteri > Cyprinodontiformes > Valenciidae > Valencia > Valencia hispanica. The sequence continues at coordinate 28,901,761 of OY747707.1, read as the reverse complement.
CTTCCTCTCTCCGCTGAAGAATCACTGCAGAACCGTAGAACTAGGGCTGGGCAATAAATCGATTTTATCGATTCATTCGAATTTGCCATTTAAGAAGATTTATTTTTGGGAAAATCGAGATTTACCGTTGAGTGGGAGAAGTGCTGCTCTCTACGAGATGCTCAAGCAAGCAGCAGCTCACAAAACATGGCCAAAAGACAAGCCACCATAGGGGAATCATTTTCACACTGTGTCCCTTATGATAAGACGGGTGTCCAGTGGAAAGCAATCACAGATGCCATCACAATTTTTATTTCCTAAGATTTGGTGCCTGTTTACAGTGGAAAAGGCTGGCTTTATTTACCTACTGAAAACTTTGGATGTCAGGTATGTGCTACCAACTTTGCACACAACTTTGAATTGAGGTAGACTCCCAAAGGAGATATTAAAATAAGAGTTTAAAAAAATAGATTCTGTCATTTGTTATTTCTGTTTAAGAAAGTAAAGGGGGAAAAAAATCAATTAAAATCGGAAATCGATTTTGGTGTGAAAAAATCTGAGATTTTATTTTTAGGCCATATCGTCCAGCCCTTCGTATAACCTTTTTTTCCTGATGGGTGCATACGGTGCCTTGGGGGGGTTGCACTGGCGGACATGGGTTACTGGCCTGGTGGCCGTGCTGCGCCTGGATAGGGTCTGTGGTGGGCCTGGGGATTCGGGGCTCGGGGGCGCCGTGCCCCCTAGCTGTGGTCCTGGCTGGGGGTCGGCCGGCGTGGGGTCTCTGTTGGCTGTGGGGGTCGGGGCCGGCCGGCGGCCGGCATGTGCAGCCGCCTCTCTCTTTTTCTCTGGGCCGATTGTCATCGCCAGTCCCTGTATGGCGTCTCGCCTTGTTTGCTGGTTGAGGTGCCTGGCTGCTGGTCGCGGCGGCTGGGTGGGCCGGATCAGTCCTTTTTTGCACTGGACTTGGCTCCTGGGTCTTGGTCTTTGTGCGGGGCGCTGGGGTTGGGCATTTGGCCGGGTTCGGTCAGACTTGTGGGTGGCCTGGCCGTGTGGTGGGTGGGCGTGCAGGGCAGGTGGGTGGGTGGGGCGCTGGGTTTGGTCTCCTGCCGGGCTTTTGAGCAACAGTGGTCGCTCCACAAGGAATGAGGCTGGTGGATATCGGCCTGGTGGGTCGGCCGCCCGGCTCATTGGTTTGCTCCTGGTCTGGGCAGGTACGTCGCCGTGGTTCAGGCTACGGGGGCCTCCGGTGTGCGGGTGGCGCTGTGGGCCTCCTTTGCTGGCGGGGAGGCTGCCGTTGTGTAGCTACAGGCGCTCTCCCCCTACGAGGGCACGGGGACGGGGTGGAGGGGTGTGCGGGAGGGAGGGGTGGGGTGGGGGGGGTGGGGGGGGGCGAACTCAACCTGGGTGTCTAGTGTCTTTTGTGTTTTGAGAGTAGAGCGAATGTCAGGGTGGGTTAAGTTCCCCTTCTGGGATGGGGCTGGGGGGACTACCTTGGGGTCCATGGGGCTTTGTGGTGCTGTGGCCGTGGGCCCCGGGTCGAACGTGCCATGGCCTCCCTCCCCTGGTGGATCCCGGTGAACAGCGGTGCCTATTGGGGTTAGTGGGGGAGCTGGCTCCCTGGGAAGACATTTTGTCTCCCAGTCCTTCCCTCCCCATCCCTGGACACCTCTGTCCACCCGCTCCATCACTTTACCACTCATATAGGGTCTTGGGGCATGGGCACATCACTGGGGTGCGAGGTGGGGCTTCCCTCCTCGCTATCCCGTGGTGTCCTGGGTCCCAATTTTAATATACAACTTAGACACTCCCACTTATAACATTCTCCCGCGACACATATGTAGGGACTTTGGGGTGGGCACACTTTTCGGCATCCAGAGGGGGAGCGGTTCAATCAGCTTCACCTCTGGTGCCGGTGCCCACTGTTAAACCACATATAGACACTGAGGGCTCGGGGTGGGGGTTGGGGGATGTGTGGCTGCCTTCCCCACATCCCACCCCTCTGTTTTAAATGCACATTATAACAACAGGCATCAACACCATACTCGAGCGGGAGGATGGAGGCTAGGGGTCTTTTCACACACCTGTTCGCTACGGGCCATCAGGGGTTGGGGTCCGGAGGAGGAACAGGCGGTCTGGGCGGGGTCCTGAGCTGTTGGGCTGCTTTGCCACTGTGGGGCCCTTGGCGGTCTGCTTGTCTCCGTCCTAGAAGGTAAGGGGTCCATCTCCCGGGTCCGGGGGCTGGTGGCTCTACTGGGGCATCGGTACCTGGACCTGGGAGCATAAAGTGTGTATGGGGTGTGTGAGTGAGGGTCATTTTTTTGGGTGTCTTGGTGAGTCAGTGAGAATGTATGGGTTTAAGAGGGAGGGAACGTATGACTGTGTCTGTATGTCTTTGTCTACCTGTCAGTTTGGATCTTGGTCTGCCCCCTCGCCTGGCGCACCTCAGGCCTTACACTTAATGGGGGGCCTATTTCCCCTCCGTCACTCCCCGCCGGTGACGGGGGCCCCTGCCTGCCGGTGCATCGGTGGTCAATCCGGTTCGGACCTGTTGCGTGCCTGGCCGGGCCTGGGGGGCCGGTGTGTCGGTCGGCCGATGTGCTTGGCCGATATCTTCCTTTGGTTGGTTGGGGCACCTCTTTTAGAGGTGCCAGGTTTGGGATTGTTGGGTGGTGCCTGCTCGGCGGGATGCGGATCCGGCGTCTCTGCTCGTTTGATCACCTGTTCTGTGCGCACCGTGCGTGGCCGGTTCATTGGCGGGTTCGACCGGCCCTGGCCCTCGTTGGATGCCTGGTCTCGGCGCGGCCCCTGCAGTGCCGGGGGCCCCTCGTCGGCCGGTCCCTTGTCGGGTCCCTGCTGGGGGGTGGGGGCCCTTGCGCGGCCAGTTGCCGGCAGGGCCCGTGGGCTCGTCACTGCTGCCCCCCGGGCCCCTGCATAGTGGCCGCTGGATGTTCCCCTGGGGTTCTCCTTTGCTCCACTCTTGGGGGATGCGGTCGGCCCCGCCCGGGTCCGCCTGGGGCTCTGGGGGTCCTTTGGACGTCTTTGCTCCGATCTCCTTCATGTCTGCATCGATTCCTGGGAGACGGATTGATGCCTGCTCACACCAACTATCGAACACTCTTATGGAGAAACCTTATATGCACCACCATGCTAACACACACACATAGATGTGGGGTCTCTGGTGTTTAAGGATATATTCTTGGGCTGAGGTTATCATTACAAGAGCTTGATTAATCGGTACCATTAGTTTTTCTGTGACATTGTTGTTGTATTTTTATATCTATTTTTGTGTGATGTGGTTGTGTAATTCTTAGTTCACAATGTTTGGTTTGTTTTGTCGATGTTCCTTTTTCATGTGTTGTTTTGTTTTTCCACCTCTCTCTGCCGTCCTGTGGGTATGGAGGCAGACTTCAATGTCTTCCTGTGTTTTCTTTGTTCCCCTTCCTCTCTTGTATTTTCAACTCACCCTCTCTCTTGACTTTTTGTTTCCTACCTCTCTTCTTCATCTTCCTTCTTTCTTCTCCTTAATTTTCTGTCTCCGTGTCCATAACATCAGGAAATAAAAACCCCAACAATTCATAATAAAGATTTTTCACACATATATCAAGTGGAGGACTATAGCAAAAGCTGTACTGCTCCGCTTGTGAAAGTAAATCTGTTGGGCTTCTACTTGGTACTCAGACACCAATTCTGAGCTCCACACTGCCAAACAGGAGACGTTTAATAAAAAAAAAAAAAAAGAACCTTTTTTTCCTCCTAATCCATGGAAATCTTACTCATCGCTACCTCTCTCTAACCTCTCCTCCCTGAAATCATAAGCCTAAGTCCTTTTTCCTGTACACATTTGTTTACATGTTGTAAATCCAAAGTCCATCTTTGATTCTGCATGTGGCTCAGGAAATTAGCTGAAACCGTAAGTTACAGGAAACCAGGCACTTTTTATTTTAAAATGTGTTTTTGAATCTTTGTGTGAAGCAGCGTGATCTGCGAGTCTAGTGGAAAGAGCCTTTTTAAAATAAATGGGACAGACATCTCTTAAAAGATAAATCAAAATAAAAGGAGTATGAATAAAAAAACATTTTAATCAAACATTTAATTGCTGACCAGCTTTTAACTTTTTTGCACTAGTATTGTGGTGATTAATCTTTGGTGTGAGCTCCAAGTCTTTGAAGTTTGAAGACCATCTTGCCATCATGCTAATAAATGGCTCCCTCCTCAGATTCTCCATTAGATTCAAGTAAGGACTCTGCCCAAGCCACTCCAAAACATTAAAATAACTTTCATTCAGAAGAAACGTATTGCTCAAATTAAAGTATAACTTTAAGAAACATAAATCTGACAGGGGTGTGTATAATTTTGTATAAACAAACATACTGATTGTCCCTCACTGACAGATTGCCACCCTGGGTGCTGAATCAGATTTGTCTAAATGTATTCTTATTTTATCTCATACATTGATGGGCGTTACAACTCAGCTCATGTTCTGCTTATATTAATTGTCATGTTTGTTACAAAGCAGTGGCCCTTTTGTTAGTTTTAGATGTATAAGTTAAGTGTCTTTGAGGCAAGTGAAGGAAACATTTCCATTCAGATCACAATGTGTGGTACATTTATCGACTATAGAAAGCAAAAGTACAAATTCCTCTCAACTCTATTATGCCCAATCTGTAAATTACAAAATCTCTGTGTTAAAATAAGAATGGCAAAAACATGGTGACAAGGTTCTAACACATTTTAATGTTGTTATGGAAGACATCATGCTTTGTTCCAGTACCGAAGAAAACTCACCCATCAGTCATCAATGACTATAGACCTGTTGCCCTGACGTCCTACATCATGAAGGTCCTGGAGAGACTCGTGTTGGCACCCCTGAGTAAGCAAACAAGAAAATATCAGGACTAGCTGCAGTTTGCTTATCGCTGTGGAGTTGGAGTTGAAGATGCCATCATCCACCTGTTTAAACCAACTCACTGTCACCTGGACAAAGCAGCCAGCACTGTGAGGATCGTGTTCTTTGATTTCTCCAGTGCACTTAATACAATTCAGCCTGATTTGCTTTGTCAGAAACTCCTGAAGATACAGGTGGAGCCCTCAACAATCGCCTGAATCAATGACAACCTGACCAACAGAGCACAATTTGTGAGACTGAAAGATTATGTGTCAAACCAGGTGGTCAGCAGCACAGGAGCACCACAGGGGACCATACTCTCACCATTCCTTTTCTCTTTACACCTCAGACTTCCAGTACAAATCAGAGACCTGTCATCAGCAGAAATACTCAGACGACTCTGCAATTGTCAGGTGTATCAGAGATGGACAAGAAGCTGAAGACAGAGAGCTGCTGGACTGCTTAGTGACACGGTGTGGAAACAATCATCTTACATTGAACGTGAACAAAACAAAGGAGATGATTGTAGATTTCAGAAGAAACAGGGATAAGTCAAACACTGTCTCCATCATGGGAGAAGAAGTGGAGGTGGTTGAGGAGTATAAATACCTCGGAGTTCACCTTGACAACAGACTGGACTGGAGGGGCAACAGTGAAGCCATCTACAAGAAGGGACAGAGCAGACTCTTCTTCTTGAGGAAGCTTAGGTCCTTCAAAGTTTGCAGCAAGATGCTGCAGATCTTCTACAAGTCTGTTGTGGAGAGTGTAATCTCTTCAGCCATCATCTGTTGGGGTAGCAGCATCAGAGCCAGGGACTTAAAAAGGCTCAACAACCTGATAAAGAAGGCTGATTCTATTCTTGGCACTACTGTGGAACCACTGGAGATGATGATGCAAAGAAGGATTTTTCATAAAATCAAAAAAATTATAGACAACTCTGAGCATCCTTTTCATGAGAGTATCCTACAAAAACAGTGTCTTCAGTCTGAGGCTTCTTCGGTTTTGCAGCAACACTGACCGCTACAGGAAATCCTTCTTGCCCACAGCCAACATGATCTACAACAACTCCTTAAATAATTAGTTGTATGAGCTACAACAACACTTAGTTTCCCACTGGGATCAATAAAGTATTTTTTAATTTGAATTGTCTTGAATTAAATGTTGGGTTAAAGCAGAAGAGATGTTCATAGATCGCACTTAAAGTGGTTTCACATGCAGTAGGGGATTGCAACTTAATGTAGAAAACCTAAACTGTTAGGTATTATCTGGATAATTAGTTTAAATAATGTCTGATTGGACTCCCTAGTGAATGTTGAAGATCCAGCTTTGCACCTTGAATGGTTGTCAGATTTAAGTAATATATATATATATTATAATTTTTTTTTCTTCCTATACTTGACCTTAAGTATTATGGTGTACAAGCTGTACTCCCACCCACGCGCATCCACCATTAGCCATGATAATGGATTTCTCAGTGGGGTGAGGCGGTATGTATAAAGGCTGTGAAATAATGAGTTTTTGTACAGCAGGACGCTAAAGTTAAAGCTTGTTAAAGATTACATGCAGTTATTGAGATTGCAGGCTTGCTGAATGCTGATCACTTAGATAAAGTACCCTACAAAAGTATTCATACCCCTTCGTCACGCAAGGCAAGGCAAGGCAAGGCAAGGCAAGGCAATTTTATTTGTATAGCACACTTTCAATGACAAGGTGATTCAATGTGCTTTACATGATTAAGAGGTAAAATAAAACAGCAATAAAGCAAGAAGTACACAAACCATGATACATCAAAGCATTACTCAAAGGCAGCTCTAAACATATATGTTTTTAGTTATTTAAAAGAACGCAGTGTTTCAGCAGCTTTGCAGTTTTCTGGAAGTTTATTCCAGATTAGAGGAGCATAGAAACTGAAAGCTGCTTCTCCGTGTTTGGTTTTAATTCTAAGGATGTTGAGTAGACTGGAATTAGAGGACCTGAGTATTCTGGTGGGTTGGTATAGTAACAATAGATCTTCAATATACTTTGGTGCTAAGCCATTTAGTGAGTTATAAACTAGTAAAAGTATTTTGAAGTTTATTCTCTGAACTTCAGGGAGCCAGTGTTAGGACTTTAGAACTGGGGTGATGTGCTCTACTTTCCTGATTCTTGTGAGGACACGAGCAGCAGCATTCTGGATCAGTTACAGCTGTGTAATTGACTTTTTAGGGAGACCTATGAGAACGCTGTTGCAGTAATCAATCCGACTAAAGATAAATGCATGAATTAGTTTTTCTAAGTCCTGTTGCGACATCAGTCCTTTAATCCTAAAAATGTTCTTCAGGTCATAGAAGGCTGACCTTGTGATTGTCTTTATGTAACCCTGGAGGTTCAGGTCTGAGTCCATTACTACAGCTAAGTTTCGGGCCTGATCAGTAATTTCTAGCTGTATTAACTGAAGCTGTGTGCTGACTGTTGATCGTTCCTCTTTTGGTCCAAAAGTAATTACTTCTGTTTTGTTTCTGTTCAGCTGGAGAAAGTTATGGCACATCCATCCATTGATTTGCTCGATGCATTTACTTAGGGTTTGGTTGGGTTCAAAGTCACCTGATGACACTAATGTAGAGCTGAGTATCATCTGCATAGTTATGGTAGCTACACTTATTGGTTGTTGTAATCTGGGCTAGTGGGAACATGTAGATATTAAATAAGAGGGGCCCCAGGATGGAGCCCTGGGGCACCCCACATGTGATTTCTGTTCGTTTTGATGAAACGTTTCCTATTAAAACAAAGAAGTCCCTTTTCTTTAGGTAAGACTTGAACCGGCCAATTACTGTACCAGAAAGTCCGACCCAGCTCTCCAGTCGTTCTAATAATATATCATGATAAACAGTGTCAAATGCTGCACTGAGGTCCAACAGAACCAGCACTGTGATTCTATCTGTCTGTATTTATGCGGATGTCATTGAAAACTTTGACGAGGGCAGTCTTAGTGCTGTGGTGAGCACGGAAACCAGACTAAAAAACATCTAAGCGGTTGGTCATTGTTATGAAGCTATTTAACTGTTGAAACACAGCTTTTTCAATAATTTTACTGATGAATGAAAGATTAGAAATTGGCCTGTAGTTCTGCATTAATGTGTTTTCCAGATTATTCTTTTTTTTAGCAGTAGTTTAATAACTGCTGTTTTTAAAGCCTGGGGAAAACACCTGACAGGAGGGATGAATTAATTATTTTTATCAGATCAGACCCAATGACAGGGAAAACTTTCTTAAGGAAAGCTGTGGGTATGTATCAACACAGCAAGAGCAGGAGCTTAATTTGTTAAGGATTTCTTCAAGGTCTTTTTGGTTTAATTCATGTAATTCTGACATTTTTTCTACATTGGTGTTAATTGGTTATAACATTGGTAGTGGGCTTGGTGCTGTGGTACAGACCGACCGTCTAATTGCTAGAATCTTTTCAATGAAAAAGCTGGCAAATTCATTGCAGACCCTGGTAGAATTTAGTTCAGGGGCTACTGTCACTGGAGGATTAGTTAGTCTTTCCACTGTTGCAAACAGAGTCTGTGCATTATTAATGTTTCTGTTAATGATTTCAGAAAAGAAAGATTCCCTAGCTTGTTTTAAAGATAACTGATATCTGTTCAGTCTCTCTTTGTAGATCTCACAGTGAACCTGGAGTCGAGTTTTCCGCCATTTTCTCTGGGCTTGTCGATACTCCTTTTTTCACTACATAACAGTGGATTGCTTGTCCACGGAGACTTTTTTCTACCTGAGACTACTGTCACTTTAGTAGGAGCAATGGAATCAATGATGTCAGAGATTTTCACAAGGAAATTATCTACCAGCTTATTTACTGAGTTGGAGTTGGGGGATGAGGGGGATTTGGTGGAAGGGTAAATATGATAAAAATGATACTTTCAAAGAAAACACAGAAATGGTCCGATAATGCAATATCAATTACCGAGGTTGTCAGATATTTTTAAACCTTTTCAGATAATTAACTCCAGAGGGTGTCCTCTATTGTGTGTTGGTTGTTTGACATGCTGGGTCAGGCCAAAGTTGTGAAGAGTGTCACTTAATGTTTTAGCTAGTCTACCCTGGGGGTTGTCAGTTTGGATGTTGAATTCCCTCACAATGATTAACTGCTCATAATCGACACATATTATGGAAATCATTAAAGAAGTTAGAGTTAGGTTTTGGGGATTTGTATAAACTTATAAATATAGCTTTTTTAGGCTCATTTATCTGGGTGGTTAGGTATTCAAAGGAGTCAAATATGTTCAGGGATACATTTTTAAAGTTCATTGAGTTGTGAAAAATTGTGGCTACGCCTCCACCTCGTCTGTGTTTCCTGCTCTCACTTAAGAAATTATAATTTGGAGGAGTAGATTCTATCAATACAGATATTTTATTACTTACATCTAGCCATGTTTCTGATAAAAAAAGGGCATGTATTTTATGTTCAGTGATTAATTTATAGATTAGGAGTGACTTTCCTGATAAAGACCTAATATTTAATAAACCTAACCTAAGTGATTTGATAATTGGTAGCTGAACCTTCTGACAGGTGATCAACTTGAGATTTGTTTTATTATAAGTATGTTTAGCTTGAATTTTTTGTTGTCTCTTGCTAGTAATGACTTGAATGATTTTTTTGGGGGTGGCCAGACAACTTCTGGAAGACAGTGGGAGTGGGATCACTGTCCGGTTCCCTTGCACATCAGATGTCCGTTATTACCATTTCGGGCATGGGCAGAGTACATCCAGTGTTAGTCCCAGAGGCCTGATGTAGTCCAAGTTTCGGTGTTAGTTGTGACCAACGTTCCCTCTAAGCTGCGCGCGTGCGCAATTGCGCACTGCTGACACAGTCTTCGCCCACAGAAAATCTGCTCTGCGCAGAACAAAAATCTAAACCTTGATTGGGAAAAAAAACAAAAAACAAATAATTAATTCTGTGCTATTTTGCAGTATGAATCAAAGAGCACATGCACCGATTTACAGTTCCAGCGGTGACCCTGCATCGTTCCAATTAGAAAACACTCGCCCGAACCCGTTATCCATGGTTATTGTCATATCAATGCCGCAGAGACCCGCACACTGACCCAACACGGATTGAAGATAGACACGGGTATGTAAATAAGACTAAGGTAAATGAAAAAATAAAAAATGAATCCCGACACAAACTTAGATCCTCCTGTTTAGAGCGGAACGCTTTTGTCTATGCACAGAGTTGCTGACAGCGCCAAGTTTGTGCGCTGCAAAATGTGCTTGATTTATTTAGAAAGTCTGTAGTGTTTTGATGGAATTTTCTTTAACAAAAAGGGGATTATAAAATGTTCAGAAAACATCTAAAGTTTTTGTTTTATTCCTCTCAGAAACGGGCTCATTATTGTCAGTCTTAATTTGTAACTTTATCACTGGATTGTTTCAGCCACCATAAAAAAAAAAAAAACTTTGAATAGGAAAATGGATTTTAACAAGAATCAGAATTGAGCATTTAACCTGCAATGGGAACATAGCAGTGCTGCTCCTGCTCCTGTCAGTCAACAGGGCTGCGGTTCTTATCATACTGTGTGAATCCATCTTTTAGTGTTTGGTCTCGCTGTTTGATTCTGTATTTGGGTTAAAAGATTTCACTTCAAGACAATACGGTTTATGTCACTGAAGCCCCTTTCAAACAGGCCATGAAAAACGGTAATTTTCCAGACTTCATCTGTTTTGCTTTTGTGCTTGAAAGCAATCTTCCGGACTTTGTCCGGATATCCTTTACCGGTAATTTTACGGCTGAAGACCTAGTAACAAGAGCGGACTTTTCGCGGTATGGTGTTTGCATTCAGACAGTCAGGTAATGTTCCGCGAAAGCTGGAGGGGTGTGGGGTGGTGGGGGAAAGGGGAGAGGGGCAGGGAACGCTGTGAGCGCACGCATTGATGACGTATAAATGTCATTATTTTCCTTTCAGCTTTTTCATCGATGTCTCTTAAGCGTTTCCATGTGCGCAAAATTGCACACATCACAAAGACGACGGCTGCGAGTAAATTTGCTGTTTTGTCTACCGTCTTTGCAATAATGCATTTGTTTGGGGAAATGACGTACGCCCGCCGCACTAAATTTACGTAATATCCACTTAATATCCACCAGTTTATGAGTAGCAGAAATACAAATAATCCTGTGATTATATACTGTATTTTGCAGACAAAAGAGTTACAGGACCTTCTCCCAGTTACAGGATTTTCTCCCAGTTACAGGACCCTCTCCCAGACCACAGCAGGACTCTCTTACCCAGTGCACAGCAAGAGCTTCACACATTGGCTCATGGTTATAATACAAGTCAGACCTTTATAATAAAAATGTTAAGTGTGTTTTCAAAAGTTGAGTTCATAGTTAGCTTGGCTTACTTGGCAGTTCATGTTTCTCCACAGTTACAATGAGATATTTAGACTTATAATAGTGGTAACACACTACAAAGGTCATGGATAAGATCTTTGTAATTTTTATTGTAAGTGGGATAGTGTACTTAATTAAAAAGTATTCTCACAGAAATGTAAATGCTTTAATTTGATTATTTTAATGAACTATGTAAACTTGGATGGATGCGATGCTGGCATGACCACAGGGCACACATCTGATGTTGCTCACAGTAGTCAAAGGGCCTTATCAAGTGTTTGTTCAGATAACAGAAAATATTTTAGGTCAATAGTTTCAGTCCAGCTCTATTAAGATAACGTCCATTTATCTTGAACAAGTGCTTTGCACATCCAAATATTTTAAAGTTATTTATAAATAGAATCGAATTTTCAACAGATTTTCTATTCAAACATTTATGGATCATGTGAAGTCTACTGTACCTTTCATCATTTCCCTCAGCGACTGGTCCGCTGATAAATATGTTTATGTCATGTCCACCAAGTTTCTGTAGCAGATCAGAGAAGTCTGTTATGAGAACTTCAGATTGTTTTTTTTGTTTTTTTGGCTACATCATTTGCACCTGTGTGGATAATAAGCTTTTCCAGTTTAGGGTGTTGTTCTAAAATTGTCTGGATTTTTTCTGATATTTATCTCACTGTATTCTTGGGGCAGCTGATAACGCTAGTGTTCTGGCTACAAAAATCTTCGATACCATTATTTGATCCATCATGTATCATGAGAACTTTTGCTGGGGGGGTTCTTACTTTCTTATGTGTCCACTTTATGTGGATGGATTTCTCCTGGTGGCCTTGACTGGTCCCAGGGGCTGTGTTGTCTTTCGGGGAGCTGAGGGCTGTGAATCTGTTTCTCAGCGGTATTCCAGGGGACGGGATATCTCTTGCTTTGGGTTGCAGATTCTTTTATTTCTTCTTTCTGGGAGCAAAGAAAGCAGGTGTAGATTCAGTGCGCTTTAAAGCCCGCCAGTCTTTGTCGAATTGGGAATGGGGTGTTCTACCTGTTAAACGCCTTTTGGCTGGAGGAGTAGCATTGTTCTGTGGCTTCTGTGCGAGACTGTTGGACCGAGGTAACACCGGGCTGCCAGGTTCTTCCTCCCAGCGTGTAGTCATTGGTATAGTTGGATGTATAACATTTTTCTTCAACTCAATGATTCAAAGACTGAAGTCCATGTTTGTGCCCCAGACAAATTCCTCCCAAAAATAATCGAGAGCCTCGGTCCTCTTGCTCAATATGTGAAGCCATCAGTGTGGAATCTTGGGATAACTCTTGATACTGACTTCAATTTGGATGCACATGTTTCTTTTCTGGTCCGTTCCTGTTTTTATCATTTAAGGAATATTGCCACGCTGAGCCACATCGTGTCATGATCTGAGTTAGAGATGATAACCCATGATTTTATTTCATCACGTCATTAATATTGTAACTCATTTCTTTCATTTTTAAGTAAAAAATCCATGGGTCGCCTGTTGTAAAGCACTGTAAAGCACTTTGTGATTATTTTTAGAAAGGTGCTGTATGTAAAGCTTTACTTACTTACTTAGCTGAGGGGGATGTTCAGTGTTGGTTTTCTGCCACTCATAGAGTTTGCCATACCTTTTAACCAAATAACCTCATTCCAAATGTTTGTTGTGTCCAGGTGTCTACAGCTCCTACAGAGTTACCACGGACCGTTTGGCTGCTTGCTGATTAATGCTGTTATTGCCTGGCCTGTCAGTATGTTTTAGTTAGTTGTGCCACATTCTTATGATTTTAGGATGATAGCGTGCCCAGTGTTGTTTTCTAATCTAACTGCTTTAAACTTCTACATCTTCACCCCTATCCTGTTCCCTGACCGTGACCAGTTATTATGCTGTTTGTTCACTAATGTTTTCTGACTAAAATCTGAAGCCTTCAAAGAATATCTGTATTTATGAAAATATTAAACTACAATACATAGAATTAAGGGGTCTTCTGAAGGCAGTTGGTTGCACAGGATTTCATATAGGGGTATCAGAGTAAAATAGGGTCAATACAAATGAACGGTTCTCAAAAAAATTTAAAAACCACCTTCCTTCCATGTCATAATTACACGCTACCTTGTGTTGCTCTACAGCTGTACAGCCCAATAAAATCAGTTTATGGTTGTAATGTGACAAAATGTAATTAAGTAAAAAATCCAAAATCTAAAGCAAAGGGTATGATTACTTCTTCAAACCAATGCACATGTTTTAATATCTTGATTTCAACCTCACAGTCTAAGCTGGCTGATTTAAAGCATTGATATCCAATCAAATATTTGTTTTTAAACTTTAAGTTGGAAGTGATGGGTGGATCTAAAATTAAATGATTTATTTTCTGAGTAGGCCATCGTTTTATGTATACCATTCTAATACTAATAAAAAAATCTAAAGACTTCAAACAAGTTGTGTCTACAGGGAGCCTTTCCACAGAGATCCCCTTCTGCTGTTTACCTTGAAATGAAAAGCGTCACAATATAAGGCTACACATTTAAGTCAAATTTTAATTGTTTAAATAGCAAAGATACAGACCCAAGCTCTCTGAGGACCTTTACAGCATCGCTTGATAATTCAGAGCAAACAGACGGCTGTTTGTGTAAACCTTTCATAAGCAGCTGTGTTTTCCATGTTAAGAAGACAAATAATGTCTGAGCAAGGGCAGACATGCTGTTTTTAATTACCTCTCCACACTTGCAATCGCAGCAATTCTCTTGTCCGCTGAGTTGTCTGCCTAAAGTGGATCAAAGTCAAAAGTGTCCCAGCAGTGTGCATTCCAGATGAGCCTTGGCTTTTTTAATAACTATAATGTGAAAGCTACAGGGAAATATGCAGCACCCCTTGTATTTTCTTCTTTTTGTATTGTCAGTGAACATGCGGAGGCTATGATTCGCCAAAACAGTAGCAGTTTGAAATTCCTGTTATATTTTCAGGATTGACAGGTCATCCAGAAATGTTTCATTCAGGGCAGCGGATGGAAATGAAACAACCTAAAGGGCCATCCTGCTTCGCCAAGATTGCTTACTGATGTGCAGCAGAGGAGGGAGAGTGACATTTAACAGCGTGAGGATGAGGAGTGTCTGACCAGCTCGCACCAGATGCCTTGTAAACATACAGAAACAGGCCTGCTGATCTTTTAAAAAGGAGTGAGGGGAGCCTGAGGGGGGAACCAGCCACATGGCTGAGGGAGTTATTTCATCAAGCTTCCACCTTGCTGCAGTCAAGGGAGACAAACAGTAAAATCAATACTCCCACTCAGGACAGTTCACTACAAGGGCCTCCCTCAGCACAGCTGTCTGTCAGAATCAGTCCCTCAAGCAGGATGGGAACTGCTGACAAGCTGGGTGTCAGGGCGCGCTGATCATACTATCGGAGTGCAACTAAAATCCTGTTCAGTACCACAGGCACGATCGTAAACACAGCCACAAACTGTGGCTTATCTGCCTTTTTTTCCACCTCACGCCTCAGAGACACTTTCGGATTACATCTGTGCAAGAACAAAATGGTGTGTGTAATCAACACCCATTTCACAGCATCAGCAACGCAGAGCTATGAGATTATTGGGTTCAGTTTTTCCAGATTCCAAAAGTAAAACTTCTCAAAGTTCTGTGTTTTAGTCAATTTTTAAAGTCAGAGTACAGAGATTCATGAATTCACAAAAGGCTGGACGGATGGACGAACTGACAATAATCTAAATAACCATAAACCCTGATGTCCTGAATTTTTGTCTGGATTTAGATTCATAAAACATGTCTTCCTCATCTCGTCATCTTGTCAGGATAAACATAAAATATCAAATGCCAAAGGAATTAAGCTTTAATTATGTTGAAACCTTAAGCTCTCCATCACACTCGTGATTGCAGATGGTTCATCAAGAATCTAAGCAAACAATTTGCACTAGACTTTTTTTGATACCTTTATCTATTCCAGTAATAGCCCTGTAAATGGAGAGTGGGTGGATAACAGACCAACAGCCACGTTTATCCTCCCTGTTTCCTATGTGTGTGTGGGAATGAGGGGGGGGCCATCGGAGAGCCCTGCCAATGGTAATGAAGCCACCACTATAAATGGGCTAGTCAGTCATGATTAACTGCCGTGTCATGCCTGAAGTAATTGCCTTAATTAGCTATTGAGCAGGTTTCAGGGTTAATGGGACACCAGGTTTGCAGTGAACCTGATTTACTGGTGGAAGGTAATGATTTTACTCTCTTCTTCCCCCTCATTCCGCGAAATTATTTGATTAACAGTAAGGGAAAACCAGACCCCCTTGTTTGTTAATACAAAATCAATTTCATGGCTGGCTGAGCTATCTCTGACGCTGTTTTTGTTGAGCGAGCAAGGTCTTCAGTCAGCCACTGGAGACAGAACAAACACAGACAGACCTGTTGAGGAGTACAGACGGTAAATCTGCCCATCTGAGTGCAAGGAGCAGGCACGGTGCTTGGGACTCTGCAGCTCCTTCTAATTGCCCACAAATTTATCTCAGCTAGGATTTTCTGCCATTACAGCAGCCGGTTTTTCTTGAGACTCTGTCAGAGAGATAAGTCTGTGTGAGTAGTTAGGAAGGAGGCAGGTACCATAAAGTCTCCCCTGTGAGACTAGATCAATGTGCTTAGAACAGTGTTTTGTGCAAAATGCCGGTGGGGTGAACATGTAAAAACATTTCCCTTCAATCTCCATATGGCAAAGCAGTTTAAATTAGTAAAGCTGGTCTTTTATCGAACAGAGGTTTTTACTGTTAACATCCAATATTTCTCACTGAAAACAGACAAACTCTTGGGCTCAGATACTGTGTGGCATGTTGTTCTTTCTCAGTAGAGCTCAGGCTGTGGAGTTTTGGGCTGATGAGGAGACGGGAAAGAGCAGTTTATTTGATATTGTCTTTGGCCTGTGGAAATTATGGGAGACATTATTTCGAATGTTTATAAACATTGCCTGAAAAGACCAATAACCTTTTTTTCCTCATTCTGACAAAAAAGCTAACTAAACCTTTAGTTTGGTATTCAAATTTTTTTTTTATCTAGATAAATGTCAGAATAATGAAAGAGAGAAGTCAGGTGATTGGGAATAGCTGAGAAAGGGAAAAAACAGGTAGGCTGAGGGAAGCTGAATAATAAACACAGAGGCTGAAGTAGGGTTTACAAAAGTAACAAATAAATGGAGAAAAAATGACCACAATAAAGAATTCACAATCAAAAAGCACAAAGAAAAGAACAAAATTAAAATAAACTAAAAACAGAGGTATACACATAAATGGAAAGACCTTTAAAGTAATACTAATGAACTGAGTATAGCAAGACCTGTTGAGCAATAAGGAATACAGACATAAACTAAACCCCAAAAGTCAAACATCCACGGATCCTAACACAATGTTCTTCCAACAAATACTCTAATGCAAAATACGCAAAGATTTAAAATGCTTCACCAGAGAAGTCTTGGTTTAATCATTAACAAAGATTGTGAAATATCAGTTTTCTATTATAAAATCACCTATATAATGTAGAATACAATACTTAAACATGTTTTAACTGCAGTTTAGATTGAGATTTGCAGATACAGACCTGGAAACTACTGATTAACAGTTTATAGAGCAGATAAAGAAGAACTGCTGATAAGCAAACATCAGTTTCACACTTCTACTGTAGTAACACTTTTGTGCCTCACAAAGGTGCT
The DNA here is from genome assembly GCA_963556495.2 of Valencia hispanica. Lineage (NCBI taxonomy): Eukaryota > Metazoa > Chordata > Actinopteri > Cyprinodontiformes > Valenciidae > Valencia > Valencia hispanica. Next base: position 28,884,825 of record OY747707.1, on the reverse strand, counting down.
ACTAACATACAAGAAACGAAGTAAGATTATTTTAACTTGGCAAGCCTATGATTTAAAGGATAAATTCACCTTAGACATAAAGCTGCATGCATACAATTGCATAAAACTGACGTATTTTGCCTTATACTGACAAGAGGAAGTTTTACCACTGTGAATGGTAGTAAAGGGATATAAGTAAGAGTGTGACAGCATTCTCATTGTAGTTCCTTACAAAATAAAAAAGTCCTCTGTTGCCTGCAGTGAGGATATAGGGAGAGGTTTCATCACTGACTCTGGAACAGTAAAAGGATCAGAAACAAGTCAGCAACTTAGAAACTATACAAACATATCCCCCTGCTTTTTTCTTTCCTCTGTCTTTTTCTCCTCCCTGCAGCCCCATGATCGGCTTGTCAGCACTGCAGATGCCTTTGTTTATTGAGCAAGTCGTTCCGCTCAGATTGTCAATGGAACTTAGTGTGAGCCAGCTAAAACACTCAAAGTCCCACTCATCTGTCAGGCACAGCAGTTACACTCTGCCCTCTGATGATGTTGAGGCGTACAGTGGGGGGATTCTCTGCAGCAGCTGTCTATTCAACTAATTCAGCCTGAAATATTTGATATGTGTGATGCCAGAAACAAGAAAAACACTTTATGACCTGTGTTTAGTTGAACTAATCATGACAAAATATGTGTTTACAAATAAAATTCTTCTTTATTTAGTAGTGTTTGGATTCTAACTGATATTGCCATACTCTTACAATATAGTCATATGACGCTAAATGAAATACAGGTATATGCTAAATGGACTGCCACAGACAACAGAAGATTTTTGATGAAATGTACAAGTTGTGCAAGCTTGCACGCCGTAGGTAATAATCTTGTATCTTTACTAAATGGCTATTTGCATATTTATCAAGAGTAGTTATGGGATACATATAGAGCGTAGTTGCTAAATGGAATGCAGAAAATGTTGGCAGCATTTAATCAGCCCATGTTGATCTTGGAATTTACTGCAATTTTTCCCACATTCATCTCTCAATAGCTTTGGCTTCTTATCCAGCCTCTGAATAATGATGTAAATTCTAATTTTAGTTTAAATTAAAAGCTTGTCAGCAAAAGGAAGCATGAAGTGGAAAAAACACAGTGGACCAACTTCAGCAGTCTGGGACTTGATTTCCAAATGAAATACAAACTTTACCTAATCTCAAAAAGGACTTTGGACCACTGAGCAACCCTCCAGCATTCTTTTCTCCTTAGCCCAGGTAAGATGCTTCTGCCAACGCTTCAGGAGTGGCTTGACATGAGGACTGGAACGCTTGCAGCCCATGTGTGGGATTTATTTGAGCACAGTGGCTCTTGATGCTCTGACTTCAGCCTCAGTCCACCCCCTCTGAAGCTCACCCAAATTCTTGAATGGATTTTGCTTGACAATCCTCTCACGGCTGCAGTTATCCCTGTTGCTCGTCCACCTTTTCCTATGACACTTTACCCTTCCACTCAACTTTCTATGAATATGCTTGGATGCAGTACTCTGTGAACAACCAACTTCTGTTCAGTGTTGTTTTTGTGCCAAACCTGCTTCTTGGAACTGTGCCTCAAACGTTTAACTCCGGGTTCATCCGACCATGACACGTTTTTCCACAAGACTTTCGTAGATTGAAGCCAGGCCTGGATAGTTAATACTGAAGAAGTATTCAGTCTTTTTAGGTGCACAATAATGACTAGTGTATTTTTGAAAATGGTGTGGAATCAAGCATGCAGCTATTCTGGGGACTCTATTTTATCATACAGACCACTATAAAAAAGCGTTTTCTAGGGGACAGCTCAGTTGAAACTTTTAAACGTATTTACCCTTCCACTGCATCCCCCTCATCTCCCAACTCAAACTCAGTAAATAAGTTGATAGATAATTTCCTTGCAAAAATCTCAGACATCATGAATAGATATCAGCTAACTATAAAAGATGCTAGGGAATCGTTCTTTTCTGAAATCATCAACAGAAACATTAATAATGCACAGACGCTATTTGCAACAGTGGAAAGACTAACTAATCCTTTAGTGACAGTAGCCCCTGAACTAAACTCTACCAGGGCCTGCAATGAAAATGCCAGCTTTTTCACTGAAAGATTCTAACAATTAGACGGTCAATCTGTACCTCAATATCGAACCCACAACCAGTGCAATCCCCAATCAACAACAATGTAGAGAAAATGTCTGAATTCCACTAATTAAACCAGAACCGCCTTGAAAAAAATCATTATCCAATTAAGCTCCTCCTCTTGTCTTGATATCCTACCCACAGCTTTTCTAAAGAAAGTTCTTCCTTTTATTGGGTCTGATCTTGTTCAAATAGTGAACTCATCCCTGCTATCAGGTGTCTTCCCTCAGGCTTTAAAAACAGCAGTTATTAAACCACTGCTAAAGAAGAAAAAACTGGACAACACGTTAATGCAGAACTACAGGCCAATCTGTAATCTTCCATTCATCAGTAAGATTATTGAAAAAGCTGTTTCAGCAGTTAAATAGCTTCATAACAATGACAAACCATTTTGATATTTTTCAGCCTGGTTTCCGCGCTCACCACAGCACCGAGATTGCCCTCGTCAAAGTATTCAATGACATCCGCATAAATACAGACTGTGGTAAAACCACAGTGCTGGTTCTGTTGGACCTCAGTGCAGCATTTGACACTGTTGATCATGATATTTTATTGGAACGACTGGAGAGCTGGGTCGGACTCTCTGGTACAGTACTTGGCTGGTTCGAATCTTACCTAAAGAACAGGGACTTCTATGTTTCAATAGGAAACTTTTCATCAGAACAAACAGAAATCACATGTGGTGGGCTCCAGGGCTCCATCCTGGGGCCCCTCTTATTTAATATCTACATGCTCACACTAGGCAAGATTATAGCAACCAATAACATTAGCTACCATAACTACGCGGATGACACTCAGCTCTACATTACAATGTCACCAGGTGACTCTGAACCCATTCAAACCCTAAATCAATGCATTTACCAAATAAATGGATGGATGTGCCATAACTTTCTCCAGCTGAATAGAAACAAAACTGAAGTGATTATTTTTGGACCCAAGGAGGAACGATCAATAGTCAGCACATAGCTTAAATTAATACATCTAGAAACTACTGATCAGGCTCGAAACCTAGGTGTAGTAATGGACTCAGACCTGAACCTCCAGGGTCACATCAAGGCAATAACAAGGTCAGCCTTCTATCACCTGAAGAACATCTCTAGGATTAAACGACTGATGTTGCAACACGACCTAGAAATACTCATCCATGCGTTTATCTTTAGTCGGATTGATTACTGCAACAGCATCTTCACAGGTCTGCCTAAAAAGTCAATTAGACAGCTGCAGCTGATCCAGAATGCTGCCGCTCGCGTCCTCACTAGAATCAGGAAAGTAGAGCACATCACCCCAGTTCTAAAGTCCTTACACTGGCTCCCTGTAGCTCAGAGAATAGACTTCAAAATACTCCTACTAGTTTATAAATCATTACATGGCTTAGCACCAAAATATGTTGAAGACCTGTTGTCATGGTACCAACCACCAAGACCACTCAGGTCCTCCAACTCTAGCCTACTAAACATCCCTAGACTCAGAACTAAACATGGAGAAGCAGCTTTCAGTTTCTATGCTCCCCTTATCTGGAACAGACTTCCTGACGAGTGTAGAGCTGCTGAAACTAAGCTGCTTTAAATCGAGACAAAAAACCCATCTGTTTAGAATTGCCTTCGAGTAAATGCTTGATGTCATATGTATGAAATGTGTTCATGCTCTCTTGCTTTTTTTTTATCTTTCTCTTGCTTCGTTGTGTATCATGTGTAATGTGTGTTTCTTTTACTTTTAATTTCCATTGTTTTTTTGTTTTTTAAATCACCAAATCATGTAAAGCACCTTGAATTGCCCTGCTGTTGAAAGTGTGCTATATAAATAAAATTGTCTTGCCCTGCCTTACAGTTTTGGACTGTGTTAAGTAAATGATTCAGAGTGTACTGCTGTGATTTAATGCTGGTAATGCTAGTCAATATGACCAAAAAATACAAACTCCCAACTCCAAAGCAAAACTAATTACACTTATACCTTAAAAAGATTCTTGATATTTATTGGAGCTCCTGAGTCAGACTGCACAGCTCACGCATAAATATAGCCGGCTGGAGAGACTCAGTCAGAGAAAGGCTAACTGCTGAACTATGGTCTGTCTTACCTCCCTGTTTTTCCCAGCTGTAAAACAAAGGTTACATATCTGAATTGGTGTTTGATCCTATCTGACTGCAGGAAAAGCCAAGAGGTCCAGGGTCTGACTCCTAATAGAGTACATTATAGCAGCATCACAAGGCACGGATGAATTGTGGATTTTATCAGGTTAAGATCTGTGGCAGGACTGATTCTCCTCTACTCTCCTGGTGATCAGGGAGGTTGAACAGCTCTGCTCTTCAGAGATGCCCCAAGCTGATGGCTGTAAAGCTGCAGAGCTCTGGGGCAAAAGCAGCTATCAAACCCTGCAATGCAAGAGTGAGCTCCTGTTACATTTGTCTGATAATGATGGTCAGGACCTGCTAAATCTCTACAGTAATTCTCAGCAGCTATTGGCTCTCCTTGACAAAGGTGGGGGAATCTGACATCAGCACTGCTTCAAACAGTGTGAGGGGAGATTTGGCTGATCCTGTCAGAGCCCTTCGACATAATCGCCAGCTCCATTGCACTAATAAGCATCTGAAGCATGACCCTCAAATAAATAAAACAACCCTCTGTTGCAGTGTGGGACTTCTCATTCATCTGCTGAATTTCCCTGTCTTCTTTAAATTGTATTGCTTGCCAAATATGTGATGATGAAAAATATGTGATTTGCCGTCAAATCAGAATCTAATTTAGGAATTTGGATGAAGGGATATGATATACTGAGGTGTGACGTTCTGGCCGCTGACTGAGGCGATGGGCTAATAGAACATCACAGTGTCCATCTGTGGGTCCATCTGGTGGGACGAGTAGGAAAAGAAGAAACTAATAGCAGCCTTTTAACTGAGGACAAAGAACCAACGATGAAGATTATTTACATGTCCTACACAGAGAAAACTGGAATGTATTAAAATAAAACAAAAGTGAAAGGATAACATAGTAAGACAGGGTCTCAGATTCTGTCAAGATTCATTCTTGGTGATTACAAAGATAGAGACTTTATTTATCAAATAAAGGTTAGAAATTTTCCTTCGAAAAGGTTTGGAATCTGATTTAACTGTTTTTCAGGTCTGGATGGGTATAGAAAAAAGTGAGGATGGAAAAATATTAATATTTCCATCCATCCATCAATTAATTGTCAGTTATCCATCCATCTATCCATCAGTTTTTCTTCCAATAATGTATCTATCTATTATTTGAACATCCATCGATCATATTTCTATGTTTACCAGGCAGGTTCAATGTTTAAAGCTTGACCTCTGTACAAATAATTGTATTACAAATAATGGCCTTTAGGACCCAATGAGAAACTTGTGACCACATCTTTGTATAAAGTTTAACATAGACTTTTAGCTCATGAAGTCCATAAGTGACATTTAAGTCGTATATACATAAATACAAGCATTCAAAAAATGAAATTATTTGAATATGTAATGAAACTTTACCTTGGCTTTAGTTGAGTCACTTTCCAGTTACCCCCTATTTTATTGTTATTTCACTTTTTTATTGAATGGAAAAAAAATATATATAGTGTTCAAGAGGCACTAGAGTTCATCCCTGGAGAGAACAGTGAGTATGAGAGATGTGAAAGAATCTAAAATGAACTCATTGAATACCCTGTATACATCCCTAATAAAAACATGGAACATAAGGAATTAAGCTGGTTGATGGATTCAGATACTGATTCCAGTGATTTAGCTCCGGAGCCACATTCAAACCAAAATACCCTGCACAGCAAAAGGCAGTCATCAATGGACAACAATTTTCTTAGAGAAAGAAAACATTTGAAACCCATAAATGCACATTCAAGTGACAGTGTCCCAAACCTCCTGATGAGATCCCTACTAAACTGCTGCCCTTCAGAAAGTTTATTTCAGAAACGATGCAGTAGTTGTTAATGAAACTTTTTTTTTTCTTACTGAGTATAATAATCTAACAGTCAGAGAAATTTTAATATCACGGTTAAAGAACTAGGAATACTTTTGGCTTCTACCTGTGTATGTATGGGTCTTTGCCAAATGTCAGGAAAATGAGCATATTGCGTCAGGGAAACACACACCCCAATATGGTAATATGTGAAGGGCAAGCCCTACCCTCGAGGATTAAAAATCTGGGCCTGCTGCTCATTCTCAATAATTTTTATGTTTATAGTGGTGGCAATCAGAAGAAGATCTCACTTGGGATTGGAGGAGTTGTTGTGGTGCAGTTTTATAAAACTCTCGCATCTAAAAACTACACAGTTGTTGCTGATAACTTCTTATCCTAAGCTCCTCTTGTGCTAGCACTCATTCAGTGACAGATCTATGATGTAGAAACGCTTTGTGGAAATCACTTAGGAGGATATCATCTTGAAAATGACAAGTCTTGAACAGAGGCATTACAAAGTTAAGGAATTTCAAATAAGAAGCTAATTTTGTTCCAATAAGCAAAGACCTGTTTAGGGAATTCAGTTCTAAATACGGAATAAATTTACCATGTATACCCAATGTGACTTAAATGTGACTGTACAGATTGGTGCCAGAAGGTGGAGCTAAAAAAAGCACAAAACTTTAGATATGTGTTGCATAAAATCCATTTGCCATAATATGCAACTCCCACAATTTTTCTGAAAGTAAAATTGGGTCTGAGTTCTTAAGAGTTAATAGGGATTTGTATTTTTTTATACTTTATATGGTCTAAAAAGCAGCAACACCCTTTGAAATCTGAGTCTGGAAAAATGATGGTTTTTGACATGAAACATGTCTGTGGACTTTCTTAAATGACTGTAAATGTTTTGTATGTATATATATATATATATATATATATATATATATATATATATATATATATATATATATATATATATATATATATAAACACACAACAATGCCATTAAAAGAAATTAATTGTTTTAAAGGAAACTATTTTTATAAAGTTGCCTGCTGAGACTGATTATCCTTTGATTAACCTTGGACATTATATCCCTCAATTCAAGGGTGTATTCCCCTCCCCTGGTATGAAACTTGAGTGAGTGGTGAAATAAGCCGTTTCCTAGATCAATACAGAATATCTTATTATATTACATTTTGTTTTTATTTCAAATGTATCAAAATACATTTTTTATACTCATGCATCTGAAGACAGTTTGGAGCTCAGGAGGGAACATTTCTGGTTTGCCTGGCCTAACAACAATAAAAAGCGCCAATTAAAGGGTGGCTTGTGAATCCTGGGAAAAGGTCATTTTGACAGTCCCATCTTTACACACAATGGCCTTTAAACAGTGCAGAGCACAAGCTGGAGAACAGAAGAGGGGTAAACATAATTAACTTCTATCACAGAGAAATTTACGATGTAATGGCAGCCAGTATTAGCCAACAGGATAACAGCATGACTGGTGATAGTAGGCAGCAGACTGCACTTGATAGATGAAGTCAAAGATGTACTGTAGGTTCAACCTCAAAACACACAGGGTGCATAAATAGTGCAAAGGAGGCACATGCATGAGAAGTGATCCTAATTTGCACCATGAAGACAAGCATGAGCAGATTATACATTACTTTTAATTATTAGTTCTAATAGTACATACAAGGAGATTCAAAGGTTGTCAAAAAAATAATGGTGTTTATGCAGAGACCAACAGGCTTATTTTCATCCCCTTAGGACCTTCAATAGAAATATACTAAAAGCAAAAATAGTATAATTTTGGAAAAGGTACACTGCAAATGAGATAAGCAACACCCAATATAGCAAGGAAAATCCCTCATAATCCTTGCAATGCCATACATCTTTAGCAAAAAAACAAAACAAATGAAGTTACAACTCCAGAAAAAAGATTACTTTTTACTCACTGCCTGACATTAAATCAGACTTAAATAATGCAGATGGTTTCAAGATATCTGCCAGGAAGATAAAGATAAATATTTCCACACAATGTTTTTTCACACTATACAATCCAGGTGAAGTACATCTGCAGCAAAACACCCACAGAACATGATCCTGTCACCCCTGTACTTCACAGGTGGGATGATATTCTCAGGCTTGCAAGTTTCCTTCTTTTAGTTTCAGCAGACCCCAGGTTTATCTGTATGAGATAAACATAACACCTTCAGGCATCTGGTAAATTCAACCAAGAAAAAAACAGATTTGTGGTTTTCACCATTCACTTACTGATATATTGGCGGATTTATTTTCTATTTAAATATTACCAAACAGATCAGTTTCTCTGAGGTTATATAGTTATATAGTTATTGCCTGGGCTTTCCCAAACTGTTCAAAAGACATAGTAAACTTCTGCATGTAAACTTCTAAATCTGAAGAAAATAATAAAATGAAGTTTGAACAGAAACAATTTTGGTAATCTTTAATTACCTAAAACCACAAAAGTTTAGCCTGATTTAATGTCAGAAAGTGGGGGAAAAAAAGTTTGTGTATTTTTATTCAGTACGTGTAAACATCTAGTTTATGTCGTGAATTGGCCTAAACATAAACGGACTGAATTCAATCAAACTCAATTGCTTTGTGAGGATTTTTAGGGTGAGCTTTTTAAAGATTCTCAATTAGGGCTACCTGATTTGTAGTGGAGATGTTTTTTTCTTATCTCATTAATTAGTTTTGTATTTAGCTTAGAAAGTACGATATTGTTACTAATGTGCTATATACATAAAGTTGACCGTGACCTATTTTGTGCAGCATGGTGTACTGAGATTATTTCTCAGGAAAGGAACTTCCCGCACCTAAGACAGCCAACTTTTAGCCAATAATCATGCACCTTTATTTATGTTTAGCTGGAGAAGGACAAAACTAAAAGCTCACTTTTGGGTTGACTAAATCTGGAGTATTCCTTCATGTTACAGTCAATAAAGAAAGGACTCTATCCTTTGAATGATCATCTGAGCATGAATTATGATTATTGCCATGGGCAATCACACCAGTACATAATCCTAATGGAGTGTTAAGTTTGGACAGAAAGAGTTTCATGTCATAGCAATAATGAAAAGACTACGAAAGTCTGGGAGTTAATATATTTCTTTATGTATGTGTTGCACAGTGGGACTTGTTAGTGTTATGCATACAAAGAAGGAAGCAGATAATTATGAAATGTTCCTGCTGCTTCACAGCCACACTCCAATAAACTACACTATATAACGGTTGTGGAATGGTTCATATGTGAATTAAATTCATCGTTTTATCCCCTGCTCTGACAACAGTTCTTAACAAGATATCATAACCAACTGCATTTATGAAAAAATGAATGCACATACTGGTAATCATTACTGTATATAGTAGCCAGAGAATTTCAAGTTGTAAACAAACCAAATTACATTAGAGAAGAGGCATTTAGATGAAATATGGCAGAGTAGTTTTTCTCTGTTAGATACATATATAATTGTGTTATTATAAAGAGTGTAGCTACTTTATAACCACTATGGGCCTGTACTCCCTGAATGTGTGACTAAATGCAAGCACCCTCCACCATTTAGGTGGACACCGTGGTTAAAAATATTACAATTCAAGAGATCACCACTGTCTGAAAAGCTCTATTCAGCCTGGATAAAAAATAACCCCACCAACATTGATTTGGCCTTTGTTTTCAGTAGAAAAGTGAACAATTGGCGTTCAGTCCCATGTTAGATGAGTCTGCAGAGGTTGTGAGTATTTATCAGCATCAGTCAGAGATGTGGCTGGGAGCTCAGGATTGTCAGCGCCGCCAAGTGAGACTTGCTCCCCAAAAATAATAAATGATTTTTGTCAGAAAAGGAAGCTTGTCAGAAATTGTGGTCCATCGCAGTCGAAACCTATATGACTTGTTGTCATATAGGTTGTTCTATGAGGGTTTGTAGTACTTAAGATGTCATAGGTATCGCTTCATTGAGTAAAGAATCCACTCTGCTTTTGTTAGTATGAACAGTGTTGGGCTACTTAATTTCAGAGAGTATGCTGTAACTATGTTTAGCGTGCTAGGGTATGTGTGCAAATGTGTTGTTTAAATTATTTGATCCTCATCCTCTAAGGAATGTGCTAAATAGTTTCTTGTTGATTTCTCACATTTTCCAAGTAAAATCTGCTCTGTGAGTTTTCCTGTTATTTATTCAATACTTTAAAAACAGCTTGTTTGAAAGTCAGAACTGGGACCAAGTCATTGGATTGTATATCTCAAGTAAGTCTCAAGTCTTTCTACCAAGGTCTCGAGTCAAGTCCTGAATCGTGTCCAATGTCAAGACATGCAAGCCTCGAGCCAAAGTCCTAAACTTGAATTTTAAGTCTTAAATAAGTGATTGGCCAAATATGTCGTTTAATCAGAGTAATAATAATTTTTAGTATTTTTAAATACCTTGAACGGTGTTTTTGTTTTCCAGAAAAACCAGCAAGAGGAAGTGAACTTCAAAATGGTCTGAAAGTTAGTGCTGATGTTGCTTTTTACAGTAAATATTAATCAAAACCAACAGAAAAACATGTAAATTCAGAAAATTATGAACAACCTAATCCTTAATATAACTAATCCAAATTTCTATACAAACTTCTTTAACAATATTATAATAGTAACAAACGTATTAATGAAATAACAACTTAAGTCATTTAAGAAAACTATATAAAAATGATTTTTTTTCCTATCAAGTTTATATCACAGGATATGATTCGGGTGCTGCTATTTGCCAGTTTGAATGCACTGAGTGTTTGTGGTTCAAACTGAAAGCACAGAAAGCCGCAATGTACACATTAGATCCTGTGACTTTCTAAGATCCATGATTAAATTACAGAGCACAAAAAACTTAGTTAACTAAACCTTAATCACACATTAGTTCCTTTAGTATCTTTGACGCATCATTCTTTAACAATTTTAGACCGGTACCTAACTGACCATTTTAAGCAAAATTTTAGAATTCAGAAATCATTAAGCTGAATTTTTAATTCAGCTTAATGATTTTATTATTGAACACAATGTCTTGGATAAATTTCAGTCTGGTTTCAGGGTGAACCACAGCACTGAGACGGCCCTTTTGAAGATTTTAAATGATTTTAGATTCAACTATGATGCACAGAGGGTGACAGTGTTGGTTCTACTGGATCTAAGCGCTGCCTTTGACACAGTGGACCACACTATTCTTTTAACCCGTTTAAAACAGATTGGCCTCTCTGGTGCTGTTCACAAATGGTTTATATCCTATCTCACAGACAGGACTTTTATGGTAAGTTTAGATACCTGCTCCTCTAAGGTCCACAAGATTACATGTGGTGTGCCCCAGGGTTCAATTTTAGGCCCAGTGCTTTTTAAACTTTATATGCTCCTCTTGGCACTGTCATTGGAAGACATGGAGTTAACTTTCACACTTATGGTGATGATACACAGTTGTACATTTCCCTGTCTCCTGATTACACACACGGCCAATGGATGCACTTTTTAAGTGCATTTTATACATCAAATCCTCGATGGCAGAAAACTTTCTCCAGCTCAACCAGGACAAAACTGAAGTTTTAGTCATTGGCTCAGAGTGAAAAACTTTTACTAAAATTACAATCACTGTATTGTAATCCTTCTTTATAAGTGAAAAATTTGGCCGTGATTTTTGACTCTGAACTGACTTTTATCCCTCACATTAGAAACATTACTAAAATAGGTTTTTATCACTTAAAGAACATTGCCAGAGTCCGCCCCATTCTCTCTTGGGCCAACACGGAGACACTGATGCATGCTTTTATCTCCAGTAGGATAGATTACTGTAATGCCCTACTTTCTGGTCTTCCCAAAAACAGTATATCCGGTTTACAACTTCTTACAAAATTCAGCAGCACATGTCCTGACAAAGACCAGGAGGCGGGATCACATTACATCTGTCGTAAATTCATTGCATTGACTCCCTGTATGTTTTAGGATCAATTTCAAGGTTCTTTTAATGGTTTTTAAGTGTCTTAATGGTCTTGGGCCTTCTTATCTTTCAGAACTGCTTTTACCATATGAACCTTTGCGGTCTCTGCACTCCTCTGGCAGGCGTCTCCTTGTCATCCCTAAAGTCAGGACACAGTTATGGCGAGGCGTCTTTCTATTATTATGACCCTCACCTTTGGAACAGGCTGCCGGAGGACCTCAGGGAGAAACTGCCTGAGAACGTTCATGTTTTTAGGGGTAGGCTCAAGACTCACCAAAAAAGGCTTGAAAGCCTTGCTTTTAGCTGATTATTGATTATTATAGTCTGTTTAATTGCTCTGCATGTTTTAATAAATGTTATCAGTGTTTTACTACTTAATCTTACTATACTTATTCTCTGTTTATTTTATACTTTAACTTCTTATTTTAATCTTCCTTCCAGTGTTTCCTCTATAGGAGCCCTCTGCCTCAGGAGTGGTGGTCAGCTGTGGCTGCCTGGACGCTCTCCAGGTGGAGCTTGGTGGAGGTGGGGGTCTCAGCCCCGCCTACTCTGGGCGCCCTGGGTCAGTGCCTTGGCCGCTGTTGTTGATCTGCTGCTGCCGGTGCAGAGGGCTCCTTTGATGGCGCTTCCTTACCTGGCTCATCTGTACTCAGTCCATTGTCCTTTTTACTGTTACTTTTAAGTGTGTGCTTGCATGAGAGTTGGGTTGTGGGAAGGGGGTATAACTGATCATGCTTTTAAATCTGTGGGGGAGGGATGGGAATGTGGTTTTTGTGGGTTCATTTTAATTCTGTAAAGCACTTTGAACAGCAATTAATGTATGAAAAGCGCTTTATAAATAATATATAGCTTAAGCTTTTGTAAGCGTAAACATCCAGAATATCGGAAAATAGGTATTGTTGCCTTTCCTTTCATTTTCAACTCACGTGTTCCGTACTTGAACACATTTCTTTTTAGACTCCTTGTAGTTTGTGGAAGCAAATTATATTCTATATATATTTCTGTACTGTGTCTGATGTGAGGATTATGCTAACTTTTTTTTTAATGGTTGAAAATTTATGAATCAAACCTTTAACTGAATTAGCAAATCTATATGTGACAATGCATCATCTGGATAAAAAAATATTTTATTTGTATCTTACAAAGTTGCATGTGTAGAGCTAAAAAATAAAATAAAATTAATGCAACTTTTTTAGTATAATAATAAATTATATATTGTATAGTAATATATACTGTAGACCAATCTACGAGTTGAGATCGGGAGTCATTTTACTACATTGCCCTGAGTTTAGCTCCATCTGTCTTTTTACTAAGTTCAATCACCTGCACTGCCTCTGCCAATTCCCACAGTATTATACTGCCACCATCACATTTTCCGGTGGGGGGGGGGTGTATGTTCAGAGTGATGTGCAGTGTTATTTTACTTAGCATTTTACCTGTAGGCCTAAAAGATTTAAATGTACTATCCACCTTATTTCACGTTGTGCAGCCTACATGGTTTGAGGCAACATGCAAATCGGACGTCTCTGTTAGCATTCCTACGAAAAGTCAGTATTGTGAACTATACAGCTAATACTTGTCCTGTAGACAGATTGTCCCACCTGAGCTTTGGATCTCTGCAGCTCCTCCAGAGTTACCAGGGGCCTGTGAGCTTAGGGGAATGATGCTATGGCTGCCTTAAAACCACCACAAACAGAAGGGAGGCAAGAGACAAGATAAAGCAAAAAATAAAAAAAAACTTGACTAGTGTTTAACTTATGTAAACCCAGATAATATTCTGAAAATATCAGTAAGTAAATCAGTTATTCTGTAATCTGCCATAACAAGTAAATTTCCCCATGGGATCAATAAAGTCTAAGTCTAAGTTGTATGTGAATGTGGGCATGTGTGAAGTATTGCATGAAGGAAAGCAAAGGTTGTGCGGTTTAATGGGATTTAGGGATTCCCTCTAAAACCAATGAGAAACTTTGCTGTTGCAAATTTTATACTGGGACACCAAGCTCTGGTACTTCAAGTATGTGCTGATGCCCCAGCTTTGGATTTTGTTTTATCCATATTCCTGTCATCTTTTAGCAACTAGGCTGCCCCTGCAGAAGAAAAACATCCTCAAAGGCCGATGCTGCCACCACCATGTTTCACCATCAGAGTTTCAACAATTTCTTCTTGCCACTTTTTCATGAAGACTTGATTAAATTACACATAAGTGCACTTGAAGTCACAAGCTGCACTGGATTTTATTTAGACCTGACAAATTAAAAGGGGGTGATTATAAATGCACCCCACACTTAGAGTTGTTTTTATTATTATTATTATTTAAATCTAATCCTTCTCTACTTCCTTTCTCTAATAAACTACACATATAATATAGCATGTAGTCAAGAGCAACACTGATTCAAATCTTTGCAATCCTCACTTAAGAAGTGTGAGGACATTAGACTAAATTCAAATAAGTCTAACGTTACATTACAAGCAAGGTGCTGCTGAACTAAAATTGAGTTTGCATGAAGTTAAGGCCCAAACAAACTGGAAACCATGCAACCAGTATTATCCTTATGCCGTGCAATTATGTTAATAAAGACTAATTTAAACTGGCAACTTTGTCCTGTAAACCTATTTGGTAAAACCCAATCTGACAGTCTTATTACCTACCATGTGGATGATGAAATGTAAGACTCACTGTCTGTTTTATAGCTTATGACAGTAAGTCTATTCACTCATGTAGAACGAACAAAGCATAAGCTCAGGGAAGTTATTTTCCTATTCATCTGTTTTTTTATTTCACTTGCTCCACAATTCTTTTTTTTGCCCTATGTATTTTTTATTAAGCTTTTGTTCACTGAACCTATGTTGGAAAAATATCTTATTTACATAGATATGAATAAAAGGAAAGAAAAAAAGCAGTATGTATGCAAAAAGAGCATTCAGTTTAGAAGTCATTCCACCTCAAATCAAAAACCCGCTTGGGAAAAAAAGGCTCTAAAGGTTGCTGCCTTTACTGTGTGTCAAGCTGTGTGTATAATTTATGCACAGATTTGTATAGTGGAATGACACGTCGAATAAAAATACGGGTATTTCACAGTAGTTGCCTGATGCTGCTTTTGTTCCAAAGTTTTATTTGAAATGCGTGACTTAGAGACATTTAGTGTGCAAGGGAATCTGTTTATTTTTAACTCCATTCAAAACAAGTGAGTTTTTTTAAATAAATGGTTTTCTTTACACATTTGAGATACAACTTTTACTGTAGGGTACTCACAGAAATTCAAAAAGTTTTAGAAAATGTTAAAATTTGTCTTAAAATAAGATTTCGTCCTCTTCAACTTTGTAGAAAAACCTTTTATGTTTTCTTGTCACCTTTGTTGTTTCTTCTGTATGGGAAACTGAAGCCACATATTTACATACACTGTATACAAGAAAACAAAGCCAAGATTTTATTTTTTCTGTTTTAGTCTAGTTAGGATTAAAAGACATTTGTTCAATAAATGGCTGAATAATAATCTTTAAGAGATTTGTGAATTTGCTCACATCTGGTTCCTAAGTGGGTGCAATTTAATTATTAGATGCATGAAGGTGCCATGTTCATCTGCTCAGACAATTATGCCCAAGTATAAACTTACTGTAAGCCACATTAAAAAACAAAAGATGTGGTGAAGATGCTGGATGAAGCATCTTCAAAAGTGCTGTTATCCACAGCTCATGTCCTGTTGTGGGAAAGGGCTGAAAGGCCACTCAGAAGAGAAGAAGTCATTACTCCAAAAACCATATAAAAAGCCAGATTACAATTTGCAAATGTCCTCAGGGATAAATAACTAAATGATCTGTGGTCTGATTAATCTAGAATTTAAGTGTTTGGCCATTATTAAATTTGGAGAAGAAAGGGGAAAGCTTGTAAGCCTGAAAACACCATTCCATATGTGAAAAACAGCGGCAGCTACATCATGTTATGTGGATGCTTTGCAGATCCGACTGGTGTGCTTGGTAAAATAAATGACATCACGAGAAAAGCACATTATGCAATATCTCAAGCCATTAGCCTGAAAGTTTACCCTAATCGTAGGACCTAAGCATAACACTAAATTGGCTACAAGTTGAAAAGGAGTGTGTGAGCAAGGAGGCCTACAAACCTTGCTCAGTTACACCAGTTCGGTCAGGAGGAATGGGAGAAGCTTGTGGAAGGATTCCCAAAGTGTTTGATGCAAGTCACAAATGTTAATAGCAGTTCTACCAAATGTGAAGAAAATCTAAATAAACTTCTAAATTTGGGGGGGGGGGGGGGCAAGGGGGACCCCTCAAAATAAATATTTTAAACCTTTTTCTAATTTTAAAACTGTATCAAAACATGAAAGGTTTAGTTTGACATCATGTCAGGTAGTTTAAGAAAAAAGTTGTGTCTTATTTTATATTGTGGATGTCACTGGAAGTATAAAACAGAAAATTGGTTTGTGTTGGGTGTTGCCTTGCAGCTCGGTGCAGTTGTTATTACATAAGAACAAGGATAAGAAGCTGAAGCCTGGCAGCTGTTTGCAGCCATGCTTTCCATTTCTGAGAAAAGCAACAGGAATGAAATAAATGCCATGAGATAGGAACACAAACATGAAGATAAATCTCTCAGTTGCAGTCATCCTAGCCATTAATCTGTCTTTTTGTTTTGTATCACATTGTTGTTGTGACTTGCACAGTAGCTTGCATGCAGTGGACTGAGCACAGACAAACCAGATCCAGTCTGTTGAACACATAGGGAGTTTTTTTTATTTTATTTGATGTTTTCTTCCTGCCGAGGCTCAGTTCCTTCACTACAAGCTGTGTTAGGGTCCCCGCAGGTCAAAAGAAACCAAAACTAATTTTTTTGCCCTTTCATAAACTTAGAGCCACAACAACAGGCTATTTCAGTTCAGCTCAGTCAATAAGCAATATTAAAACCCAACCTCAGAAACAGTGAACCCACACTGTGTGAGACTATTCTAATAACAAAGAGATTGTTGTGTCTAGTAATACACAACGATCTCTTTGTTCTGCATTTGGTGAATGCATTTTATTTTGCTCTAATTTCTGACTCCAAGGCACAGTGTTGTAAAGCTGGTGAAATCCTTTACACATGTCCCTCCCCAGACCCAATCAGCACAGATCTGGTCTGCAGTGGAGGGGGTTCATTGCTTTAGCATATCAGCGATGGGCATTTGATACTGCCTCTGCAGAGCAGTCACATAATCCAGTTTGTGGTCCAAAAAAAAGAATAAAAAATGTTAATTCAACTGCAGCCAAATAATCCCCTGAAATAACAAGCTTAAAAGCTAAAACCTTCCATAATTTTATCGGGAATCTTCCATACACTGACAATACTATGACATCAAAGCGGGGCAGGAAATGCATGGCTAAAAAAATCAATGGACAGAAGAGTCGCATTAAGGCTTAATTCATAGCAAAGTAGAGCTTTAGGAAAGCTGTGTGCTTCAAACCGTACACAGAGAAAGACTGAATCAGATATATTGAGTCTGCTGTGCCACACATCCCCATGTGTTCTGGGGCTTTAAGCTGGACATGAGTGCAGAAATAGTATGATGATTTTGTTCTTTTTATACATCATCTGTTAGGAAATAGAAACAGCAAAGTTAATAAATTAAACTGAAATACATTTAGCTATAGTTAAGATTTTAAAAGATCAAAAGATGGCGCAGTTTTAAAGTAAGCCCGGGCTTCAATAAAATAATGCTGCTGTAATAACAAAGCTGAGCATCTTTAGCAGAGGACCAGAGGAACTTCTGATGTGTGAAGTTACACTGAGACTTGAGATCCCAACTATCACTTCATAGGGCCAGATTTATTAATATTCCAAATAAAGAGTGCAACATTGTGTCTGCCGCAAAACTTTAGCATGAATGGCATGTTCCTGATTTGCAGGTGATCTACTAAGATTGTGTGCTCAGATGATAACAGAGTTTATTTACAGACTACAACAATGAATCCATTGCGCCCCATAGGCGCAGTGGATTCATGATGCGTCTTTGGCAACAAAAAGGGGAAACAATGACATACCTGCCAAGCTTATGGCTGTTAGAGAATTATTTACTATTATGCTAGAATGTCTGTGAATTATTTTTTTCGTTTGTCATTAATAAACTTAATGCGTGTGGTTTACATGCGCCACTCCTGCTCCATGCAGGCGCAGGAGTCAGACTTATTAAAGCTGCAGCTTGTCCAAAACAAGGGTTCTCATTTTGGCTGGCGGCTCTACCGCAGCAATCCTTTGTGCTAAATACACAATTAACCCCTCAAATGAAAGCAGAAAATCTGTCGATTCCAAGATGCATCTGCCAAGACGCTACACCAAAGCACAGCAGAGACATAAGCCAAAATCTAACACAACAAGAAATCACAGTAGTCAAATTTGCCTTACTTTTGCTGTTTTGCCGTGTAAAGATTTCTTTAGAAAATAAATGCAATTTTTTGATACTTCCATCTCTTATGCACCATTCAAAACTTTCTGGGCATTTCTATTACGATTTTTGGTTCCTAGGGAGTGTTTATAGTCTGTTCGCGGAGAAGCCTGGTATTCCCCCGAGGCTCTGTTCTCGGCTCCCTGGTTGGCTGACTGTGTTGTCAATCTTGTTTGGCAAGTTTTGGCGTTATTCTATTGGCTTCTAAGAATCCAATGAGGTGTCGCTCATGCAAATTGACCAATCCGCTGCGGGGGTAGGTCTTTGCGTAAAATAAAACTACCAACCGGCAAGACAGGCGTATTACGCAATGCGCAACACAAAAATATACATAAACATTATTGCATTATAATCAGATTTTTTTTTTCAAAAATGCCCAAAAGTGTTTATTTAGGTCTATGAAAAATATAACTTTTACATAACAAAAATAGAAATGGCACTATTTGTGCCAAACGGTGCCAAACTGGACACCTCGCCTGACTTGCCTGTACTAAAACCTCACTAGTTTGGTCCTGCTTCACATAATCAGTATAAAATTTTGCAGAGATGATGTCCACATGTTGTATTTACATTTATTGAGTAACCACTGCCATTCAAGCAATATCCATAGAGTTTTTCAATATAAATGTATATAAATATAAATATATACATGTTTTTTTTAGGCGGAGCTATGTTCCATTTTCAGTTTCTTCTAACCAGTAACAGATAACATGCATAATAACACATCTATCAATTCTACTCACCTTTACCTTTACAATGACACCAAAATGGTTTAAATACTCCTTTTGGTTGCTGAAATATACTAAATTTTCATGGTTAAGCATTTTTCGAGAAACAGGCTTCAAAATAGGCCTAGGTTATATTAACAAGTCAACCAGAATCATTTTACAAATAATTAATTTACTCTGATCAGTACACACCCATTGTACTAGGTATGCTTGTGATACTAAATTAACGGTAAAACACAGATTTCCTGCAAAAATCTGCTGTCTACAGAGCATCTCAGGAATGAAATAAATGTAAATATAGGCGCTAAAACAGCCGTCGCAAACAGTTTCATGTGTGATAAATCACACGCCTACTTATTTGGATGTTCTCCTAATATTTTGCGCCTTCTAACAGAAACGCCCACATTGCATATTCATCAAGGGCAAAAGTACTAAATGGATTGCGTGCATCTTGCTGCGGGTTTAACAGGCGCAGTCTTTCATGTGCATGGGTAGTAAATCACCTGCTGTGAGGTTTGCGCACGTTTTAACAAGCGCAAACCTTTGATAAATCATGGCCCCTAGTCTTTATACTGTAGTGTCCCTGACAAAAAACATAATTTGGCAGATAAGAGAATATAATTAGACAGATAAGAGTTCAAACAAGACATTTAGATACACTGTATAGAAATACATATATTTTTTCAGGTTAAATCATACCTTTAGGATCAGTTAGGATGACCAAATTTATTCATTTTCACTAAATCCAAGAACAACAAGAGAAGATATTTTCACATAATTTTTATAAGCTTCTATAAATTCATAAGTTTAGATACATTTGGAAGAATTTGGGAGACGTTAAACTGTATCACTTGGGTCAAACGTTTTGAGTATCCTTCTTCAAGCTACTCACAACAATTTGCTGGAATTTATGCCCATTCCCCCGGAGCAACTAAGTCAGGTTTGTAGACCGCATAATGTTTTTTCCTCATTATGCAATCAGTCTCTCCTGCAGCAAAACATTCCCACATCATGATGCAGCCACCTCCATAGTTTACAGTTGCGATCTCATCCTTACAAGCTTCTCTAAAACAGTAAAGGTTTAGTCTGATTTGAATGGTAAATTTAAATCACACTGGCTCCGATGGCGGGGGAGGATGCCGGTCAGACCTGGCAGACCCAAACGTGTTGTGAGGGTCTTCTGGGAATGTCTGGCGGCATCTCCTGTCAGAAGAGGCTTCAACTTTCACCTCCGGCAGAACTTCAAATACATCCCGGGGGAGGTGGGGGACATTGAGCCCGAGTGGGCCATGTTTCGTGCCTCCATTGTCGAGGTGGCTGACCGGAGCTGTGGCTGCAAGGTGGTTGCTGTCTGTCGCGGCGGCAACCCACGAACCCACTGGTGGACACCCGCGGTGAAAGATGCTGTCAAGCTGAATAAGGAGTCCTATGGGGTCTTTTTGGCCTGTGGGACCCTGGAAGCAGCTGATAGGTACCAGCAAGCCAAGCAGAGTGCAGTACGGATAGTTGCTGAGGCAAAAACTCGGGCGTGGGAGGAGTTCAGTGAGGCCATGGAGAACGACTTCCGTACGGCCTCTAGCCAATTCCGGTCCGCCATCTGCCGTCCCAGGATGGGGAAGCAATGCACCACCCACACTGTTTAAAGTGGGGATGGTGTACTGCTGACCTCGAGTCGGGATGTCGTAGGTCAGTGGGTGGAGTACTTCGAAGACCTCCTCATTCCCACAGGCACATTTTCCAATCTGGAAGCAGAGTCTAGCGACGTTGGGTCAGAATCTCCAATCTTTGCGCCTTTGCAATATTGCGTGGACATCGGGGGCAGTTCCCTTGGATTGGCAGACCGGGGTCGTGGTCCCCCTATTTTAAAAGCAGGACCACAGAGTGTGTTCCATCGACTTCTGAGCCTCCTTGGTAAGGTATATTCAGGGGTTCTGGAGAGGACGGTCCGACGGGTAGTCGAACCTCTGATCCAGGAGGAACATTGCTGTTTCTTCGTCCTGGCCGTGGAACACCGGAACCAACTCTACACCTTGGAGGATGCATGGGAGTTCGCCCAACAGGTCTACATGTGTTTTGTGGACTTGGAGAAGGCGTTCGACTGTGTCCCTCGGGGAAACCTGTGGGGGTACTCCGGAGTATGGGGTACCAGGCCCCTTGGTACGGGCTGTTCGGTCCCTGTACAACCGGTATCAAAGCTTGGTTCGCATTGCCGGCAGTAAGTCTTGATTCTGGCGAGAGTTGGACTTCACCAGGGTTGCCCCCTTGTCACTGATTCTGTTCATAACTTTTATGGACAGGATTTCTAGGCACAGCCAAGGTGTTGAAGGGATCTGTTTTGGTGGCTTAAGGATTGTGTCTCTGCTTTTTGCAGATTATGTGTCCTGTTGGCTTCACCAGACCATGATCTACAGCTTTTTCTCTTTTCTTTGCTGGAGCTCTTTGCAGTTGAGTATGAAGCAGTTGGGATGAGAATCAGCACCTCCAAATCCTAGACCATGGTCCTGAGCTGGAAGCTGGAAGAGTGCCTTCTCTGGGTCGAGGATGGGCTCCTGCCTCAAGTGGAGGTCTTGTTCATGAATGAAGGAAGAACGGAGCGGGAGATCAATAGGCGGACTGGTGTGTCGTGGTGAAGAGAGAGCTGAGCCGAAAAGCGAAGCTTACGATTTTACGGTCGATTCACGTTCCTACCCTCATCTATGGTCACGAGCTCTGGGCAGTGATAGAAAGAACGAGATCACGTATACAAGGTGCTGAAATTAGTTTTTTCCGCAGGGTGTCTGGGCTCTCCTTTAGAGTAGGGTGAGAAGCTTGGTCATCTGGGAGGGGCTCAGAGTAGAGCCGGTGCTATTCCACATTGAGAGGAGTCAGTTGAGCATCTCTCGAGCATCTGGTCAGGATGCCTCCTGGATACTTCCCTGGTGAGGTGTTCTGGGCACGTCCCACCAGGAGGAGACCCAGGACACGCTGGAGAGACTATTGCCTCGTTTTCACTGAGCAGTCCGGTCCAGCTCGGTCCTTTTGTTTGTTTCCATTGTAAAAGCGGCCCATACAGTAGGCCGGTACTGGTCGATTAATATTCCCCCTTCAGGTGTAGATCCACAGGACAATGGTCCGATACGGTTAGGGTGAAGCTACTGGCGTCACATAACACAGTCCTTTGATTGGGTGAACTCATAAGCACTGCAGTAAGCTTAAACGTCACCCCCGTGACAACTTTACACACCGGTCCTCTGTTCTGCACGGGGCCTTTTATTAAACACAGCGGTCGTTTTTGTATAAAGACAAAACCAAAAAGCAAGAAAAACAACCAGGCTGGTGCCTATCTCTAGCAGTCACCGGGCGAGATTGCGTTAATTTAATTTTTGATCTTTAATCATACAGTTTCTGCATGCTAGTTGCCTTTAAATAAAACCTGTTTTATGCACTTGGCTTCTTGTTTTGATTGGCTGTAAACCAAAGACTGTATATAAACAGTCTCAGTAAACTCATCATAAGATGACTGACTTCCATCGTAGTGTGGAGGGAGAGGTGAGGAGGAACAGTGAGATGCCAACTTTGCTATATTTGGCGAGTTTTTAGACGCCTCTAGCGATTCTTTTTCAACAAAAAAAGCAACTAGTGGCAAATCTAGCAACTTTTTATGGAGTTATTGGAAACTTTTGGGTGAAGCATGTAACGTTGTTACTCTCACCGAGCAGTAACAATGTTTGTGACTCGTGCCAAGCGGCACGGGTCACAAAAACAGCACAATGTAAACGGCCGGGACTGCATCTGTTCAAGTCTTTTAAATACAATAAATGACTTCATAAAGCCAGTTTCTTAAATTATATATACCAAACTTTTGTTCTACCACAATAATATAAAGAATTTAAAAGAAAATACCTTAGATGAGGGCTTTTCTCAGTAATTATGAGGTGAGATAAAAAAAATATTATTAGATTAATTAATTAGAAGTCATAATTAATTAATCTCAAAGTCTTTTTTATCTAAAAAAATTAATAATATATATATATATCCATATATATATATATATATATATATATATATATCCATTCAGCCATTCTCTCTTGTCTCCTATACTTGGTCAAATATATAGGGGGTGGTACCCATCACAAAGGGGATTCTGTTATTCTCAGCAAAACTTAAGTGACTGTTCGTCATGAAAATAAATGGTTTCCCTGAATTGTTATTATTCCAGTGATAAGACTATCTTGATGTTGTTTCCATTTGCCAGGGTTCATCGCAGAACCTTGCAGACACAGATGTCAAACAGAGCAGTGGGGTTTTAACATGGTAATTAGACACTGAGGGCCTGCCTGACTCAAGGACACTTCACGAACACTCCAACATCCTCTTCACCTTTACAAATGCCTTCATCACTCTCCTCATATATTGCCTTTGGGATTTTTTGTGAAACAGAGCGTCAACCTTTGATTTTTTTATTTATACATGTACATCAGTCCACATTAGAGCTTCCTTCATGTTCTGCACCACAGAAAACATGAGTGATACTTTATAGCCACTCTATGCGATAGTCCTCTTGGGGTCCTTATTCTGCGTTACATATTCAGTTCCCATGCTGAGGTTGCTTATGAGGCTGGAAGAAGACAAAGCAGAGTGAGATGGAATGAGAATAATGTGAGGAAATTCATTCATTGTCGGGCCTGTAGTAACAAAGGCTTCCTCCAAAAAACGATGTGACAAGATATTGTGGGGAGCGCATACATCAAAAGGTATCCATCTGCATTTCTTTCATTTTGCATCAGATCTGAACTACTCCGGCAGCACTGAGCATTAGTCTCTTTGACCTCCTTGTAGTCTGAGGTGACGGTAGGGCATGAGGAGATGGATTAGCCGGATGTTCAGCTACCCAAGAAAGCCTTGTCATCTTGCTACTGAGCCACAGCGGGCAGGGACCTCCCATCCTCCCAGGGTAGGCAGTATGAGTAGTAATTGGCTGAGGAGACAAGATGCTGGATGGCAGGACCGGCTGAGGTGAAAAGAGATGCACATGGTGATAAGTCAAAGCTATTATTCCTGCATCAGTTATCCCCTTCCTGCAGTTTTTGTAAAAAGTCAAACAAGAAGTGTCAGCATCCTAATGTTAAGAAAAGAAAATCAGGAGTATTTATTTATAACAAATATTAATTAATCTCCAAAGAAGTGTTTTCTAAATAAAGTGTTTAGAAAATAACGTTTTGGATGAAACTGACCTAAATTATTCAAATAATTTTAGGATTCAATAAGTACATTTTGTCAAATATACTAAAGTAGATTTTTTATTAACCGTAAAAGTTCAAACTTTATTCAATCTGGGAAATAAATCACCCCCATCCATGACTTAACATCAAAATACAAAATGTAGTTTCTTACAAGATTAAAATTTATAATAGGAGGGATACAAATAACTTTTTATAAATAAATGTTATGTTATGGCCTACACAATCATAAAGAAGTCTGCTGACTTGACAGTTGTCCAGCAGACAGTCATTGACACCCAACCACAAAGAGGCTGAAGTACCAACATCTGGTTTAATGACCATTGTATCACTGTGCTTTATTGGTCATCAAACTAGCCTGACTAAACCCCACAGGGAATCCACGGATCATTATCAAAAGTAAAATAAGAGACACCCACAATCCATACTGGATGAAAGCTGCGATTAAAGCAAAACCTTTCGGAGACCCACAGCCAGCAGGTCAGGAGGAATGTTGCCGTGCTACTGAAGTCTGCATGTGATGCAATGGATTTTGTATCACATTGATGCAGCATTTCAACCAAAAGGAGCCCTGACTAAGCAGAGCACAAATGTTGTCCAGTACATGGATGTACTTTTCAAAATTTCAGTGTTAAAAATCTGCATGTGATGAATCTATATAATATGAGTTTTCACATTATTAGTTGAATTACTGACATAAATCAAGTTTTAAATTATATTCAAATTCACTCAGATGTATTTTTAAATATTTGTGTCTCCTGGAAAAGTTTTACAGTTTCAGAAGCACTCCCTTGCTGAGATTAGTGATCATGTCGGCGACAATGAGACTCAATGTTTTTACTGAAAGTACAAAATTCATTTACAACTGATAAACGATACTGATTGGAAAAGAAACAGACTCAATAAGCTACCTCAAATGCATATTTCCTGCTATAATGTTCTCATGGAAGGCTGTTCATTACAATATGAATGCCACAGCTTTGAGCAAGCTGTCTACCAGATATTGGCTTATTATTTTCATCAATTGTTTTCCCAGATATGCTGCGCTGACAAGTGTATTTGCAAGCTGTATGATATTTGGAGACAATGTTTTCATGTGTCTGGTGAGATAAGAGAGGCAATAAAAGCTTTTAAAGTCTAAGGCTGATGGATTTTTGTATTGTTGGGCTCTTAATTAATACTTGCAGAATGAAGTGGCTTGTTATATCACCCTGACTACTGTTACTTTGCAAATTGGGAAAAAAGAATGAATAACATTTTAAATAAAAGACTTATTCAGAAAAAAAGCCTTTCAAATCTGCCCTTAATGCAAACTCTGATTTCCTAGGTAACGGAAGGTATCCTACTGGGCATAACTCCTTGTGGTGACATTAAAAAGTTTTAACTTTCGCAATAAACTACTTCTTGTTATACAGGCATGTAGTTTCATATCAACAGTACTAAAAGCCTGGTGGTGGACACATTCCTTAATTTACATGAGGGGTAGCTGACATTGCGCTTCAGAAAAATCTAAGTGGGCTGTGTTCAGTCTGAAGATCAGGTTTTTTTTAAACTATCTGACAAAACTGGCAAAAAAATAAAACAAATAGCTACAAACTCTGCTAAAAACATTAAAATACACTTAATGGAGCTAGTGTGTGGTGTAGGGGTAGAGTAGCAGCCCGATATACAGCGGCTATTAGTCTTCAACACAGCCATCTGGGGTTCAATGCCTGACTCTGGGACCTTTACTGCATGTCTTTCCCCCCTTCTCTCGCTACCTATTTCCTGTTTGATCTCCTGTCAATAAAGCACACTAGTGCCAAAAAAACCTTTAAAAATTACACCATATGGACTGTTGTTAGGTCTAAACCTAAACAAGTTCAAAGTTCAGTTTAGATGGTTTAAAATCTGTTTATCAATGTTCATAGTTTAACATTTAGATCTAAATTAACAAACCCAAGATAAACTAGTTCTCATTTACTAATACTTTTTTTCAAAACAAAAAAAATTACACAAAAACAAAACCACTACTTCTCCCATTCCAGAGGTAATAGCCATAAAAACAGAGATAATAGATAATGAGATGTCAGTTAGCATATTGATTTTGTTGTCTTGTACCATTTGAAACCTATCATTTTTACTTCTGTTTCATGTTCTGTTGTTATCTTAACACACATAAACTGTATCTTAAAAGTGTCCAAATTCTCAGTAAATCCGTCATTGCTGTATTTTTTCATTTCTCTGCTAATCTCTGCCATACCTGCGATCCCTATAGCGGCCCAAAAGCTCTGCCTGCACTAGTCTCTGCACAGGAAGAACAGCACTGGAGGATAGAAATAACTCAGCATAATGTATCCGTTTCTATGTTTAAGACATGACCTTTTGATTTATTCTATAGCTTGATGGAAGGAGTTGTAAACTATCAAAGCACTTTTGTGCCAACAAAGGCAGATACTGCAGATGTGTGGGTAATAGCCTTAACCCCACCCGCATGCATACACTCACTAGTCACCAATCCTCTGCCTTTAAGGGGAACACTGCACTTCTGCATTAAGCAGCTAAAGTTTCCTCTAACAATGTTCTGTTCATAGATTTTACAGCATTCATCATTGATGAGCATTTGATTTGGATCATGGTCATGCCTAAAACAGTGGCTGCATGTGGGCACAAAAAACAGGGGAGAATGAGACTTTGAAATACGTGCTGCCAATAGCATAATAGCGATTTTTTTTAAATTTAGCATTATTTAACTATTTTTGGAGGACTTTCATACAAAGAATATAAATGAAAAGTATTTAGTTCACCATGAGTGGAATGATGAGTTTATTTCAGAAATTTCAGGTGATGAAATATGAAGACAAATACTTTTGGTCTTAATCAGTTCGAACTGATCTCAGAACTTATTCCCATGAGGAGTGACCTTGCTCAGGATTGCACAATAGTACTTAAATACCTTGGCAATTTTGTTAATTAACAACACCTCATCACTTTGGCTAGAAATTGTTCCAGCTGAAAAATTTAAAACATTTCCTGGTAAGTTATTAATAAATGCTATTTGTGAGAGTTGGAGTTACCTTGAGCCCGACTTTAAAGTGAAAAACAATGAAGAACAAACGCATTAAACATGCATTGCATATCACTCATCACAAATCATCATGCTCAGCGCAATGTAAAAGAGGCTGAACAATCTTCATTTCACCATGATGAGCCTGAATAATTTAAACACAAGTTATTTGTAACCATCCAGTTTTCACTGGATTCAAGCTGAGGAAATGTGCTGTGACAGATAGCTCACATCTCTTGTTAAATGGAAGTATGGCTGAGCCATATCTGAACATCAATAACGCAGGTCTTTACAGGCTGATCTGACTCATTAACTCTGATATTGGTATGTAATGGAAAAGACTCATCTAACTTTGCTCTATCATGCTTTTTTTACAGACCCTGTGGTTATATACAGTCATTTGAAAACACCGGGAGACCCACTTACACCCTGTGTGTCTTACTAATATATTTAGACATTTAATACTATTGCTAACAAATCTAAAAATGTTAAATGAACTATACAAACTGAAGAAAATACCTTTGCTGTTTGTGCTGTTTAACAAAGAAAAAGGCAGTTTTTGGTGAGGAAAAAATTTGAGCACCCCCACTTAAAATAGCTAAAATCACACACAGGTGTATCACATTATTAGAACATTGTTATTCAGAATTTTGAAGTAGGTTTACCTACTTTGAACCTCAGTCACTTTGGTTTGGTATTCTCCTGACATAAGTGTGTACACACCATGGTAATCCAAAGAGGCCTGTCTGAGGCCTTTAGAATAAATACTGTAGCAGCTGGTAAGGGATTTGAAGGTATAAAGGATTTGAAATCAGTCATTTCACTATATGAAAAATACTCTACAAGTGGAGGACATTTCAAACAGCTGTCAACATGTCCAGGTCTGGCTGTCTCATCAAGTTCTACCTGAAAGCAGTCTGTAAAAAGTTACAAAAAAGTCTAAAACAATGCTAAAATGACATTACAAGACAAGTCTTTTGCTGCTGATGATAAGACAGTACATTGTGTACAGTAATCAGAAAAAGACTGTGGAGGCTTAACGTTCACGGAAGGTGTGCAAGGTTGAAACCTTTGATCTTTAGGAAAAACATGAAGGTCAGACTGAAGATTGCCAGCCTGTGAGTGCAGTTAATCCCAAATTCTTTGGCCATTATTAGATTAAAGAAAGCAATCTTTTAATTTTAGCAACATGTTTCTTCTACCCTGAAGTTTTATTAATGTTTAGGAGTGACCCAGTCAAAGCCTTGACTTGAATTGGGTACAGAATCTAAAGGAGGGTGCAATTTTAGAGTGTATTCAGACCTACACTGTTTGGTCCACTTTAAACGGACCAGGGTTCGTTTTGAACGCTGGCTCAGACCTTTTATGCAGGAGTGAACACACACAAATGAATCCTGGTGCCCCATCAGAGAACCGGACCGAGAACCACTTTTTTAAATGGTCTCGATGCGCTTTCAAACGGACTCTGCTGCGGTTCCCTTCAGATGTGAATACAAACCTGTGTCGATCCGAACCCATTACAGGATACATATGCCTTTTTGGGCTAAACAAGCCACCATACCATGGTAAGTTCATACCTGATCCTCCGTCTTCTGTTTAGCCACGGTGCTTTCCTCCATTACCGGGTCTGTGCTCTGTGTGCGCCCTAGTCATTGCTGTCGGACCAAAGCGGATCAAAGGACTTTTATGGTCTGAATACACCCTTAGACTTGGAGTTCATCAGAAAAGATACAGTAAATCGTCAAAATACCATTGGAAGCATGTAAAAACTTGGTCAGCAATTATGAAAAAGTGGTGGAATGCTTTAAGACCATCCATCCATCCATCTTCTATACCTGGTGCCTAACCCCAGCGGTCATTGAGCAAGAGGCAGAGTGCTCCATGGACAGGTCGCCAGTCCATTGCAGGGCAACACAGAGACACACAGAACGAACAACCGTGCACACACACATGCTAGCAACTGATTATTGGGAAGGGTGTAAATAATTGTGGACATTTTTGTTAAAATCTTAATTAAATTGTTTTTCAAATTTGATACACTTTTTGTCTATGCTTTGACAAATGCTTGTCTCATTTACATCAAAAATATACATCAAGTGCAAGAATTTCTTCTTGATGTAAATGACCCAACACACATCTGTATCGACATCCTGCTGCCAACACCTCGCAGTTTCTGTCAATCGACTGATGGAATTGCCGGTCCGGTCCCATTTGACCTCACTGTGGGGAGGACTACCTGCAGACTGAATCAAGCTGACAGACCAGGAACAAAACAAACTCAAGGACCAACAGGTCACAATGTTGGCTTTCCTTTCTTGCCGTGAGACAGGACTCAGTCTAGTGATGAGCTGAGTGTTTTGCGGCCAAGAAAAACATAATTATGATGAAACATGATGTTAAAAGCAGGGTTAGGGAACAAACCAATGGCCAGGCAATAACTGATGATTTATCAATTAGTAGCTCAGAGCAGCTGTGACTAGAAGTTACCACTTCAGGGCAGCTGAGCTTAGGAGATATCACACTTTTGCCTCACAATGCTTGTAGCACTGTTGGAGGGAACTTCAGAATATTAGAGGGACATTGTTTTTAATCAATTAGATATTGAAAAGGTACGTTTCTGCTGCTGTTTGCTGAGATTGTGCTGTTTTCCTCCATTTTCCCATAGCTTTAGAAATAAATTGTCTGGACAGTTAGTTTGGGAATGTATTTACTGTCTAAAAATCTGCCAGGTAATACTATTTGGAGCACTTTATAAAAGTGTGTACATTCAAATAAGGTATTCATATTACTAATATTACCCTGGGCTCAAATACTGTGGATTGGGGTACACAAACACGAAAGGCATTGCAAATGCCCTCACCGGCTACTTTATTAGCTACATGTGTTTGATCATTTCTCAACACAAATAGCGAAACAGTAAATCACATGACAGTATAATCAGTAGAGCAATGAATCTTTTATTTATGTTTTTGCTGAAAAAAAATTATTTTCTAACATTTACATGTCTTCACTAGCCAGTAAATGTTATTGGCGCTGTTTTCACCAAGAAGTGTAGCTGGTCCAGATCTTTTTAAAGCGAGCAATGGAAAATGATAACAGTTTTGATCTATTTATCTAATCAGTAAAATCACATGAAGCGGCAGTTTCTTCATTCAACCCCACACAATAAAAGGGAAAACACTTTTGTATAATGTATTCCTATAGTTGTATGACAACATTTTTATTTCCTACAAAGAGCATCAGATAAGACAGAAAAATGATGTAACCTAGCGTCAGCTGTTACTTTTAACCTTGAAAGCATCCTCTACAGTTCTAGGCAAGCTTTCTTTTTTTCTGGCTGAAATGTGGTAAACCTTTTCTTTTGTCTCCTTTTATATACCATAAACTGAAGAAAGTCAGAAGCCTCTGATGACATCTCAGATGTAACTGAGGTGTTTGGGAACTCTTTGATAAAAGATCTGAGAACGCATTTTTTACACAAACTGTGAAGTATTACTGAGCTTTTTCTTGATACTACTGTATAGTATATCTGTTGTATATGATTCTGTTTTAAATACTGTTTAACATCTCTGCAAATAACCGTAAAGCAATAAAAGCATTTCTTGTAGTTTTTTTCCAATTTATTTTGTTTTCTTAATGTTTTCTTAATGTTTATGTAATCATTTTTACATTTTCCATCCTTGTAGCTTAGGCAAACTGTATGGTGATCTTTCTTTTTGACTTGTTCCTTTTTTAATAGACTTCTTGTTTAATGTGTCCTGAGCTAGCAGGGTAGGCACCCAGTATGGAGATTTTTTTAATTTTCTTTTTACAGCACTTAAATGTTTATCGAGAGATATTTCTATTAGCATTAGAAATACATTCTTTGTTATTGTTATTTTAAGTTTATTTATGTTTCTTTCCATGTTATTGCTTGGCAGCATGAGGAAAAAGTATGGTGATTTCTTTCTATTGTTATTTTTAATAGCAATTAAACTTTTCTGCAAAAAATGAGCAGACAGTGTCATACACCAAAAATACCATTTAAGCTAACTCTATATAAACTGATTAAATAAAATACCTTTGTACATTTTCTCATAATCTCCCCTATTGGTGGCCATGCTAACTCTCCACATTGTTTACAAAGTGTCATTCTTGTTCTGTTTTAAACTCAACATCTCAAGCTGAGTAGTTTTTTGCACGTCCAGACTTCAGTAGAATGGCAATAACAACTCAAGCAATGTTCCTCTTTTTTAGTGTCACCTGGAAATATTTTCTAGGTGCTTCAACTTGGCTGCAGCTCTATAACCTGTTATGATGTTAGATGTTTGTGTTGAGTTTCAGTTATTTCATTTACTTATTCAGTTCACGTTATCATTTTAGTTTATTCCTTGGGTTAGATTCTGTTAAATTATACTTTAGGTTCATAGTGTTACTTATTTTGGGCTTTGTCTTCCTTCTTTATGTTCGCTTCCTCTCTAGACATTCTCACCTTTTGCGTCCTTGTTTAATCTTATTTGCTTTTTCCTCCTTTCATTACTTAATTCTGTTATACTTCATTCCTCTTCAGTATAGTTCTCTGTCTAGTCCTTTCTTATGTTTTGTTCTTGGCCTTCCTCTGTGTTTCCTCCTTGCCATTTTTCCTCTCTGCCACAGCTGCTAATTGCCTCCACCTGTTCTCACCTGCAACTGCTTCCCACTAATTAGTCCTCTGGTTTCTATGCCATTTCCTCACTCCCTCCTCAGTATTTAAACAGTTCTCATTCACTCACTACTCACTGGTTCCTCGTCCAAGATTCCAGTCTATTGTTCTTGTTCCCTTGTCTCTACTTGTTCTGGTCTTCCTGAGTTTATGTAAGTCTCCTTGATCATTGCTTAATTAAATGATTCGTTTTACTTCGCTGGGTCCTGAATCCACCAAAAACATGACTTACCTGGCTGTGTTCTGATCAGTTATTTAGCCCGTTTATTCTTTTTACTGCATTTTCCAGATTTGATGCAATTTTTCTCAAGGTTTAAAATGCCAAATAGGTCAATAAGTCCCCTTACTTGCTCGTGCTTTTGTTTTCTAAAGCTGCTGTATGTTCTGCTTCATTGAAAGAAAAACATTTATTGAATATTGAAATGTTCATGAGTTAGTGTTGTAGAAATATTATAGCTAGCATTTTAAAGTGCAACATATCACTAAATACTAATACAGTTTCATAAATCCCATTCAGCTGGTTTTTATCTAATATGATTAAGTGATATGAATTCTTCTCATTTCCTCTGATTTGACTGCGGGCACTTTGTTTAAAATGATCCAAAGTGTGAATTATGATGTTTAATTGAACAGAGTTAAAGTGCCCTAATCCAGTATTTGTTGATGAAGGCCTTTTCTTGCAATGCAACAACACCAAGTATCTTGATGGTAATAGGTATCAATTGACGCTGGCGCGTATCGATTTCATGGGCTTCATTACACAATTGCTGTGGAAGTGAGAAGCAGAGAGAAGCCATTTAAACCCCGCTGCACTTTTCTTACAATCGATAAAATTCCATTTACAAAACAAGAGGTTGGTGGCTCAGTTAATTGCTTCATGAAAGTAATCAGCCAACACAACAACATCTATGTGGTTAAAGCACCTGCAAAAAAAAAAAAAAAAGCCCACTGGGCTATCACTAACCGGGCTGCATGACTCTGGTCCTTCCAGAGATTCCTGTAAAAGCACTGCCAACACTCTCCCAAATGCTGCAGTGTTGCAGAGCAGTTATTACATCTAATAATTACGGCCATGGTTTTTTTATTTTTTAAATGTAATAGTAATAATGTACCAAAACCAGCAAGTAGAAAGTCGATGTCACTGTGAACTAAAAAGTCACAATCGCTGTTCGCAGAAAACCAAAGCACTAACTTACTTAATAGTTAAGTGTAGAAAACTGTTCCTTTTATTTCTCATGATACACTTACTGTTCTGTAATTGAAACGAGCAACACCACAGGGGACCAGAGTCATTAAATATAGAGAAACTTCCCTTTTTCAAGGTTTTAAGAAAAATAACTAGAACACCATTGTTTGAAAGCAAAATATCTAGCAAAATGTTTCAATTTTCATGTGTTGATAAAATACTCATTATTCACCATGCCAGCTATGACCTTTGCAATAAAATTCTCATATTTGCCTCATGGAAAAATACAGAACATTTGCACATTTTGTCACATCACAACCACAGACCTCAATGTATTTTACTGGGACTTTAAGCGACAGACTAACAAAAACAATGACCAAGTAGTGAAATGAAAAGAAAATGATATCACCAATGTTTTTGCAAATAAAAATCTCTTATTTTGACCCACATACATATTCAGTCGCCTTCTCCTCCGAACCCCCTAAATACACATATTAAATTCATAAGTCACCAAATTAGTGAATGAAGTGTACCTATATGTATTTTATTCTCTGTTTACATCCAGCCGTTCTGGAAAGGCTTCAGAGGCTTGTTAGAGAACATTAGTGAACAAACCTGGCCTACATGCAAAACACTGTATGCAGTGGAAAACTAATGCCCATTGCAAAAAATGGTGGTGGTGGCAGCATCATGTTGTGGGGAATTTATTTACCCAGTAGTGTTAGGGAAGCTGGATAAAGCTAAATACATGGCAATCCTAGGAAAAATTCTTGGTCTGTGAAAGACTTGAAACTGGAGCAGATGTTTAACCTCCTGTAAGATGACTCAAAACAACACTCAGAGCTACAATAAAAGATGGTTTAGATCAAAGGTTTTCATGAGTCAGAACAGCCCAGTCAAAGTCCAGAAATAAATCAAACTGAGAACATGCTGCGAGATTTGAACATTGCAAAGAAAACGTGCAAAAATGTAAGTCTCTGTATGTGAAGCTGGCAGGGACAAGACGTGCAGGTCTAATTGCAGCGAAAGGTGATTCTACAAAGTATTGATTGATCAGATTTACATTTGAAAAGGTTTAACAATTTCCATCCTAATTTACCTTCTCCATAATTATAAACTACTTCGTGTTTGTTATGTGAAAGGATTTGTGGCTGCAACATAACATGCTAAAAAGTTCAAGTGGTATGAATAACCCTGGAAGGCACTGCAAAGCCAACTGAATTTGAACAACTGGAACAAACCATTACAAATATGCTGAGACTTTTCTGAGTGGGCAGTTCTACAAATCAGTCCCATCTGTCAAATCAGGAGCAGAGGGGAAGGTTTGTTTTCTCTGCTGTTTTCCAGTTATTTTATTCAATAGGTTTAATGCTGAATTTCCAACAACCTGCCTGAGAAAGGTGGTGTGGGCAAAAGGAGAACTCTGTAAATGTTGGTGGGTCCTTTTATTTTTCAATTGTGGATGTTTGCTTTCCTACTTGGCCCCTCTTTCTTCAAAGAATGTGGCATGCATGTGTGCACGTGCATGTAAATAATACATTCTCATAAACCTGAGAGGGATTAATGTAATTTGCTTCTTAAAAGTAAAAGCTACATTCAAATTAACAGTCTCCCAGGTGATGGGCACATATGCACTGAATAAGTGGAGCATTGTTCTGGTAGCTGTGGGGATTGACAACAAGGTGGGCTGCAAACTCCAGCAGAGCTATGGTCCACTGAACCTGAGAGGTTTTTGTTTGATGGAGTCAGTGGAGCAAAGAGGCGCTTTAGGTCTGCCGGCCATCAGTCTGACAGCGCACATCACAGCCTGTATGAATAATTGCCTAATGTGAGAGAGAACAGCTTTCCTGACAAACCTGCTGTCTTCAAGAGAGGATCAAATGTTTTCTAACTGGGCTGGTTTCGCTTGATAATTTTCAAATCATTGTAAATCACTTCTTTAATTCACAATGTAGGAGTTCCTATTCTCAGTTATTGGTGATTATCTGGTGATTACATCAATTTTGCTCATCGTTAGACAGCACCAGTAGTAAAAATCCCATTCGATGTTAAGCTTATTGAATATTTCATAAGATAACACTTCGGTATTAGAACCCTCGTGGGGGAATGAAATGATTATCTGAACAGCAGTCACATTCAACATCATCTTTTGTACTGCCTGAGCCGGTCCATTAGAATTATTGGACGCAATGCTTTCGCCCTTTTTGGCTCGGGTATTGATCCGATTACTTAAAGTATGGATTGCTCACCACCAAACCTTCACCACATACAAACATACCTATGTTCCCTGTCTGTGCTCAACTTTTAAAAACGACAGAAGGTTTATAGGGATATATGTTATTAATTGCCTGTCACAATAGCGGTGCTTAGCGTTTTCACTTCAAATGTCTATAAAAATGTTTGTGGATTGTGATTCTCACTAAACCTG
The DNA here is from genome assembly GCA_963556495.2 of Valencia hispanica. Taxonomy (NCBI): domain Eukaryota; kingdom Metazoa; phylum Chordata; class Actinopteri; order Cyprinodontiformes; family Valenciidae; genus Valencia; species Valencia hispanica. The sequence goes on along the minus strand of OY747707.1, from coordinate 28,849,079 downwards.
CAATCAGGTTTATAAAATCCAGCTCTTCAATTATTAGGTGTTTTAATTGTACTTTAGATGGCTTTCATGATGGTTTTCATCATGTTTAAACACAGTATATTTTTGACGCTGGACCTTAATGCATAATAATTCAATTGAGGCCAGGTAATATGACCCACAAAAAAGACAATAAATATACATGGAAAAGGGTATCATATAAAAAATAATATTGGTATCTGCAGATATTTAAATTCACTTATCAGGATCACAACAGAACCTTTAAAATGTTATGAGCATTTCTAGTTGAATGTTACTATTTTTCATTGTTTTACTCTTGTCCTGAAGAAAATGGAGTGATAAGACTGTGGTTGTTCATAAGAGAGCTAAAACAAAAATGACGTAAACTTTAACAGAACATAACTTTTTCATCTTCATTAAAAAAAAATTAAGACAACAGTTTGCTTTTCTAATTGTTTAGACACAAAGTAGATTGATGTCATGCATACAAACACCCTCAGGCACTTTATTCCTTTACTGGAAGCCCACTTTAGAAAAGCTGGTACTGTTTTGAATAATTTATTGTTTGCTGTCACAGATCCAACTGCTGTCTGTTGTTTGATTAACCTGCTGATCTGATGAACCGAGGAAAAGTTTTCTGTCTGGTTTCAATAAACAACGCCTGTGGATCACTGCTTGCCACAGCATGGTACTCTCAGCGAGCACATCCTTACACACAAAGCCAGAAACTGATTACGGTGCAGCTGGATGCTTTGCCTTTGTGTTCCCCGAAAATGGTTTAAAGGGACAGTTCCCTTTAACTGGACTCTTAACTTGCTGCGGTTAGAGGGATTCTTTTGTTGCTAATGAAAATAAAAAACTTACAGCTACCTAGAACAAGGCAGAGAAAACTGCACATTTTTGCAATCTTAAAGAACATTATTCTCAATATGTTGGTAATTCTTGTAAATGTGAGATAAAATATTTTCACTACATTTACATGAGACAATTTAAAAGTAAAATTTTAAAATAGAATTTTGGGGGGCCTTAAATATTACAAATATTTTAATTTTGTTTAAGCATATCACTTTGTAAATGTAATGGTTACATTCTAGCAATATTTCCTTTTTGGCAAGAAATCCCAGCTTTACTTTTTTATTATATTTTACCTGAAATTGTTGGTTCAGTCTCTGGGATTGTCATGTGTGCTATCTAGCAGAAAACTGTAGGTCTGATGTCTTTACTGTGGAACCCCACCTATTCGCGGTTCAGTATTTGCGGATTCACCTATTCACTGACTTTTCTGTGGAACATAACTCCAAATTATCAGCGGAAAGAATATTTAAGAGATAACACATCATGTGGTGCAGGGGGGGGTGGGGCATTGGGATGGCGGCTGTGGGGATTGGCCCAGGATGGCGGCGGCGCATATCGGCCATCGGCTGGCCATGGACCCCGCTGCCTGGTAGCGGCGGCCACGGGGTGCCCCCGTTGGTCGGTCCTTGGTCGGGTCCCTGCTGGGGGAACGGGCTCATGACTTAGCCGGTTGCCGGCGGAACCAGTGAGCTAGTCGCTGTGGCCCCCCAGGCCCCAGCATTGTAGCTGCTGGATGTTCCCTCTCCACTTTTCCTCTCTTGGGTGGTGCGGTCAGCCCTGTGTTGGTCTGCCTGGGGCTCTTGTGCTCTGGGGGTCCTTTGGATGTCTATGGCTCCAATCTCTTTCGTGTCTGCATCGATTCCTGAGGCGGATCGTTGGCTCCTCACACCAGCTGTTCAACACTCATATGGAGAAACCTTATAAGTACCAGCATACTTATACTGTCATGGTCTTTGTATTTTGTGTGGCGAGTTTGAGTTTTTCCTTCCACTTGGTTTTCTTCCCCTTTTTTCCCCAAGGTGCCCTCTTGTTTTGTTCCTCCTGTTTGTCTCGAGTTAGTAGTTTTTCTTATTCAGTTTCATTATATTTTTGTATTCTGGCACTTCCTGGGTTCTGTAGATGTTTTTCACCTTTGTCTATGTCCACCTTCCCATTTGTGTTTCCCTTATCTCTTTATTTAATTCCTCCTTCTGTTCTCCAGTGTGTCCTTACGTTTCCCTTAGAGTTCTCTTAGTTTCTTAAGAATCCTTTTAGTTTCTTTAGAGTCTTCTGTCTCCTAGCTATTCTACCTTCCATCCCAGCTGCTAATCAGTTCCACCTGCTCAATTCCCCTCAGCTGCAACCGCTTTTACTAATTGGTCTCCTGCTCCTCCTGTGTTCACTCTTCACTCTCCTCCTCAGTATATATTCGGTTCTCATTCAGTCACAACTCGCTGGTTCGTCCGTCATTCTTCCCTCTCTGGTTCCTGCCTTCCCTGTTGCCCGTCTGGTTCCTGTTTCCCCGTTTTGCTGCCTTTTGATCCTCCTGAGTTTTGTAAGTTCCCCTTCCTTGTGTTTTTGTTATTAAATCATCTTTTTGGATTTTGCTGCATTTGGGTCCTCCCTTAACCTTAAAACATGACAGAACGAACCAGCCTCATGGACCTAGCAGAATGTTCACACAGCGAGGAGGCATGGCAAGAACTCATTAACTGGAGCGTTAGCCAAGGCCTTTGCTCAAACTCACCCTATGTCGGGTCCCGATTGGCCTATTGTCCTCCCGGTGCTGGTCCTCTCGGGATTGGGACGAGCTGTTCCTCCGCTCCCCGTTCCTCAGGCCGCGGTCGTCGACGTCCCAGAGCAGCTCCCATCCTACTCCAGGGGGGCTCGAGGGGCGACTTCCTGGTTCCCCAGGCGCCGGTCCTGCACCACAGCCTCCAGACCGCCCAAGCTCCGGTTCCGGTACCTCAGAGCTGGGAGCTGTTGGTCGCAGACGCTGCCCAACCTCACCCGCGCTTCCGGGGTCCGCTCCCTGTTCCCAGCCGGGGCGACCCACTTTCTCCCCAGGCATCTCGAAATGGCGAGCCGCCGGTTGCAGAAACTGCCCGACTGCACCCGTGCTTCCGGTCCGCTTCCTGCATAAAGCCGGCGCGACCAGTCTCCGGTCCCGGCTTCCAGCCAGCCTCAAGCACCGCCTTCCGCTCCTGCTCCAGACTCCCCACCTTTGTTGAATACAATCACCGAGGAGGAGTTTACCTTATTTTCTCAGTTATTCAAGGATGACTCTGGGATGATGGAAGCCTTGTTTGAGGCATACGGCGCCACCATTTGGAAGAGACGCTACACTCTTCCGGTTCCTGTCTCCACAGAGGGTGTTCCGGAGGACACGCCTCTGACTCCTGTTTCCACAGGGGGTGTCCGGGTTAACATGCCTCGGGTTCCTGTTTCCGCCGGGGGTGTCTGGAAGGACACGCCTCGGGCTCCAGACTCCGCCGAGGGTGTCCCGGGAGACACGCCTCGGGCTCCTGACTCCGCCGAGGGTGTCCCGGGAGACACGCCTCGGGCTCCTGACTCCGCCGAGGGTGTCCAGGGGGACACGCCTCGGGCTCCTGTCTCCGCCGGGGGTGTCCAGAGGGACACGCCTCGGGCTCCTGTCTCCGCCGGGGGTGTCCAGAGGGACACGCCTCGGGCTCCTGTCTCCGCCGGGGGTGTCCAGAGGGACACGCTTCGGGCTCCTGACTCCGCCGGGGGTGTCTGGGAGGACACGCCTCGGGTTCCTGACTCCGCCAGGGGTGTCTGGGAGGACACGCCTCGGACTCTTGGCTCCGCCCTGGGTGTCCAGAGGGACACGGCCGTGAGTCCAGCGCCACGTCGTGGGTCTTCAGCGCCACGTCGTGGGTCTTATGCGCCACGTCGTGGGTCTTCAGCACCACATCGGCGTGGGTCCTCCACACCGTCCTCTCGTAGGTTCCCACGCCACAAGGTTCTGCTCCGGTGCCGGCCCCCACGCCACAAGGTTCTGCTCCGGTGCCGGCCCCCACGCCACAAGGTTCTGCTCCGGTGCCGGCCCCCGCGTCTCCTGGTTCCTTGCCGCCGGCCCTCGCGTCTCCTGGTTCCTTGCCGCCGGCCCCCGCGTCTCCTGGTTCCTTGCCGCCGGCCCCCGCGTCTCCTGGTTCCTTGCCGCCGGCCCCCGCGTCTCTTGGTTCCTTGCCGCCGGCCCCCACGCCGTCTTCTGGTCCCTCGTCGCCGACGGCCCCCACGCCGTCTTCTGGTTCCTCGCCGACGGCCCCCCAGGTTCATGCGCCTTTGTCGCCAGCCTCAGGACTTTGACCATTGTTTGGGGACTCTTGCCCTCCTTCCAAGGGCCCCTCCGCCCACCCTGTTGGGTTGGTTTTTTGTTTTGGACTCTTGCCCTCCGTCTGAGGCCCCCTCCGCCCACCCTGTTGGATTGTTTTTTTGTTTTGGACTCTTGCCCTCCTTCCGAGGCCCCCTCCGCCCACCCTGTTGGGTTGGTTTTTTGTTTTGGACTCTTTGTTTGGACTCAATTCCCCTCAGCTGCAACCGCTTTTACTAATTGGTCTCCTGCTCCTCCTGTGTTCACTCTTCACTCTCCTCCTCAGTATATATTCGGTTCTCATTCAGTCACAACTCGCTGGTTCGTCCGTCATTCTTCCCTCTCTGGTTCCTGCCTTCCCTGTTGCCCGTCTGGTTCCTGTTTCCCCGTTTTGCTGCCTTTTGATCCTCCTGAGTTTTGTAAGTTCCCCTTCCTTGTGTTTTTGTTATTAAATCATCTCTTTGGATTTTGCTGCATTTGGGTCCTCCCTTAACCTTAAAACATGACATATACACACAAACACAGGTGTGGCGATTCCGCTGTTTACAGATGCATTCTTGGGCTGAGGTTACCATTACCAAATCTTGTAATAATCGGTACCATGAGCTTTTCAGTGACCCACAGCAATTTCTAATAAAGATTTCTTACACATACACATTATAGCAAAAGCCATCATTCTCCACTTGTTAAAGTAAATCTGTTGGGCTTCTACTTGGTTACTTAGGGGCTGTTTACACGACAACGTTGCGGTTTTTGTTTGAATACACTGGTGAAAACGCACTGCGTTTACACAACAGGGCGCGTGATGGAAAACCATGTAGTACATATACCCGGCCTTTAGATGGCAGTGTGGCCGGTTTATGCAGTGTTCCAAGGTTTCCCCCTCACAACCCGGAAAAGAAACATTTCATGATAACTAACAATGGCGGTGTTCTTGTGGTTCTCCGCTTAAATAAAGGCATATTGATTATTTAACGCACGTACTGTATGCGTTTCCATTGGCGATCACATAGAAGCCTGATCTGTAAGTTTTGCTTACAGAGACCAAATAACTTCAGAAGCTGCAGCGGCAGTAACAGCATACCTGGATCCGCCATTGTTGTTGTATTTCTGTAGTAAGGCAGAGTGCGGAAGTGCAACATGTTCGTAGGTGGCTGGCAGTGACGTCATTGTTTTCAAAAGTCTCCGGCTTGCGTTCACACGACAACGAATCCCTCAGCGTTTTCAGAAGTCTCCACTCTGGAAGCCGTTTCCCAAAAGATGCGTTTTCGCCCCTCCATTTTCCCGTTGTCGTGTAAACGAGAGGCCGAATCGGAGAGAAATACATAAATTTTGCTGAAAAACGTTGTAGTGTAAACGGCCCCTTAGACACCAATTCTGAGCGCCACACTGCCAGACAGGACACATTAAAAAAACAAAGGAAAAATAAATAAAAAAGAAAAGAAAACACATCTTGGGAAGCTAAGATTTCTAGTAGGAATGCTACTCGACTCACTAATCGGATAACATTTTCAAAGCAGCCCATCTGAGTGCTATTCATTTTCTGTGGTGCTGATTGGTTTTACCCCAAGGAGTGGTGATATAACAAAGACTGTAGAAGTAAGGCTCTGTGACCCTGCAAGGATAAGATGGATGGATGAATGGATGGATATGTAAGCTTCTGCAGTAGTACTGTGTACATGAATGTATATTGGAGTATATTTGGAATTATTTGTATAATTTTTTAAAAGACTGATATTTGAGAAGGTTTTTGTGTCGGAACAACAATTTAGGTCTGTGACTGGCTTTAACTGGTAGAGCAACAGCGCCAATGTTAAAGCCAATCTTGCCAGCAAGCTTAGCTTCTTAATCCTGAAACGGTCATTGCAAACGACTGGCACTTCTTAGCTTAGCCATCTTGTTAGAATACATTTTACAAGTTTGTTACCATATTTAGCTTGTTTAGCAAAGTGCTTATGATAAAGGTAAACTTGGTAGCAAGCTGAGATTGGGGTAGTTTTGGCTAATAATTCAATTCAGTTTATTTTTAAAGTGCAGATTGGCAACAGATGTCATCTCAAGGCCCTTTACAAGAAAAGTCATTTCAATACAATCATACAAACATTCCAGTTAGTTTAAAGTTTTAATTAGTTTCCAATTTAAGGAATCCCAGCAGACTGCATCAAGTCATTGACTTGAGGTTGTCCCGTTGATGCAGACTTCCAAGCACAGCAATCCCTCATACCGAGCAAGCATGTAGCAACAGTGGAGAGGAAAAACTCCCCTTTAACAAGAAGAAACCTCCAGCAGAACCAGGCTCAGTACAAGTGGCTGTTAGGTTTTTAAATGTGATCACGAACAACAAAAAGTTGTAAAATAGGTAACAACTCCAATAATGTAAAAATATAAGAATCATAAAAACCAGACAACAAAAGGTTGCAAAATAAGTAGCATCCCAAATTTAAAAAATAATAAAAAATAATAATAATAATAAGACATACAACAAAGAAATTGCAAATGTAAGTAGCAATTTCAAAAATATATTAATGCGAGCTTCACCTAGACATCATCCAATTAATCGCTACCTGAACAGTAGTTTAGATTAATGGAATCATAAAAAGGTTTTTACACATGTTAATTACAACCCATCTTCTTCTTCATTTCTGTCTTCATCTTCAAGCCTCTGCTCTTCTTTCCTTTGATGTCTGGACGTCATCAGGTGTGAGGAAAAAGCAGGGCAATAGAAGCAGGCAAAATGCCAGACAGGAGGGGAGCCAAACTAGTTTCATGTTGGCTAGAGGCAAATAAGAGGACTAGCCCTCCAAAACAGAGGTTTGACCGCTAAGGGGACAGGGATGCTGTTCTGCTGGGTTTGAGACCAGAGGCCCTATTGGTCACTCTGTCCTTTGTAGCCCAGACTTCCCCACTGTCCCGTGTCTAGTCCCCTAATTGCCTTTGCAATTTGCAGTGTGAGATGTGTATCCACGAGGGTCTCTCAGCGATTTTCACAGCCGTGGGCGTGGTCAGCAGGACTTCAAAAGGTCCTTCCCAGCGGGGACTCGTCCAGTTCTTCCTTTTAATCACCTTGATGAATACCCAGTCTCCAGGTTTGATTGGCTTTTCAGGATCCTGCAAAACAGAAGGAGAGATAGGCAGATTGTGTGCGTTTTGCACTTCTTTGGCTAGGATAATATTCCTCATGTAATCAGCTAATGTGAGTTCTTCGTCTGCTTTTTGCAAATCAGGCGCAACTAGAGGTAACCTGTAAGGTCTGCCATAAATGATTTCAAAAGGTGTTAAACCTTGGTTTGTTGGCGTGATTCTCATGTAAAGTTTTACTAGGTCCAAACACTCAGGCCATGGTCTTCTAGTCTCTGCCATGCATTTCCTGAGTCTGCTTTTGATGGTCCCATTATGTCTTTCTACTAAACCTGCACTTTGGGGGTGATAGGCACAATTATTTTTTAGTTGGATGTCTAAATCTTTTGCCATATTTTGAAAAACCTCATTCACAAAATGTAGTCCATTATCTGAATATATTACTTGTGGAATACCATGGTTTGCAATGATAGTTTTACATAGTGCTTTTGCCACTGTTAGACCATCATTCTTTGTAGTGGGAATTATTTCCAGCCATTTGGTGAAAGCGTCAATTATTACTAAGCAATATTTGTATGAGCCGCTCTGTGTTAGTTCAATGAAATCCATGTGGATTGTGTGGAATGGGTAGGCTGGTTGAGGAAATTGGCCTCGCTTGGGTCTCATATTCCCTTGTGGGTTGTGTTTGATACATGTTAGGCATGTTTTGCAAAAATGTTTTAAGTATGTTTCAAGGTTGTATGTTGTAAAGTGTTGCTGTATTATTGATACCATCCCCCCTGTGGAGACATTGGAAGGCCCATGGCTCACAAGCGCAGCAGCTTTAAACAGTGATTTGGGTAGGATGGGTTTATTACGAACTTCATAAAGTCCATTTTCGTTTAGAATGGCACCTTTTGTTTTCCATAATTGTTTTTCAGAAGAGGGAGCGTTTGTTTGCATGTCTTTCAAAACAGTCTGATCTATAAGTTCCTGTTCTGTGGTCTGTGTATAAGCATTCAGAACATTAAGTAATTCCCAGGCGCCACAGCAATCCACCACCTCCATTAGAGGCGGTAAAAGTATCTAGTCATTGCTGTGTGAACCGCGAGTGGTCTGGGGCAGTTGGACCCTGTGTATGGATCTGACCTCGCCCTCTGCCCCCTTCTCGGCCTCTGCCTCTGCTACATTCATTTGGAATGTGGCCTATTTTCCCGCAGATCCAACACGTGGGGGCAGTGTGATGGGGACCTTGATGTCTCAATGAACCCTGGGGTGTGTGATGTGTATTCCTTCGTGGTCTAAACCCCCTTCCTTTGTTGTGGTTGTCACTTTGATAATAAACTTCCCCCTCATCATCTTCAAGCTGGGTGTGAAATACCTGTGTGTCGGAGTCTGGAGGTTTTGGTTTCTTCCCCTTTCTTTCCATGACACCTTCTCATGTCAGAAGGTGATTTTTAATCCAATTAGTGATAGTGGAGTGGAAACTATGTAGCAGACCATTACACAAATGCCGCATATATGGGGTATCATCACCACCCTCTTTAGTAAGGCCACTATGGATATCATGTTCTTTTTGGTATCTGTATTTAAAATCATCTACAGTTTCCCCACGCTTCTGTTTTATGGAGGCCATATACCCATAATCTGGTTTCTTTTTAAACTGTGCACGAACTTTATCCGCTACTGCATCAAATTGTTGCTTTAGCGCTCCCTGCAAATCATTCTGAAATTGTAACACAACTCCGGCATCATCTCCATCCATCCATCCATTTTCTTCCGCTTATCCGGGGTCGGGTCGCGGGGGCAGCAGCCTAAGCAAAGAGTCCCAGACTTCCCTCTCCCCAGCCACTTGTTCCAGCTCCTCGGGAGGAACCCCAAGGCGCTCCCAGGCCAGCCGAGAAACATAGTCCCTCCAGTGTGTCCTGGGCCTTCCCCTGGGCCTCCTCCCGGTGGGACGTGCCTGAAACACCTCACCAGGGAGGCGTCCAGGAGGCATCCTGACCAGATGCCCGAGCCACCTCAACTGACTCCTCTCGATGTGGAGAAGCAGCGGCTCTACTCTGAGCCCCCTCCGGATGACTGAGCTTCTCACCCTATCTCTAAGGGAGAGCCCAGACACTCTGCGGAGGAAACTCATTTCAGCCGCTTGTATCCGTGATGTCGTTCTTTCGGTCACCACCCAGAGTTCGTGACCATAGATGAGGGTAGGAACGTAGATCGACCGGTAAATCGAGAGCTTCGCCTTTTGGCTCAGCTCTCTCTTCACCATGACAGACCGGTAGAGCGCCCGCATAACTGCAGATGCCCCACCAATCCGTCTATCGATCTCCCGCTCCATTTTTCCCTCATTCGTGAACAAGACCCCCAGATACTTAAACTCCTCCACTTGGGGAAGGACCCCATCCCTGACCCGGAGGAGGCACCCCACCCTTTTCCGGCTCAAGACCATGGCCTCTGATTTGGAGGTGCTGATTCTCATCCCAGCCGCTTCACACTCGGCTGCGAACAGCTCCAGCGAAAGCTGTAGATCACGCTCCGATGAAGCCAACAGGACCACATCATCTGCAAAAAGCAGAGACCCAATCCTGAGGCCACCAAAACGGATCCCCGCAACGCCTTGGCTGCGCCTAGAAATCCTGTCCATAAAAGTTAGGAACAGGATCGGTGACAAAGGGCAACCTTGGCGGAGTCCAACTCTCACCGGAAACAAGCCCGACTTACTGCCGGCAATGCGAACCAAACTCTGGCACCGGTCGTACAGGGACCTAACAGCCCGTATCAAGGGGCCCGGTACCCCATACTCCCGGAGCACCCCCCACAGGGCCCCCTGAGGGACACGGTTGAACGCCTTCTCCAAGTCCACAAAACACATGTAGACCGGTTGGGCGAACTCCCACGCACCCTCCAGGACCCTGCTGAGGGTGTAGAGCTGGTCCAGTGTTCCACGGCCAGGACGAAAACCGCATTGTTCCTCCTGGATCCGAGGTTCGACTATCCGTCGGACCCTCCTCTCCAGAACCCCTGAATAGACCTTACCAGGGAGGCTCAGAAGTGTGATCCCCCTGTAGTTGGAACACACCCTGTGGTCCCCCTTTTTAAACATCATCTCTTCCTGTGTAATTTCCTCCTACATGGTGCCAGTCTTTTCCCAACGATGCAGCCATAGCCTGTCCTAATTCATGACCGTTTAACCGGTAGGATTTGACCACATCAACCATATCCTCTGTCCATTTTTCTGGATCCTCCTTATGGCTGGTGATTTGTTCTACAACCTCTTTAACGTCTTTAAGTGACCATGGTCTAAAAACATATCTCGGAGTGCCATCGGCAGATGGTACTTGAATCATAGGGTTAACATCTATTGAGTCCTCTGGTTCACTCTCATAAGACTTATCCTCAGATTTTTTTGGACCTGACTTCTTTGTAATTCTAAGTCTTTGTTTTATTGTGGTACCATCTGTTTTTTCTTCAATTGCAAATTGATCTCTTGGAACAGGAGGATATAGACCTTCCCCTACAGCCCCCGGCTGGTCTGATGGGGGTGTTGGTGGAGGTGCATAAGGTACTCCTCCAACAGCCCCAGGGGGGTCTGTCTGGGCTGTAGGTAGAGGTGCATAAGGAGGACACAGTGTGAGTTCGTCACCGAGCTTTTTCATAAGAAAAGCCTCATCTTTGGAGCCTTTGTTTTTTTTCTGTTTTTTATATTTTGCTTCCTTCTCTCTGTTTCATCAGCCCACACACGTGCTATTTTTAACTGTGTCTGTTTAAGTTTTTTCTTTTTAACTTTAGCGATAACTGTTTTTGCTTCGAGAACACATACCAGTTCTTTCCATTGATTTCCTTTAAGTTTCCCGTCTACTTTATACTTTTTGCGCCATTTTGTCAGAAACTGAAGATTTTCGGGGTCCTTTTTATGCATATATTTTGAATCTCCCTCTAATTTGTCGGTGGAAACATCGTTTCCCATCTTTGCGTGGTTTTTATATAACCCTTATTGGGTTCTATTAATTGGTCTGGTAAAGTCTAGTGTTAGAATACCAAATAGTTCTAGGAGGATAACGGCAATTATTAATATTAAGATTAAGGTGAATGAAAAAGCAAGAACTATTAAATTAGTCTGTCGAGTTAAAGTTAGTCATTTATTCTTTAATTAATTAAAATAATTTTTTGGTCATTTATTTGAGATTTTTAATTGTAATCAAATTCTGCTAAAACTGGATCGTATAGTTTTTACTCTAAGTGTCTCTTTTGTGCAACTAGATTGAGCCGTCTTATGGCTGTCTTAATCTAAGGATGTGTTGTGTAACCTATAATTCCGCACAGAACGTCTCTTGTTTTGCACGTCAAACCGTACGTTAACACCGTTAGGTTTCAGGTTGGACTGGCATACATAAAGATTATGTCCTGTGCCTATCTTACTCTACCCACCTGGGCTGCGGTATATCGTTTTGATTCTGCTGTTTGTGTTTTTACTCCCATACACTGGCGTGCTTTATTTCCCAGCGAGGTGGATTGGTTCGCAAACCTGGTCCGTTACACCCTTTTTTCGAGGTGGACAGGTTCGCAAACCTGTACCGTTACACCCTTTTGCTGTAGTAATTAACGCATTAATCACTTAAGGATCAACACCTGATATTTTATCAGAGAGGCTAAAGCGTCCTTTAGGCCCAAACAGCAGAATATACCCTGACTATCTTAGAATTGTTTTTTTTTTTAAATGTGAAGGTGCACAAAAAAGACGTACTCACAATCTCCCCCCTAAGCGAGTGATTCAAACCGAATCGATCGCACGGGAGCACGCGCAGGGGGTCCTCGTGGAAGTTATGCAGCCGGCCAGTGCAGCAATTCAGCGATCTGGACGTCAAGAACAGCCCTTCGACGGAGACCACCAGCGGGAGTGCTCCGTACGTCGAGTCACGGCACCAAGATGTTAGGTTAAAAAAGTGGTTGACCTACAAAGAATCACACAAGGGTCGGAGAGAATATGGAGTCAATAAGCTCTGCAGAGGTAGATGTGGATGATCAGTTCTGCAGAGGGAGACCAGGAAAATACTATAAGGAATGAGCCAACCGTGTCTGTCTGTTCTCAGCCTCCCAGTGTCAGTCTCTGGTCTTCAAGAGCATCCCCTCTGCAGTCTCTCTTTATTTAGTCACACTTCATTAACATATTAAAAGAACAGGATGTCATGCAAATGAGCATGCGACTGAAACCAAAATGACATTTAAAAAGTACATTAGAAAGACACCCTAAGAAAATAATAATACAACATTATTATTTTACCTAACAGTGGCCATCTGCCACGACCGTCTGGGGGTTTAAGAAGACAGAGCAGAGACACAGAAAGAACATAAGATTTGATATAAGAGAACTTTTTATAATAAAGAAAGTAAAAAAAAAAGATGTCCCATCTTAGCTGTAGTGGACAGGGGAAATCGTTTAAATGCTATATTGGTAGGATAGATTTAAAACATATAATTTAGTTAAATGCATTTTGAAAACAAGTTAAATTGTTTATTTTAGTGTCTTAACTTTGAAAAATTCTGCTCAGGTATATATTGATAAAAATGTACCATAATTACACCAATTCTATTTGATTACATCCAAACAGTGTTTTTTTTTGTTTGTTTTTCTTACCAAACGTTCATCCTTTATCACACAGATATCCTCCTAACTGACCAGAAAAAATACTTGTTCTGTAGTCTCCTGTTTTTACAAACTTATAGCTGTTGCTTGGAGACTATAGTTGATCAGTTGGAGGATGTGAGAAGACTTTGTGCATTGAGGAATGTTTAGCAGGAAATGTTTACATCTCCCAAACCACAGCTGCAGACCATATATACTGCCTTGAATGGGTGTGATATTCCTTGACAGTTGCACAATGAAAGAAAAATGTGCCATCATTCTCTCCTGGACAAGGAGATCTGTAAAGGTTTGAGGAACATGACACAGATCAGAGGTGTTGATCTCTAAATCCTTTTGAGTAATTGGACAAGGATGTGTGGTCAGATCGATGTACACCCAGTTTCACCCTTTACAGAATGACTGCAGGGTTGACTGAGCCATATATGTTTTCAGTGGCTCTACACTGATGTAAAAGGAACTCCGACCCACACTCACCGCCTGCAGTTGTACCTCATTACTGTTCTAAGATTTCATATCACAAAAAAACAGGCTTTGAAATGTAAGCTCACCTGCTACGTTGGGGACATTTTTTTTACATGATTGGGCTTTGATCATTCTATTAAGGAAAGCTTTTACAGGGGTGACTAGCACAGTACACCACTATTTGATCGAGGTTAGGGTTCCTTGAACATGGGAGCAGCAGTTCCTTGTGAATAATTCACTCTGCAGTTATCATATCAGTGCATAAAAAAGATATGAATCATAAAGTAAATCCTTTAATGTCTGCAGACATGTAATGAATATGCAGCTGAGATTTTTTTAATAGCCTCAGTTTATCATCTCAACCAGTAATCATTAGACTAATAAGGAACTGCATGATATGTTTTAGAAATAGCAGGCAGGCTATGCTTATGAAGCTTAAAAGCTATTTTTTACATTAAATTTCAAGGAGCAATGTCACTGGGTCATGTTTCAGTCCAAAAAAGCATGAAAATAACTTTTTATTCCAATTAACAATAGTTAACATTCCAACTTTGTTATCATCAGCACCATACTGTACATGTATTGTCTATAACTACTTCTTCTGTGAATATAACTACCTATCCCTGGCATTAGTGGGCAAGTGCAGGCTTTTGACGGGCTGCCAGTTTATAACAGGCCAACATGGACAAACAGTACAAACAACCATACACACACTTGTAGATCTAAAGGCAATGTAGAAGCCAGGTAACAGTCTTTTTGGGCTGTGGGAGGAACCCAGAGTGTCTGGAGAGAACCCATGCATGCACTGGGAAAACATGCAAACTCCATGCAGAATCTTTTAGCCAGGATTCAGCACCTTCTTGCTGCATAGCAACACTGCCAACAACTGCGCAGCCCAACACCATGTAAAACCTTTATTTAGATTATACAAAAATACTCAACCTTTTTCTCATTGTCTGATATTAAATCAGACCTAAATGTTGCTGTTGTATGTAGGTTCCCCATAATTATTTCCATTTCCTAAATGTCAGAATGATAAAAGAGAGAACGTTTAAGACAATTTTTTAAAACTTCTTTAAGTATACAGACATTTGCATTGCTTTAAAGTACATCCACAGGATGTGACTCTCTTTAACTCAAGCCTCACAGTTGAGTCTGGTTAAAGACATTGTAGTATTTGTTTAGGTAAACCTCTGACCTTAAAGAAAGTACAGCAATAAAACATTTTCTAAAAGATCTCTCTAGTTATTCTGGCCTATAAATTTAGTCAAATTTAATGACAGACAGTGAGAAAAGACTTTGTGTCTTTTTATACACACTGTAAAAAAATCGTTAATTCGGTAAATGACTGGCAGCTATGGCTGCCAACCAAAAACCATAAAATTAAGGTAAAATACTGAAATTCAAACAACATGCCAAAAAATGTATCTACGGTAAAGTCCTGTAAATTTTGGGGAGTGAAATATTGTTGTTTTACATTTTTGCCCTGTGTAATTATGATCAAACTCCTAAAATGTAAGAAGAATGTAAAAAATCTATATGAAAATACCATAATTTTACAGATTTTTACCGTACAATTACTGTCAAACACCTTACAATTAGTGCTTATGCTTATATTTCTACAGGAAAATACCATCATTTTACAGATTGTCTATCTCTCTATGGCACTGTTTGAAACTATCGAAGGCTCCATGAACACCTGACCATGTGTCAGCTGGTTCAAAGTCTGTCGTAACTCTCTCTCTATGGTGCGGGTCTCTACTATGCTGCGGGTCTCTACTATGCTGCGTCGCAGACCTGTGGTGCATTCAAGGAACGTTCGAAACGTATGATGATTTCATTAACGCAGGACATTTAACACTTCTAACAAAAAACACTGAAAATAATACCATAAGCCATAAAGTTCTGTTTAATGGTGGTTGGCAAACAACGTTCATGCATACTAAATATGCCCTACTTATTTTTTACAAAGTAATAAAACACAAATAAACAAAAACTGTATTCCCTCGATTAATTTAGTCTTGTTCAGATTTTTTTTTTCAGAACTAGAAATGTTGTTTAAGAGGTCTTGGATGTCCAGTTACAATTTGATAACTTGTACATTTTGTACCAGTTCCTTCTCTAAACAGTATACTTCAGGCAAAATAATATAATAATATAATTTGTCTTCTTGAAGACAAAAGTCACATTTCCCTATAGCATGTTTCCCCTGTTTAAATAGTTTATTGTTTAACCCTGTATGACCAAATCCTAATCTTGATATATTTATTTCCTCCTTTCTGTTTGAGTTCTGTTTTCCTCATTATACCAACTTTCCTTTGAATATATAAGCCACCTACCAGTTGTTTGTTGTTGTTTCTGCCATCTCTTCTTGACCTTATGAGCCGGCCCTTTGCTCTACTGTGGGCTGTTTTATTTTGATATGTCTGAGCACACTGGTTTGATTGCAAACTGGTTTTATTCGTATTGGATGTTGGGAAAAAAAGAAGACCGCCACAAGAGTGGTGATGTCATGATGTCATCAATATCCAAATTACCATGTGACATCATCTGGCAACATCTAGCAACTTTCTGGGTCAACTTCAGCTACTTTTTGTTGGCAACACTGATAAAAATGCAAGAATTTATTCTTTCTCTTTGTCTCTCTCTGTCTAATTTCAAATCAATACGCTTCAACAGCAGGTATTTGACCTGATAGGCAATATATAGTGCTAAAATAGACATTTTTTAAGCATCCAAACAGGAAATGTTAACTTCAATACATATTGTAGTGTAGTATGTTGCACTTAATTTTATATGCAGAGACATTCATTCATTTTCCAGACCCACTTAGTCCTTTACAGAGTCGCAGGGGTGCTGGAGCCTGTCCGAACTACGTCAGGGTGAAGGCAGGGTACACCCTACCAGACCTCAGGTATTCAAGAAGGTTGTTCCATATAGGTGAGGAGAATGACATGCATTGTAATGCTGCTTCACTTGGCTAAGTTCAGGTTCTTGAACACAAAGACCTGTTCCAGATGACCTGAAGGACATGGATGCTTTATATGGAACTAATACATTTTGGAAATGTTTTGGTCCAAGACCATCATGCTTTATAAACTGTAGCAATATTTTGAAATCTAACGGTGGATTCACAGGAAGCCAGTGTAATGATCTGAGGACTGATGTGTTGTGGTCCAGTTTTCTGTTCTTTGTGACGACTCTGGCAGCAGTATTCTGGATCAGCTGCAGTTGCCTGATTGACTTTGACTTGACACGTCTAAATATTGAGTTTACAAGAGGAGATGAGTGGAGACAAGAGGAGCCTAATGTATGCATCCCACCACAGAACTAGTAACAAATGCATCCAAGTTCACTCTGTGGCTCAATGCTTCTGATCATCTTGATATTGTTCAGTAAAAAAAGGCATCTTAGACACCAAATATGTGGGTAAGTGTTCATATACTGGTCAAAGATCACTCCATGGTTCCTTGAAGTTGTACTGAAACCAAATTATCTTTAAGAGTAACTGTTTCTGAGGTGTGTAGGGCAGTATGACATTACCTCAGTTTTGTTCAAATTCAAAATCAATAAAATTGGGCCAGCTGTACAGTAGTTCCCCTTGTTGCCTTTTGCAGCTGGCTTAAGAAGTTAATTGGTCAGAAGATACTGTTGAAGTTGAAATAAAGCTGTTCAGTGCCTGGTAAAAAAAAAAACTCTGTTGTGGTCTTTATCAGTACACATATTCTTTAAAGGGCAAGTTTAACGCCTAAATAGTTTTATAAATTACAGTTTAGAAGTGCATCATTAGTAGACAGGAGTCACTATTTAACTAGCCACACTTTCAAATACAGAGTTTGATATCTAAATATGAAGTTATGGTGAAAAACCCTTTTTTAAATTTATGGTCTTTATTTTAATTGTATATACGTAGATGTAATGTTTTATATTACGGATTTTAAATATTGAAAATACACATTTGTATAAGATGATTTCTCTTAAAGAGTAAAATGTTACATTAGTATGGAAACATTTTTACGTTGTCCAAATATTACAGTTAAAATGTATAAGAGCACAAAATATGAAATTATTCAGATGTATCTTAAAATGACATAAAAAGTAAGATGTTTAATACAAGAACCTTTATTTAATGTGTAGCACACTTGATCACAGTCAATCATAAATATGAAAGTTAGCTTGACCTTAGACTTATGCAGAAAAGTGTGAAATGTTTAATATTCACAAAAACCGTTACATAATGTATAACATTATTTAATTACAGGTGATCATCTTTATTTTACATAAATTTTATGTAAAAAAAACAACCCCAAACTTCAAATGAAAAAATCTAAATTATTGTCAAAAAACGAGGAATAACGGTTTTTCCCTATAATTGGATTATTCCGTAAAATTACATGCTGTTTGTTCATTTACGTTAAAATTACATGCTGTTTGTTCATTTACGTTAAAATTACATGCTGTTTGTTCATTTACATATATTTATTGTTATTTTACAGTAAATGCTTGTAAAAAAACGAGAAATGTGTTTTTTGTCATTATTGGATAAAACCGTAAAATAAAATGCTGTTTGTTAATTTACATAAAATTGTCAATAATTTTACAGTTTTATATTCTAATTTTTAAAAAACAGACAAAATTGGTGAAATTATTGACGGTAAAAATACAAAAAAAAATTTACAGTGCAGTGTATGTTTCTACAGTATCTGGTTTCAACTGCAGATCTAAAATTAGACAGTGCTATTGAAAGTATGTAGAATTAAAACACATTTACATGTCTTTCATTTGAAGTGTTCGACTGAAAAATCTCTGTTTTGATGGCCTAGAGATTACTTTCTATTCGTTCTCCGCCATCCTACAGAAACCATTGCATGTCTTGCCCCTTAGAAACAAAGAGTTAGGGGTGATTGGCAATGGGATTTAGCATAGATTTAGACTCATTTTTGGCTACACCTGTCTAATTGTTTCTATTTATTGCCTACACTCTTCATTGTGTTTTTTATTTAGCCACACCAGGCAATATCAGCATCCCAGGATTGACTACTGTGTCAGCAGTAAGACAAAAAATTTGACTTTCTCCTAAACTGCTTCCAAGCAACTGCTTCAGGGAGAAACAATGTCCATATTAGATGAAAAGACAGACTAATGTGTGTTTGTTTGTGTGTGTGTGTCTACCAAAAATGTACATGCAGAAAACAACTATTTAGAGGTTAGCAGAGAGCAGCAAAGGAACATATTACTGTTTAACAAGATTTGCAGCGTTTGTCATTTTCTCATGAAAAATGTCTCTTCCAGTTTCAAATGAAAATTATTTTGAAGGTTTTTTTCAGATAACAACATATGGCTTACATGCCACAGTCCAATTCTTAATAACAGAATCTTTACTGTTTACTTATTGCCTTTGTTATTTTCTTCAACAGCCCTACTCCTTTCGCAGTATTGATATAATGCACACACCCATCTTCCCCTCCCTATTCTGCTGACTCTCAGCAGGACAGGGATTAGAGCCTTGGTTTAAAACCTTTCCAATGCTGCTGGCTTCTTCCTCTGTGCCAAGCAGAGACTAAAATGAGCTTCTGGAAGTTAGATTATCAGCCCCATCTACACCACTCTCCGTGCAAAGCTAATACTTAAGAGGAATTCATTACACTGTAAATGTCATCTTTGAGGCAATAAGTCAGCCATAGTAAAGCACAAGATTTCTCCAGAATAAAAGTAGCATCTTGTGGGATCCTCAAAATCTATTCTCTGCACTTTAGAAGGAATTATAAAAATGACAGCTAGAAAATATTTGTGAATCAAAGTTCCATCACTCTGCTCCACATTACAGACTAACTTAAATTTGTTCAAATTCATTCATATGAGAAAAAAACACTTATACAAATGTTTACATTTCACACTTAAGGCACTATTTTATTTGAAACACCCAAGTACAGCTTTTTCTCGAGAAAAAAAAGAAGTGCATTATCCATGTCTGCTGAGGTGTTCAGGTTAGACCAAAAGACTCCAATAACACCAGGAAAGTCACTGAATTAGTTGTAACTTTTCTCAAAAGAAATTAGGGGTCTGAATACTTGCTAAATATAGCAACATAAATGCAGGCAACACAGAGAAAGGGAACTGCCGCAGCCAATAACATCTCTTTTTCACTATGAGCATAATTGTAAAAGGTGAAAATACAATGTTTAAGGCAATGCAAATTAACCAAATAAATCCCATAGTCTAACACAGTTTTGCAAGCCTTGTACACAAAACATGGTGTAATGTTTTATATAAATTGCGGAGGTGTAATATAAAATTAGGTAAAATTGGTTTAGCCATAACCTCAGATACCTGCCATTGAAGTTTTATAGATTAGTCCCTTACTTTGGATCAAGTGCATCCCCAGTACTCATTAATCTACAAAAGTGAACATTTAGTCATCTGGATATACAGTCTAAAGTGGATGGAACCAATCAGTGTTACTGCTTCTTAAATGTGCTGATCTCAAAGTAACCCAGAAGTGACCATGTTTGTAAAAAAAGGGTGGGCCTATAGTAATACTTGAAACTTGTTGAAATTAGAGAGTTTTCAAATAGGACTTCTTTAAAAACAATACAAAAGAAAATTAAACAGGAAAAAATTAAACTGCAAATGGACCATGGTTGTCAGTAGCGCTGTACTCAACAAGTAATATTGTCACTCTGCAGCATAAGGTATGTAAGAGAGCAGCAAAATAGGCAGTATATAGGAGTTTCTTCAAGCTGTGAATCATGCAAGTTAATCTTCTGTGGAGTAAGAAAAATGTGGCACTTGCAGTGGATATTATAATGCACATACACTTTAATATCTGATATTAGCTAACGTATATATATATATATTGGTATGTATATATGCTAATTCACAGAAGTGATGCCCATGATCCAAGCATTTCTTGGCTGACACACTGACTTCCTGGATTCTTGCTGTCAGCATGATGTTTCCAGGTAACCAGTGGAGACTGTGAGGATCCAAGAAAGGATGTGTTAATTAGTGAGCATATAGGTGTTGATGGGAGATTTCATTACCCTATTTTTTGACAGAGCCCGGCTGTTTCTTCTTGTCAACAATCCCTTTGGCAATGCAAGGCAAAGCAATTTTATTTGCATAGCACATTTCAGCAGCAGGACAATTCAAAGTGTTTTAAATGATTAAAAAGAAAATAAAACAGCAAATAAGCAAAACATTACATAGCATGGCAAAATAAAGGAAAGCAATGACAGGTTGAAAAACAGACTACAGTTTGCAAGGGCTTAGGTTTGTTTTTAAAATTGCTGGGGACAATAACCATAAACATGAGTGTGGTTTGAAGATTGGTGGGGACAATAAATAATCATTCATATTTAGGCATTTATCCTTCTGACGTTTTATTATAATAAACACTGTGGTGTAATAACAGGTGTAAAAATTGAAAGCCCTTTGTGTTTTATTTTGTTTTTCAAACGGCGCTGAAAACCATCATTAGACTGTTGTCTGGGAAAGATCATGTTTATCCACATCTTAGCACAAATAATAATGTTGGCTACATTAATATGTTCGCCCCAGAAGAAGAATATGCAACAAACAAAACAAACGCATTTCCCTTGCAACCCTCGCCATTCTGTGCGCAGAAACGTCAACTGTAACTTCACCACAGTTCTGCATAAAATAAGTCTCAGCTGTGCAACATTCCAGAGAAATAAAAAGGGAAATAATTTTTTGTAATACGGGCTCATGTTATTTTCCGTTTTTTTGGGGTTTTTTTACACAAGCAGTTTACAATTTACATCACTGACCACTTGTTGCAGACACGCAGACATTTACAACTTTACACACAGAGTTCAGGTAGCTGAATCAATCAAAAAAAGATTCTTAAGAGAGCATCTAACTAATTATCATCTCAGACCTGGACACATATTCAAAGCATCACTATCTGAGAGCTCAGCTGACAGCACAATGGAGAGTAACGGAGGGATTGGAGTGCGTAGCTGCGGCGGACACAGACCGATGGCGGTTTTAAATCAACGGGCGGGTTGGGTCGGGATTTGATCTGGAGATAACTGTGGGTAAAGGGTCGGGTTAAAAAATCATCTTAATGCATGGGGGTTGGTAAAATTAGACCTCTGCAGGACTCTACAACAGTAAACTGTATACTTTTACTGTAATTATTTTGTATTTAAAACATATGTGAGGGAAATTAGATATGGAAGCAGAAATGTTTGGGGAAACAAATTTATTAATAATAATAGAATATATTATTTATTTTTATACAGCTTTGAAGACGAACCGATTGCAAAAATTGTTGCATGACCCGGAAATAGGCTAAAAATATGACAGAAATCACACAGTGCATGCACACCTTGCTCCTGGGGGAAGCGCACACAGACCTGCGCCATCCTTAGATGCATGGTGTAACATAACTAATAGTGGGCAGCTTGTTGTGCAGTTAGTTTCCAAACCACCCAATACATAGTTACACACAATTTGAGACTGTATGATGTGCGTCAAAGCGTAGCATTGCCAGTAACGTTATTATGATAGACACATTTCATTATCGAGTGACTTAGAGGTGACTTACAGGTTTCTTTGAAAAATAGTTCCTTATGTCAAAATTCTTATTTATTACTGCCATCCTTAGTCGCTTTTGACACTCATGTGTCACACAAGTTGCACCTGAGTCCTTTTGCAGACTGGAAAGTTCTCCTTGCAGTTTTGGCGCTGCTAACAACCAAACATAGCTAAAGAATCCCACCTGACAGCAGGGAAAGGCACAACCAATCACACTGGCCATATATGTTACGGGAGGTAGGACTCCAGTAGCCTAGAGAACGTAATTAAACTCTTTCTGCACCTCTAGAATGAGACGTTGACAGATCGCTGTTTTTCTCTCTTTTTTGCTTTCTATCAGGTTTGTTTTTCTTCTCGAGGAGATCAAATTATTGGTCAGGACAATTCAATAATCGCTGGATATTGGTCCCTTCCGTCTATGCTAATTCTACGCCCTTGACAGTTTGTGACTTTCCAGTTATTAATTGAAGGCAGCTCTAAGCAAATTGATTTTAGCCTTGATTTAAAAAAGACTTTCATTTTTCTAGAAGTCTGTTCTGGATTAGATGAGCATAAAAAGTGAATTCCATTTCTCCATGTTTGGATCTGATTCTGGGGATGCAGAGTAGACTTAAACCAGAAGACCTGAGTGGTCTGGAAGGTTAACACAACTACAGATCCTTAATGAAAATTAATGAAACCATTTACTGATTTATATATTAACAAAAGTATTTTTGAAGTCTATTCTCTGAGCTACAGGGAGCCAGTGTGATAAATTTAAACTTAGCTGATGTGCTCTATTTTCCTAGTTTTAGTGAGGAAGCAGCGTTTTGGATCAGCTGCAGCTGTCTCATTTAATTTTTTTGCAGACCTGTGAAGACACTGTTGCAATAATCAATTTGACTAAAGATAAATGCATGGATGCGTTTCTCAAGATCTTGTTGGGACATTAGTCCTTTATTCCTGGAAATGTTCTTCAAGTGATGGAAGGAAAACCTTGTGATTGCCTTTATGTGACTCTGGAGTATCAGTCCAAGACAAGTCCATTACTACACCTAGATTTCGGGCCTGTTTAGTAGTTTCTAGCTGTACTAACTGAAGCTGTGTGCTGACTCTTGATCATTCCTCTTTAGGCCCAAAAATTATGACTTCAGATTTGTTTCTATTCTCTTACTTCCTGCATTCGGCGAGGACGGATGCTTTTTCTTTTCCTCTCCCATTCCCCGTTCTGCCTGCCTGCTCTTGTCTTGTCAGCCTGTTTGCAGCCTCTCTCTGCATTTTACTCCTAAAGCTCAACCATGGATCTTGTCAGCTGGTCTCTTAATGCAAATGATCCAATTTCTTCTACCCGTAGAACGGTTAAGTGAGAGCCCTCGTGTCCTGATGGAACGCATGCGGCTGGATACATGATGGATTCCTGGGAGTAGTGGAAAATCATGTGTCTGTCGCTGCTGTCTGTGGAGGACGTTGAAGACATCTATATAATTGGATTTATGATAACCGGGTTTCTGCTGTTTGGTGTGGGTGGATTCCTGATGTATCGCAAGTTTCAAAAGCTGCCAGCATCAATTGGGAAGCTGTCTGAGCTCAATCGTGGGCTTGAAGTTCTCAGTCGGCTTGGTGGAAACTGACCCCTGATGCGACTGGTTGGAATCACCATTGAGACCACTGAAAGACTTTAAGGCTGAGGTTTTTGGGGTTTTTTGTACCTCAGCTTGGTCCCCTGTAGGGCGCAGGACGAACACAATCCCCCTCCTCCCATTCCCCCCCTCTTGTCACCGTTTCTTATCTGCATATGGAGCACCGCAGCAGGCGTGCTGCTGCCACAGTCCTGTTATGTATGTGTGTGTTGTTTGTATGTTCTTGGATGGGTTGTACTGGAAACTGAATTCCCCCCTGAGGGATTAATACAGTAATTTATTCTATTCAGCAGGAGAAAGTTATGGCACATCCACACATTGATTTGTTTTAAGCATATGCTCAGCGTTTGAATGGGTTCAAAGTCACCTGGTGACCTTGTAATCTAGAACTGTGTATCATCTGCATACTTGTGGTAACTAATCTTATGACTGGTAATAGTTTGAGCTACTGTAGCATGTAGAAATTAAATAGCAGGGGCACCAAAATGGAACCTTGAGATACCCCAAATTGATTTTTCTCAGCTACGATAAAAAGTTCCCAATTTACACAAAGTTTTTCCATCAGATAAAACACATCCAACCTGTAATATGAAAAGGAAGAAAATCTGTCTGTCTGTCTACCTATCTGTCCAATTAATTAGTTTGTTAATTAGTTATTAGTTATACACTTTTTCCAGTGACAATTTCTCAAGTGCTTTTCACAGTAAAGCTAGGGAAAGTTTCAATTATTTAAATATTCCTTAGAATTAGTATTTCTATGTTTTAAAGATTCATATTTTAATTTCACAGATAAGAAGATAAGAAGAACTTTTAAATTTTGTTTAAAGAGAAACCACGTATGAACAGGGGTTCTCCCATCTATGGCAAAAATTCACAAAGCCTCACTCTCAAACCAGAGTTTGAGTCTGTAATTCTCAAACTGCAGGCAAAGGAAGATCCGAGATCGAGTTAAAATTAAGCGCTGCAAAGCAAGTAGCATTTTTATACACTGATGTAGTTTGTTTGCATTTGAATAACACATTTGGTGTGCATTTAGAGAAAACACAATCATGTTAACAACAAGCAGAGCAAATAGCACAACAGCTCACTGATTTGCAGCAAGCAAATTAAGTGAATAAAATACCCTCTACTGAAAGCTGGTGGTAATTTTGCTGCAGTGTTGACTTCACAAATAACAGGGCAGAGATTTCACGTAAATTATAATTTATCTGTTCTTCTAGTTACATCTGTCTTATCTTCAAGTGATTCAGTTAAAGTAAAAAAATCCTCTCCTAATTTCTTACAACCTGCAGTGGTGGATTAAACATGTCATTACGTATGGATTCAGAAACCCCACTCTGAATGTTATTACTCTTGGATCTCGTTTTGAAAGTTTTGGTGGTTGCCTCATCAGGTAAGGATGTGGAGTTTATTGTCTGGAGTTTTTTTTGTTTTTTTTGCTGTATCTCTTTGACTTCTTCTGAAGCAAAAATTAATGCAGCATAGCGCAAAAGTAGATTCAAATTTTTACTGCCGTGTTTGCATCTGGTAATATTTAGTGCAATCTGTCCAGAACTGAAGAAATAAAACTGCAAAAAATAAAAATAAAGAAAGAAAATACAGATGTGAGAATTTTTACTTAAGTGTTATCCAATGTCACTCAGCTTTCAGTCGATTAAAAATGATTACTCTTAACATGTGCTTGGTAGGATCTCCTAAATAGCCATGAAAAGGATTACTTTCTGTTTTATTTGGTCTTGAACTGAAGCACCTGAACTTAACAGAAATCCAACATACCCAATTGAATATTTTTCTTGAATTTCACAGTGATCTGTTTTTTAGCTGATTAATTGAGAAAAATAACCAGTAGTGATACCGTGACAATGAACTGAAAAGGAGAAGTGCCCCTCATACATACTGAAAGTTGCTGATGCCATTAATTATTAAACTTCCTTCCTTTTTTTAATTCACTACCCAGTGGGAGAGAGCTATCCAGTCGTTTACTGCACAATTAGCAGTCAAAGTTGTGAAGCAGTCAATGGTTGTGAAGATAATGAAATTCCACACTAAAGATAAAAGCTATTTCTGTCATCACTCAATTTTTTGCACAATTATTACATACAGTGAGGCACTAAGCAGATAACAGAATGAAGCTGTCTGGGTGTGTGTGTCTGTGTGTGTGTGTGTGTAGGGGTGTGTGTGTGTGAGTGTGGGTGTGTGATAGTGGAGTCTCATATGGTTCATGGCAGCATGCATAGCTCTCAGTGTCTTCATCTTGGTGTTATGTGATGTGACACGTATAGTGGTTTCCACTGCCTGCCTGTATACTTGTGTTTCTCCTCTGGAAGTATTATTAATTCAGATACCATGCTAGTACCCGCCTTGTCTCCTCCCTCGCTGTCTTGCTGAAAGATCTTTGAAAGGGGAAGATGAAAAAAAGGGAGCATAATTAGGCAGGAAGATTTCCAGGATCATGGTAATTGAAGCACTGCTGTCGTATTACAATATCTAATTGGTCTTGGATCATAGAAGAACAGAGGGACAGTAGGGAGCCACTTCCCAGAGTATGGTGACATTTAGATTTCTTGTTCAGCCTATACCTTTCAGCTCAGCATGCTTTGACCAGATCACAAATTATCATGTGTACAGGAGTTTTCCCATTGAATCCCTTTACATCTCTAACACATTTTCACCTATACTGTAACTTTTGGTAAAGCCATAACCAGGCAATGAGAACAACAAAATTAAAGTCAAGTGTCCCATTTCAGAATAAAATGACTTATCTCTCGAAATAGTAAACATGGTTCTCAAACTATGGTACAAGCAACATTGATGGTACTTGGGACACAGTTAGAGGTACTCAGGAGAACGTTTTGTAATGTATTGTGTTTTTTATTGTGTTGGAAGCAGAACTCTAATAGATTGGTTAATGATGAAGATGTTGAGAAACTTACAGGTAAGGCACGGGGAGAACAGGAAATGGAGCACGGGCAGCGTAACAATGAGCTTACATACTGAGGAAGGGGTGGAAAATGACAAAGAAACCAAGTGAACTAATCAGAGGGGATGTGGAACAGCTGTGGCCGAATAAGAGCAGGGTAACTGAGGGAGGGAGACTAACTAACACAAAGAGCTGAACTAAGACATAAAAACATGAGCCAAAAACGGAAAAACCTAAAACTAAAGCAGAAGAATAAAACAAATTGCACAGAGCAAGGAACACAAGAAATAAGTAAGAAACTAAACACGAAAAAACAGGAATAATGAGCACCCCAATGAAATTAACTGAATGTGGAAAGCCCTAAAAAATTATGAACAACTAAAAAATGATCAAAACACAAACAAACACCTTGGAATCGTGACAAGTTTTGGTTATACCCATTCAAGGAGCAAGTTCTGGTAGGCATTTATGCTCTATTGCATGTATCTTGTCCAAACTTGGATTTGGGAATAACAATCTAAAGTTAAAGGGGCTATATGCAACTTTTCCCCCCAAATAAACGTAACAATAGCCTTTTTATTTGAACATTTATGACTCAAACATCTCCTGATGAGCATACTGACACCTTGTCAGCTCACAGTGGGTGCTCTTATAAGTCTGTATCCAATTTTTTCTATTTTCTGTCGGGTCAGATTTTCCCACGCTGTCTGCGGATGTGACGTCAAGCGCATTCATGTTAAATGTTTCAGATCACTCTGCCTTCACATCACATCAGCACTCGCAAGCAGTTCAATGGATTGTGCGAATACACAGAACAGACCCAGGACAACTCTGACACCATCAGTAGCTCCACATAAGACTAAAAAGTTAAACCCCTGACAAGTGCCTGAAAAAGATTGAAGATTGAGAGCAACGAGCGCAAGCTGCGAGAGCGAGCATAAAGGAAAAGCAGTTCCGTTTTTTGACCACAGGTGTCAGTCGCGAGTTTAAATTTCAGAAAATTGCATATAGCCCCTTTAACCATTTTCAAGCTTCAAGTAAAAATTAGCAATAACGTTTGATGTTCCAGGTTTATTTGATATTTCAGCCTTAAATTTTTTTATTGTTTTTCATGTTTTTGTTTTAAATTGAAAATACATAGTCTGGCCATGACACAGACAAATTAATTCCTAGGGGCAGAATATATGGTTGTCTTTCAAACAGTCTCTGCACGCAGTTAGACAGCACTAAGACTAATCAGAGCAATGTACAACATGACGTATTCGTAGCAACGGAAATCAGTCAATGGGGCAGTCTGTCACACACCACTGAGGAAGAAGAATGGGGCAGTCATCACATCCAACATCAACATCAATGACTTCTGTCGTTTTTGTCAGAAAAACATGAGAATATCTAGTGTACTGACAACAGACTGTTCCTGAGCCGCCACCATCTTTGTTGTTTTGCTCAGTCGCAGCTATGCTGTAATGGTGGTAAGACTGCCCAACGTCTATCTGTAAACATAGAGCGCTGTGATTGGCCTGGCCTACAATTAGCCAAGCCAATGGTAGACCTGCTGCAACTACAATGGAACATGGCCAGACCAACCTGCAGAGCAAACTTTTTGCTACTGCGATGGTTTGTCTTGATTTCTTGGCTATATAGGCATATAAATACTTTCTAAATATAGTGTCAAAATTACTAAGCAGGGAACACTGTACACATATATGTATATACAGAACCTTTCCAAAAAATTAGAATATCATGGAAAAGTTGACTTACAGTATTTCCATAATTCCATTCAAAACGTTAAACTTCCATAGGTTATAGATTCAGGGCCCACAACTTAAATGATTTAAAGTATTTAGTTGTTTGTTTGTACATAATTTGGGCTTCCAGCTCATAAAACCCACAAAAAACAGGAATTTAAAAAATAAGAATACTGTGAAGAAATCACCATTTACTACTCAGTTTTGAAGAAAATAAATAAAGAAATTAGGATAACATCAAATCAATCGAAATATGGTACTTTCAAAACAATATGTCAATCTTCAATACTTGGTAGGGAATCCCTTTGCCTTAATCCCTGCCTTGTGGCATTGAGGCAATCAGCCTGTGGCATCGCCTGGGAGTTATAGAAGCCCAGATTTCCTTGATGCTTGCTGTCAGCTCTTTGTTTTTGGGTCTGGTGCCCCTTAGTTTCCTCTTGATAATACCCCATAGATTCCCAATGGGGTTTAGGTTCGGCGAGTTGGCTAGCCAGTCAAGCACTGTGATGGCATGGGCATCAAACCAGGTTTTGGTGCTTCTGGTGATATGGGTAGGGGTCAAGTCCTGTTTGAATATTAAATCTGCATCTCCATTCAGATCCTCAGCAGAAGGAATCATGAAGTCCTAGAAAACATTCTGGTAGACTGATGGGGTGACCTTGGATTTAAGAAAGCAGAGTTTACCAACACCTGCACTGGACATTGCACCCCAAATCATGACTGATATTTCACACTGGACCTCAAGGAGCTTGGGTTCTGTTCATCACCTGTCTTTCTTGGACCTTGATTCCCAAATGAAAGGCACACTTTACTTTCATCGGAAAAGAAGACATTTGACCACTGGCCAACAGTCCAGTCCTTCTTCTCCTTGGCCCAGTTGAGACACATCTGAATGTAGTGGTTTTTGAAGCTGTGACTCCCTGCCTCATTCCACTCTTTCTGGATCTCTGCCAGATTCATGGGTTTTCTCTGTTTGATAATCTGCTGAAGCCCACGGTCAGCTCTTCTGCTGGAGCATCTTCTCCTGCCACATTTTGGCCTTCCACTAGACTTTCCATTGATATGCTTGGACGCAGCACTCTGTGAACAGCCAGCCTCCTTTCCTAGCTATGAACTTTTCTGGCTTACCCATCCTATGGAGGGTATCAACAATGGTCTTCTGGCCAGTGTTCAAGTCTGCATTCTTCCCCATATCGAACCTAACTGGGAAAATTGAACCAAAGTGAAGTAATTTAATGACACCCAGGAAAACATGTGCAGGTGCTTTGAATTTAGTAGATGAGTAGTGTGTGATAATCAGTTTAAAACATTCATGCCCTGTAAAATTTGGGCAGATTTCTTCACAGTATTCAAATTTTCTGAATTCCTGTTTGTGGGTTTTATGAGCTGGAAGCCCAAATTATGTACAGATAACTAAATACTTGGATTTGTTTAAGTTGTCGGCCCTAAATCTATAGTCTGTGGAAGTTTAACATTTTGAATGGAACTATGGAAAGAAAGCTGACTGGAAGAGAAGGACATTTTAAATTAACAATAGTTGCTAGTCGTGCTGTGCAATAGCAACTGCAGAAAATTACCCTTTGAGTGAAGTTCCACAGTATAGTATGGAAGTATGATGGTTAGGTAATGATAAATGGTGGAACAAGGTTTTGTTGCAAACCACAACATAGCAAGCATCATAAGCATGTGAAGAGATGACACACAGAGGCTACTGAGAAGCCGAGAGAAAAGACAAAGGCACACGTTTTAAAGCTGCAGAATGCTCTCTATAAAGACGCAATGTTTGTTCGAGGAAACATTGAGATGTTCTGTTCTTCTCAGCTCTTCTGTGGTCTGTGACATATGTACCCACTTATTTTTACCATTGATAAGGATTGTTGAAGAGACTTGATTCCCAAACTTCAAGTGGTCTTTGTAACTCGAGTCTTAAGTCTTTAGACCTTAACTGTGAGTCAGTTGTTGTCAATGAGCTGTAGTCTAAGACAAGTCTTGACTCTTTAGAGTTTGATTGCAAATCAAGTCTTGACTTATTAGAGATTGAGTCAGTGACAAGTTTTTAGTTTTTAGAGCTCTGGTTCAAGTCAAGTCTTGAGTCTTTAGATTTTGCATGGGATTCAAGTTTTAAGACTTTAGGTTTTTGAGTCTGAGTCGAGTCAAGTCAAGCTCTCATGTCAAACCTTGAGTCTTTGTTTGTGGAACTAAAGTGCAAATTGTGCCCAAGTCTCGAACATGAATCATTGTCCGTGCACCTTACACTACCATATAATATACAAATCACCTCATTCACCACAACACTTACCTTACCTAGATATGACTTGCAACACATTATAAAGGATTCATGCAAACTAATTTAACCCATGTATTCTGCAATGATGTAATGTGTTCTGTTTGAAAGTAAAACATACTTTGAAAATGAAAAATCAGGGCACAGCCAAACATTTCATGTATTTTTCTGAACTATGAACCTAATGATGATATGACAGATACAGACTGGCTCAGCTGTAGATCAATGGGTTCAAATACATAAAACGTTCTTTGTTTGTTTTTTGAGAACATGCCTTTTGGCTGAGAGTACCTCACCAATTCATTTTTATTCAAAGATTTGATTTCTGATATTTAACTTTTCAAAGTTCAGAATTTCAAAAGTGATATTCCCAGTAACCTAAAGCTGCTCGCCTGAAGCAAAACTGTGTGACGGGCTTCAGAGGTCTGGTAAATTCACATCTCTTTTCCTCACCCTTGAAAATGTTTTTATTTCTAAGCTTGTAGCTGTACCTCAAAAGTATCTAAGAGACTT
Source organism: Valencia hispanica (assembly GCA_963556495.2). Classification (NCBI taxonomy): domain Eukaryota; kingdom Metazoa; phylum Chordata; class Actinopteri; order Cyprinodontiformes; family Valenciidae; genus Valencia; species Valencia hispanica. The sequence continues at coordinate 28,818,102 of OY747707.1, read as the reverse complement.
TTCCACATATGCAAAAGTATTCCCGGAAAACTGTAAACAGGCTTTGATATGTAAAGTTACTCCCCTCCTAAAAAGCATTTAAGGATCTTTTATAATCAGAAGTTCCTTATAAACTTCTTATTTTCCTTTTATTATTTGTTTGTGTACCATGAAAGTCAGAATACAATCTTTTTCTTTTGAAGGGCATTTTTTCACCTTTTGTTTTGTCTCCCACTCCTTGAACAAACACATACATGCACACCATGTCAAGTGCTAGCAATGCCAGCTTCCTGACAAGTAAATGAAAGGTCCCATCGTTCATCTTGTTTCTTCCCAGGTGACACCCACTGTCCCCATTCTGTCACCATCAAAAAGCTGAGCAAGATGCAGAGAACCTCAAAAATGGTCCATTATGGGCTGCCAGGGGGAGCGCAGACACCATTAAGGAATGGTATCGGTTACGAATAATGCATGTCTCTGGTCTCATTCTCATCTTGTCTGAGGGAACCAGGGCAGCACAGGAATATGTAGGCACAACAGAGACCCTGCTTTCTAAATAATGCCCTTTTGCTCATAGACCAAGACATTCATTCACCAGAGACAGCAAAGTCAAGAGCTTGTCATATAATTACTCCTGTAGGCCATTTAACAACTCAAATATGAATAGTGTTGATGTTAGACAGCACAGCACCTTAGTTTGCCAACCAATTAAAAAACAGTTCAGTCGTCTTTGCTGTTTGCAGAAACTTAATATACAGTTCCTAAAACAAAAGAAAAAGAGAAGTCTTCATCTGTCACCTTACTGGCGCCTTGCTGGGTAAACCCGAAACATGTTTGATTTCTCATACATAATATAGATCTTAAAACTATAGATATATAACGTCTACCATAAATGAGCCTAAGTGCATAATTGTGAAGTGGAATGAAAATGATGATTGTTTTCTAATAAAAAGAATCTAAAAACAGTAATGTGCATTTTTTTTATTCAGCCTTTCTGAATAATAGAACAATAGAATAATAGAACAATCTTTTTCTGTGATCACAGCTACAAATCTTCCAGGGGTTTGTTTCTATCAACTGTGGCCATCTGGAGACTCAAATTGTTGTGAATCCTTCTTTGCAGAACACCACGCTTAGTCAGATGTAATCAGTTTTTAATCCTGCCATGGATTCTGAATCAGGTTTAGTCTAGCCTTTGACTGGGTCTTAGGGATGGGTACCGAAACTGGGTCATCCTAATACAGGAATAAATACACTCCAAGCTAAACCTGGCTGTATGTTTAGGGTTGTTGTCGTGCTAGAAGATCAACATTCACACCAGTTTTAGGTCTTTTACATCCTGCATTAGGCTCTCTTCAAGGATTTCCCTGTATTTAGCTCAATCAGTGCTTACCAGCACACCTACCAGTGCTGAAGAAAAGCAAACCTACAACATGATGCTGCCACCACCATTTTTCACTCTGGGTATAGGGTGTTAATCTTCTGTTACACATTGCCAAAAAGTAAAATTTTGATCTCCTCTGGCCAGAGCACCTTCTTTCTTGTATTTGCTCTTCCCTACTCAGCTTGTGTCAAACTAATAGTTGTTCTCACATAAATCCAAACCTGAGCTGTAGATCTCTCCAGTTCTTCCAGGGCTATAGGTCTCTTGGCTTCTTCTCTGATTAATGCTTTCCTCGCCCATCCTGTCATATCATGGTAGATCTGCATTTACGCCATGCTCTGGCTATTTTTTGATGCTGAATTGAACACTGCTCCATGAGATGCCTGAAGCCTGGTTTACTGATTTACCTAAACCTTCTTTAAAATTCTACAACTTTATCCATTGCCTGCCTGGTGTGGTCCTTGGTCTTCATTTGTTGGAGAACGTTGGTGAACATTTGTGCAGAGTAAAGGGGGTTTAATAGAAATGCACATCACACTTTTCAGATTTTTATTTATTTTCTCTTCCCTTCATTATTTAGTGTTGGTCTAGGACAAAAAAATCCCAATAAGGTTTGTGGTTTTAACGTGGCTAAATCCTAAAAAAACATGACTAGGTTTGTGTGGGATTGTATTAAATGAATAATGTAAACTGAGAAATGTGAGAGCCAAGCCATACATTCTGAGATGTGCTTCACTCTTTGGCTTTCTAATAAACCATGTTAGGGGTGCCTAATGCCTAAGACAATAATATCAGTGGTACTGTTGTAGCTGGTACCCCGCCTCTTGCCAGATGACCGCTGGAGATGGGCACCAGCCCCCCGCAACCCTGCAGAGGACAGACTGGTATAAGTAATGAATGCATGTATGTTGTAGCTGGTTGGTGATTAACTGGAAGTATGCCCCCAAATCAAATTTTGCTTTCAGCATCATTTTGGTGCCACTGACATCAAAACTCTCATGAGGACTCAAATTAAGGACAGTAAGTGTGAAGGAAGTTAATACTACACTGTAAAAAAAAGTGACTGGAGAATTTACAGTAAATTACTGGCAGCAGGGTTGCCAGCCAGTTACTGTAATTTTTACAGTAACCCCGCTGTAATTTCCTTACAATTTTACTGTAATTTTCTTACAATTTTGCTGTAATTTTCTTACGGTTTTACCGTAATTTTCTTACAGTTTTACTGTAATTGTTTTTACAGTTTTGCTGTAATTGTTTTTACAGTTTTGCTGTGCTTTTATTAGAATATTACTGTAATTTTCTTACAGTTGTACTGTAATCTTTTTTGTTTTACTCTAATTTTCTTACTTTCACTAATTTTCTTTAGCTTTGCTGTACAATTTGGCTGTAATTTTATTACAATCTTACTGAAAATGTATTACCATTCTACTGTAATTCTTATAGCAATTATTTAACAGAACTACAGGAAGTTACTTTATTTTTACAGTAGTTTAAGACCCTACCAAAAATATAATTTCAATAGCAACTATGTATGGCTAATGGTAGCTTTTTAATAATCTGAAATCACTATATGCAACTTAACTCCATCGAAAACATGCATTTTTTTCTCCTTGGAAAAAAACCCTCAATATATTTTGAAATTACTTCATTTCATTGTCAATGTAACACGAATCTGGAAAATACCAAAACATTAAATTTTTTATAAAAAGAAAAGAGCAACATTTGCTTTTGACATACATTTTAAGATGTAACAACTTCAATGGTAAAATACAAAGATATTTAGAAGTTATTGGAATACCATATGATTTCATAAATTCAATAAAGTTATAGCTCCAACTGTAACAACATCATGGATACAACCTGTTACATAACTTAAAAAATTAAAGACGCAAAGTTTCCAAGCAAAGGCACCAATTCCCAAATCTGTTGGTTTTCTCTCATTCTAAAAATTTTTCTGAGAAGGAAGTAAATGGGAACACAGCATAAACATTACCATACTTGTTTTTTTTTTCAAACTAATCACAAACTGCAAAGGGTTAAACTACATATACATACATTTAGATAATTTTACACAATCCACAGGAACCCTGCCAGCACATATTTAACATTTTAGATAGTTGAAAATCTTACACATATCCAAACGAAACCAAAATTAATACATAATAAGTCAAACTTAGTCCATAACACACCTCTGAAGCTTTAAAGTTGACAGAACCGTCCAGGTCCTGCTGAATCAAAGGGTTGCTAGAAGGTAAAGAAAGGAACAATTTTTATTCAACACAAAATGAACAGCAGATGTAACCAAATTTATAAATACAGAGAGATGGAGGGCAGATATGATGCACAGTCTTTCTTTGACTTTCTCTGTTTTTTTTGGCTTTGATAGTGACTGCAGTAGTCAGGTCAGTCTGTGCAGCAGACTGGGAGTCATGCAGAAGCCCCGGAGGCTGGAGATCAGGGTGGAGCTCTGGAGCAGGCTTAGGTACTTGAGGGCTGCGAGAGGTGGGTTGTCCTTGACCCCCTCAGAGAACTTCAGTCCCAAAATGACTGTACATGTTCACGTGTGTTACAAGTGCTGTTGTTGTTGTAAGGATGTTGCTATTCCAGCTTCGCGGTCTTGTCACGTCTAGAAATTGGAGTGCCCAGGTGAGTCATAGCTCAAGCCTGAGATGTTGCTTACACACAGAAGTTCAGCTTTCTCACCTAATTATCTGGGAGTCTTAGTTTGATTAAGAGTGGGCCAGTTCGGTTCAACTTCAGCCAGATTAAGGTGTATACATGTATTTCAAAAGTCCAAATTCAGTCGGACTAAGGTCAAATATATTTTTTACAGCATGTAAACCCACTGAGTGAGGGAAAGTCAGAGAAAGAGTGTTTTTACTGTATCTGTCCTCCTTTCCATGTCTTTCTAACAAACAGACACAGTGAGGGAAAGAGTCTAAATAGTTGTTGATTGTGGTCTACTGAAGCTGATTGAATAGACTAGAAAACAAAACCATGAACACATAACACAGGGGTTCACCACTGAGTGCTTCTTCTGCACAAGTTGACCCGTGGTTCTCGATGTTACTTTTCCTTTAGCTGTTTTTGTTCCTTTCTGGGATTAGGCCTATAAAGCGCATAAAACAGATGGCAGAAATTTAGCTCCGTGTTCAACATACCCTCTTTTTTTTTTTTTTTTTTACTTATTGCATTTTTGGCTGCGATAGACTGGCAACCTGTCCAGGGTGTACCCCACCTCTCGCCGCTGGAGATAGGCACCTGGATGGATACTGCATTTTTGGATCAGACGCTTCTAAATTACCAAATATGTTTAGCAAAGGCATTATTTAATTATTTTTACCTTTGAATGAACTCCAGTCTGCATGTCGCCTCATTTGGATACTCCAGGTTAATAACGTAGAAGGATACAAAAAGTGCTGCGAGTCCAGACTGGAAGGTAGGTTGTGTGCCCTCACAAACAATTTCACCCTCAATGCTAATTATCCATTGACTAACAGTGGAGCTGTCTCCTGGAAAAAAATAAAATAAAATAAATAAATATTCACAGATAAGTTTTCATTAGGGATGCACAGTATACCGGTATCCTCATCATCAATAGTCACTTTTTTAACCATATTCATCAAGTCAAGGGGCAAACTCCGCTGGGCAAAATTGAAGCCAATGAAGAAGTGACAAAATCTGCAGTTCACCCCCCCCTCACCCACTAAGGGCTGGCTGCAGAAAGGATCAAGTTCCCATTGACTCCTATGGTAAAGATGCCAACTTCACTGCAGAAATAAACATGGTTAAAGCCTGGTTCAAAAAAATATGTTAGTTTACCATCATGACAACTCTGAGGGGGTGAATGTTTTCATAACTGATCTGTTTAGATATAATTCAAACTTGAAATTATTTATAATAAGCGACATGTTCTTTTGTCGGATTGGCCGTCTGTGATAGCGCTGGTGATTAGCGATCAACAGTGGCGTGTTTATTCATCTTCGATATTAATCATGCTCTGAACATCCCCAACCTCCGTTAGCTCTGGGTAGTTAGCTTGTAGCTAATCATGTTTCATATTTCTGTAAGCATTCTTTTACAGCATTTTTTCCACACCTGCCTAAAACGTTTGCACAGTAGTATTGTGTGCATATATATATATATATATATATATATATATATATATATATATATATATATATATATATATATATATATAATGTGTGTGTGTGTGTGTGTGTGTGCGTGTGTGTGTGTGTGTTTACACATACACATCCATATTACTGTCAGATAATATTGGTATTGGCCCAAATTTTTTATATCAGTGCATCACTAGTTTTCATGTTAATTCAATGTCCATGCTTTTTTTGTTTCCTCAGTTTCTTTGCTTGCGGTTTTCCTCTGTGTTCAGACTAATTTAACTATTTAGAATTCTACAGAAAGGAATTACATAAACCGTAAGATTGCAATATCCCACTTTTTTCTCCCATCCTTCTGTCTATAGATGGAAGGATGGGATACAGTGAGACACAGAGAAGGGTACAGCGTACAGTATATATATTGTATTAACCAAGGACAATGAGTCGTGGAATTGGCAGTAAGTTGTGTGCTTCTTCCAGATAGGCATATTCCAAATTAACATGTAAAATCTACTGATACTGCTTTAATAATGCAGGACTGATATATTTGTTTTGCGGACCTTACAATCCAATAAAGTAGCAGCAACCAATTAATAAATGAAAAAAATTGTCAAAAAAAAGAAAACCTAAATATTTTTTAATCGAGGAAACGGCTCTATATCACTTCAGCAATATTTTACAGAATGGACAGCCTAAACTCGTAAGATACGTGAGATGCACATTGTTTTGGGGACGAATTATTACGGTATTTTAACTGAGCAAAGCAGAAATTAACACACAACCTTTAAGATAAGGCTCATTAAAAAAATCACTTTAATCCCGCCCAAGACACAGCAAGCCAGATATAGGCTCAGAACATGCCAAATTAAAGCTGCCACCAGACAAAACAGAAAAAACGTAAGTATTTCCCCCTGATGGCTCTACCAATATTAATGTTAGCTAATAATATAATCATCGGCATGTTCTGGGTGAAAAACAAAGGTCTTAAGGAAATTAAAAAACACTTATGTTGCACATAATGCTAGCTTAGAAAAAAACGAAGTCAGCTTTAGCAAAAGAAATTATGGAACCGCAAGAGTAGCTCAGTATAACCGTGTAAAATATACTTTTCTCAACTAACAGAAACAAAACCGCAATAAAATGTTTGATTAAAATGGTCCTTACCGGTGAAGTGAAAGTCCTTGTCGCTGCTGTAGCCCGTGAACATTCGCCGCCTGCCGGTTAATGTCCCACAATGCAACGGTACATTTAAAATTTACAGTACAGCTAAGCACGTGATCAGACGCATTTCTGTTTACAGCAAAGAGCTGTATTTTCAAAACCCAGCCACCTTACTGTAAAATTATGCTGTAGTTTTTACAGTAATTTGTTACAGTGTAGGGAAGTATTTCTCCTTCAGCACTCGTGTGTTTTTCTCACATGGTTCAGTCCATAATATTGTAAAGTTTCCATTCTAATGTTAATTTTATGTTCACACTGTGTAAAAAAGCAGCTTGCCCAGAAATGTGTCTTTGTAAAGCTTGTACTGCACCACATTATCTCCCTTTAATAGATTTTTTTATAAAGAATGTTGATAAAGAAATCAATTTATGTTTAATTAGGATCACAATCTCAGACTTTTTTGCTGGTATTGCTCCCTCATTTTATAGAAACGATTAAAAACATTACAGAACAATAATAGCAACCATGTCTCATGTGGCATCCTGTAATACCGAGATCTAATTATCAAATGGCATTTGCCGAGCACCTGACATAACGTCAAGAAGAAGTAGGACTTCACTGATAAACAGCTGGATGAACTCTCTGATTAAATCTGCGATGAAAGGGAGCAGGATTGGGTCCTTCCACTTTCCTGTGCGTGGCAGTCTGGAGATGTTATCGGCAAACTCTAAAGCTTTGCTCTTTTAATGTAAGATGCCATTAAGTTCTGAGGCGTTTATGTCTTTTTAATGAGAGAGCTAAATTGCCTTCATATGCAGTGATTTTTGTATGAATGAAAGCCTTGCAGACGATGAATGTCAACCAGACGGCTAAATGGTCCTCGGTACACTGCCAGCCACGGGCATTAGGTTTCACATTCACAACCGTGTGTTGAGGTCGAGTGCACCTCTCTACTGGAAGATGTTTCACTTCTGATGAGCAAAATGCAAATGTATACTGGAGTAAAAGCATACTGCAAAAATATACACAACTCTTTCCTTTTGATCAGGAATGTCTAGACACCCGCATCCTGCAGAAGATGAATCCCCCATGGTGCACACAACATCTCAGAGATCACAGCCAGGTTTATGACAGTTTCGGCACAGGACTGAATGTCAGTTATTTAATACTCACCATGTATTTTCTAAGAGCAAACATTCCCCAAACACCTTCCTGCTCTTCCCACGTCTCTTTCTGCTGTGACAGCTACAACAGCGCTAAGATTAGAAACAGCCATTACTGTGACGCCTCTGAATGCTCTCTTTTGGTAAATGGTTAAATATAATAAGTTGTGCAGACATTTTTCTTCCATCTGAAAAACTAACCTTAGTTACCTGGTAAATGTTCGACTAATAATCATTATTGAGGTTTTGTGGCAAAATTTGATATAGCATTTGATATTTGATATAGCATGGTATGCACAGTTGGTAGCACTGTTGCATTGCAGCAAGAAGGTACACTTCAACACTTTTTTTTAGCTTAGCTTTTAATCCCCCATTACTCACCTGGTTTTTATTGTTGGGTTTTGTCTATTGTACACACTGTCTTACTGGGGTGTATCTTTGTTCTTTTTAATTGCTAAATATATACTATCCATCCATCCATTTTCTGTACCCATCCATCCTATGCAGGGTTGCGGAGGGGCTGGTGCATCTCCAGCAGTCACGGGGCGAGAGGCAGGGTACACCCTGGACAGGTCGCCAGTCCATCGCTGTATAATTGCTTTATATTTTGTATGTCTCTGAATGTGTTTCTTGTGTTGATACCTTACCCTCTGTACAGCACTTTGGTTGATTGCCATGCCATGTGTAAAGCGCTTTATAAAAAAAACTGGTATGTTATGGTATGGCATCAATATAATCAAGAAAAGGTTCCCATATATGATTAAACACCTCAGGCAAGTGGAATATGTTCCATTATCAACTTGAACCACAAAGACTGAAGGGGTTTTGTGAAAAATACAGTTAAAAAAAATATTTTTCTGAGCACAGAAAGTTAGGACATTGTACAGATTCCTACTGTTTTTATTTGGAATGTGCTTATTTGGTAAACCAAGAAGAAGAGTCAGTGGATCAGGGTCGATTTTCATTCTAAGGATATTCCTCATCTCTGTAAGGACTGACCTCCAATATACCTGTAACCTGGGGCAGGACCAAAAGCAATGGGTGAGGGTGCCCTCATTAAGGGCGCAATGATGAGGAGCCAGATTTGAACTTAGATACTCGTTTTGGGGATAAATGAACTCTATGTAATATTTTAACATCGCACACCAGCTCAGGCTCCTTCCCCATCAGAGAGGTGACATTCCACGTCCCAAAAGCCAGCTTCTGCAGTCAAGGTTTGGACTGCCAAAACCTCTAGGCCTGGCTCTAGAGGCGGTGCCCGGTGACCTGCGTCCGGGCGAGGGAACACTGAGTCCATTGTTAAGGGTCTTCGGGCTGCACTTTGTCTGATCCCTCACCTAGGACCTTTTTCCCGTGGATGACCTTACTGGGAACAAAAGACCCCTTGACAACGTATCTCCTAGAATCATTGGGACACTCAAACCCCTCCACCACGATAAGGTTGTAGCCCTCTTCCTGGGCTGCCACCTTACATTTTATAATCCTTTTTTTAAGAAACGTCTGTTATGCAAGTTTATATGTGAACTGACTTGGTGAAATTTAAAGCCCTAACAGGTCTTTGTATATTGGGATGAAGGGTGTGGATTTCACAGCGGTCATGATGGATTATATTTCTTTTGCCATGATGTCATTGTCTCATTATATTTTTATCTGATGATCCAGCAATAGGCACCAATTGCCTTTTTAGCAGCTTATCAGCTGCGTGAGAGGATGCATGTGACATAGATGCTGTAGAAAGCACTTTACCCTACAGGGCATGCCATTCTATGCCCAATTTTGATTCAAGTATTTGAACCTGTGCAGCACTCTGTGAACAGGCCTTGGTGGGTGGAGTCATAAAAAATCAGGCACACAAAGTCTAATTTGTCTGTGGTTTTGTTCATCAGTTAACTGCTAACACTGGCTCATTAAGCTAAAGTTTCTCTTTTAATTTTTTTGGAGCCCTGGTGCAACAACTGCAAAGTTATATTGTAAGCCATTTTTACTTTTTCCTCCTCCTAATGGTCCTGCTCATAGTTAACCATGATGCAGGTTTAACAGTTTGACAGGTCTGTTGCATTCATGCTGCAGCCTAAAAAGCTCACAACTTTGTATGGTCTCCCATCAACCAACACAGTCAAGCCTAAGGCAATTTGGAGGTGTGTGTGCATCTCCTATCTGGGAGACCAATACCAGCAGGGAGTGCAGCACCTACCACTTCCTATCTGCAGCAGGCATAATCTTTATTGCTGTGAAGAGACTGAATTGTTTGTTCTTTGTTGAGGCTGGGTAAGGCAAGACAAGATTAAAACATTTCGTATAGCACACTTTCAGCAACAAGGCAATTCAAGGTGCTTTTCATGATTTGGGCAAAAAATAAAAGCAACAAAAAAACAATTAAACATAGAAAACATGACATTGAAGACATAAAGAACAATAAAACATACTGTGGTTATGGCATTCAAGTTATTAATAATCAATTAATAAAGGCAACGCTAAAGGTTTTTAGCTTTGATTTAATGGAACTCAGTGTTTCAGCCGCTTTGCAGTAGTCTGGAAGTTTGTTTCAGATTAGAGGAGCATAGAAACTGAAAGCTGCTTGTCCTAAGGGGAAGAAAGAAAGAAGATGAAGAGGTAGGAAACAAAAAGTCATGAAAGAGGGTGAGTTAAAAATACAAGAGAGGAAGGGGAACAAAGAAAACAATGGAAAACATTGAAGGACGGCAGAGAGAGGGGAAAAAACAAAACAAAAAACGAAAAAGGAACATCGACAAACCTCGTGAACTAAGAGCTGGTGTGAGCAGGCATCAATCCGTCTCCCAGGAATCGATGCAGACATGAAGGCGATCGAAGCCAGGACGTCCAAAGGACCCCCAAAGCCCCAGGCGGACCCGGGTGGGGCCGACCACATCCCCCAAGAGAGGAGCAAAGGAGAACCCCAGGGGAACGTCCAGCGGCTACTATGTAGGGGCCCGGGGGGGCAGCATTGACGAGCCCACGGGCCCCGCCGGCAACCAGCCGCGCCAGGGCGGGCCGGTCCATGGACCGGGAGAGCCGGGGCCCAGGGGAGCCCCACCCCCCAGCAGGGACCCGACAAGGGACTGACCAACGAAGGGGCCCCCGGCACCGCAGGGGCCGCGGCCGGCCGCCACGCACCACCACCACCCTGGGCCAGTCCCCACCGCCAACATCCCAGCGCCCCACCCCTGCCCCATGTCAGAGCGCCCCACCGATAGCCGCAGCAGACGGACGGCATCCTCAGGCCAAGCTCAGCCAGCACCTGGACACCATGTTGTACCAGCTCCCGAGTCCTGATCCCATGCAACGCAGAGCGCCGAGACCAGGCATCCAACAAAGGCCAGGGCCGCTCCAACCCGTCAATGAACCGACCATGCACGGTGCGCACAGAACAGGTGATCGAACGAGCAGAGACGCTGGATCCGTATCCCGCCGAGCCACCGAGCAGGCACCACCCAATAATCCCAAACCTGGCACCCCTAAAAGAGGTGCCCCAACAAACCAAAGGAAGATATCGGCCCAGCGCATCAGCCGACAGACACACCGGCCTCCCCAGGCCCGGCCAGGCACGCACAAGGTCCGAACCGGATTGACCACCGACGCACCAGTAGGCAGGGGCATCCATCACTGGCGGGGAGTGACGGAGGGGAAATAGGCCCCCCATTAAGTGTAAGGCCTGTGGTGCGCCAGGCGAGAGGGCAGCCCAAGACCCAACCTGACAGGCAGACAAAGACATACAGACACAGTCATACGTTCCCTCCCTCTTAAACACATACATTCTCACTGACTCACCAAGACACCCAATAAATGATGCTGTACCCTCACTCACACACCCCATACACACTTCATGCTCCCAGGTCCAGGTACCGATACCCCAGTAGAGCCACCAGCCCCCAAACCCGGGAGATGGACCCCCTACCTTCTGGGACGGAGACAAGCAGACCACCAAGGGCCCCACAGTGGCGAAGCAGCCCGACAGCCTAGGACCCCGACCAGACCACCTGTTTCTCCTCCGGACCCCAACCCCTGATGGCCCGTAGTGAACAGGGGTGTGAGAAGACCCTTTAGCCTCTATCCTCCCGCTCGAGTATGGTGTTGATGCGTGTTGTTATAATGTGCATTTAAAACAGAGGTGAAGCTGATTGAACCGCTTCCCCTCTGGATGCCGAAAAGTGTGCCCACCCTAAAGTCCCTACATGCTTGTCGCATGAAAATGTTATTAGTGGGAGTGTCTCTAAGTTGTATATTAAAATTGGTACCCAGGACGCCACGGGATAGCGAGGAGGGAAACCCCTCCTGGCATCCCAGTGATGTGCCCATGCCCAAAGACCCTATATGAGTGGTAAAGTGATGGAGCGGGTGGACAGAGGTGTTCGGGGATGGGGAGGGAAGGACTGGGAGACAAAATGTCTTCCCAGGGAGCCAGCTCCCCCACTGACCCCAATAGGCACCGCTGTTCACCGGGATCCACTTCGGATCATTACTAACACAGTGTCTTCATCTCCACGGTGTGTTGTCTTCCTGCCTCTCCGTTCCTGTCCAATGTCCAGGCTCTCCGTTCCTGCCTTCGTCCTCATCACCACCTCCTTCTCCACCTTTAATAAACATCCTGCACTTCCTCAGCTTCTGCGTTTGGGTCCATACTCCACACACACATCCCTGACACTTAGTGTGCTTAAAGCTGCGCACATTTTTCCGCCACGTTTTGTTCTATAAATCCCAAACTTTGCGTAGAAAGTTGCTTACGTAGTTTTCAGACCCCGTTTGGTGCGTAAGCAAGCTTTATAAATGAGACCCCTATTCAGTAGTTTCTAGCTCTATTACTGAAACTGAGTGCTGACTGTTTATTGTTTCTCTTTAGGTCCAAAAATAATTACTTCAGTTTTGTTTTAGCTGGAGAAATGTATGGGGCATCCATCCACTGATTTGCTCAATACATTTGGTTAGCATTTGGATGGGTTCAAAGTTGCGTGGATACATTGTATTGTAGAGCTGAGTATCGTCTGCATAGTTTTGAAAACTAATCTTAATGCTTGTTGTAATCTGGGCTAGTGGGAGAATGTAGTGGGCTCCCCCACAGTAAAAACTAAAATGTACCACAGAAGGTTTGCACGTGTCCAAATTAGTCAAAGACTTTGTGAAGTCTGTAATAAATAATTGAAAGCCCCTAGATTAACATATAAAGACTTTGCAACGAACATCAAGTTCTGACCAACCTTCAGTCTTCAAATGGAGCCTGGGGCAATTTGGAGGTGTGTGTTGTTTTTAAGGTTATAAAACCCAATTTTAAAGCCAACCAGACAATATGTGTTTTTTTTCTTTAAATAGGCATGGAAAAAGAAGAACTCTTGTGCCTTGTATTTTACTTCTGTTTTAAGAACATGAGGGAGCCTGAATTACAATGATTTATCACAGCATTCCTTAACCTCAATGTGTTTTCAGTTTAGATGGCTTGGGAAGATGTATCACATTAATTAATTTATTTATTCGTTCATTTATTCATTCATTTCAAGTTAAGTTGTTTTGGTCAGGTGTGACAAGAAATTGTACAAGGGAAACAAATTTTAATTCATATAATTAGAATATACCTATCTTGATTTGTTTGGTAAAATATAATAATGGCTCAGATTAGATAGTTGTAGTCTCTTTGTAGGTTGAATAACGTTTTTAGAAAATTCCTTAGATTTCCAAAGGGTTGTTGCTAGAAAAATAATTGTTTCCTGCTTCCCCACAATGTTAAGAATGCTAAAATAACCACATTATTCAAATATGCTTAACTGAACCTTCTAAAAGTCTTGTTATCTTTGCTCTGTCAGCACTAACAGAAAGTGATACGCACTTCAAATTTGTTCAGGCAAGTATGAAACACATCTCAGGCCTCTGATTTAATGAGCTGCTATAATCAGAGTTGTCTTAATTAACATTTTCTGCAGAATCATTGGTTTTATGACTACAGTTAATGTCACTTCCTCCGTGGGCTCATGAGTGGAGCCGTCCTTGAAATGGCGAATGACTTACTCTTAAATAAGGCTCAGAAAATTATTAAAACAGGAGAGGAATGTTGCCCCGTGTACCATGTTAAACAAAATCAATTTTATTCCAACTAGAAATTATGTTTTTGATCATAACTGAAGCTGATGAAATCTCCGATATTCAAGGAAACAAGTTGAGGATTACTGTGGCCGTCATCTGAGCAAGCAGAAGCTTTCGCAACATGATGTACAGTGATTTTAGAAGACTTACGGATTAGGTTCAATAAAAGTTCATTTTAGCCAATTGCAACATACAAATACGTCTCACTAAAGTTTTTTTTTTTTAGTTCAACTTAAAATGTGAAACTTATGTAATTTACAGATTTTTTACATAAATGTTTAGTGTTTGTTTCAGTTCAATATGATGTTTATGGCTTACAGCTAATAAAAACGCAAAAAGATTTTTTTGCACAGACATGTCAGCCAAGAGTAGGCTCATGTACTTTAAAGTGTATCCCCTCAATAGTTTGCTGTTTTTACATCAATTTATGTATCAATATAGCGTGTCTTTAGAGACTATTAATCTGTGTTTGATTCTGAACTGACTTCACAATCCGCTCAAAACTGCCATTATTCCTTTTGGCTTGTGCCCCTTTTTGTAAACCACACTTTTTTTTCCACCAAACTTTCCATTATTCTGCATGGATACAGCACTCTGTGAACAGCTAGCTGCTTTAGCAATGATGTTTTCTGACTTACCCTTCATGTGGGATGTCAGTTTTCCTAATGATTGTGAAGTCCTTCACATGGACATAACATTTGTCCATATCACCTGTTTTTCTTTATTGGTCTTATGTAATTTTATATTCTTCTTAAAGATTCAAAGTTGGGTTTGTATTTCCTGTAAGCCATAATCAGCAAGATTAATAAATATGTATTAGTCTATAATAAATACATATAATGTGAAACAGTTTCACGTTTTAATTGAATTATTGAAATAAATAAACTTTTCAATGATATTCTTGATTATTGAGATGCAACCGCAGCAGCAATAACTGTGTGTAGAGCAAGAGAAGGAAAGAGAAAGTTGTTCCACCAGAATTCAGTTTTTCGTCTTACTGTAGTCTTCAAAGTATGCATCAACGTTTGAGATGCAGGCAAATGGATAAATGGCAGGAAAGGATTGCAAAGAGAGTATCACCTTGAAGGCTTTTTCTTTGTTTCCAACTTCTTGAAACTCATTTGTATGTTGGGAATAAAGTATTTGTGGTGCTTGTCACAACCAAACCTAAAATTAAGCCTTTTATGTATAGATGTAAGAGCAACAATGATCCTTATGAGCTATTTATCTATCCCACTCAAATCAATGCAGTCTTGCCATAAAGAAACACTAGTTGTGAAGGCAGCACTTCTAATGTTTTGAGTATGTAGTTCTCTTATCATGAAGCTCTACAGATGAGCGTCTGTGCTTATTTCTTTGATATAAATTAAGTTGTTTTAAACTTAGTTGTTTGTCTTTATACCACATTTAAACTTCTGCTGCGGAGTTTTGGAAAATTCCTCAGTGTAATTACATCTATAATATAAGACACACTGAGTATAGAGAGCTAAAAATCCACATCTGTGAGCTCTGGGAACATCTATCTGAGGTCTCATTCAGCTTAACTGAGGGCAGTGCCACTGGCGTACATGCATTCCCACTAAGCTCCCTGCCAAATGTGAGGAGCTGATGTGCTCTTTGTTAGGGTCTCCTGCTCAGACACTGTTAAAGCAAATAGAGGATAGCACAACCACCTGCCTCTGTGGACATGTTAACAGTTTTTACATTTAACTATGGGTCCTGAGAAGAAGAACCCTTGCTGTAAAATGTTTTTGTTATGATGTCAAACTTTGTCACTGTCTGGATTAATTAAAAACCGCTCAATGAGATTTTGCTGTATCAAACCAGCGATGGAAAGAACTCTATTTAGGACTGTACAGAAAAAAATAATATTTGTTTTAAATCATGATCTCTTTGTAATGATTGTGATGGGTTATCTGACGTCAGTATTTTGCCTTTACTTCAAAACAAACAACAAACCTGAGTTGACTTGCCAAGCAAAAGCTTCCGGGTTCATCATCGAAATTTATGGAGCCTGTTGAGTCTATGAATAGGACTTCTTATTGCTTTTTTTGAGCAATTTCTTTCTTCTTGTCAAACTAAAAAACACCTGCAGATTCAGTCCACAGTTAATATTTGACCCGTACACAGATCCAACCACCTCAGTTGTGGATCTCTACAACTCCTCCAGGGTTACCAATGTGCTGTCTTGGCAGATGAATGTTCTTCTTTCCCAGCTTGTCAGTGAAAGGTCTTATTCACTAAGAAACCGTGTAATACTTGTTCTTTGTGAAATGCGATCGGTCACTCTGAGCTGCATACGCATGCTGCACGTTAACATTTTCTCAAACCCCTATTGCCAGCATTAACCAGAGAAAGAGAACAGACAGCAAAACGAGCGAGTCAGAAAAAGCTAGTCCCTTCTGAAATTAGTGTCCATGGTCTTGCCTACCTTGGCTTGCGACGGGAAGGCTGATTTTGCAGCCTGGAGAGAGCAGAGCACATCTCTGCTAGTAGAACGGTTAGCAACGAAGCTAACTGTTAGAAACTCCACAGCATGGCAGAACAGGGTCGGGCTTGGTTTATTTGTAGACATAGCTCCTCTTTGGTAAAAAAAAATGGATACTGATCTGCTGAGGAAGAAATTGATGGAATGTGTGCTGGAACACCACCAGCAAAGGAAGTTAAGTTAATTATTTGTTTGAAGGTAGCCTAAGAGTCGCATTGCTGTTAGCCAATCAGAGGCGAGACGTTTGCATATCATGAATAATAATAAGATAGACTCGTGATCCTGACATGTCCCCACACCAACTCCTCCGACACTTCGGCCACCAGAAACAGAAGCGCCAGAGCATTTATTACACGTAAAACAGCTCACAAGGCATTCATTCATATACTGGAGACCACAGCAAATTTATTGATTTAATTTATTTAAGACAAATGAATGAGACCTTTAAGGAAGACCACAATTTATTTGTGAGTTCCAGCTGTGCCATGCTCTTTATACATTCAAATAAAAGGGTGTTTTCAATTTAAAAAGAAAATAAAAAAACAATGTATCATTTTCCTTCCAGTTCATGTTAATGTGCTTTATGTCAATCTGTGATAAAATCTCAAATGATCAAAAATACATTGAAGCTTGTGGTTGAAACATAAAAATCTTGGAAATAAGTCATTGTTTATGAGCACTTTTGCAATCATATAGAGTGAACAATTTTTTTAGCCAAGAAAGAAAACAAAACGAAAATATATTGAGCCGCTTTTTTTTTTTTACTACCTACTGGCGTGAAAGTAAAAATATGAGTGAAAGCCTGCAGAATGTCAAGCTACCTTTGTAATTTGAATTCACACATTATACACCTAAAATTTTATGCAATCTACATTACGCGTTTCCCTTATCAAAACTTTAGGATAATTTTACCTGATCTTTTATTTGACAGGGTAATCTGTTGACCCGGTCTTCTCAGTCGTCATGTCTCCATACAAAATCGTCCCTTTAAGGAATTTACAAAGATGTCCGTATATCACAACCATTTCGACAGCGAGTAGCGTCTCTTAGCAGCCCTAAAAGGCCCCCTGCAGCAGCAAATAAAAAGAGATTGACAATGGAAATGCAATTCTGTTTGCTATGTTGTTATAAATTGCTTCGCCAGCAACTCTATCAGTTTTACAAAGCATGTTGTTTGGTGACATCTGCTGACATCATTTCCCACTGAGTTACAACCAATCAGTATGACTTAACCACAGCTCCCACCCACCAACTCTACTAGGCCAGTTTTGAGTACATACCCCAAGGCTGGTACTCAGTTAGTTCCTGAAAAAGCCCCGAAAACGGGCCTTCGGTTTGGCCCGGTGAAATGGAGACACGCCTTTAATTGAGAAGGTCTAGAAAAATTACCCTGAAGTTCTGATAACTTAATAAGTTTTGTTTTATAAACATCCACACCTCTAAGTGGGACTACACAAACTGCTCAATATGTTGCTTCCAAGTTCCATGAACTGCTATCATCACTGTGATTTACCTGCATCCTTTGGAAAGAAGGCAATCACTGACAAGTAGAAGAAATTGATTAATTCGGTCCTTCAGCTGAGAAGTAGTGGAGATCGACAACACACTGCATAACAAGAGACAGACAAAACAGATACAAGGGGGCTATTGATGAGTAAATCAACAGCCTGATTAATGTGACAACCTTTAAGAAAAGGTTATGGATACCGAGGGAACTCTGGTGTCTGCAAAGCATTTAAAAGAAGCAGAATAGAGAAAAGGGCAGGAGTCAAGCGAGGTGTTAAATTAATAGAATGCTTCATTTATTTTGGGTGCTGTGTCTTCAGGAGAGTACTTCCTTCTCAGTGTAGGGTATCGTTTCCCTCTTGAGTGAGGATGTTCCATCTTGAAGGTGACTATTAGCGATTTAAGAATTATTTCATCGATATAGTTTACTGTTTTAGAGCAGTTGGAGAGAGATGCTATCAGATAATTTTTTATTACTTTCTTCAAATTGGGTATTTTACATACACCAAGATTACCTTTTCTTTTAAGCAATTTGGGAAAGCCCACAAGATGATGCCATTACTTTTAAAGCTTTACCAGGTTCACTCACAAGATTTGAGTTAGAAAAAGGCTCATCTGTGGATGTATTTAAAGGTAACCCCTCAAACACATTGCTTTTCCGATCGGTATCATGGAAACATAAACAGAAATCAGCCAGGGTATTAGAAATGATGCAATTGACATCCATAGTCCTGGTCAATACCATAGACTGTATAATTACTGGACGAAGCCTCGGTGATGTCACCCATAGGTTTCTGAAGAGCAAAAATTAAGCCAAATGGGCGGTTCCCACCGCCGCCATCTTGGCTGCGTCACGCGTCTCGTCACTCCCAGAAAATACAAAAATGGGCAAAGAGGTGGAGCTGAGAGTGACGCTGGGAGGGCGGGGCGGATGATTGACACTCTGAGCCGATGTAGCCAGGAGCTAGTCCTGGAGCTAACTGAAGCTAACTGAAGCTAACGGAGGTTAGCGGGCGCCTTTAGCCTGACAGCCACGGTAGAGCAACTCTGCTACCCTCCTCCATCCAGGCTGTAAATACAATATTAAATCGGTGAGTTAACATTTAAATTGAAATTATTTATTTAAATGAAATTATCATTAACTTAATGCAAGTTTTCAATAATATTTTTAACTTAGTTATTAATAGTGTATGAGATCTATTTACTGCATTCTTGAATTTGATAAATTCCTTCAACATCTCAATATTAAAATAAACCTTGGTGTCTGCAATATTAAAAAAGCCAAATCATACTTCTTATGTAGCTACAAAACTATGATTTTTTTTTCAATGGAAACAATATCTGTGTGAAAGAAAAACAGAAACTTCAAATATTTGTTTATTTAATCAAAAACAGAAAACGGACAGCATCTAAGGATATGAAAGAAGTGGCATTAAAGGTGATGGACATATGTACTTCTCTTATGATCTTCCTGTAGTTTTAGGCGATTGATGATCTGTAAGGAAAAAAACATTTTATATTAAAAACAAATTAAAGTTTCAACATTGCATTCAACATTAGTTGGAAACCAACTCCCCACAACAAGACAAACGTGCTGTAAACAAATGAGCACACAGACATAACACTTATGGGTGTATGTATAAAAGTACAACAGTGAAGGTGAATCCCATATGACAGCATATCAGAAATGAATAATCCCTTAACTGACAACTCTTATAAATTTTAAAAAGTAAAAAGTCTCTGACAGCAAAATATGAAATAAATCTGGCTTTAGTTGGGGGGAAAATTATTTTTTTTTTTTTACAGATGTGCCTCTGAGATAAGGCTGCTTGGTCGACAATGGGTTGAAATGATCAAATTTCTTATCTACTTTACATGTTAAAACCGTCAAAATAACGTGTTGGTACACACACATTATATATTTATTTATATATATATATATTTAGTGTGTGTGTCTCGGCTGCAAAGGGATCAATACGTTATTTTGACGGTGAAATGAGCACAATTCAATAATTTTGTCAAATAAAATCATGAAGCCCCATCTGTCCATAGCTTTTACTAAAATAATGTGAAGTTTGAATAAATCGACATGTAAAGTAAATAAGAAATGTGACCATTTCAACCCATGTTCGACCAAGCAGCCTTATCTTAAATGGACAACATCTTAACCTGTTCAGTTTGTAGTTTCCCACCGTGGTTAACTAGCTACTTTGCTAATTAAGGAGCTCAGCTGCAGGAGCTTCATCTACAAAATAATGTTCAGAAATATTATTTTACTTACCGAAAAAAAATGGAGCAGAGACTTCTTAGACGGTCTATTAATGCAATCAGTACCACAGCAAGCCATCTTTGTCCAATAAGTGCACGATTTATATCTAAACACTGATAAAGTTTGCAGATAGAACTGATGTCCAAGTTCAGAGAAAGGAAATGGCCAAAGTCTTAACGTGAGTCCCAGGCTGAGGGCCTTCCCCGGAGCAAGCGGGGGGGAGGAAAGCAGTCTATGGCGGCAAGCTGCTAGCCACCGTTAGCCACCAGTGGTAACGCTGACGGCTCATCCGAGACCTGTCAATCAAAAGGACACGCCCCTAATTATTCATAATTTCAAGATTAAATTATGTCTAAACGGATGAGTTAGAAAAAAATTCACCCCCCTCAGAGTTGTCATGACTATCAACCTGACCTATTAAACCTAAAATGGTTTTTTGAACCAGGCTGTAAACAGGTTTATTTCTGCTGTGAAGTTGGCCTTTTTAATATGGGAGTCAATGGGAAATTGCTCCTTTCTGGAGCCAGCCCCCAGCGGATGAGGGGTGAACTGCAATTTTTGTTACTTCCGGGTTGGCCTCAATTCTGAGTGGCGGAGTTTGCCCCTTGGTCAATACCTGGGTACAATTTTCAGATGTTCTATATTACAGAGATGAACAGGTGCAAAACATGTGCATCGACCCCAGAACAAAAGTTAAATACCTTGTTAGGATCTCGGTTGAAGATGGCAGGAGAGAGTCATTATCACACTACATGCCCCGTACCAATATGGGCTGAGAAGCCACCCAGCAAGGTTGTCACCATTACTTGAAAGCAAGAATGACAGCCAGATTACAGTTTGGAAATGTGCTTAGGGACAAATACCTTAATGTCATTTTGTTTTGATGAAACTAAAAGTTACATCATTACATTTGGGGGAAAAAGGGGAAAGCTTGTTATCCTGAGAACACCATTCTAGCTGTGAGGCACAGGGGTGGCAGCAATATGCTGTGGGAGTGTTTTACTCAGTCCCTCCAGGATTTAGCGGCACTTCTTTGGGATTGTTGCGGCCTAAAATGCCTGTGGTCTTGTG
This sequence comes from Valencia hispanica, assembly GCA_963556495.2. NCBI lineage: Eukaryota > Metazoa > Chordata > Actinopteri > Cyprinodontiformes > Valenciidae > Valencia > Valencia hispanica. Next base: position 28,796,870 of record OY747707.1, on the reverse strand, counting down.
GTTACTTTTGTGAAAAGTTGCAACAAAAGTTGCAAGTTTTTATTTGTGATTTTCTTTTTTTAACCAATCACTTGAAAAAAACATTTTCAAAATCCATCAAAATATAACATTCTGAAATTTTGACATTTTTATTGTAATGAGTGTACTAGAAGAACACTTGATCATCCAGCAGAACACTTTTCTTTTTTTTTCTTTTTTTTAGAGCAGTACAGCTTTTGCTATAGTCCTCCACTTGATATATGTGTGAAAAATCTTTATTATGAATTGTTGGGGTTTTTATTTCCTGATGTTATGGACACGGAGACGGAAAATTAAGGGGAAGAAAGAAAGAAGATAAAGAAGAGAGGTAGGAAACAAAAAGTTAAGAGAGAGGGTTAGTTGAAAATACAAGAGAGGAAGGGGAACAAAGAAAACACAGGAAGACATTGAAGTCTGCCTCCATACCCACAGGACGGCAGAGAGAGGGGGAAAAACAAAACAAAACATGAAAAAGGAACATCGACAAAACAAACCAAACATTGTGAACTAAGAACTACACAACCACATCACACAAAAATAGATATAAAAATACAACAACAATGTCACAGAAAAACTCATGGTACCGATTAATCAAGCTCTAGTAATGATAACCTCAGCCCAAGAATATATCCTTAAACACCAGAGACCCCACATCTATGTGTGTGTGTGAGCATGCTGGTGCATATAAGGTTTCTCCATAAGAGTGTTCGGTAGCTGGTGTGAGCAGGCATCAATCCATCTCCCAGGAATCGATGCAGACATGAAGGAGATCGGAGCAAAGACGTCCAAAGGACCCCCAGAGCCCCAGGCGGACCCGGGGGCGTGTGTCATTTTGACCAATGGGGTGAAAAAAATCCCATCATAATCTATTTTTACCCGTCAATTTTTATATGATAGTGGCATACTCAACTGTATGTATTTTCATTGATTTGTATTAATATTTAACCCGAATACGCTGAACACAGAATCCACATCATGCCATCACATCAACCAGTAACTATATTTTAAAAACAGAATTAAACAATCTCACTTAAAATAAGAACAGATCACCTTCTGGGGCCTGAACGCAGTCGCACCACTTGATGTTGTTCTGGAGGCCGAATCAGCGCTCTGCTGCTGGAGACTGACAAGCACCACTTCAGCCAAAGTTTTGAAATGAGGGAATATTTCTCAGATTAAAGAGATCATAAGTCAGAAAAACTGTCTGAACGAGTCGTACATCCTGCAGCATCCCATTTTTGCACCAGGCCTATAGTTGGTAGCACAACAGGGCCCTCATTTATCAACCATACTAACGCACAGATCTGTGCGTATTTCGTGCATAGGAACAATTCTACACATTGTGTGGTATTTATCAATTTGTACTTGCTCCTAAATATAAGTACACTTCTAATTGTACGTACGCACAGCATCCACTGTTAGAACGGAGGAAGTGCAACACTGAAACAGTTTTACTTTGACAGAATCTGTGCTCCCCGTGCGCAGACCGACCCCCCCCCCCCCCCTCCTTATTTGTTTATTTGTCATATCAAGCGCTTCAGCTTAATCTGATGTTGTTACACTTTTAATTAAAAGGTTTTTAAGCTGTACTATGACAATATTCCCGCTTATCAGTGCAGCAGGATGTCGCTTTTTCCTTGCGTACTGATGGCAGCCAAAGCTGTGTCTCCAATTACGCATGGCCACACAAGTGTCAAATGATGATCGGTGCACCCCCAGTAGGAGATCTGGCCAAGCTGTGTGCTGAGGGACGTTTTATTGTATTCAGTTTGATATCAAACCATTTTTTTCCTTTATTTCCAACAGGAACATCTCCACTTTTCCGATCGCATTTACTGCTTGTGTCACTTTCTCCAAGGCAGTTATTTTTTTTATTGGTTCTCCCCGAGCTGATAGAAGCAAAAAGCAATGTTCAGTACGGATTTAACTTATTTAATTTGTTTTTAAAAAAAAAAACGGTTTCAAAAGAAGTTAATAACAGCAAATGAAATGATTCTTAGCCACATTTGTTATGTCTGCTCTGCAGCAGACATATAACGGCTGCGTGCTGGGGAAATGAACCAGAGAAACCGCTGATGGCAAAAACTATCTGTGTTGAAATGAATTTGTGTTAACTATGACTTTTTTTTAAAGTCTGTTCATCATGAGTTCTTTTTTATTGCCCCACCTATGTTTCACCTCGATCTCGGTGTCACTGAAGTTCTTTTTTTCGCTCGCTTGGCCATTATTTTAAGGAAGAACCCAAGGATTTAATGTATGTGACAGATGAGGTGGTGTTACCAAGTATGGTTAATTGAGGGCGTTTCTGTATGCAAATGACTGAGAACAGGCATGAGCACCTACGTGCACACATTTGGGATTTATCATCAGATGAACATGCGTATGAGTGGCCACAGCACATTTCATAAATCTGACTTTTGACTGTTCTTACAAACATTCTAAATTTCCTTCATAGGATAGAATATAGGACAGTTTCTACGAATGCTTGATAAATGAGGGCCCAGGCTCCTTGGAGGACGTCTATGATCAGCTGCACTGGTCACAGACATGCTGTCAGCTCCCAGATAGCGAGATGCATAGAGTATGGTGTCCAGATCTGAGACGACACTCAGATCCTCTGATGGGAATCTTTATTTTTATCATCATTATTGTTTGTTAATTAACTGTACTCTGTGCTAAAGTTGAAAATGTCTGCACGTCGGCATTGAATGGTCAGGGAATTATGTGAATTGTAATCTGTCAAAATGAATGTTTTGCGATAGAAAAATGTTTGTCAATTGATAACTTCTGTTTGTGTTGGACCACAATATTGCATGAGGTACAAAACCATTTACCTCCACTTTCATGTAGGGAATGAGGAAACTGTAGCCTATAGCACAGTCCGTGGCAGGGATTTTTGTTGGTAAATGCAAGATGTCTCATTCTCGCTCCCTCTCACATAAGAAACGGGGAGTGTACGTGATATGTGACAGCGTCAGCGTCAGATATACTGTATAAGATAATGAGAAAGAGAATCGCAATTGGTCAAAGTTGCAATGATTGGTTAAAATTGCAAGATGAACTCACGAGTATAGGCTGAATTTGCATTAATAGTTGTGATTGCATCTCTCTCTCTCTCTCGATATTTAGCAGTGCAAACAAAAACTGCTTTTAGCTGTAAGTCTTGAAAGCACTTTTTTTTTATAGGACAGTCCCTCATGAGTCCTTGTTTAGTTATCATTTCCTTATCAATGAAGCATATTTAGAAATGTGGGACACTAATTGCAACTTTTAACATTACCTAATTATGTATGCAAAGCAAACTATAGTACACCCTTCCATCTATTAATTTCCCACTGCCATTAAATCCATTCAGGAGCTAATCCTTGCAATTGGTCCATTTCAGGTACAAATGCATTCAAGACAGTAAACAGACCACACATAGACTCACGCATAAGGGCAAGTTAAAGTTGCCAGTTAACCTAGCATGTCTGTGGACTGTGGGAAGAAGATGGAATATATGGAAATATATGAAATATATGAAAACTACTCATATAAAGCATTTAAATCATAGATTCTAAGAAAAAAATCGAGCATCTTTTAATTGTCTTGTTTCTTCAGTTTCCAGGACATCGTTTCGTACATGTGGCTACACCTGCCAGACTTACTTAAAACACCAGGAAACTTGCTCCAATCTCTTTCTACGTCCTACTCCTGTTTCTAGGAGAACACATGGGCTGTCTGATTTTAATGCCAGCGTCTCATTTGGAGAGGAACTGGGCTTCAGTTGTCCTGAGCACTCATGATCAGCACAGCGTGCCAGCTGCCATCAGGCTCTGACTCACTCATGCAACAACTAAGGGGCTGCATGAAACTCCCTCATCAGTCGGACACATAGCATACAGCATCCAGCACACACTGATGATTTCTTCAAAGAGGGAAAACACTGAGCAAGCACTAAGGGTAATTTAGAGAGAACAGAGATTCGCAGTGTAACCCTGGCTTTTTTTCTGCATGCCACAAAGTTTCCTAGGCTTGGCAATGAATCCAATGTTTTTACTGATATGCTGATTAGTGTTTAAATGTGTGTTACAAACTAAAAACTGTTTGGTTAAAACAACCAATTGAAGATTATTTTACTAACCCAGTCTGGATTATATGCACTACGTCAGGCCTGGGTTGATTGAATACAACAGAGTTTGATTATGGGTTTGACCCAACATACTAGGTTAGGTGGGTGTGAAATGGAAGTGGGAAGTGACTAGTGACAAGATGACAACATATAGGCAAGAAATGGTGGTATAAATTGGCAAAGGGGCAAACTGATTTTAGGCCAGCACATTAAAAATAAAAAAGCAACCAACAATTGTTCACATTTTGAATAGGTTACCACAATTGAACAGCAACTGAAGAGCTGTTAAACTGCGGTGCAACACGCATTCATTGATGCTTGTCGTATGATTGTGTTTTGTAGTGTTACATCAATGTCAGTCAGAATGATGTAAGTCTAAGGAACAGGATCTTGCATTAAAAATTGTATCCTCCCACAATAATGTCAATAATCTCTTGCTTCATTACAACTAGACGTGCGCGGTCAGGTTTTAAACTGTTGGCTCCTCCTTTTTAAGTTGTACCACATATGATGAAGTGCTCACATGCAAATTGCAAAAAGCCAATTGGAGTTTGCAATTAATAAGCGCCACCTAGTGTTCTTAAATCTGGAAACAAATATCACTGCGAATTGCTGAACCCAAATACCCCTGCACTGCAGTCATCTCTATATGGAAATCAAACTATACTGTAAAAATTAAGTAAATATATTTTATTATTTGTTTATATTATTGATATTAACCCTTATGGAATCAAATGAATTCCTTTTTTAATTGAAAATTAACAATAAAGCATCTAAACTGTATTAAAATTCTTGGACTGTTCTCACAAAAGCCAATGTTTGATGAGGTTTTAAACTTTTTAATAAAAACAACAAACTTTTTCAAGCTTTGTACATCATAAACAACAGTAACATTCACTGCTTCACCTCTTATGGGACTCAATCTATATGATAAATCCTGAATATAATTAATAAAATATTAATGAGAGATTGTTAATGGCAAATTGCCCTGCAATGGACTAGCGACCCCCCCCCCCCCCCCCATTCCTGCAACCCTGCAAAGGATTGACAATATAGATAAGGGATGTTAATGGCAAATAACAAATCTCTTCACATCAAGATTTGTCACAGTCTAGCCTTAAACCTGTGCTCTGTAATCATCAGGATTTCTCATTCATATTTTATGTTTACTTTTAACACATTTATTCTGACACATTTTTTATTTATTGTCCTGACTCGTGCAGCACAAAAATATAAAAACCATGTAACAATGTAATGTCATACATCAGGTGGGAATATATAGCATAATCTGACAGCAAATTTGTTTATTTCTTCTTACTTTTATTCTTTAATCCAGTCATTCACTGTCCTGTACCACAGTTTATCAAATTGAGGTAATAAAGGCCACATAGAGGGGGAAAAAAAGTTTATACACATTACAAAAACAGCTACTTCTGGAAAATCTCTGTATGTACCTCTCCACAACCCAACATTGTTGTGTGTCATTGTTGTACTGGGACTTGGTTTGGCTTTACTTATTTACTTCTTGCTTTCCTAGCCCTTCACTCAAAACAACTTTTTGCCCAGTTTACAAGGATCAAGGATTACAAGGATTGTTTTGTTGTTGTTTTTTTCTTAGTGCACCCTTAGGCACCTGCAGCAAAATAACACCCACCACGACTGTCTTAAATTCAGTTCAGCCACTTCAAAACACCAGGAGCTCATGGCTGAGAGGACACTTTCCTTTTAGCAGCCTGTAATCACAGAGAAGCAGTGGGCTAAAATAGTGTCAGTAGAACTAATTACAGGTAATTAGAACCCAGTTGTCTTTTTCACCCAGTTTTGCTGAAAATAAAAAATGGTGGGTCATCGTGTTTTCTAGGATGTCCTGCATTCATTTCTGAGGATGTCTTTAATTGAAGAAGCAACCATGAACGTGTGGGAATTTAAACAAAGGTATGTTTCTGTACAAGCTTAGGTCAGCAGATTTTAATAGAACAGATTAGTTATATATCTCTATGTTACTGTCCACTTTTGGTAGTTTTTTTTAAATGTACAATCCTGACATATTTTGAGAAGGTTAGATGAAGTGAAAAATGTAAAGGTACAGTCAGGAGCTGATAAGCTCAGATGTGAAAAAAAGGTGTTCCAGCATTATGACACTGACACTGTGAAACCTACAGAGATATGCGGCAAGTCCCCGCAAGCACAGAACTGGCTACTAAAACCCGAATAGTTGGATGATTTTTTCATTTCTTTAACTTTTCCCCCTCACAGCTCGCCAATCAACAACTTGCTCCCTAGCTCCCCTTTGACTGGACATGTAAATAAATCATTCTTATGCACTGCCACCCCTAAAAGAGTGGGACCCTTGGCGGTCAGCTATCCCCATTAATAAAACCCCCACAGCTTAGGTATACATAATTCTATAATCTTTCTAATTACTTTTGATGTTTTCCAGCTTAGTGTGATTTGTCCTATACTAGACTGTGGATTAGTACTTAACATAAACATAAAAAAGAAATGGGGTGTAACTGGTGGCATGAAAACATGTGTTGATACTTTTTGCTACATCAGGCATGCTTACATCTATCATTTGTGCTAAACTTTGTCTTTATATCTATGCTGCAGTTGAGGGAGGCTGCAGGATGTTCTGGTGAGCAGAACACATCAGCAGATGATTCCCATTTAGGGATCCACTCTATGTATTTCAAATGACTTTGAAACCTTTCCCATTTCAGACAAACATTCAGGCAGAGCTTTAGTACATTTTGTCCTCTTCTCTCTCAGTTCCTTTCCTCAGCCTTGCTTTAGTTTCCATTTTTATCCATACTTTTCACTTCAACTTCCATCTCTGTTTAATGGCCCCTGTTTAGTTGTGCTTCAGTGAAGTAATGCCGTTGGTGTTGCTGCTTAGAGATGAGTGTTCTGGGGCAGAATAAGCTGCAATATGCCTCCTATCCATTATTGATCCATCATTAACTAGAGTTCAGTGCTAGTTCTAGACTTCTGCATTGATAAAATAGGCTTGCTAAAACTTGGAGAAGGCATATATCTTTGGCACAACCTTACCTAACAAGACAAGCTGTGCTTTTATCCTGTTGGAAAGCAGCCGGCTAGAGTAAACTTTTCCGCAGTAGCCTACGTTTGGTGGAGAGTGTGAAATGTCTGTAGGGTTGGTGTTGACAATAACAGAGGCCAGAAGTAAGAGGATCCTGTCCCCCTTTATCCCCCTTCAAAAGCTATCTCTGTCATTTGGGGAAATGCTCCACAAGGCGGCATTGCAGACCCGCTGATCCTGATGCATTTTGACACTGATGGTGCTCACCATCTGACCTTTGGCCTGTGGAGTGCTCTCAGACTACGCCTGTGTTTACGTCCCCGGCTTAACAAGGATTCATGCCCTGTGAACCAACTCCGGGAGCAAAGTGCCAGGGTGCTGCTGCTCCTATACAAGGGCTGAGATCACAGCTTCTTGTTTGATTCATATGGGAGAACATTTTTAGCAATGGCACTCCTTCGGTACCGTCATGACAAGCCTATAATGTTTTTTTAATCTCCTGCTTAAAACTGCTGGCACTGAAAAGTTTCATACTGTGTCGACAACGCTCTTATTTACAATGTCTGGTTCCTTGAACTAACTTGCATTAAAAAGATCTGAGAATGTCAACATAAGTTAAACAGGGGTATATCATGAGCAAGTAGAAGGAAATATCAGAAACCAATAAAAACAAAGTTTCAATGTGGCACTGATGTGAATTTAAACCTCAAGAACAAAGGGAGGAGACCTAAAGTTTAAAAATGTTTACCCTTGGGTGCGACTTCATTGATGTTTCCTGCATCAAAAATTCTGATGGTGCTCTAAGAGTAACTTTAGAGTCAGAGTGAAATCTCAGCGCAACACTCCACTTTACCAACTTGCACTGCTCTCTAGGGGAGTGTCGTTAAATATACACAGGACACACACACACACACACACACACACACACACAAACACACTCAAAAGACATAATCTCAGGAGGGCTTCAGGTGGCCTTTATCTGCCAGGCTTTGTTTTCTGTCAAAATCTGTCTTCATTAGACTTCTGAGTTCCTGTGTGAGAGATTGTGTGAGATGTCATCCTGGATCAATGGTCTTTACATAGCTTGAATTAGATTTATGTGATTTTTTTATTTTTTATTTTTTTTACTTCTGGTGTAGGAATCAGATTTGGAATCCGATTTTATTGGCCAAGTATACTTGTATATAAAATGAATTTGACTTCGGTAGATGCTAGCTCTCTAAACATACAAATGAAATGAACATACATTCCATGATCAAGGAAGCGCCTGCCAGAGGGGAGGAGGTTGAAGAGAGTGTATGCAGGGTGAGTGGGATCTTTGATGATGTTCTCTGCCTTTTTTCTGGTCCTGCCAGAGTACAAGTCCTAGAGGGAGGGCAGGAGGGCACCAATGATCTTTTCAGCTTTCCCAATTGTGCACTATAGTCTACATCTGTCCTTTTGTCTGGCTGCCCCAAACCAGACAGTGATGGATGAGCAGAGGATGGATTCAATTGTACCAATATAGAAGATGCTCTTGTGGTAGGCCATGCTTCCTTAGTTGCCATAGAAAGTAAATCCTCTGCTGAGCCTTTGTGAGGATAGTGTTGATGTTTGTCTCCTTTTTCAAATCCTGGGAAATGATGCATCCCAAGAAATTGAATGAGTCCACCTTTGACAGTGGGTTGTTGGATATTGTAAGAAGGTGCATCATTGTGGGGAGCTTTCTGAAATGCACTACCATCTCCACACTCGATCACCGCATCACGCATCTTTTCAATCAAGGCGTGACACAGGCTGAAATAGCTTTATGCCTTGCTATTACAGATAATGTACACATTAGTGTGCGTCATCTAAGAAGACGGTTAGCAAAGTTTCATCTTTATCGGAGGCACAATTTAAGTGACCCTGATGTAGTCATTAATTACATAGTTGACCAGAGAAAAAGGAGGAAATTTATCTCGTTATCACGAGAAAAGGAGGAAAATTATGTCGTTATCACAAGAAGACGGGAGACATAAAATGTATGTATGTATGACCCTTTAGGGCTTCCGTAGTAAAATGTGGTGCGGCTCTATTAAAAAATAAAACAACAGAAACTAAAATATATGTTCTTGATTGTGAACAAGCTAGTGCTAGCACCGCAGCACAGCTAACTGCTGGAGCATAAAAAAGTGAAAATGGATAGGCTTCTGTTGTGATTGCATTTCTCATAAGATGAACTGAACAGACTTTTGGATGTCTGGGAGCTATTTCAAAGATGGACTGAGCAGACCACATTTCCCAGCAATCCTAGCAGTGACCCCCAACACACTCCTATTGGTCCGTGACCACCCACGGTGACATCAGCGATGACATCACGGCCAAAGGGGGCTATAAGAGTAGTCGCGCCCATTTTCTAATTGTTCTCCAGCTGGAAGTTCTTGGATGAACTACTGCTGAACAGAGGACATCTCACCGGTGAAGATTCTCTTTTGTTCTGACCCGCTGGACCGGGGAAGAACTCGCTTCGAAGTGCTCATACGGTTTGTGTATCTCGTGTGAGCTATATCAGAACTGTTCCCAGACAGTTCGTTAGACGTCGACCTACAGGCCATCCAGCTTGCCTTTGGGCCACACGGTCCTTAAAATCCTGTACAGGTTTTTTTTATAACTCTTCCTTTTCTTGCTCTACTACGGACACAATTCACTCTCCTCCTAGTGGACTGGACCTCCTTCAAGGCAAAGTAGGACTGAACCGGTTCATTTATACTAATAATGTGTCTGGGCATAGATAAACAGAGAAAATAGAGTTTTAACGAGTTAGATCTCGTTCATTGTTGGTTAAAGTGTTTTTAAGCGCTGTACCTGTTTGCTCATTTTTGCGTCGTCGCACGTATAATTCTGAGCTGTGAAATTGCTGTCTTTGAAACTGTCTGTTTTATCCTGAGCAGATCACGCCTTTCTTTTTTTTCTTCCTCTTGTTTTCCCTCTCTCTCCCTCCCTGATAACTCCATTGGCAGTCGGGCTCGGTCCGGCCTGCGTTAGCTGGTCTTAGCTGAAAAGTTTAACTCCATTGTTTTTAGTCTGTCGCTAAAGCAGAGGCCTACCACATGGACCCTTCCCCCATGTGCTCCTTTAGCCAAAGCTAGTTTTATGATTCTTTCTTAGACTCCATGGGCTGTCCTCCATCTTGGCACAGAGCTGAGATTTATGACTTTGTCTCATAGGCTATCTGTGATTTGAGCCCCCTGGAGTGAGGGCCCCCCTCCTTTTCTGACCCGAACCTCAGCTGTCTCACTGATTTCATTTCATGTTAATTGTGTTTAATGTTCACCTATTATTATTGTCTAAGATCTGTATTAATTCTTGCATGCTTTAGAATAGATGGGATTTTCTATTTCCTAAATAAAGTCCCCTTATCTTAAAGAGAAGTTGTCTGGGATTACTTGGAGTGATGCATACAATTAATGTCCACAGCGTTAGAACTTATTCCTTCATCTATTGTTTAATTATCTGAGACTGAACAATTTGGCTATATATATATATAAATGTTCCTGGAATCCAACAGGATGGTGCCCCTAAACTTGGTAATTTTTACATAAAATTATTAATCTTATTAATAATTGCCCTTAGCAATTATTCATAATTATTCATAGCCAAATCCTACCTATCTGCGGCACCACACTTCTGATGAGTGAATTAAGATTCAGGTTTTGTTTCTTTTGTCACTTTAATTATTTTTCCCATGTGGCAACTACAGTATTAGGCATAATAATGTTGTAGACTGTATTCTTTCAGGGTCCTAAAAAGGTTTCAATAATATTGGTTGTCAGAAGGCACTTCAAGAATTATTTTTTAAAATCTTATGAATGCGCTGTTCATTCACTGTTATAAGTTAATTAATTTTGTTGGGGAAACTGAAGTGGGTGAATATATGTTTTCCCAGCCAGATTTTATGAAATCTGACATCTTTTTTGAAAAGCTTACTGTGTTCTTACAGATGGGGAGTTGAGTGCTTTAAGCTGGTGGAGCCTTCGAACACCTTGAGAAGCTTTGAGGTCGAGTATACGTAAGCTAATGGGGCTATAGGTCTTTAGAGTTGTTGTGACCTGTGAGTTGTTTACCTATTCACCCATCATGTGTAACACGATCACACGAATGCCTGGGACAGTAGAAAGTCTGAACTTAAGAAACCTTTAGATGAGGTTGAAAAATGTAATCTTTAGAAACCAAGAAATTTTTTCCAGGTGCTTTTATCTTGATGACTTAGATGACTTTGAATGTGAGGGTCAGACATATTTGATCATTTAACATTGTAAATAGATGCCTCACCTCTGGTTACTGTAGGTTGGATTCTCTGTTAAATGTGCTATGAATTTGTGGCGCAAAAGCTGAGGCCTCATTAAATTTGTACAGTGTTTTGGATGTAGTTGGGTTAGTTTTTCTCACTTTCCCTTATGGTCATGAATTACAACTATGCCTTGATATGCAATCATTTCCTGTGTTGGCAGGTTGGAGCAATGTGTGGAATTAAAACAGTTCTTGTTCACTTTTTATGAATTTTGTGCTTGGGTCAATTTCCAAGGGAAGCATGTAGACACTAGCCATAATCATCTAATTAGTGAGACTTTGAGTTTTCCAATTAGCATTCAACCTTGAAGTTTCATACAGAGACAAAACTCACCATCTGTCAGCACAATGCAGGGCAGCTCTCTGTGATGGTGATGCACTCATAGCCCTCTAACTGTGTTTGTTTTGGCTGCAGGAACTTCTACTACATCACCATGCTGCGAGACCCAGTCTCCCGCTACCTGAGCGAGTGGAAACATGTCCAGAGAGGAGCCACATGGAAGACAGCTCTCCATATGTGCGATGGACGCTCACCCACCCAGGACGAGCTGCCCACCTGCTATAGTGGGGACGACTGGTCTGGTGTCACCCTAAAAGATTTCATGAACTGTCCGTCAAACCTGGCCAACAACCGGCAAGTCCGCATGCTGGCTGACCTGAGTCTGGTGGGCTGCTACAACATGTCCTCAATGAACGAGAGCCAGCGCAACCACATCCTTTTGAGCAGCGCCATGAGCAACCTAAAGAACATGGCTTTCTACGGTCTGACTGAGTTCCAGCGCAAGACGCAGTACCTGTTTGAGCGGACGTTCAGCCTGCGCTTCATCTCCGCCTTCACGCAGATAAACAGCACGCGAGCGGCCAACGTGGACCTGAGCGAGACTGTGCGCAGACGCATCGAGGAGCTCAACTACTTGGACGTTCAGCTGTACGAGTACGCAAAGGACCTGTTCCTCCAACGGTTCCAGTACACCCGGCAGAGGGAGCACCAAGAAGTGCGCTTGAAGAGGCGCGAGGAGAGACGCTGGTTGAGGGAACAAAGGGACCAGGGCAGACCATGGCCGTCCAAACACAAAGGGAGCAGGAAAGGAGATGGAGGTGTCTTTGAGAAGGAAACTGAAAGCGATCTGCCCACTACCACTGAAGACTATACAAGCCAAGTAGCCCGTTGGTGATCCCCCATAGAACAGAGAGCTGCAACATATGAGACCTTTTGTTAAACTCCCTTGTACATCTTCGGAGTCACTTTGTTCTTCACCATTGTTCTGTCTTTTGCATCTGTCTGGTTTGTCTGATATGAGAGCTTTGTTTATTTTAGAACAAACGGCAGTCTTTTAGTTTTGGAGAGCCTTTAGTGTCTTAATTTTATAAATGCTGTTCATACATTGTTTTGTTTAACTACTGCCTTAGTTTTACTTTGAAAAATGATAAAGAAAAGAAAATCCTGACTGCATCGATTTTGATACCCACAAAAAGATTTTGAATGTCTTTGAAATTATTATTGGTGTTCAGACTGTTTTCACTCCAGTGGCTTTATATTTTTGCATAGGAGTCCCAGACATCATAAATGAATGGAGGGAGTAGCCTTGAGCATCAGTTTTTGATGCATAATAAACACAAAGTGGAATACTTAATTTATCAACAAAATAAAAAATTTCTTAACTATGATCCTTACTGCCCAGGGTTGTCCAAATTGAGTAAATACAAATAGGTGAGAAAAATTGCAGATCACATTGGGTCCCGTGTGTGGCTTTCTCTTTACCTTCAGCTGCTTCACAAGAATTTTGTTGCTTGTAATAAAATTTAATGGAGTTCAATATAATGTAGAACACTCAAAGAAATCAGAACAGTTGCATTGCGACAAATGACAAAGGTTAGAGATGTCCTGATCAAGGCATTTTTAATTGATAGGTATCTGAGCACCTGTCTAAACTCAGCTCTCAATATTTTTGTAAACTCATGCTCTTTTTTTTCTTGTGCACGACTGGCAAAACTTTGATATATGCCATCCACATTATTTTGTTGATCTAACCAATTTGGGATTTTCCTAATAGTCTTGGTGGGTTTTGCCCCTCACAATGGCTTTGACAGTGAATGGCCTTCACAGAGCTTCCTGTCTCTCTGTGTCCTGTGACCTAAACCTTTGCTTAGACAGCTGTCGGAGCAGAAAAAAGCCAAACTAGTCTTTTCATTTTATGACAGTTTATGAAGCAACTTTTTCCAACCTTTGCCTGTGCCCCCCATAAAAGGAATTGCATTGAAATGTTATGAGCCAAATTATCAAGGAGTCATATGAAAACAGAGTAAGCATGCTAGCATTAGCCTAGCCCTTCAGCCAGCTGTTGCACACGAAATCGCAAGAAGGAGGAAGACATTAGTTTTGTAAATACTGTAGCTATTTGTGTCTAGTCAGTTATATCTTTGGAAACGAAATGTTGTTTTGGCACTAAATATTGATCTGCAGTGTCCAGAGTATGACCAGTGAGTGGGATACAATCACAATGCTAATGTACACCATGTGATACTGATGAAATGTCGTGCTTGCGTGCTGGTCATTTCACTGGTTGTGTTTTTTTGGATACAAAATGGATTGTACCAACACTTTGACAAGTGACCAGAATATAATTTTTCATTTCCTACTCACACTGTACACAGTGGTAATCAGAACTAAAATAAATGGAAATAATGTGTGAGGTAATGCAAAGTTTTCAGAAGATACTGTAATGCACAATTAGGCATTTTTATTTCTGTTTAATCATAATTTATCAAAATACATATCACCAACTTAAATTAAACTGTTAAGTAAGTACATGTGTACAAAAATGGAGTGAAATGGCAATGCATTTGTCTGAAACAGGGTGGACTTGGTGAAGGTTCAGTACTGCACTTTAAAGCTACTGAGTTTTCGAGGAAATCCATGGCTTTAATTTTAATGAGGCATCAGTCTAGACTAGGTGCCCATATCTGCTGTTTTACCAGGTATGGGCGATTACCTATTTTTAGATGACTGATCATATCGGGAGCAAATGAAAAATCCTGATCGAGACATTCCTAACAGAAATCCTATTGTATCTGAAAGTTTTTACTGAAGATCAGATGGCTGCATGTCACACAAACACAGTATACCTAGAACTGCAAAGAGTTTCAGAATATACTGTATATGTTACACAGTAAAAAGTTCCAGGTCTGATTTAATAATAACCTCACCTGAGTGACTGAAATTCATAAGTCTTTCCAAAATAACATCATGACAGCTTTTATACTGATAATTTTGAATATGGAAATCCTAACTCTCAAAAATTAACATCCATCTGTTATTCCTTCTTTATACCGTCTTGAGTGAGAGCAACAAACAGGCTTTTTTAGGTATCTGACCAAAGCTGTAACTCAAAATATTCAGAAAAGCAAAATTAAACAACACACACAAAAGAAATATGGTTTTTGAGTCTAAAGACATGAAAAAAATACTTATCACGTTGGAGTTGTTCTGTTTGTTTCCAATTTAAATAGTGAACTGTAATTAATATGGAACTATAACTTATACATTCTTTTAAAGCATCTCCAAAGATGATGTTTGCATATACCCACCTAAACCAAATCTTTAAAAAAAGATGTGTTTGATGCCATTTTTTTGTTAACTAATGATTTTCTAATGCGGAATACATGGCATCTTGCTAACAGAATAACTTTTGTCTGGTCCATGCATGTTTTTGTTATTTGATGTTCCATTCAGAATCCATTAATGTAAAATAGGTACAAAAGCAAAACAAAAAATGGTTATTAGGTTTTGTTTTAAAATACAATAATTAAATATAACCTAAGCATTTTTTTCTTTATAGTGGTCAAAAACAGATGCGTGGAAATTTAAATTTGGGTAAATTTACTTTTTATATTTTAAATAATAGATACATAAAACAGTGTCAAAGAAAAATGATTAAATTGACTATTTTCTTACATTGTGATATTCTCCACACCTCTTGTGTCAGCAGAGTACAGGGCTGTAAACATTTGTCTCTGAACATTTCCTCTGTTTTAGCTTTTTTGCCACACTCACTTGTTTCAGATCAAGTTGACAAAAATAATCTGCGTAAATTCAGTTGTGAAATAGTGAATATTGTTTTAGAAAAAAACTATCCAACATGGCTCTGGGTGAAAAACTGATTGCCCTCTAAACCTAATACCAGGTTGAGTCATTCTTGGCTGCAACAAAGGTTATCAAGTGTTTGCAACTATTAAATGGGCAGAAACTTATTTGTCAACGCATCTTCTCAGAAATGTTTTAACCAGACCTCTGTATGTCGCAGCTGTTTTCCTTGTTTTCTACTTGTAGAATGTTTAATATGACATTCACAGGACAACCATATTTGACAGTTTTAAAGCATGAAAGGATATTTAGGTAACCCTAAGGCATTTCAAAAGAAGGGGAAGTCTTTGCGTGCTTTGGATCATTGTCCTGGCACATCATTTCAATTTTTTTCAGGTTAAGGTCACAAACTGATGGCCAGACAATCTCTTTCAGTATTTTCTGCCAGAGAGGATAATTTATGGTTCTATCAATTGCAGCAAGTAGTCCAGGTCTTGAGGTTGACTTTGTTAAGCAGCCCCTAGACCATCAAACTATGTTTGACTGTGGGCATGATGCTTTTCTCCTGAAATCTTGTGTTATCTTTATGCCAGATTTAACAAGGTTGACACTTTCCAAAAACTTTCAACGTTATTTTTTCAGTTCTCTGAATATTTTTGGCACATATGAGATGAACCCTCGTGTTCTTTTTGGTTGGTAGTGGTTCTGGGTCTGCAGCACTCCCATGAATGATGTTGTTTGCTAAAGCAGTGTTTCCTTATCCTGGTCATCAAGGCACACTGCCCTGCATATTTTAGATGTTACCTTGGCGTACCATACTTGCTTCGGATGATGGAGTTAAACCAAAGCCTGTTAATCAGCCAACAAATTGAAATCAGATGTGCTGAGGCAGGAAAACATCCACAACATGCAGGACAGTGTACCTTGTTTCTCAACACTTTGTTAGAATGGTATTTGATGGCTTGTTTCCTGAGATCTTTAAGCCTACTTCCTAAAATAAGGCAGGTTTCATTTAAGTGATTCTATAGGTCTGGCAGTAATCAGACCTTGGTTTGGCTAGTGAAATTTAAGTCAGCTATCCAAAAGACTTGGTGAGTCATAGTTGACTCATGATTATAAAAGAAAGCAAATTATGGGGCCTGGTTGAGCTGGATAGCTTTTTGTCTCTTTCCAAAAATAAATCATAATATTTTTAGAAAGTTTTTTTGTATTTAGTAAGGTTATCTTTGATTGACATCAAATATTAAGTGTGACAAAAAACAGAAAAAAGTCCATTATGGGGCAAATACTATTCCACAGCAATATAAATGCTTCATCTAGGCATATCATTGCCCATATATGGTAGGGTTGTTTTCAACATTGGTCTTACATTTCAGTAAAAATAACATTCTGTTTGAAAGTACTTGTTCTCATCCACACTTCCTAACATTTTAGATAAGCATTTATTAACACTTTTGAGGTATACAGAAGCAACCAGCAAGAGTTACAGAATATACTATATATATATATATATATATTTTTTTTTTTTTTTTTCATATATATATATATATATGCCCAATCTTTAGTTTTTCTTTGTTGGAGGTTTTGTTTTTTTAGATTTTAACCATGAAAAGTGAATACAAACAAATGTTTTCAGCACAAAAAAGTAAAAACAGAATATACTATATACATACATACATACATATATATATATATATATATTTGCCCAATCTTTTGTTTTTCTTTGTTGGAGGTTTTGTTTTTTTATATTTTAACCATGAAAAGTGAATACAAACAAATGTTTTCAGCACAAAAAAGTAAAAACATCTTATTTCGATTTAATATTTGGGATATAAAAATAAAAATACTATAGACACATTTGATGAGAACATCCAGTTGCCAAGAAATAGATGGACCTATTCTCTACCTGTAACTTTTGTCAAGCATTGTATCTTTTGTGAGGGGGAAAAAACTATTAAAAGGTGCCAGACTGGTAAGCTGATTCTTTTTGGCAGAGTTGATAGATATTTGAAAAACAATGAATTTGATGAGGTGGGTAAATGTTCGTGGTATGCGGCCTGACTGGGAATGAGGTGATCAGCATTCAGTTGTCATGCCCCTCCCCTGTCACACTGGCTGCTTTTTACATATTTGTTGAGCTGACGGCGTCTGCACTGTGGGCACCGAGGCCGCTCCAACGCCATCAGAGAGCCAGGACTCAAAGACAAAGCCTGAGAGAAGATGGTTGAAGAAAATAAACAAATTCTGTCACTTCTCTGTGCCTGATAGTTTCCGGCTCCTCAAAGCTTGTTTTTATCTTCTTTAAAAGGCTTTAGTGGCCTTTGTGCTTTTATGTGTCTAATCTCATGCTCACTCACAGCGCATGCATATCAAATTAAATGTACGCTAAATGTCAGCACAGATATTTGCTGCTATAATGTTAATGCAATTTGTCTTTTTTTTTCTCTGATTGCACTTTCTCATGAAATACCTAATGTTGCACAGTTTTGCTTAATCTTGCCCCATCTTGTCTGAATGATTCATTGAGCCATTGCAGGTCATGTGTTGAATGAATATTTTGTCAGCTAATGGGAAGGTGTGCATGTATATGCACCTGCTGGTATGGAAGCACTTACATCTGTAGCATGTAGAAATAGGAGGAAGTGTGTTGTACATTTGAAATACTTACTCAAGTGTTTGAAGTGTAGCTGATCACATTATAGGACTGTTCAGTGCATAATGCAGAATTAATGCCATTTTTTATGTGACAGTGGAACACTAGTTCAAGAACACCCCTTCCAGTGGTGCATATTGGATATTTAAGAATGCTTTCCCACTTTCTACTTTAACAACAACACTTCAAAAGGCTTTCCTCTGAAACTCATATGTATTTTTTTTTTATAGACTTTTAATGGTCCTATCAATTTAACTCGGTTAGCAAGATACAAACGTTCTCATTTCTTTAAAACAAACGGAAAAACTATTTAGTTATACAAAAAAATGTGATATCAGTTTATTCTCTATAGTTATTCAGTAATTTCATGGGTAATCTTCTTTTCTTTTTTGGGTTAAATTATTACTTTAAAGCTTTATTGCTCATGATTTAGTGCAATCTAGTGGTAGACCTGCAGAGGAACGTCCCAATGAGTGACACTAAACTTTACTTCATGCCCAAGTGCATCGATGTTGAAAAAGAGAGTGGACAATAATGTATATTTCTGGAACAAGTCTGGTTGGTATATATGGTAATACAGAAATGAGATGACAAATGTTGCCAAATGACTAACCGGAGATTGGATGTGTTAAAATCACAGAATGGTTTCTGCCAGTTAAAACATTGAAATTGGAATATTTTACTTTGCAGTCTACCTCTCAGGAAGTTTCCCTCTAACTTTATATCATTGTATGTGTGATGTGTTGTTTTTATAATTTGCTAACAGTAATAATCTGAATTAATAAACTTGTTGAGATCAATTTTATTGAGGAAAAAGTTGGGGCATCCTGTTCCATGAAGGTTGATGTAACTTTGGCTAAAATAACTTTACAACTTTAATAGTCTATGACATTTATCTGAAGAAGGTTTGACACTCTCCCTAACTTCAGCTGTGGAATGTTTGAGGGGTTTCTTACATGTATAGCCTGTTTCAAGAAAGTTTTTTTTTTTTTTTACAGATAGGCTCATATTATCTTTAAGCACCCTCTGATACACAATAGAATTCATAGTAGACTCTGTGATGTTGAACTGACCAGGACCTGCTACAGAAATCCTTCCCAAACCATGACACTTTCACCTTTATGCTGCACAGCTGTACAATAAACTTAGTTTTATCTAAAGAACATTATTCCAGAAGTTTTGGTCTTTGTCTATATTCTCTCTGACAAACTTCAGCCTGACCTTCATGTTTTTCTTAGAGAACAAACGTTTTCTCACTTCACACATCCCATGAAAGTTACATTTGTGTCATCCCTTTTTGAGTGTACTGCCATGCACTTTCATACAAACACGGATGATAGCCTTCTGTAGGTCCCGTGATGATATTTTTGAAAACGTTTTTAGCATCCTGCAGTCTGCTCTCATGGTGTACTTGCTCAGATAACCAGACCTCTGCATTTTGGCAGCTGTTTTCCTTGTCCTCCACTTGTAGAACATTTCATATGACATTCACAGGACAACAAAAACAAAATAAAATGAAAAACAAAAACTAATTATATCTTCAAAAGGTTTCGAACATGGACTTGACTAAACATGAGGGGGGGGGGGGGGGGGGAACAACATGTCTAACAAAAACTTTGACCAACTATCATTAAGTCTGGAAAGCTATTGCTCCAGATCATTCTATTAAATGTAAAGAAAACCTGCCTCCTTTAAAGAAATGAATAGTGTAAAGAAATAGGAAACTGCTCAAGACCTTTATATGGGATTGTAGTTCTGTTTTTGTTTGTGTCAGGCAGTTTGTGGGGCTCTTGGCTTACTTTCTGCCAAAATGGCATGCAGGCTCTCTGGCATAAAGTCTCAAGGACATCCTTCTCAAGCAGCCAGTCAGAATGACACTTTATTTGTCTGTGATTATTTTTGCTTGCAGGCAACCGAAGACTGATAAAAGGGGAATCTATTTCTGCCAATGGATTCTTGAATCTTGTACTCTGGGTCTCTTTTAATGCTCTAACACACCATGCACATGTATATAAATGTGTTTATGGGAAACAAAACCTAAAAATTGAAACAATCAGTTAATGAACATTCAGTGTCTTTTATAGAAGATTTGTTGTTTTCCCGTTGCCAACATAAAACCACAGCATGATGTTGAATTTGCTGTATGTCACCTCTGTGGCTTTTACAAATGATACCCTCAATGATTTCCTTTAATAAGAGAAACGTAAGTCACATTATGATGTAAATAAAGTGATAAAGAGAAGCAGATGTGAGACATGTCACTCTGTAGGGAGTGTTTAATGAACTTGTGCTGCCACTCCATGAAAGTGAATCTCCCTGATGGTCTGATTTATCTGTTTAATTTAAAGGATTTTATCTGCTGCTGAGGAATGACTTTGTCTGACTGTAATTGGTTACATCTCAAGAGAGCTTTCTCTGTGTTTTATCTGTACATAATAAAGCCTTGCGATGAAAAGAAATATGAAAGCATTTTTGTGTATTTATTCTGCCTTTTTTCCTGTCAGAAAAAAAGGAAAAGAAATAACATAAGAGTCACCAAAGGACGTTCATGGTTTTAATAGGAGGCTTAAGACTCACCTTTTCAGCCTAGCTTTTAACTGATTATTATTTATTTGTCTGTTTAACTGCTCTCCATGTTTTACTTGCTTATATTTTATTAGTGTTTTACTACTTAGTCATATCATATTTATCCACTGTTTATTTTTTCATTTTATATAAAAATATTTATTTTTAATATTCATTTTAATCTTCCTTCCAGTGTTTCCTCTGTGGGAGCCCTCTGCCTTGGGAGCGGTGGTCGGCTGTGGCTGCCTGCGTGCTCTCCAGGTAGCTCTTGGGTGGAGGTGAGGGTCTCAGCCTTTGCCTCCTCTGGGTGCCCTGTGTCAGTGCCTTGCCTGCTGCTGGTGTAGATGGCTCATTTGATTGCGTTTCCTTACCTTACCTGGCTCATCTGTACTCGGCCCATTGTCCTTTTTGTTTTTGCTCTTGAGTGTGTGCGTGCATGGGGGTCAGGTTGGAGGGAGGGGGGTATAAATGTGATCATGCTTTTAAATCTTTGGGGAAGGGATGGAAATGTGGTTTCTGTGGGGTGATTTTAATCTGTAAAGCACGTTGAATTGCAATGTTTGTATAAAAAGCACTTTATAAATAAAGTTTGATTTGATGCTTTGATTTGATTTTGGGTTACCCTGGAAGAATGGCATGCACTAAACAGCCATGATATCATGATGGGTTTTATGTTCAAAGCTCTTAAACGTGGTCACATTTTGTCACATCATACCCACGCACTTTGTAGTGTTTTACTGATATTTTATGTGTTAGATGTACTAGTAGACAAAGTAGTGCATAATTGTGAAGGAAAAAAATAGATGGCTTGCTAAAGTTTTTATGTGTAAAAATCTAAATATTGTGGAATGTACTTGTGTTAAGCGACCTTTACTGTGATACTATAAATAAAATCAGATGAGACCAAATTTAAACTTTTGGTATCGATGCAAACTGCAATGTATGGCAGAAAACTCATGCTGACACATGGTGGTAGCAGCATTATACTGTAGGTATACTTTCTTCAACATGAACTGAAGCTTAAAACAGGGACAAATCCTGCAAGAAAAGTCTTTAGAGACATCAAAAGACTTAAGACTGCAGTGGAGGTTATGTCAATGACCCTAAACATACTGCCAGAGGTACAATGTTGTAGTTTAGCTCAAACAATATTCATGTGTTAGAATGGTTCATCTGAAGTCCAGATCTAAATCCGACTGAGAATTATTGTCAAGATTTGCTGTAATTATGGCAGAAGTTAAGTCAGGTAGATCAATACCAATACGCACCACACTTTTTAGATTTTTGTGAATAATTTTCCTTTTACCATGAAGATCTTTTACATAATGTCCTAACAAAATACAAAGATATTTGTAGTTGTAATGTGACAAAATGTGAAAAAGCAAAAGGGGCATGAATAGTTTTGTTGGACACTGTAAATCCTCAGTATCATTTCTATGAGGCATAAGCAAGGTAATCTCTTGGGTATGTTGTTTGTGATTTGCATTTCTCCCACATGATATTTGACAGGAAAAACTGCCTTGCTGAGATTCTTCTTTAATAATTAAAAAACATTTTTAATAAAATTATGCATACAAATACATCTAGTGTGTTGTTAGATTAAGAAATCTGGCTTTTCCAAAGTAGGATTCATACCTGAAAAAACAAAAACTTGAATATACATATATACGGTAATTAGTCCCTCTATGTTTATGCTGAGTTGGCTAAATATGTTCTGAAACACAGTATATAGTCCAGCTTAGTCTCCAACATGCTCAGCTTTCTGCTTTCCTTCAGGTTTAACGGTAAGGACTGCCAGCTCAGCATTTTTGCTGGTGACTGCAGCAAGTCTTCTCCGTCCAAATGGTGTCACCATGTCAGTGACCGTCAGAGTTAAGCTTTAACCTTAGGAAGTGTATAAAGACTTAAAAAGTATGTTGCTAAGCTGTTTGTATTGATATAATTTTTTTCTTGTATTTGATTATTTTCCTAAAAATTGGGGTTTGATTCCAATTTTTCTAAATACAGAGCTATATCAGGTTTCTGAAACGTGTACATTTTGCTGCACTGTTAGTGAGTAATGAAAACATACCTATTAAAATGCACCAATGATAAAATGTAAAATAAAATAATTTAAATAATATAGAAAGTGTGTTAGTTTGTTCCAGTTTTACCTGAAGTCTCTCTCAAAACTGGTGGATTTTTTAAATCATAAGTTATTTCATATTTGCATTTAATTCTGTTAATAACCCCAATCCATCTAAGTTTTATCATGCAAAACGAGTTAGGATTACACTGACTACTGAACTAATTGCACTGCTAATGCAGAGTAATTCTATCCAAGGTCTTTGCTTTACAATGTTGCAATCGTGAATCCTCAATTTAACGGTGCCTGAGAACAATGAAGTCATAGTTAAGATATGACTGCCATCTTTTGGTCAGATCTTGTAAATGCTGCTAATCTTTTCCTAATTGCTTTATTTAAACTTAAACTGGCCTGATTAAACATTCTTATGAGATCTTATTTGTTGAAATACTTTAGTACTATTACAACTATAAATGATAAAAAGAATACAAAAATAAGCTTTAAATTCCTAGAATTTAAGTGTGATCTGTTGTGAAAACAAATAATTTTGTGTCAAAATCTAATAGTGGTGAGGAAAAATATGAGTTCATTTGGTTTTCTTTTCATTTTAAAGGGGTTGGAATGTTTGTTTTCATCTAAGTTTTATAACAGATGTTTGTGATTAAATAAATAGATGGAAAACATAAAAGTGGATCAACACACCAAGTGAAAGTCCCACATAAATGCTTTATTAATTGTTTTAGCTTTGAATATTTTGTCCTGAGCTACACAGCAGTGTAAGTACACATAAAATCAACACAAGACCGAATGAGAAAAACGTGAACAACAATCAGTGTTAAGGTCAAAAGAATGAAAGCATAGGCTGCTGCTTTCTCTTTGTTTTTATATCTGATTCACTTTGACAGTGACATTTTCCTCAAAGGGAGCAATATGGTGACCTTTCTTGGTGGCACTCAGTGCCACATTTCCAGTTTGAGATCTGTCACTGTGACAGATCAGATAAAGCTCCTCTGTGGCCTCAAGAGGGCTGAAAAAAGCAAAGGAAGGAGAAAATAGTGGTGACTGTTTCAGTTTATGACAAGTGGTGTAATGTAAACTATGTGAAACCAACTTTTACATGAGAAAAATAACATTTAGACACAGTTCTGGAACACTTATTTAAAAACAAGGCTCAGATAATAATTCAGGATGCTATATTAATAAATCATTGATCACTTTTTAGAATACATTTAACACAGAGGAAGAGCTGCCAAAAATTGTGCTGAGTATTTGAGTAGTACTGTTTAATCTGAATTAATTAGTGAATATCGTGTAATCATACAGACAAAATGGAAAATTATAGACACAGTCTTGTACTTTGAGCAATAACATAAAATAAAATTAAAAATTAAAAAAAAAATTACTTTATTAAAAAATACCAAATTCGGGCAGAAGAAACATATTTCCAAATCTCAGTTTTTTACTATGTAAAACGTTAGGAATCAGTACATTGTGTAGGTAATGTATACATGTTAGAACAGTGCAAGGTAATGATATATACTGTTAGCTGTATGCTTACTTGACCTCCAAATGACACAACAGGGTCAGCAGATGCTTGTTTACAAACTAAAATGTCATACCAGACGTGTGCGTATGTGTCTGGTGCATTTATGGTTAAAACAAGCTTGTTTGTCATGCAGTGAAGCAACATAGCCATAAATTGTAATCAAGTTAGACTTGTGATACCTGAAACTGATATTACAAACATAAGTAAAAAGCATGGTGCGGTTTATAAGTAAAAATATTTTCAAAATGTTATTCAAATAAAGTAACCGAGTGAATGTAACTAGTTACCCACAATTGAGAATTTATCTAAAAATATATAAAATCATTACATACATGAGGAAAAGAGTCGGTAAATGTCATCCTGCAGAGGTTTGAAAACAAAGGGACGGTTGAGCTTAGGGACCTCAAAGCATTTGAAGTGAGGTTTTAGTGACATGGTAGAGTGCAATTGTGTAGTGGAATTTTTACTATTTTCTATTTAATAAAACTCTGAAAAGATTGGTGTATTTATACAATGTTTGTCCCCTTTATTCTGATACTACAAATAAAAATCCAGTGTAACCAATTGCCTTTAGCAAACAGAGTCATTTGTGTAATTTAATCATATTATAAATCCAACTGTTCTCTGAAAGCCTGAGAGATTTGTTTGACAACATTTGAAAAAGAAAAATTCATGGCTCAACTTCAAAACCTCCAAGAGCTAATCTTACAAGTAAGGCAAGGAAAACATTAATTAGAGAATTAGCCAAGAGCCCCATCGTAACTCTGGAGGAGTTGCAAAGATTCACAAATGAGGTGTGAGACTCTACTGACAGGACAGCAAATATGTGTAACAAAGTCTTCTGGTCAGATAAGACCAAAAGTGAGCTTTTTGGCCTACATTAATTGGCTGTATTTACTCAAGGAATCTGAATACACATATATTCCACTTTTCACACTTTTATGTGGAAACAAAAATTGAAAAATCATATACTTTCACCGTGAACTCATATCAAGTCCCTGTAAAATACTTTGTGACAAAATGTGTAAAAGCGCATGAATTATGAATTCTTTAGCAAGTGTTGGTCTGGATGTCAGTCAGTGTGTCACTGCTAGTTATTATGAAAACTGCTTGTCAACTATTCTTTTCCATGTCTTGATGTTCTGTCAGTTTAAATCCGATCTGCTTTCTAATACTCTGGTAGAAAGTAACATTGATCATTTGTATGATTAACACATATAGCTTTAGGTTAAAAAAATGTGACTCGAGGTAATTTCAAAACCTTTACAACAGAGTAATATATTTGCACTTTACGAGACAATTATGCTCCCTCCTCTGTGGTTCTCCACCTCCTGCCTGCATGATCCTATCTGGGTTAGCTTCCATGTTTTGACCTTGAGCATATAGCTGCAGTGGTGCATTCTGCTGCTGACTTATTTGCTACTGACTACAATTGCACACATGAAAAGCTTTTAACTAAAGTAAATATCAAGAAGTCAATCATATTTTTCTTATATTAAAATATGGACACGTGTATTTCTTTTGGCAACAAATTTATTTGTGTATTATTTGGTGAAATTGTGATTTAAGTACTTTCTAAAACACATATAATCATATTTCTTTAATGAGTTGTTTATATGTGTGCATGTAAGCGTGTTTACATAAACTAATTTTTAAAAACCCACATGGTTTTACTGCTGTTTCCTTGGAAACAAGCAAAACCTTGCCCTTTTAGCCTGCTGGCATTCGTATGGACTGTACCACTCTGCGGTGGCTAATAGGGGTGCTATCACACTTAGCTCATACAATTACTAGGTTTAACCCGTATCAAAGTATCAGTAATATCTAAATGAGATATATAACACGTTAAAGTAACCTGTAGTTAATACTGCAAGTCTTTAAATAACGTGTATTAGGGTCTTCTTCGTCTATTTGCTGTTCGGCTTACCCCGGAAAACTACGTCATTACATTAAAATGACGGTCGTACAGTAAGCTGTCAAAAGCTTGTTGCTTAAATCTTTGCAGTGCTACAAAGAGGGTAAGAAATTAGGTCGAGAGAGCTTTAATTCTTGGTGCAGGGCAGGAATTAGACTGGCTGTTGAACAGACATACTGGGGACACTTGACATCTTGTTTTCCGCTAGTTCAGACGCCGTTTTTTCGGTGTGTCCTCCTGGCTGCTGCTGCTGCTGCTGCTGCGTGAGAGCGTTTCCTAACGATGAGGTAAGCAGATCCTCTCATTAGCGCTGACACTAGCTAATAAATATTACAGTTAATAGTTACTCCATCGTGTTGCCGTCGCAGTGCTGCATATAGGTTGCCAGCTAAGTATAAAAAGCACAATCTTTAGGTGAGGAGAAGACTGTAAATCTGCTTTTCTTGAAGCATAAATCTGTGCCGATGACAAGGTGTGATACAAGATAGCATCAGATAGATTGGCGGACCGGTTCCCAAAGTTGGGCTCAGGGCCTCAGTGGTGGTCGCAAATCATCACTGATAAAGCGTGGAGATCAAGTTCAGAAATCAAAATGATCAACAAAACTGATCGGCGAACGATTATTTATGGTATGTGCGTTATAACCGATCAAAAGTAGTACTTACAAATAATGCCTTGGTTATTCAGGCTGCTTGTTTTAAAAATTACACTAGGTAGGCCTATGTTTGAAAAAAACAACAACTTTGAAGTGTACTTTTAAATATTCAATATAGGGTATATGTTAGGGTATGTGTTTCTATTCATTCCCTATTGTATAGTTTTTACCAATCTGTAATCTTGTCTAGTAGTAGTAATAGTAGTAGTTGTAGTAGTAATAGGCCTATATGTATTAGTAGTAATAGTATTACTGTGGTTGTGGTGGTTTGTAATAACGTGTATATCTCTGTTTCTCCAGTTGTCTATCAATTTTGCTGCTGTAAAGTGGAAATTTCCTCCTTAAGGGATAAATACAAGAATATTCTATTCTAATATCCCAAATTGCATATAGGTTAAAAACTAAGAAAGTAGCAGAATTTCAAAGTCCACAATTCCAAAGAGTTATGTTTCTCAATATATAATGAAACATGTGAAAAGCAATGTTTATCATGATATTTTGACATGAACACCAGTTTTTGCTTGGGTAAGAGAAGCATCAAATAACTTGATCTTTGATGCATAGCTACTTTAAAACATGAATTAAGTCACTTTCAGGTTGAATTGAATAAAGTCCACCCATCTTTAGATTTACCAAACCCCCTGTAAGAAACAAGATGCTGTTTTTGATGGGATGGTGCTGCTACTACAGTGACTGCATTTGCAATGACTTGAACGAAAACATCAGCCACTGGCTCACCATTAGTAACACAACTACATGCCTGTTTGCTTAGTTTGCAAGTAACACATGTTTACTTAACCAACAGTAAGATCACAAGTCACTGCCAGTGTTAATGCGGCCTTAAAGTAAAACAAAAATCATGCAATGCTATGATCAAAGTTTTACTGTATGTTTAGAAATAAATTAAAGTTTCAAAACTTGTACAACAATCTGAGGTATAAATGTGGCTTGCTTTACAAAACTTTGTGATTTTTTTTTACGCAGCTACTCTCTAAACATTCGGGGCTGTATGTTAACTTTTCTAGCTTACAGCACTGGCGCTACAGAGGTTGCTGGTTTTGTAGCACAGACAAAAAAAAGTGGTGGCATCAACACAAAATGCCTTTTACAATCTCTGAAAACTTGTCTTCAAGAAGAGACTGTGGAACAGGTTATATTATTTTACCTAAAGTTAACTGTTGAGAGAAGTGAACTGATATTAAATTGCATCTGGACATCCAAGACCTTTTAAACAAAATTTCTAGTTCAGAAAATGTTTTTTGCTGAGAAATGTTAAGAAGACAGAATTAGTAGAAAGAAAATAGTTTTTGTTTGTTTTTTAGTACCTTGTAAAAAAAAAAAATAAGTAGGGTACATTTAGTATGCACCAAATGTTGCTTGCCAACCACCATTAAACAACAACCATTAAACAGACGTTTATGGCTTACGTTATTATTTTCAGTGTTTTTTGTTATGAGTTTTAAATGTCCTATGTTGTTGAACACACCGTATATTTCGAATGTTCCTTGAATGCACCACAGGTGTGCAATGCAGCCTAGTGCAGACAAGCTTCTGCCTGATGTTGGTGTGTGGCTTATAAAAAAAATATCGCTCTTATATACTTTTGAATTAATTTTAAATGGAATAGAACTTCGTTTGTGAGTGGGTGAAATGAATCGAGAAAGGTTTATGATTGGTCAGTCCATGTAGTGTAATGCTGCATGCACATTTGGAGATAATCATCATTTCCTTTCTGAGCATCTGGAAGGACAGTCTGGATCCAAGCAGGCCGGGTCTTTAATCTGCTGAGAATTTCGATGACAAAGTTTCACAGAAAGTAGCTAGATTTGCGCTTTTTGAAAAAAAATAATAATACTATCATTAAGGGGGTCTGAAAAGTCGTTAGAAATAGCGACAAAGTCACTAAGTTGGCAACACTGGCTTCAGGCAGTGTCGGAAACTCTGCTCCTGATGTTGACTTTTGCCGCCTTCTGCTAGAACGAGACTTCGTGCAGTTTTGATCCAATGAAATCTTGTGCCGTTCAGTGTGACACACCTCGAGAGCTCGGTGGAGGTCGCACAGTGTGGCATGGAGCGGTCCTTTGAGACGGCCAAAATGTGTACAGTGTAAACCAGACTTTACATTTTTTTTAAAACAAGCAGCTTGCAAAGCTGTCGCACAAGTGCTACATACGAAAAATAGTTTATCGCACAGACAGTATTTGCATCGCATGTGCGGCACTGTACAGCCTTGACATTTATAATTCTTCTTTTTTGTCTCTTTATTGTGTTTTTAAAGTGTATATTTTCCAATTTGTTGTATTATTTCTGAAAAAATGCTTTCAGACTTGTGTTGCGATGCACCAGTCACTAAGCAAGTGATCAGATTCAGACTATTTAATCAGTTTTGATCGACAAATACAGAAAAATTTGACTTTTTACCCCCCTGCTCATTGAATGCATCCAACAACAGCCTGTACTAATGTGATGCGTTTTGTTTCATTAAATAAAGATCATTAGAGTTAGGAATATAACATTTTTCTGTTTCATGCAAAACTAGTAGGCCTACATCTATCAAAGAAATTGCTGGACATTTAATCTTTCCTAAGTATGATTGCCCTATGAAATCAATATATGTAAGAAAATTGTTATTGGCCAAGGAAAGCCCAATCAGTTGATCTTTAGTCTTGAGTTTTGGTTTTGTTACATTTTCTTTTTTATCTTAACTTTCATTTTATATGTAGATTTGCAAATGTAAAGCATACCATTTAATTTTTGCTGGCATGGTTGTGGAGTTAAAAGGTCATGCCTGCAGGAAAGAGCATTTTGAAGATAAAGAGCTAGTCACTTCATGTCTGAAGTTGTGTTTTGGTCTTCAGTGAGAACGTAAGACATGCATAACAGAGCAATACCGTTTCATAGGATTTATTATGATAGTGAGCTAGACGACTTTAACAAGAGTCTAAAAATAAACTTATTTGAAATTAAAGTCTGCCTTTTTACAGGGTTGAATTTCCATAAAGTTGTAGTTTTAAGACTTTAATATGAATGCAGTTTGTGACACATGCCTGGTTATGTAGTAACTAAGGTTAAAAAAGGTTAGGATCTTAAAAACATTCACACTGATGCTTTTTTGTGCTTTTAACAGGTAAGTTGAACTTTGGGAGTCATAACTAAAAAGGATAAATGGGTCAGCAGGAAGTTTTCCAGTTGTGAATCTGCTGCCACTTTCCTATTGGCTGGTTTCAGACTGGGAGGGTCTTTCCAGAGGCCAACACACAGACAGGAAGGGGGTGGCTGGAAATGTTCTAGTCAGCGCCTGGCAGACAGTTTGTTTTGACTGCTCGGAAAAAAAGAAAGAAAGAAAATCCAGTTTTTGGTCAGTGAATTGGTGGGACAGGAAGGAGAGGGTAAGGGTGTTTTATTGTCATGATTCTAACAACCAAGCAGCTCAAAGTGTTCACATTCTCAGCTGCAGAAAGTAGTTTGGAGCTGCATGAAGTGAGAGAGGTAGCCTCTCTTTGCCCCGTTTCCTGACTTTGTGCTTAAAGGAATTTGCTGCTGTATGCTTTGGTATTACACAGATGGCTGCTGAAGAGAAGGAGGAAGAACATCAGAGGTCAGCCTTAGACTCTGAGCACGGCCTTTTCTCTTGAGGGAGAAACCTTTCTTCTCTGAAGCCGAATGAACTCATTAATGAATTAACTACCATGATTTTCCAGCTCTTTAGCTGTAGATCTACTGTACAGGTTCGACTCTGTGGTTTCTGTTTCTCTTCCAGGATGGGGCGTGTATGTTCTTTGTTAGTAATGCTTATCGGCGTATGGCGTGGTGTGTTCAGAGTCACGCTTTCTGACAAGATGTTCATGTAATATTATTAACAGATCTGGAAGAGCGGCGTGTTTGCCCAAAAACTTCACTGTATAGGGAAAAGTGTTGCTGAAGTAGAATGGTAAAGTGACCAAATGTTTGGCACACATGTACCCTAACTAAAGATCGGACCTCGGAAATGTTCACATACTGGTATTGATTAATTGATTCCCATGACTCTACTCAGCTACATGGTCCAGCAGATAAACAGCTGAGGCTCTGTGAACGTCATGCAACAAGCTCATATTTGCTGAGGAAACATGCTGTGCTTTATAGGAAACGTGTTGCTTTGGTGTCACATTACGAGTTCAGTTAAAAAGGAGAATATTTGTTGTCTCCGAAAAAATAAAATTACAATTATTTGTGCAAGATCAAAGAGAAAAAAATCTTACTGATGATTAGTTTCTATTTCTCCACTTACTGTGGTAAACATTTCTTTAATCCAACACAGTGTCCAGCGCTATACAGGTGTTGAGTGTAAAGAGTTTGGTATTAGTTGGAGGTCTCTTCCTTTAAATGTATTTTAGACTTTATAGGTGTTTTTTGGGACTAAAACTATCTTTAAATTTATATTTAAATTTAACGATAGGTTTAGTCCTCTATGGATTTAATGTATTTACAGAAAAAAGAGAGACATGAAAAATGGAATCATGTTTATTTAAAACAAAAAAGCAGCTATTATTCCCACAGCTTCTAAAATAATTTAATGGTATCCAATGTTTACCACAGGTATCTCTCTAAAGAAGATAATGTAAAATAAGCATACATTTTGAAATCAATCTGTTATTGTTTACTTTTTAATAAAAAATGTCAGGTAAGAAAATATTATAATATTGGTGGAAGAACTTTCAGTCAAACCCTTATACTCGTTGAGCAGATTTTTGCATATTCCCTATGGTATTTTGACAATTTATCTTGGATGATGAGCTCGATGTCTTTAAGGCTGGAAGGCCTCCTTGCCATCACCCTAATCTTTACCTCCTTCCTTCAGTTTGGGTAATTCAAAAAGCTTAAAAACACATTCAGTCAGAATAAGCATGTTGATCAAATTTAAATATTTTAAACCTCTACCTGCCAAGTTTATGAATAATTTTGTGCTTTAAGGTATGTTATGTCTTAATTTTCCTATGATTTAGAGAACACAAGTGAGTGTGTAAAATCCGTGGTAGCTGTCTCATGTATTCATGAAACAGATTTATAATTCAAATAATTAGAATATAAAATATTGATTAAAATTAGTAAGATGAAATAAAATGTGTGTGGTAAGTGTCAGCTAAGACACAGAGAAAGCAAGTAAAAAAAAGATTAGTTTTTTTACAGCAATATTTCAAGGTTATGTCGATTCATTGCTTATTTACATATTAGTAAATGCATCAAGGAAAGATGGCACAATTAGAGAAGAGGCCTTTCACCCACTCTTATCTACCTGCCTGACTTCTCAGCTGTGAGGAGTGTTTTGGTTAACCTTGCAATGAAGACATAATATTATGATACTGAAGGTGGGCAGACATGATCTGGGGTGCGAGAGACTTCAAGCGTTGGCCCAGACGGGCTCATGTACAAGACTGGCCGTAATAAAATATGAGAAACGCCAATTCAGACTCCAGCCTCATCCTTATAGAAGAAGGAAGATATTTTCTTCCAAAACATTTTTTACAGGGTAGGGCTGGGTGATGTGGTTTAAAAATAAAATCTCAGATTTTTTTGCATCTGATTTCAGATTTTAATCAGTTTTATTTTCCCATTCTTTTCTTGTTAAGAAATTACAAATGACAGAAAATGTTAACAAATGAGGTAACTAATATACTGATGATGACTTAACTTTGATTGTAAAACGAAAAAATGCTCACTTCCGTGTCACTAGCTATAACTGGACCTTATTACTGTCAGACAGTCTGTCTGACAGTAATAAGTCTGTCAAATGTCTCAATGCAATTTCTATGGCTTTGGTCTCCAGCAATCTACAGTGGGAGTCTTAATCTAACGGTAAAGAGAAACATGGAACAATGCTGACCCTTCCCACCAGTCGCCATCCTACCACAATTACTCCAAGAGCACATCAAGGACTCATCCAGGAGGTCATAAAGGAACCCAGAACATCTAAAGCGTTATATATATGAATCTGTGCTATATAAATGAACTAAATTGAATTGAATTAAAGCCCTGCAGGCCTTAATTTCCTTAGTTATGGTCAGTTCATGATTAGACAACATGAAAGAGAGTAGAAATTAAAAGGAACATAAAGGGCTGTCTCACATTTGCCAAAAGACATCTTGATGATCCCAGAGACAGTAGGAAAACACCATTGTACTGTTTCAGTGTGAAGGTTTTGAGCTGCTTTGGGTCTTCAAGAGCTGGAAAGCTTGCTCTAATTGATCAACCTGAGGAATTCTGCTGTCCAGCAGGAAATCCTGAAGGATGATTTTCAGACATCAGTGTGTGACCTGAAGCTGAAACTGAGTGATCCAAAACACATCAGCAAGTCCACCTCTGAATGGTTAAAAAAAACCTTATTAAATGAAATCCTCATTTGAAAACAGTTCTTTACCTTTACTCATTTGTCTTATATTACTTGTTTGATGATCTGAAACATTTCAGTGTAGCAACAACTCAAAAACCAGAGAAATCTGTACATTTTCACAGCAAGATGTGTATTGTTTTTTGTCTCTTTTGCCTCATGTCAGATGGGATAGGACTAGCTTTAGTATCTATCATTCATTCATTGAGTAACTAAGGAGTTATTTCCTTCATTTGTTAGAAGGTATGATAGACGTCAGAAACATGGAACATTCTTTGTTAATTTGACTGCTCTTTAAAGCAATGATGCAAATGATCTCACTTTGCATTGAGGTAAAAGAAACAAAAAAATCAAATCATAACATCTGAAATATGTGCAAAAAAGTTTTCAAAATGGCCTAAAATATCAGTTTTCTGCTCTAAACCGGACATATTGCACCTTCAGCTGGAAGGCATTTTCGCTTTAATTTTTGTGTTTTTTTCCCCTCCCTTCCAGATCAGCAATAGAAGTGCCTTTGAGAAGACAACCCCACACCTGAAGTTGGTTAACAGTCATAGCTGGCCTATGTTCTGTTTTTAAAGACAAATCCAAGAACTAACACATGATACCTCGACTGCAAATATTTGGTGGCCAGTTTGCACACATTCAGAACCAAGAACATTGCTGAGCTTTAGCCATAAGAAGAAGAAACAGAGAGAAAGAAAATGACCTAAGAACGCCTTCCTGAAATAACTTCTGGATCTGGCTTCTTTTACAAAAAGGAGAAAGCTGCATTTACACCCTACATATTATAATTTCCAGCTTCTGGTGCGTAATTTTTTTTTTAATCGTACGGTTGACTTCTAACATTTACTGTGAGGTAAAAACCTTTTGGACATGGCGCTAAATATGTCTTCTGTAAGAGACACTAAATGGCTGACGTTGGAAGTGTGTCGCCAGTTTCAGCGAGGAAACTGTTCACGCAGTGATGAGGAATGCAAATTTGCACATCCACCCAAGAGCTGCCAGGTTGAAAATGGGAGAGTCATTGCCTGCTTTGACTCACTGAAGGTAAGATATATTAATTCTTTATTTCAAAACCTAAAGAAGACTCCCCAATAATGGAGCAATTAGACTGAAAAAAGTTTACAAATGAATAGTTTATGGCATTAAAATGAATGAAAGTGATAAATTAGCACGTTGTGAAATATGTATGGTAAACATATACTTATTTGTCTCGTTTGTCAAACATTGCACTGCCACTATTAGCTAATTCATGCATTATTTGACTGAAAGTAATATGATTTTTAACAAATGATTTGGTATGAAAAACTTACCATTTGTTGTGTTGATGTTGATATACTGTATATATATGTGTGTGTGTGTGTGTGTGTGTGTGCGTGTGGCTGCTTTTTTTCTAGCAGAATGGGATTGTTTAGCCTCCTCTTTAACATTAAATAGATTTTAACCTACAGGTTTTTCACAACAGCAGTTCGATGTACCCTCCATATTTGTTGGCACCTTCTAAAGTTGTGTACAAAGTCTTCAAATTAAGTAGTTTTTTATTGTAGTAGCATAATCTCACTCAGAATTTTTTACAGAAACACAAACTATAAATTAGATACATTGCACAGGACAGTGAGCAGAAAAATCCTTTTATAATTGGATATTATTGTTTTTTTTCCAATTACCCTAACACTTTTTATACTATAAATGTGTCTAAGGGCACATCAGAAGCATCAGACACACCCCAAAAAATACATCTCTTATTTCCTGTCAAGCAACCCATAACGGAGGCATCTAATCAGTGGTTGACACTCCAACACGTGGCACCCAGCGATCGTTTTCAAACCTGTTCAGTTCAGACGTGTTGAATACGTCTGATAAAATTATCCAAAGCTACAGTCCAATAATCTGTCTTGTCTCAGCTCACTTCAGCACGTCTAATTTGTGTTAAAGGCTCCAACTGTCGAGAGGCACCCCAGTGCTCCGATGCTTTTATAATATTTATACTTCCTTTATTTAAGTTGTTAAAAGTATCAAGAAAGGTTTAATTAGTAATCTGTGACTTCCTGTTTCCATGGTGTATAAATAAGACATACAGGCCAATTCATCTGCTGTTATTCAAAATGGAAAAGACAAGAGAACATGCCGTTGAAGTTAGGCAGATTCATGAATGATGAAATAGCAAAAAGAAAACAGCTGCTCACCTAAACTTACCCATATCTTACAGCGAGAGCAATAACCACAAAGATTAATACAAAAAGAAACAAGGCTGGGGAAGAATCCAAGTTTCTCCTGCCAAAATACATAGCAAAGGAGAGGGCGAAGGGGTGACCAAATAAATATTCAAAGTTTACTGTTAGAGAACTGCAGGAAAATGTGATTATGTTGATCTAATAAAATATTTATTACTAATACTTTCAAAATTTCTTTATGAGGGGTGCTAATTAATATGTACTGTCGTAGGTTAGTTTACTGATCAAACTAATGACATAATGAGATAAAAAATTCTTATCTTCCCCTTAAAGCTTTAATAATACAGAATTAATCCTGTCCATTTTAAGTTTTTATTTTCCCTAATGAAGATTTCTCAAAGTCCCTCACCGGATTGAGACGCCCACACTTCCAAACACTCACCAGACAACAAACCAAAACTCCTGTCTCAACACCATTATCTCAAATATCATGTAAAATGTCAACCAATTAATAAATCTTTCAAAAATTAGTCAAAATACCTGCCATATGTTGTTATATTTGGTTAGATTAAAAAAAGAAATCTTGTAGCCAATTGGATTAGAGCCAGTTTATCCTTGCTCCGTTTGCCTGTATGGGACCGGCTCTATCTTAATCCACTCTAACACATTCAATCTCACATCGCCGTGCAGCTTGCTTCTAGGATTATTCTCATGTTGAGTCATTGGTTGATCTCTTCCTTCTACTCGTATGAACTGCTCCTATCTGCCCTTGTGGTCAGGAGGCTTTAGGAGGACATTAACGTAAAATATAGATCCCTCATTTTGTTATCTAAAAAAGAGCCTGGAACAATATTTAAAAGATTTCAAAGTAATCTTCAAATGCAACCACATAGTTTTCTTGTTTTATGGTCTTTTATTTGTTTATTTTCTTTCTCTTTTTAAGAGTTTTTGTACTTCATTCTAGGTCTTGATCAGCTTTAGGTATTAACAATAATTTTAAGTGGAGGAGAGTCCATTAAATTACTGAAGTGAGCCAATAAAGTGAATACTTGAAATCTATGTATTCATTTTTTGTCATTTATAGTCCTGCTCATGCTGGTTTATTAACAGCTTATAAACTTACAGAAAAAAGCTAAATTATGAATCTCTGTTTAGCTTTGGAACCAACTCTTTACCCTCAATCTCTTGCAAAATAAACTCAGATTAGTTGGATATTCTCCAGTCATGCATGCTTAGCAACAATTGACCTCCTTAATTTTAAGTCCATTTAGCAAATTACTTTAAGTAACTCTGTTACTGGGTACTTTACTCCTGGCTTCTTTACCAAAGCATTCTCTGAATCTTTATTTACACGTGATGTTTCCCACAAAGCAAGCTCCATCTGAGACTTGTATTTTAGTCTGCAAGGTGTTCTGGATATTTTTAAAAATGATCAAATTCTGATTTTCTTTCCAACGGTAAACTTTTAAACTTGAGCTATGAACCACTGACCACTGTGGATTTACTGAGAGGAACTGTAAAGCTTGTATTTGCATAGACCAGGTGAAGGAATGTATTAAGTGAAGAGTGTTTTAGTTACATCTAAACCTTAAAATACGGTTTAGAGGGAAGATAAATAATACCACAATTTTGTTCCTAATAACCAGCCTTCACTACCCAGAAACAGGGTTTTACCTGTTTTTTCTTCACATTTAACTTCAACTTCAGTCTTCATCATGCCACATCCAAATAATTGGTTAAATTCCAGGCAATTATTATTGATGCTGCACAAATGTGTCCTAACAGAACTGACTTGCTGTTAAGGAGGAATGTGCACAGTAGGGCTGGGCGAAATGGCCTAAAAATAAAATCTCCGATTTTTTCACACCAAATCTGATTTCCGATTTTAATCAATTTTTTTCTTTCTCCCTTTACTTTCTTCAACAGAAATAACAAATGACAGAATATATATTTTTTGAAACTCTTATTTTAATATCTCCTTCGGGAGTCTACCTGAATTCAAAGTTGTGTTTTCCACTGTTGTGGCTTTTCCACTATATAAACAGTCACCATATCTTTTGTCAATATAAATTGTGATGGCATCTGTGATTTCTTTCCACTGGACACCCGTCTTATGATAAAGGGACAAAGTATGAAAATTATTCCCCTATGGTGGCTTGTCTTTTGGCTGTGTTTTGTGAGCTGCTGCTTGCTTGAGCATCTCGTAGAGAGCAGCACTTCAAACGGATTTTGCAGCATGCTGTTTGTTGCTCCAAGTCTGAAGTCACAAAACCGAACCAGTTCCATATAATATTGAAGAAACTGTCACTTTTTTGGGAACAATCTACTCTTTGCTAGTTGCCATTTTGACGTCTACGCGTTCCGAGAGACGGACTGTCTGACCTTGCTACAAACTACAGAAGCCCAAGAGAGCAGTGGGAATGAGGGGGGAGGTGGTAAATCTCAATTTTCCCAAAAATAAATCTTCTTAAACGGGAAATTCGAATTAATCGATAAAATCGATTTATCGCCCAGCCCTAGTGCACAGGCTTCGATATTTGACTTATTGGTATCTCATGACTTGTCAGATTTGTTGAAAAACCTATCCTGTTTCTTTGATGGCTCTACGTTTTATCCTCGGGAGATACAGCTAGGCATTTTTAAAGAAATCTGCTGAAAACTGTTCAACAAACTCAAATGGAGGAAAAAATGTTATTTAACATAATAATATTTATATGAAAAAATAACAACACAGACCAATTTGGCTGCTCTATTTTCAACATGTCAGTGTTAAAGGAGATTGCAATCAATTAATCCATCCATCAATCAATTAATCCAGCCATCCAATCATCTCAGAAAAGATCAGGCAGGTTGAATAAATATGTACGGAAGGAAATGCATGATGGTTAAACTAGGGTACGTTTGTCTATTTGTCTAAAAATAGACAAACGTAAAGAAAGTTGGAATATGAGAGTTTGAGGGACCCACAAAATTTTCCTGTGAATCAGAAATACTTCCGAAACTGAGCACTAACATAGTAAGTTATTTAATTATGTAGGTAAAATGTTTAAAATATCCTTTTGTTGGCTTTAATTAATGCTGCTCTGCAGTTTTATTAAGCCTATTACTTTGGTGCCTAACACGTTTTAGTGTTTAGGTCCGGAACGTTACGAAACAATTACAAATAAAAATACATTTTCATAAAAACATTGAGTAAAACTGTTGATCTCTTTAAGTCAATTTTTAACTGCATTGTTTCCTTTTTCAAAGCCCAATTGTAATGTTCATAATAAGATGAATACATAAGGAAATAGTAAAAAAAAATATTATAATCATTTTCTTTCAATTTTGGTTTTCTACCAATGCAGGGCAGATGCTCAAGAGAAAACTGCAAGTATCTCCATCCTCCTTCACACCTGAAAACCCAGTTAGAGATAAATGGACGCAACAACCTCATCCAGCAGAAGACAGCTGCTGCTGTGCTTGCTCAGCAGATGCAGATGATGATCCCTGGACCAAGTCTGCAGCCTGTGGTGAGATCCTTAAAATGACTCAGCAACAACTTTTCTATTTTTCTGACTAAAATGTAATACAGGTCCTTTCCCCCATTGTCAACATCTTCTGCTCAACAGGGACTTGGCACTAACACCAGTCTTGGTTATGGATCATACATCACCCCTCTGAACCATGGAATGAGCCTCATCCCCTCAGACATCCTCTCCAGCACCCCGGTTCTTGTCCCTGGCAGCTCAGCTGTCACGGTCCAGTGTTCCTCCTCCTCCTCTTCCTCATCTTCTTCTTCTCCATCACAGAAGCTGCCACGTGCAGACAAATTAGAGGTATTAAAGCTCCAGGAAGTGTGGTTTTAATTTAAAAACACATTAATACTTCTGGGGCTCATAATGGGCTACAGCTAAACTCCTGTGACTATCTTAATAACTGCTTTCAGGTGTGCCGAGAGTTTCAGCGGGGTAACTGCTCGAGAGGGGAGACAGATTGCCGCTATGCTCATCCCACTGACAGCCCGATGATTGACACAACTGATAATACAGTCACTGTTTGCATGGACTACATCAAGAGCCGCTGCTCCAGGGAGAAGTGCAAGTATTTTCACCCTCCTGCACACTTGCAGGCCAAAATCAAATCCAGTCAACAACAAGTCAGTCAGACGGGGGTGGCAGCTCAGGCCACAGCTGCAGCCATGGTAAGACAGAGCCTTATCCTTCTTCTGACTCTAAAGTACTCAAATTCATCATTCACCTCCACAGTGTGAGAGCATAGGCTGTCTCAGCCAGCATGATCCGGTAGTTCATGCCACGAAAATCTGAATTGAAAATCTCTTTGCAATTGATTTATGGGTCTCCTGGCACACCCTGTCATAAAACATGTCCATTATATACCGCATTATTGTAAACATCTTCCAGTATGCCATCAAACAGCTCAATTTGCACAATTTACACAGCATGCATAACAGCATTCTGCTGGCTGCAAATTATGTTCACTTACAAAACAGGACAAAAATGAATCTGTGAAATATGTTTAAACAAAGAACAGCCGATATTTATCTGTAGAACAAATCACAGGTACGCAAAAAAGCCTTGAAAAACCTGGAATGTAATTAGAAATATGTTACTGTCCACCAAAGAGATAACGGTAGGCATGTATGCATCACAGCATACAAAACTACTCCTTGTTATGTTCATATGGGACCAGTTATTGTAGGTCAAATTGTGCTGATGGGAAAGTTTACACTGTTTAAGTTTTGCTTTTAGTAGATGTTTGTTGAATGTGTGCCGTAACAGACAGCATAAGCAAAACGATTCACTTTTTAAAAAATTAGCCAAAATATAACAGGCATGTTACATGACTAAAATGTGTCTGTTTAAAAGACTTAAAACCTCAAAGATATTTCAGCTACTTGTAATCTAAACCAGCTACTGATAATTGCAGCTGTGATTTTTTTGCTTCACTCAGAGATTTTGAATAAATCTATTGAATACATGAATATTTTATTGGTAGACTTGGTGACTCAGTTTAATTTTTTCACATTTTAGCCTGTTAACTACATACTTTAAAATATTTAATGGTTTTAATGTGACAGACCAACCAAAAGTAGTGTAAAATTATAAATTGCAAGGAAAATTATAGGTTTTTCACAGTTTTGTAAAAATTTTAATTATTTTGCAGTCAGAATTTACTTTCTCGCAAAATGCGGACTTTGTTGCCATTTCATTATGTCAACCTGTGCAAATCTGTTTTTGAATCTTATATTTTCCCCATAAACTAAATAAATTTTTAATATTTTTTGTAACCAGATCATTATAAGCTAAATAAACATTAGGTTGTAAAGAAATATTATACTAAAGAAATGAATATTTCTGTCACACAAAAATAAATAGTTTTTCCTCTCTACCGTGACATAAAAATTCCTATGGCAGTGTTTCCTAGTCCTAAAGAAGTATCACTTTGGCTGCAAATGACACTGTGAGACCATGATGGGATATAATAACAGCTTTTCAGTATAATAACAGCTTCTGTTTTCCATTGCAATGCTAAATTTAGAGCACTGCATATTTCTACATAGCCATCTGCAAAGACTTAGTCAGTGTAGTCATGTAAAGTACAGTGATTTTAACAATAAACTCACTCCTCCTAAAATGCAAGGTTTTTATGTCAGAAATCTATCAAAACTTTTTCCTTAATTTATCTTAAAGATGAAAAAATCAGAGAAAACTAATGAAAAACAAAAAGTCTGCCAAGAAATAGTTGCACAAACGTGTTCTTGTTTGAAATATTTTACTATTCACTCTTCTTGAGTTCACATATGCCACATAATATTGTGAATCCCACTATCCAGGAATGTAAGATATTTCTAGCATTTCTCATTTCCATGTTTTAACTAAAGCCAGCTAAAGTTAACAGATAATCAAAAAGATCTATTTTTATGAAGGCATTAGTCAAGAAAAGAGTGCATACGATTCCACAACACAGTATATACGACATATAGAATAGTTTAAAATGATTTCATAAAGCAAAGTAATGGAAATTATGCTTGATACATTTAAAAACTGCCTTGCTTTGGTTCAATATCATTTATAAACTTTAAATGTTCTGAATTTGTACCATAATTAGATAAGTACTTTGATCATTCACATCGGGTTTTTGTGTATGTTGTCTTATCTGGTAATATTCGTTTGAAAGATTTCATTTTTTACTCTCAAAAGCAGTTACATGTGTTTATGTAGTAAATATGTAAAAGAGGCAACCATTATTCCACCCAAAGTTTTGCAGTTAACGCAGCAAATGGGGCTCCACTCTGTGTTTTATGATGCTGGAACCATGTTTCATCTGTTGATTTGTGGCACTTCTTTGGGCTGGCTCTCATAAAACCAATTCATCTTTCATTTAACAGCGAACATTTTCAGTGCCTGCTGTGTTTTTCATTTATATCCCTCTCTCAGAGCCATAAGATTGGCATATGTCTAAAACTCTGCTAGGCGTGCAAAGCTTCACTAATTTTACTACATTTTGATTATATTAACCTCATCTGAGCTTATCTTATTGAATATATGAAGTACTTAATGTGCATTTTGAGGGTATACGTATGCTACACATAATCATTGTAAGTCTTTGCCAAATCTGAACAAAGTTTTGACTTTTTTAATCATTTAATCGCCCTATAATACATTTTTGTTTCTGTGCATGAATATTTATGTAGTATACTGCATTCAGATTATTTTGTTTTTGTTTCCCCCCTCCTCTCACCTATCCACAATGCTGTCCTCCATGATGCACCTCTTCTTGCTGTTACCTGTATGTTAATGCGCTTGAACCCCATTGGCCCACTGCCATCATGTGCTCGCTGCCTGCTATTAAAAGACTCAGTCGACCGCCAAAGCAATGAAGCGACCCCTCGAGGCAGCTGTAGACCTGGTACTTTTCACCTTTTGCTTTGCATGCAGCTGTTGTGTCATACAAAACTTTTTTTGTCATTTGTGATTTACAGCTTCTTCATGTAGCATCTTATATGTTCACAGCTACCATCAGATAAAGCTAAAACAGCTTAATTTGTTCTACATTTTGGTTAATATTTTATCATCATCATATCTTGATGCTTCAGCTGTGGTTGTTTTTCCTCATCTTTTGTCAGTAGTAAATTTCTAATTGTTTTGAATATAAATGATAACTTTTTAGCAATTTAGGAGCAGGCACAAAGTTGAACACAGGGAGAGAGGATTAAGAAGCTTTCACGTCTCTTTCTGTCACTTTTCAGGGCTTTCCACACAGCGTCCTGCAGCCCCTACCAAAGAGACCAGCCCTTGAGAAGAGCAGCTGGGCCAGCTCTCTCCTTTCACCCAGTTTATTGCACTACCAGCAGGCTTTGGCCAATTCACAGTTGCAGCAGGCTACAGCTGCTTTTTATCCCACAGGTGAGTTTTTTAACAAAGACATTAATGCCACTTTTTTATATATGCTTTATGTACAGTGCAATTCAAAAGTCGTCATTGAACCTTTTCACAGTTTAGTACAGTGCAACCACAAACTTTATAGTGTCTTATTTTGATTTTATGTGACAAACAAACACATTAGTGCATAATTTTGAAGTGGGAGGAAAACGATACATGTGACAAGCGTACCATGAGTTTGTATTCAAGCTCAGTCAGATTAGATGGGGAGCATTTTTCCACAGACATTCAGTTAGTTCAGAAGGTCTGGACATTGGCTAGCATAAGAATATGCTTTGATTCAAATTCAATTCAATTCAGTTTATTTATATAGCGAAAATTCACAACAAATGTCATTTCAAAGCACTTTACAAATCATTTCAATTCAATCATACAAACATTCCAATCAGTTTAAAATTTTTCGATCTAAATAAACCCACCATATTTCATCGAGTCATTGACTTAGCAGCATTCAATCCCCCTGGATGAACGTGTAGCGACAGTAGTCAGTCGCTGTCGTTGACTTCACAGCTATCCCTCATACTGAGCAAGCATGTAGCAACAGAGGAGATGAAAAACTCCCCTTTAACACGGAGAAACTCCAGCAGAACCTGGCTCAGTACAAGAGGCCATCTGCCACGAGTGTCTGGAGGTTTGAGAAGACAGAGCAGAAATATTGACTAAAATTGTTGTTGCAGCTGCCTGTCAGTTACAGGTGAAACTCAAAAAATTAGAATACCATGTATAAGTGAATTTATTTCAGTAATTCATTTTAAAAGGTAAAGCTAATATGATATAGACTCATTACATGCAAAGCGAGATATTTCAAGCCTTTAATTGGTATAATTCAATGATTATGGCTTACAGCTTATGATAACCCCAAATTCAAAATCTCAAAAATGTGAATATTGTGAAAAGGTTCAATATTTAGGCTCAAAGTGTCACACTCTAATCAGCTAATTAATCCAAAACACCTGCAAAGCGTTCCTGAGCCTTTAAATTGTCTTTGAGTCTGGTTTAGTAGGAATCATAGAGTACTTTCACAGCT
Source organism: Valencia hispanica (assembly GCA_963556495.2). Classification (NCBI taxonomy): domain Eukaryota; kingdom Metazoa; phylum Chordata; class Actinopteri; order Cyprinodontiformes; family Valenciidae; genus Valencia; species Valencia hispanica. The sequence goes on along the minus strand of OY747707.1, from coordinate 28,752,891 downwards.
GCAGCATTTGGTTCGATTAAAACGAACTCAAGTACGGTTCGTTTGAGCTGGTGTGAATGCGGACCAGTGAGATTTGGTCCGGACCAAGACCCACATTTTGTGGTCTTTGGTCTTCCAAACGGACTCTGGTGCGGTTCACTTCAGGTGTGAATATGAACAAGCCTCGGTTCGGTCCAACTTCCTGATAAAAGCCCTTTTTGTTCTTTTGTATAGGCATCTGTAGCGCGTTGCGCTTTGCACTGGGGAAGGTACCGTTTCTTTGTTGTAACCATTAACTGTATATTGTAACTTGTTAGCATTAGCACCAACAATGAATCGTGGTCAAACGTGGAGTCGGGAGGAAGTCCAGTGCTTCATCGAGATTTGGTCGATGAACGATGTAAATGTAAGATATAATGACAACCACAACAAGAAGACAAGCGCAATCCATCTGTGTTTGCAGAGCTAAGTCTGTTTTTTTCCGGGAGTTTCACTGCGTCTGCTGCTGGACCAATACGGGATGACTGACATCATGCATCCGTTTACTGTTTGTCTTTTTCTTGGACTTTCTTTCGGCACCACATGCAAGGGGGATATTCAATTCAATTCAAAAATACTTTATTGATCCCAGAGGGAAATTAAGTGTTGGTATAGCTCATATAATTAATTCTTTAAGGAGTTGTTGTAGATGATGATGGCTGTGGGCAGGAAGGATTTCCTCTAGCGGTCTGTATTGCAGCGAAACTGAAGAAGCCTCCAACTGAAGACGCTCTGTTGTTGTATGACTGTCTCATGAAGAGGATGATCAGGGTTGTCCATAATTTTTTTGATTTTATGAAGAATTCCTCTTTGCATCATCATCTCTAGATGTTCCACAATCTCCACAACAGACTTGTAGAAGATCTGCAGCATCTTGCTGCAAACCTTGAAGAACCTAAGCCTCCTCAAGAAGTACAGTACAGTCTGCTCTGTCCCTACTTGTTGACGGTTTCACTGTTCAGTCTCCAGTCCAGTCTGTTGTCCAGGTGAACTCCAAGGTATTTATACTCCTCAACCACCTCCACTTCTTCTCCCATGATGGAAACAGTGTTTGACTTATCCCTGTTTCTTCTGAAATCTACAATCATCTCCTTTGTTTTGTTCACATTCAAGGTAAGATGATTTTATATATATAACATGTAAACAACATGTATACAACATGTAAAAGGTTTAGTTCGTTTGTCAAAAGTGCGATGTGAACACGAGCTGCACCAGCTCAAAGTTGCAACAATGTTGCATAATTGGTCCCCAATTGTACCGAGTCCAGCGGACTAACAGGTGTAAAAGCACCCATAATCATGGGGAAGACTTCTGACCTGACAGTTGTGCAGAAAAACCATTATTCACATCCTTCATAAGGAAGGAAGGCCTTAAAAGGTAATTGCAAAAAAGTTGGATGTTCCCAAAGTGCTGTAACAAAACATATTAATAGAAAGTAATGTGGAAGTGAAAAATGTGGGAGAAAAAGGTGCACAAGCAGCAGGGATGACCGCAGCCTGGAGAGGATTGTCAGGAAAACGTCATTCAAATGTGTTAGGGACCTTCACAAGGAGCGGTCTGAGACTGGAGTTAGTGCATCAAGAGCCACCACATACAGACGGATCCTGGACATGGGCTTCAAATTTTGTATTTCTCTTGTCAAGCCGCTCCTGACCAACAAACAATATCAGAGGCATCTTACCTGGGCTAAAGAAAAAAAGAACTGCAAATTTTGCACCTCATTTGGAAACCAAGGTCCCAGAGTCTGGAGGAGGAATGGAGAGGCACACAATCCAAGATGTTAGAAGTCCAGTGTGAAGTTTTCACAGTCTGTGTTGATTTGGGAGCCATATAATCTGCTAGTGTTGGTCCACTGTGTTTTAATAAATCCAGAGTCAATGCAGCCATCTACCAGGACATTTTGGAGCCCATTTTGGTCTTCCATAACACCTCTGTAGTGCCACATCTTGATAACATCCATGCCACACCGCATTGATGCATTAACTGATGCAAAAGGGGCCCAAACCAAGTACTGCATACATATGCATGATTATACTTTTATTTCAGAGGTCCGACATTTATCTATTTAAAATCCTTGTCTTACTGATTTCATGTCATATTCAAATTTTCAGAAATTTTGAATTTGGGTTTTTTATAAACTGTAAGCCATAATCATCAAAGTTATAACAAATAAAGGCTTGAAAAATCTCGCTTCGCATGTAATGAGTCTATATCATATATTAGTTTCACCTTTTAAGTTGAATTACTGAAATGAACTTTCTCACAATTTTCTAATTTTTCGAATTCCAACTGTATGTGATCTGCTATGTCTGATGGATGTCAGAAGGGATTGTTTTGTCTCCACACCATAAGTGTATAATTTTTTCATGCAACTTTAAAAATGAAGTACTTTGAGGTATTTATTTTGATGTAAGGCTAGTGACAAGGTGAACATATGGTCTTTGCAAATAAGTAGGATTCTCTTTCAGCTGTAAGGGTTTATACACCTGGGTATAAAAATATTTCCTTTTATTTAACAGTAACTGAGTCAAAATCCAGAATCAGTTAGGGAAAACCAAATGCATCCAAACCAACTTAACATCAGGATGGCTTTCGCAACCCAGTGCTGGTTATCAAATGGCTTACCCAAATGCCATTTAAAATGAAATATTTTGGTAGTTTGTTCCTCTGGCTCGGTCATGATCATTATGAGAAATACCATCGACGCTGATCTCAGAGGATCAAATTCATTCATCACAAAAGCATTCATCACAGCTGGCAATCATCCCAGGAGTTTATGTTTCATTTGGTTTACCCCGATGTCTCACTGTGCAGTCCTCATCGAAAGTGTATTCAAACCAAGATATGTAAATCTCAGTACGTGCCTTCTGATAAGTTCAGGAATGGACAAAGTATAAAACATGGCATTGTGGGCTTGCAATTTTGCCTCAGAACAGACCAAAAGACCGTGGAGCAGATGGAAAAGGACTTAAGGGAATACACCAGCATAGTCTTATCAAGAATGGCTAACTAAATACTCAGTAACAGTAACTTACATTGGGTCTGTTTTTATGGTTTCATATTAGTATTAAGGTTTTTACTATTTCTTAAAGCCCTTAGTACACATACACATAATCTGGGCTGTTTTGATGATAACAGAATAAATCCTAGTAGGTTTACAGTACACTACCATTTTTTCAGTTGTTGGGGGAACAGTGCCATCATCAGTCATCAAAGCTTATTATATTGCTGTGAGGGCATGATGACTCTTGTGTTTGCTTTGGCAGCCAACAGCAGAATATTTGGCATTCTTAGCTGGCAGCTGTGAGGTTTTAGTTAAAGGTAATTAGCAGGAATCACGCAAGTTGCTACAAATAATGAAATGTGAAACACCTGACATTGTGAAACACCTGACAATGTTTGTGTTTGCTTTTGCCTAAGTATCCTTGCTATGGATGGTTCTAAGTACAATGGTGGAAACCAGAATATTATGGCATTTCAATGCCTGATCCGGACATCTGAACAATTACTACTCCTAACCATCCTGATTGATGTTACTTTAAAAATTTTGATCAGAAATCTGTATACTCAATCGAACATGAAGATAAGGACACGAATAATCAGGGTTTTCAGCTCTCTTCTTGATACGGTATCAAAAATGTGATGAAAAACTTAAAACGGCACTCGATTACTACTACTACTGCTAGCAATTCAAGCTTATAACACATCCTTGTGCGTTCCATCGATCCAAACAGTAAAAGAGCATGTTCACAAATAGAAATAAGACAACATGACTGGTTTAATGTAATACTAACAATAAAAAATTAAAATAAACGGTTCATTTAACTTTATGCACACATTACTCACATTGGATGATAAACTTGGATCATTGAAGGACCTTCAACTCTTTAAAGAGCAACTCACCCCCCCACAAGAGTCTAACTCCGCCCACATTTCCTGTTTTAAAAATACGCCAAAAGGAGGCATTGCCTGGCGGACTGAGGGACGGCTGGGGGATAGGGATTAGTGGCATCAACAGTTCCTTACTATTTCAACTACAACTCGCTATGGAGGCTTGGCCGAGACTCAGCTTGTTTTATACCCCACAATGGCAGGATGGCTGATGTCAGCCATCATGGCAGAGCAAATAGCAATGCCCGATTCAAATCAAGTGCAGTGTGGAGTTTTAACCCCTAGAGGGCACCACACTAACGGTTTTTGGTAGAAAATTATTTTTACTAAATTGTAGTAACATACCAAAAATAATGACCAGACATGTAAACAACCCTATAAGACACTCAATTATACTGTTTATCAGCAAAAAAAAAGTTGATTTGGGGGTGAGTTGCTCTTTAAGTTGGAATTCCAACTTTGGTAGCTGTCCTATGTTTTTTCCCATGTTGGAGCTCAGGACTTGTCCTAAACAAGTCCAAAGCAACATAATATGTTTCAGGACATGGACTAGGGCTGGGCGATATGGCCTCAATTCTATATTGTGATATAACCATTTGCGGTAACCAAATTTATTGAGATATATATTCTCTTCTTCTGTATATATATGTCAAAACGACTGTTTTTTAACATTCTCATATTCCGTATACATTGCAGCAGAAAATACACTTCAAAAACTATAAAGGCTGGGGTGTTATCTTGATAAATGTTCATACAGAACTTTTTTAGTGTTTTTTTCTTTTTAGGGAATCCTGAAATGTAATGGAAATGTTGGAAGTGAGATTACCATAAATGTATTTGCAACATGACAAATGCTGAGTTTATACTGGCTGCAAACATAACCTGTATGATCTACTCGTTCTTGTTTGTTTGCTAAACTATGCCAGTAGAAACTGATGTTAATGTGTTGGTCTTACTAAATTTGATCTTCCCATTTTGTAATCACACAGGTTCCATCTTTTGCATGACTCCTGCTAACAACATTGGTATGTTCCTTACTCATCTTCTTCAAACTCCTGTTTTATATTCAATAGATAACATACAAATATGATTAAATCATTTATTTAAAGCATTTATTTAAAGCATCAGAAAGCCAAACATTGAAATGTCATTGTTTATCTAAACATGGATGCTTGTGGCACATTTTTGTGCTTTCCTGATCATGAAGCCATGGGTATAAAACTTCCTCCCTTATTCCAAACGGTTAATGTTGAAATTTCATCACTTTGGCAAATTCTGTTTGTAGAGTTTCTGTACACTACTGGGAAGAATTAGGAAATTTGATCAGCACTCCTGGCATTTAAACGTTTTTTTTCATTTCAACGTATTTTTAATATCTGTACAATTGTGGGATGTCAATTTCTGAGCAAATTTCCTAATTAGATTTCTTTTTAGTGCTCCTTTTATGTTCTCCCCTGCTGTCTTGCTTTGCCGTGTGATCACATGCCATCTGCTGGTCTAACCCAATGATGGCTTGCTGCTACTGTCATTGTATATTTGCTTGGCCAGAGAACAAGAAACATTGCTATGGTTACCATAACGCTCCACCTCCCTTTTCATTGCTTCCATGGTTCCCCTCCTGAAAAAGTCCCCATGATGTACAGTGCTACGCCTGCTACTGTCTCTGCAGCAGCCACTCCTGCCACAAGTGTCCCCTACGCAGCAACAGCACCAGCCAATCAGGTTTGCTCCTTTTTAAAGCTTTCTGTGGTAAATCCTTGAGCTCTGTATCAGTGCTTCATCTTTAAATCAGGGGAGTTGCTTCATCAGCATTGGGATGCCATGCTTGCTTTACAGCCATAAAGCTTCGTATACCTGTAGACCTTCAGCAGAACTGCTAGGCTGCATTTCATTCCTTTCCCTAACTGCAGACAACACTTCTTAAGACGTCTTCTACCTGCAAAAAACAGTCTTGTATTTACTTTTTGTTGCATGTTTTGAGCTTTGTTCATCGTCTTTTCAAGTCTAAATAGTAGCTTTAGGTTATATTAAGAAGTAAATATTCTGTTTGTGAGCATATTGTGTGTTTGTTACATTTTTACTGCAATATTCTTGTGGCTCCTGCAGTCAGGAGCAGTATTTCTGTCTTAACGGCCTCTCTTTACTCAGTCTTGTCTATTGTGCAGTTACAGAGAGAAACCGAACATATGCTCATCAACGACATAGATGTCATTGTTTTTTGGCTTTTAATGATGCATTTTAACAATTCTTTGTTTGGTGGGAACTGATAATGCAACATAAAACGTATTAGTATTTAAAAACAAGATATTGGAGCACACGTTTGAATAAAGTATATTGGATATCCTACAAACAGAGTCAAATATGTGCATACACCCCCACTGATATTGTGGTTTCTCACTTTTTGTTGCCATGACGAAGGGGTTGGCATAATTATGAAGAGTTGGGGCCAATAATCCAAACAGAATTATGCCAGGACTTTATTTATGTCTGCAAAAAGTTCTGGCTTCCCTCTAACTTCATAATGGACATTAATCCCAATATTGTGTGAGTTCACATTATTTCAGCGTGTCTGTATAATTTAGATCTGTATGTTGTGTCATTTTTCCACCATGGAAGAATAACAGTTTAAATGTTATAAAATCATTAAAAGTCCAAAGTTAATGTGAAATTCATGTTCATGATGAGTGTATGTCAGCTTTGTACAGCACTGAATGAAGTCTGATGTAATACCGATGTTGTATTTTTTACATATTGTCATGTACATCTCATAAATTTACCTGTATTACCATATTATGCAACAGAACAACTGCTCCTGTGGTTTTGAAGAGAAAAGACAGTTGCAGACTTAATATTGGTAATGAAGGTAAAGACAAGAGAATATTTCACAAAACCTATTTCCTATAAAAGTCTTAGAAGGTTGTGAAACAAATTATTTTGTGTTTTGTTTGGACCTTCGTTAGAAACATCTGTGAAGGAAATTATTTTCAATTTTCTTAGAGGAATATACAATTAAAAGTCTGTTTCTAGCATTACAGTATGGGATCAGAACAGTATCACCTTGAAATGAAACTGAAAATAAATATTGGCATTGAAAATAAAAATTGGCATTGAAAAATATTATTGTAACTGAAAATATTAATTTTGAATCGGAAATAAATCTAGTAAAAAATTTTGTATTGAAACAATTTTTTTATTTTTTTTACAATGCCAATCCTTTTTTACAACGCCAATCTTTTTTTACAATGCCAATCTTTTTTTACAATGCCAATCTTTTTTTCAGTGCCATCCTTTTTTCAGCTTCATTCAGGTCATACTGTTTTGACGCATGTGTGTGCACGCGCATGCGGGGCGGGGCTTCAGCCCCCCATATGTTTGCATGAACGAGGCAAGAGGGAAACTCCGACTGTCCGAGTGGGATCAACATTTTCTTTGCTTCTAATGTGTTTTGTGGAAGGTGATAATCTGCAGTTGGGGACCCGATTCATGACAGTCTTTCTGTAGTCTTTTGAATCAAACATGTTTGATATTATCGCAAGTCCTAGTGTAGTCGTTGTGACGTCAAATCAACCAACAACCAATAAAGCTGTTCTCACACAAGCGGAAGCACAAAGCTACAGATCCCGGCAGGGGTCAGGTGCAGAAATAATTTTTGAGGGGTAAGAATCTGTACCCTCGGTTTATTAAACCATGCGCATGGAGTCGTAATCTGTTCTCTCCGTTCATTCTATGTGACCGTGTTGGGGTCCTGTCCGCTTCACAGTGTACCCTTGCTGTCTGGGGTTGTACTTTACTGCTATGGCACAATGGTCAATAAGCAGGGTTACATCGCCGATGATGGTGGGTTTGAGTCCCATTTATGATATCGTCTTGGACCTTGCCATATATCAATTATTTTTTTGTTCCTGCGGGAAAGTAGGCTATAAACATAGGTGTCATATTTATAAATAACAGTTTTGTAGCCACCTATGGAGCCTGGCAGGGTCTATACACAACAAATACAATATTTGTGTTCCATGGCTGAGTAATGGCCCATAAATTACAAAGTGTATGCCAACCTTGCCCCCTGGAATACAGGCACAAATCAGCGCTATCTGTGCATGTGCATGGAGCAAGTGGTACAGCATCTAAACACCTTGCACTAAAAAGATATGAGTTAACCAGTTACTTGATGATACAGTAACTACTTTGAATGCAAGTCTTTATTTGACATAACATTAATCTTGGCAAAGAATGCTACAACATTCACACATAAAGAAACTGTATAATGCTGAGCATAATGGGAGGAATTTTGCGGGAAGCTAAAATAGCCTAGGTGTTGTCTTAAATAGTGTCCCAACCAGATTCAGTGTTTATAAAATCTTTAGTCATAGACTAAAAAACTGTTAACCCAAGTCTTTAGATGTGAGCTGATAATCTTTAAGAGTCTTTTCTAAATCGTTTCAAAGTCTCTAGGTGTACAGAAAGCATAATGTGGTTTGTGGAATAATAATAATTAAAAAATAAGATATAAACGGTTTCTTCTCAGTTTGCCATGGCAGTTGGCGCGCATTAGCGCCACCTTCTGGTTTAGAGTGTGTCACAATTACGTTTTGCAATCTAATAAATCACGAGTTGTCTGTGTTGTTAGCTTTGCTTACACCCGTCTTAATTGATTTGTTAACGTCATTGACATGTATTGTAAATATGTATTGTGGATCTGAAATAAATACAGTTATTTAATTTGGTATAGTCTATATAGTGTGTATTTACATCCCTTCATACCAAACTGTCTGTAATGAGGAGAGCCTCCAACAACGACAGGCTACACAAGCATAAACCTTTATCACAAAGACTCCTAGTCTACTGGTCAGTAGAAGAAACTGAGAAGAAACCGTTTATGTCTTTTTTTCTTCCACAAACCACATTATTAACAATGTAAATGTCCTGTTGTTTCTCGCGTCTTGCCTCGGACAGTCGGAGTTTCCCTCCTGCCTCGTTCATGCAAACATATGGGGGGCTGAAGCCCCGCCCCTCATGCGCGTGCACACACAAGCGTCAAAACAGTATCACCTGAATTAAGCTAAAAAAATGATGGCATTGAAAAAAAGATTGGCATTGTAAAAAAAAAACTTGAGTTATTTCTTCATAGTTTCATAGAAAAAAAAATCACTTTCAATACAAAAATTTTCACTAGATTTATTTCCGATTCAAAATTAATATTTTCAGTTACAATAATATTTTTCAATGCCAATATTTATTTTCAGTTTCATTTCAAGGTGATACTGTTCTGATCCCATATTACAGTCCATTCAAAAATTGGGAGAAAGGCATTACTTCATTATTTCGAAAGTTAGAAAGTACCAATTGTTGCAGTTTTGCAAGAGGAATTTACTTTATTTCTTTCTTTTTGTCCCTACTTATGTATTCTGTCCCAGTAAGGACAAGCTAATTTTTTTATTTTTTGTCTTGAAAAAACCCTCTTTTTTTTTTTTTTACTAAATAAAGGGTCCTTTGTGACTATATCTTAATACTTTAAGCCACATTCAAAATACTTAAAGCCTAATAAAGTTTACACTCTGTGTATTGTAATAACCCCCATTCTTTTAGATTAAAAATAATGTTTGTGTTGCTGTGTACTTATGCTTACATGTGTAAAATCAAGAGAGAACAGTAATGTTTTAAGTATCAGAATGCCTTCAAGTATTCTTATCTGTTTTTCTTTGCCATGGCTGCGGGTCTAGACCTAAATGCAGTCTGAGGCTTGAGCACACATCTCATTTTATACATTGCTTAAGTCCAAGTTTAACCTCTAGCACCATGCAAAAGCATATATATATATATATATATATATATATATATATATATATATATATATATATATATATATATATATATATACACATTCATTTGAACTTATTCAACATTTTGTAACATCACAACCTCAAACTTCAGAGTGTTTTATTGAACTGTATGTGATAGACCAGCACAAAGAAATATAATTATTCCACAGTGACATGTGCTGTGTGGACATTTTTCTTAAGTAGAGACATGAAAGCTGGTTCGAGTTCATGGAAAGATGGATAGATCTAAATTCAGGGAAATGCTTGAAGAGAACTTTGTGTTGGTTTATCACATAAAATTACAAACAATAAACATTAAAGTTTTAGGTTGTAACGTTATAAGAGATTTTCACATAATCTTTGTTGAGAAAGAAAAAGCCTTTGAAGGATGCTACCGTATTTTTATATCCATTTTTAACACCTGTCAACAGTTCATTTGCTGATCATTTTAAAATGGTGTCAGCTTCAATACATTTTCTTCTTTACTTTTCTCCCAACTTTTTTGATGCCATTTGTTTAAAAATGTTCAGTGCAATGAAGTTGACGAATAGTAATGGTGAAAATAATTTCCTTTAATCTAGCATGTGTTGCAGTTTAAAACTCCCAGCCTTTCTGAAATAGGGTTTGCTTTATTTCGATTCAAGCTACAGTCGTACTTTGTCTGAAAATGAAAAAATATAGGATTTTGTTTTCTTAAATACTACAAATGTTACCTCATGAATGTTGAAGAACGTTTAAACTCTTGTGCTGTCTAAAAAAAGAAAATTTCAAGACTTGTTTTGTGAAACTATTCTTCTGCTTTTGAAACAGATCATCCTCAAGTAACCATCAGAAACGGTCGTCAGTGCCACTTTGCAGCTGTTAAAGGTCCTGAACAGCCTCTCTACAGACATTCTACTAACACCACACACAGCATCCAACAACCTGCATGTTAATAATGTTGCTACTGAAATGAGGGTTGCTTTGCATTATAGAAGCTTTGCTGTCTGCGCACGTTTTTACGCTTGTGTTAAATGCATTTTCAATAATTTGTGCAATTGGCTTTCCCCTCTTTACCAGTTCTGTTGAGGTCAAGGATGAAAGTATTGTTTATACACATTGTACAAGAACCTGCTCTGTAAAAGACGTATTTCTGAACAAATGCAATCAGAAAAGTCACAAACTGCGACTAAAAAGTGTAAATACAATAGAAACGCCTTCTTTTTAACTATTTCAAACACAAAGACTAGAAATCTTACTTATAAACCATTTAAGTATGTACATATTTATGATTGAAAACATCCAGGTTGGTCACAGACATGTCAGGTGGGTCCTATATTGCAGATTGTTTTTACCTTCTTGAATGTTATTTAATTAAAGTTTTTTCAATAACAGTTTCATAGCGCCAGATGCAACTATAGTTAACAAACCAGTGAAAAGCGGTTATTCTAACCTCATGTTATGTTGTGTAAAACGATATCTGGCTTATTTACATCCCTTTAAAATGCTCAGAGAGCTCCCCAGAGAACTGGATCAGTGCTCCACCTTCTGGTGTGCCTTTGCATTGCATGGACAGGTTCTATGCTGAGAGGAAATGCTGTATAATCCTTCTGATGTCAAATTATTTGTCATGAGACACAATAATAGACCCATTAATAAAACCTTATGTACTTTTAACAATTTAAACTTCATATTACAAGTCAGATGTTTCGAAGATACAGTGTAAACCATTGAAATAGTGGCTATTAATATGAAAGATTGCTGGGATTACATCTGCTAATATTTAAACTAAAGATGTTGTGTAAACATTGTCAGAACTGTTTTGTTTGAATGTTACAAGTGCCTAAACAATTGTAGGTAGAACTGCAAAACACAGTCCATACTTTCCCAATACGTAGACGTTACCTTCCCAGAACATAGAGTTTACTTGGACAAACAGTCCTGGAACTTACGAGATACTTTCCTGGAGCTTTCCTGGAATTTACGCTTTTCATAACTTTTCTTTTCATAAATCTTTTCAGTTACCAGGTACTTTCCTAGACCTGCATGAAACATACAAGTTGTTTTCCCATAACTTACCATGTTCCTTGTATTAGAGCTGTATTAGATGACTATTAACTTTCCCAGAACTTAACTGTTAATTTTGACTTAACTTTACTTACCAGGTTCTATATTATTTCCACAAAATACCTTGTAAGTACCTAGATACAGCCCACCTCCTAATACATGCTGCTTCCTGAAAGTACTCGGTAAGTTGCATGTAGCTTCCAGAAAAGAGAACTTAGTGAGTTCTGGGAAAGTTCCACAAAATACCTTGTAAATTCCAGAAAAGTTCCAGGAAAATACAGGCTAAGTTCAGGAAAAGTTCCAGTAAAATATGTGTTTCATTTTAGGAAAGCTTTGCAAAATAACCTCTAAGTTCCTGAAAAGTGACCTCTAAATCCAGGGAAGTGCAGGCTGGATTTCATAGTGCTACTGAATTGCACATGCAATGACATCTGAGAATATTTAAAAAGTTTCGTGTGAATATCACTTCAGTAATGTTCGAATTCATTTAGTCACTGCTGTTTGAAATAGATTTCCATGCGTAGTTTGCAGTGCCATGTCAGTGTCAAAACTAGACATCCAGATAAGATTTTGTCCTTGAATAAACTTCTCCCTGATGTTAAAACAGGTGTGTACTGTGGATAGGACCTAATATCCAGGTTTTACCTGGTTTAAAATGATATTGTTAAAAGCTATATTAAAATACTTTACGGTATGATAGAATTCCACAAGTAAATATAGTTTTGGTGAAATGTATTTGTGTAGTTAAACCATCACAGCTGCCAGACTTACTTTTATTTCATTTTAGAGGGTAATTTCTCTCTTGTATATTTGTATTTTCTAAGTCATCTTTTAGTTCTGTATCTTACGAACTTTATCTTTTGGATGTCCTTTATTTGTATTTCATCCTTTAGTTATTTTACACTTCATTAGTTGATACTAAAATAAGTACATATGAATATTTTGCTAGTTTAGGACACTTAAAATGTATTCTATTATATTTTATGATGAATGTAATTTATTAAGCCGACTTTGGATCTGTTCAGTTCCTATAAAAACCTTGACTCATAGTTTTAGCCTATTAGAATAAAAGAATCAGGATAAAGAAAAAACTGAAAGCATTCAGTCCTTGTCACTGCCTTGTTATCTGTAATAGACGATGAATGTCTGTATAACCAAGGCTGTTGAGTTGTGTGTTATGTGCAGACGTGCATTGCACCAGTTGTACAAAGATTTAAAGCTAAAACAGTTTGCAACTGAATTATACTATTCAAATTATTTGTATAGCACTTCCATTTAAAATGTTACAAAGTGCTTCACATGAGTATATTATGAGTTGGTTCATAAAGACTATCAGATAAATAAAAAGTGTGTCAAATTGGAAGTCAGCAGTTAAAGTGATCATAAATCTACAGACCCCCTGATATTTTTTTTACATTGTTTTACTTTAACGTCACAGACGTCTGTATTTTACAGGTGTTTCTTTGATAAACCATCACAAAGTACGGCATAACTATGAAGTGGACATAAAAAGGAAACATGGTCTTAACTAACTTTAACAAAGGAAGTTCAAAAATATATGGTAAGCAGTTCTTTTCAGCTCTGATATGCCTAAATAAATCATAACAGTAACCATTAGACCTCAGAGGTGACTTATCTTTGGAGCTGCAGAGACCTCAGTGTGCAAATCTGTTGAGAGAACAACTACTAATCTTCCACTTCACAAATCTGGCCTTTATGGAAGAATGATGAAAAGTGAAAGGGCATAAGAAGACCAGATTGCTGCTAGTTACATAGCAAGTATAGCATATAGCAAAAATTAGGAAGAATTTCCTCTGATCAGATGAGAACAAAATTGAGCTATTCGGCTTACATGCAAAGTTGTATGTGTGGCAGAAAAGTAGACTATTACACAAAACACTAAAACTCATACTTTTGACATCTTTCGGTCGTCTGTTGTGTAAAAGGACCAAGACGACGTGTGGGGGGCTGCAGTCAACCAAATGCTCTTACGTCTAGGATGCACTTTAAAGTTGTCGCAGCACTCTATCGGCTGAGATATAAAGGGGTGAGCCAGCTTCCCGGCTCGAGAGGGTGATGTAGCAACTTACAGCAAAAGGGCATCACGTCACTCACATAATTTCTTGGTATTAACACACCCCATAGGGGTTGTGTTGGGGTCCAACGAGATTGGACAGATAACTGTCCTTCAGCCGAGGATAGTTTCTTCAGTAGCATTTTTGCATATAAATGAAATAAAATGATGAGGCATCACTTCCCCTATGTGTTTAACCACTTAGAATGGAGGATGTTAGACTATCATTTTTCCTTTGGTTCCACGATACCAGCTTTATTTTCAAAAGCTCTGCGTTCTTAATTTGATTTGTGATTTATGAATGGTGGTTTATGCTGGTTTATAAAATAAATGTTTTCATGAATTGAATTGAATTGAATTGAAAGAGGAATTTAACCCAGCACATCGCCCTGAACACACAATCTGCATGTGAAACATTGTGTTGGCAGCATTATACTGGGGCGGATGCTGGAAATGAAGTTGAAATGAAGATAAGGAACTGAATAGAGGAAAATCCTGAAAGAAACCATGTTAGACACTGCAAAAGGTTTGAGTCTAGAGTGGAGGTCACATTCTAGCTGGATGATGACTGTCAACATGCAGCCAGAGCTACTATCAAGTGGTTTATCGTGAAGTATTTCCATGTGTTAGAATGTCCCAGACCTAAATCTAATTGAAAATCTGCAGCACTTTTACAATTATGATCTACTTTGTCCTTGTCTATACATAAAATCCATAAATTACATTGAAGCAATGGTAATGCAACAAAGTGTGAAAAAAATGAAATAGATTTGCAAGGAACTGTATTTGTAAATTGTTTTTACTTGACATTTATTTATAGCACTAAGGAATCTACAGTGGACCAAAACACTTTCTGCATATGTCGACTCCCAAATGAGCTATCCCAAGACGCTATCAGAGTCTTTAAAACACAAACATGGGAAAATCTACCTTCCCTCTTAATAGAGAATCACAAATTTTGTAAAAACTAGTTAAGAGGGTTTTTTAATCCCTAATGTCACTAATGCTAATTGTCAGTGAAGCTTTTACACACTGCTCTACTGCTGAAGCGTTAATAGTTCAGCAGCTGTATTTAACTTTAAAATATGATTTTTTTGTAACTTTGGTTTGGCACTAGCGATGGATGTGAGATTTAAAGCATAAGTCTGAACATTTGTGTTGCTTATACAGACTAAAAGCTTAGCAGGAATACACATGAAGCTGCTTCAGAGTTGGATAATTAAGACAGGATGATTTGGACATTAAGAATGTTCAGTCTTACTGAAAGAAACACCTCTCTTCAGCACTTTGGGAACTGTCAAATGACTAAGATTTATTTGTGATATTTGCCTTATCTTTGATCTATCCTTAGTTTGTATTTGTTCTGAAACTATTACGATGTTCAGTGAAATAAATTTGACAGATGTTTTTTGTTGATGTTGAATAAGTTTAGAGTTTGAAAATGTGGTTGCAGATTGTACACCAAACCCAATTGACATGCTAAAATGTTGACGTTGATTGGATTGATCAGCTTGGCATTGTGTATGATTAAATTAAAGAGTTAGCCATCTCTTAAAGCAGCCATTCTGGTGAAATCAGGTTGTATCCTTGTGGGAGTTATTTGTGCATAATTATACATTTCATGTGGACGGTTTTGTTCATGTAAATTCAAAATTGTGTAAAATCTGAACTATTGCAAATAAAGTAATGTCATATACATGCAATCCTGTGAAATGATTTTTTTCATCATGTATTGTAATGTTTGGGACGTAATATCATACAAGAAAAATGTTTTCTTTGGAATTGAGTTTGGACTCCGAGGTTCACTGCTAAGTAACTGGCATACATTCCCATGTTATTATAGAATTATAGCAAGCATGAAAATTAAAAACATATATTGGTACATTGTTGGTGCCTGAATTGTCTATTTTGTTATGTTATTAATATTTGGAAGTCTCTAGATAGACTTCTGAAAAATCAATCAACCTCACTTTAAATACAGTTTGTGCTCTTTAGAGCTACATGCTGTACTCAGGTTGTCTGTTTTGCTATTTTGTTCTAAATTGTTATTAGGATCAAATGTACTGATCCCAAAAAAACACGTTTCCAAGTGCACTTCGTCTAGTGATAGACGTCAGAAGGAGCAGACACCCTCCCCTTCCTCCCATGTTCATCGGAGGGACAGCGGTAAGTGGTCTCCAGCTTCAGGTACCTGGGTGTCCACATGTCGAAGGACCTCACCTGGAGCTGGAACAATATAGTGTGGTTGATGTGTTCCATTGAGACACTTTTCGCATCAAAGTGTTAATCTGATCATCTTAATTCTTGTCCCTTTAGGGATGCCATTGACCCAAATACACACAAGAACAATTAGCTTCTTTTTTTCTTCAGTGTGCCATTTTATAACTTTGTATGTTGTGATTTAAAATCCAAATTAAAATGAATTTTCCCAAGAGTTTTTATATTGTTGATATACACCTTAAAATATAAAGAAAAATTGGTGACCATAAAAGTTTGTTTTTTCTTCATTTTCGTATCAATAACAAATATTAAACATTTAAGGAAATTTATTGGGTGTCCATTTCCCAATGCCTACTCCCACTCCCGGACCCCGTGGCAGCGCCACTGTAAGTGAGAGGCAACAAAACCACAGCAACAGCATCCGGTGCTTTTCACCACCTCTTGGATACACATCCTTGGACCACCCCTCTGATTGGCTGAGGCCTCTTTGGATGTCACCGAGGAAAACGAATGATGGGATTTTAACACATGAACGGAAGTGACACCACTGAATTTCACTGGTTCCTGCACAGTTGCTCCCATTCAGATTCGAGTTAGGCGTACGAACCGCATTGGGCTGCTTCCTTGTCCATCAGATGAGGGAGGACCACTTTGTTTTATGTTTTTTAAAAAATATATATTTATTTTTTCCCCTGTTGCCTGGGTACGGAAGCCGAGCGGGGACCGGCTGGTTACGCAGCGGCCGTGGGGTCTCCACCCGAGAGTATGGCGGCTGGAATCTGCTCCGGGTAGCGGTGAAGGGGGTGAGAGAGAAGCGGAGACATGCCAGAGATGGTGAAGGAAAAACAAAGAGACGCAAGTTCTATAATTAGGTGTCGCTGCAGTTTTAGTTTGTGTTGCTTTTCCCCAGGGCTTGAGAAATTGTGCCTGTAGTTTATCCTACCCCCCTATTCCCTCTGAGCGTCCTCGATGGAGCAAGTTTGCTTTTTTTTGTGATGCACACACACAGGGCTGAGGGAAGCAGATGAAAACCCCGCACGGTTCACATCGTCGGGCGATATTTTCATCCTCCCTGTGCGCGTTTTTTCGGGACAGCTGCAGTCCACGGATGCCAGCGTTTGGCCTGTCTGTGATGGGGAAGAATTTCCACAATGAACCCCTCCGAGTCTTTGTGCTCTGCATTAGTTGAGCAATGACAGCGCTATCGACCGGCCCGTTCAACATGGGACGCGGATGGTGAGCGCAGTATCGTGCTCTGTGGGGGGATAAACATTTTGACTTTATTTCAATGACGCGTGGAGATTGATGTCCCTTACCAGCTGATTTAAAAACCCACGATGCGCGAGTATAAAGTGGTGGTCCTGGGCAGCGGTGGGGTCGGGAAATCAGCCCTCACCGTGCAGTTTGTCACCGGGACGTTCATTGAGAAGTACGACCCCACCATAGAGGATTTCTACCGCAAGGAGATCGAGGTGGACTCCTCGCCCTCGGTGCTGGAGATCCTGGACACCGCCGGTACCGAGCAGTTCGCCTCCATGCGGGACCTGTACATCAAGAATGGGCAGGGGTTTATACTTGTCTACAGCCTGGTCAACCAGCAGAGCTTTCAGGACATAAAGCCCATGAGGGATCAGATCATAAGAGTGAAAAGGTTGGTGCAGTGTTAAAGCTACTTCCTAAACTCTCTTTAGAGATAGTTTGTCATGTATAGAACAACATGTCAGGGTCAGTTTTTGCTTTTTGTTTTGCCATTTTGTTGCAAATCAAGGTATTTAATCAAAATAGAAGCCAACCTCGCAAAAACAAACTCCACATGACTCTAGTGACATCACATAAGGTCATGGTTCTCAGACTGTGGTTACAAGTAAAATTCCACTGGTGGGGGCTGCCTGTAGGGGTACTCCAAATAAATTTTGGTGATATAAGTCATTTGCAAGGAGAATGCGAAAAAGTTAATTCCGATGAAGAGCTTATGAGCTCCAAAAGCCGTAAAGATAAGGCATTCTCGCACATAAAAAGTTCTCAAAAGAAAAGGTGCAGTGGTAAAGATTTTGAGAACTTGCTGTATGAAATGAATCATATAGACCAGAGTCCAGCAGCCTTGCTTCTGTCAGTGTGCCCCATGGCAGCTGTGGCTACATTAGGCACGTTTCCACTATCGGAACTTCAGGGTAATTTTACTGGAACTTCACGGTATGCCGGTGCCTCCACTACGCCCAGAACGGCAAGATTACATGTTAAGTCTATGGTTGAGGCCGTCAGAGTCTCTGCGGTGCTTTGGCTGCAGCAATGTTTGAAACTTTTGCTGCTTTCCAAGATTCAAAGCGGCAAAAGCCAGCAACGCAGAAGTTGAGCTAGCTTAACTTTCGGCGCCGTCCAATCAGAGTGTCTCACTGTAGTGACGTCACTACAACAGACGGAGACAGACGAAAGTAGCGCTGAAAGTGAACCTCATTCATAAGCAGTTCCTGAAGCAAATGGTTAAACTCTTCCAACTCAGAACGCCTCTCAAGAATGGGGTGTATCCACAAACCAAAAAAAAACCCAGATGCTCCCGACAACGACATTTTCTAGCTTTATTTAGCAAGTAAAGCAAAGCCAGTCTTTCGATATGATCCGCCACTGTTTAAAACATCCGGCAACAGAGGAAGCCCCGCCCATGCGCTCTTTTTTTGCTCAGGAAGCCTGTAGCTTTGCAAGCTGTATAGGCTTCAAACTAGTCACTTTGTGAGCGTGCTTTGATAGCGACAAAGCGTGCGGTGTGAACGTGGCATAGTCGAAGAAAGTCTGGTGAAATTGCCCTGAAATACCGATAATGGAAACGTGTCTATAGTAGCTTACCCCCATCAGTGTGTGAATGGGTGAATGACTGAATGTAGTGAAAAGCGCTTTGTGGTCCTCTGAGTGAAAAAGCGCTATAGGCCTACAAATGCAGGGCATTTTACCATAAAAATGCAAGACGCATTTAAATCACATCCTTTAACCACTCATGCAGTGCCAAAGGATAGGATATGTTTCTGCTGTTGTTCTATCATTGTAAAATGTCTATCAAACCTGTCCCACTTTACTACTAGCTGAGGTGAACTCGCTGACAATAGGCTACTGAGCACACTATAGTAGTTTTCAGTTCATTAATTTGTATTTTTCTAGTTTTTTCCTCTGTATTTTCATGTTTTTAATCTGATTCATCCTTAAAATATATACTAAGAAGATAAGAACAGTGCAAATATTTTAGGAAGATTTTTGCAAAAATAAAATACATGGAAGTGTTTTGTGAAGAGGTTTAGAGCGAACTGGAATGGCCAGATTTAATTATCAAAGAGCTTTACCACTCATTTCTGCCTCGACGTTTATAAAAAACAATTTGGTCTGGTCGAAGTAATCTATTAGGATGGTTTACAAGTTTCCACTGATGCTTCCTGCAAAACTGCTACAAAATCCACTACTGTTGCAGGAAATATTCCAAAACAGAACAGAATTATAATGAGTTAGCTCCACCATTCATGCTAATGCACTGCAGTCCATACCAGGGGTTTCTCAAATTTCATATTTAAAGATCCAATTCTGATTTCTCGAAAAGGACAACGGTCTGGAACAAGTAGGGTTGAGCAAATAAATGTTATTAAATTTGCTTACAACATACAAGCAAAGGAAACTGTGTTATGTGCAGCATATAGTACAGCATATATTTGTTTGTGGTCCTTAGATAGAGCCTTTTTTATCACACCATAATGACCTGGCAATACATCTCTTTTACTGTGGCTATCTGATTATATCCGACAATGCTGACCTTACTCTCTTGTTACCATAGGGCTGCACATGACTTGTTACCATAGGGCTGCACATGATTGCCTTTTAGCCCTTAGTTGACAAGCTAATGTTGACGCTGAAACCGCACAGACTGATAAATGTTGCATCAAGCCTAGGCTGCACCACCTGTCAATGTTTTCCTGGTTACATCTTAATTTCAGAAAACAATTGCTGTAAGTATAAAAGATTTCATATGCTGCAAAATTTTATTAATGACGGTTACATTTTTCAATGTAGAAGACACATGCGTCATTGCATTGCACCAATACACTCTTACAATAAGTTGTGAACTGGGTCCAAATTGAGAATTGGTGGCCTTTACCATTGTCATTCCAGTCAACAGCAGAAGGAATAAGCTAGAAAAAAAGTCCCTCCGGCTTGGCAGTCTGAAAGTAAGGAGTTGTTTGGTAAGCTGGTGTAGTACGAGTTCAGACTGCATGTAATGCCATTTTACAGAACAATCGTGTAACTATTTAAGGTGACAAAAGCTGAATATTGCACTTACTCATTTTAAAAAATGCACTGAAAACAATCATAAGGAAAGATTCACACTTGTACCAGCCAAAGTTCTAAAGATTATCGTCTTCATCGTCACTTTCTTCCTCAGCTTTGGCATCCCTGGCAGTATTCGCCATGGCAGTTAAAATGTTTCAAAATCTACTTTAAAATGTATCAAAAGTAACTACTTTTTTTGTGAAAAAGTAAGTAAATTGAGAGTGTTCAATTAATGAAAGCTTATCGTCTTGAGTCCTGTGCCTCTTGTGATGTCATCAGGCGAAATACACACAAATCAGTATTTTGTAAAAGTTTGCTTTGAAAAATACATAATTCATTACCGAGCTGTGATTTAATTGCCAGTGTACATGTGTTGGTGAAAGAATCACCACTGGATAGTATCTTTAAGTAAAAATTTTGAAGACAATTTTTCACTTCTAAAATTAGCTTATAGGTAGGACTCTAGTTTAAGGTGGCCAATGTAAGATCTCTGCTGGAATCAAGATACTGTCCCTACAGTTTAACTCATGTTTTTATTAGTTTCGTGTACTCATCCAAATATTCTGTAAGCTGGTAAATGTCCAAGCAGAACAAACATCAGTGTCAAGTCATTTCTCTAAACTTTTTAAATGTTTAATTTTAGACTTCTGCTAGTCAGAAGACAATTCAAGCATGCTACATACAGTCAGAGATGAGTTTTGCTATTTCCACTATACATGGGCCAGTTACAGGTATCAAGGTTTTACAAGAGTACACCTTCAAAACCCTTCAAATTTCCCCCCGTATAACTCCTTTTGACAAGATACCTGAAATGATAAAGTGTAAGACAAAACTCTGCAACACTTTTTCTGTCACGTCAAGACAGCACACACAAATACTTTACTCACTGTCGGCATCTGGAAATCCCTCCCATCTATGTCATTTCTTATATCAACGGATAACCAAGGTTTAAAAAAGATGCAGCTTAAAACAGCTAAACAATTTTCATCATTACTGTTCGTACAATTTAAAGAACTGTTAGTGAGATGCCAGAGAAAATGCTGAAATGACTGAAGTTTTCTACAGCTGCATGGTACAAAATTTAACAAGCTCAACTATTTCCCATACATTCCAATGCACTGGCAGGAAGAATACTCCCAGGACTTTCCCTCGTGTATCAGAAAGATTAATTTGTCCGCTAACGTTATTATAGTTGTAAAAATCCATATTTTATATTATTTTAAAGAAAACTAGAATAACTTATGCTTTTCTGATTTAAATCAAATAAATTAGTTCATGTGCTTGTTTAAAATTGTTACGACCATTATACAGTGAAACTATTAGGTTTTTACACTAGTTTGTCATACTATGAAAATCTCACACCAGCCTATGCCTAATGTCCACTGTGCTAGATGCTGCTACTGATACCCAGCCGGGAATGCTGTGGAGTCAGTGCCACAGAGGCTCCGCAGAGAGCTCCAAGGAACTGCAGCCTTCACTACTGTAAGGATGGGTATAACACCCGCTCTCATGCCAGCTTCTGCAGAGGAAACTCCATGCACGATGTCAGTAGGAGGCCCAAATGATCCCACTATTAGGTCATAAGTGAGAGCTGCTGATAGTCACTGTAGAGATGACAGTGTTACTGTTGCTGCTCAGCTTTAGCCCCGTTTACTGTGGAGGCATACTGTATACTTCAATTGCACAATGTCGTAATATCACACTGAGAGCTTAAGTGTGCAGTGTCATAGAAGCAGCTGCCTTGCTGTTTTTGTTTATTTCACTTTGTGAGTTTCAGTGTGCAGAAACCACTCACTGAACTGTAAAAGTGGGAGTTCATCACACACTGGTGATGACAGAGGACTCAGTAATAAATTCAGCTTACAGCAAAACTATACTGCGATCCTGTAGACAGGCCAGCATGAAATAAGTTTTATATAAAACAGAAAAGCAATCATTGTTACAAATGTTGCTAACATAATACAAGACAGTAATCATGTCTTGGCAATTAATTATTAATTATGAAATTGATTTATTGATATTTTATATTAAGACTTAATCCAAAATATAGAATAAACACCTCGCAAATTTAGTTGTAATTTTCAAATGCTTCTTACCTATGTTATGACTTTTTTTTTTACCTTTTTCTTTTTATAGAGTAAACCTGCAAGTATTAGCTGGCAAAATTAGCTAGCTAATTAGTCAGACTATCTACTCTACAGCCTACAGGCATTTGCAGGCATGCTTCTCTTAGTTCACCAACCAAAGTTTTAACGGCGTTAGCTTACTAAGAGTGGAAAGTGGTGGCCCTTTGGTTTCCACAGTATGACTGTTTTTTTCTGTCCTGAAATATTTCTTTTAGTTTTCTTTCAGCTGTTTTTTTTATTTTTCCTTTTGTGTTTAAACTGTTCTCTTTCGTCAACGGAGCCACTGGATTGCGTTGGTGGCTTTGAGCTTATCTTAATCAGCCATGTTTCTTTCCTACAGGAGGCCACTAAAAAGGTATTTCTCACATTAACTTGGTTTTTGGTTCCGTAACATACAGGTGAAACTAAAAAAATTAGAATATCGTGCAAAAGTTCATTTATTTCAGTAATTGAACTTAAAAGGTGAAACTAATATATGATGTAGACTCATTACGTGCAAAGCGAGATTTTTCAAGCCTTTGTTATAATTTTGATGATTATGGCTTACAGTTTATGAAAACCCCAAATTCAAAATTTTAAAAATAGAATATTACATTAAATCAATAAAATAAAGATTTTAAATAGAGAAATGTCGGACTTCTGAAAAGTATAATCATGCGTATGTACTCAGTACTTGGTGTGGGCCCCTTTTCCATCAGTTACTGCATCAATGCGCCTTGGCATGGATGTTATCAGCCTGTGGCACTGCTGAGGTGTTATGGAAGACCATAATCCTTCAATAGTGGCCTTCAGCTCTTCTGCATTGTTGGGTC
The DNA here is from genome assembly GCA_963556495.2 of Valencia hispanica. NCBI lineage: Eukaryota > Metazoa > Chordata > Actinopteri > Cyprinodontiformes > Valenciidae > Valencia > Valencia hispanica. The sequence continues at coordinate 28,729,580 of OY747707.1, read as the reverse complement.
TCATGTCTCTCATCTTTCTCTTGGCAATGCCCCATAGATTCTCTAATCAAGCACAGTAATCCCATGGTCATTGAACCACGTTTTGGTACTTTTGGCAGTGTGGGTTGGAAAAAGAAGTCAGCATCTCCATAAAGCTCGTCTCTGGAAGGAAGCATGAAGTGCTCCAAAATGTCCTGGTAGATTGCTGCGTTGACTCTGGACTTAATAAAGCACAGTGGACCAACACCAGTAGATGACATGGCTCCCCAAATAAACACAGACTGTGGAAACTGATACAGTTTACAGAAGCAAAATGAACTCCCAATGTTTACTTGCATTTTGAATCCTGTTGCCGGCCGGGGCTCAGCACACATTCTACACATCATCATGACATCACCCTCTGTTGTGGCAAGGCATGATCTTAATGAATAAGTCTAGCGTTGCAGCAGTATTGCGGTAATATTACTATCAAGCTTACTGGCATGAATGCCACAATATTCGAGCCTCGCCATGCCGCCACGGCGCATCCCTAAGACACACCGGGCCGTGAATATTACCCTAATATACCGCCACAGTGTGTCTTTTGAAAACACCTTGTGTGTGTTGGGTTCTTGATGCACTAGCTCCAGCCTCAGTCCACTCCTTGTGAAGGTCACCAACACTTTTCAGTTGCCTTTTCCTGACCATGTGCACGTTTTTCTCCCACACTTTTCCCTTCCACATAACTTTCTATTAACATGCTTTGATGCAGCACTTTAGGTACATCCAACTTATTTTGCAATTACCTTTTGAGGCTTTCCCTCCTTATGGAGGGTGTCAGTAATGGTTTTCTGCACAACTGTCAGGTCAGCAGTCATCCCCATGATTGTGATTCCTACTGAACCTGACTGAGAGACCATTTCAAGGCTCATGAACCGTTTCAGAGGTTTTTTTTGGATTAATTAGTTTCACTTCTAACCATAAAACATTGAATCTTTTCACAATATTTCTAATTTTGAATTTGGGGTTTTCATAAGCTGTAAGCCATAATCATCAAAAGTATAGCAAATAAAGACTTGAAATATCTTGTTTTGCATGTAAGTAGTCTATATCATATTAGTTTTACCTTTTAAGTTGAGTTACTGAAATAAATTAGCTTTTGCATGATATTCTAACTTTTCAAGTTTGACCTGTAGAAAGTACCCCTGGGCCAGTCTGTTTCTGTTCTTTATGTGGGATGTTCCGATACCAAATTTTCCTGTCCGATACCGATTCCGATACCTTGGGTTGAGGTATTTGCCGATACCGAGTACCAATCCGATTCCAGTATTATTTTGCTAAGAGGTCTTTTGAATTTATAATTTAAATGAATTGGTTTTATGATAGACTTGGTTGTATATCTTTTTACTATTATTCAATGGCCTAGCATTTGTTAATGTTATAAAACATATAATAACACATAAAAAATGGATTGCCACAAAACATTTTAACTAATGAGTATATAAAACTCGAATCCAAAATTGATCGATACAATTTAGGAATTTCAGTTGGTGATGCTAATAAAATTAAAGTACAACAGTCAGCAACTTCACCAAGTCTACAAAAGTATACTTTTAAAGAACTTTTATGTAAAAAGAAAGGTCCTTGTCAATACAATAAGAAACTGAATCTACAAAAATGTTTTTTATACAAAACTCCTTTAAAAGAGCAGTTATAGATTTCTAAACTTATAGCACCTGTGTTTGACATTTGACCAGTGAGAAAAACTAAATATAAAAAAATATTGTTTGAGGAACAGTTGTGAACTTAAAATAAAAAGGCACTTGTGTTTCAATAATAGAAAAAACGACTCTAAAATAGGACCCTTTTGAAACAGCAGTTATGAATATGTAAACTTAAAAAGGCACTTCTGTTTGACAACCAAACTACTGAAAAGTGCAAACAGCAAAACAAGTGTTCAAGGTTTGCTAGTCATCATCAGGACCTCTTTATGCTGTTTGATTTTCAAAATTTTAAGACTGGTAAAAGATTTTTCAAGAAAATTTGCATTTCTGCTATGTCTGCTCCCAGTCTTGTGGATGCAAGGAGGAGCTCCTTGCATCCACAATGTTGGTGACTACACTAAACAGTCTCTCACTGTCCACACTGGTACTAGGAGCAGAGAGAAACTTGGCAGCAGCAAGAGACAGGGCAGGAAACCGAACATTGTTAACTCCCCAGTATAAGTATGGGCTGTCCGACCGAGGAATTGTTGACTCTGACAAATATGTCTTAAGTTGGATGAGTGTGATTGCATCGTTTGCCCCACCTTGCACATCCCGTTCCTGAAGGATTTTATTAAGCAAGCCCTTCAAGTTGCTCTGTCTCAGACCCGGCGCCGCCCATGACAGATTACAATGCCTCATGCGATAGCTTACTAGTCGGGAGTTTTGGATGCGGTAAAAAAAAGACACTTTGGTACAGTAGTTTGCTGAAATGAGTCCCTTAAATGACATTCTGGTCCACACTTCTTACCAGTTGGTGGCAGTAGCGCACCAATTCGTTGTTTGCCAGCCGTGAATAATTATCAAGAAGAAGAAGAAGCGCGCTATTAAAAGCATGCTTGTCACTGCACGATCTGTTCAGGAAGCACGATCCGTACCATGAGCCCATCTGCGAATGCATGCAAGGAACTACTTCCGGGTAGATTTCTTATGTTTTTTTATTTTATTTGTTAATTTACAGATCAAGGCCATTTACAAATAGATTGGCAATCTTGCTGAACCATTGTACAAAAAGGATTAACAACATAACAAAAAAATCACGGGGAAACACTAGTTGTCTGATCTGATTTATTTACATGCTGCCTTCGTAATCTTAACAGCTTTCTTCTTTATCTTATACATTTACTTGCTGATAAATTTACTTGCTGTATTTGTAATCTTAACAGCTTTCTTATTTATCTGATACATTTACTTGCTGATAAATTTACTTGCTGCATTCGTAATTCTAAGCCGGTCATGTGATCGGCCTCTCCTGGAGACCGATCACATGAGCGGCTTTCCTATAAATAATTGCTCTAAATGACTCCAGAGGTTTTTGCTATATGTGCAGCGGTAAAACAGATGAATGATAGTTTCTGGTTCTATATGACAAAAGTCACACTTGAAGTCAATGTTTAATTTAAAGAGCGCAAATCCATCCATCTTGTAGCGTCTCGAGAACTAAACCCCCCGGAAGTAGTTCCTTGCACACATGCGCAGATGGGCTCATGGTACGGATCGTGCTTCCGGAACAGATCGTGCAGTGACAACGCTAACTGGTAGCCATGATGTAAACATTCAGAGAAATACAAAATAAAAAATAAAAATTGCTTTTTAAATTATGTATAATATGAATATGTACAATGAGTGCCAAAAACGGGAGGTAAAAACGTTAAGGGGTTAAATAAAACCTGGGCCCCCCAAAATAAGCTCCGGCCCCTCCCAGCTAAATAGCCCAGGCGCCGGGTCTGCTCTGTCTGCCACTGCTGCTTGGTTGCTCCTCCATCCGTGGAGTTTTGTGAGGGTTTTCTGGCATGGGCTCCGACTACACAGCTGTGGTGGACTTGCTTGGTGAATCAATTTTCTCCATTTCTTGCAGCAGCATCGCCTTTGCACACATGATGCACTCAGGAACTGTGAATAACCTAAAACGACAAGGTGAAATTATTACACAAATGGAACTTTTTTTGTGACACGAATGTGTTAATGGAACGATAACCATTTGTAGTCCTATACAGTTATTTTGATGTTGTCAGTTCATCAGTAATTCAAAAGTTATGTTGATAGGAGAAAATAAAATGTAATGTATTAAACTAGGACAGTCAATAGAAGCCTGCCAATTAATTATACATGAACGCAATTTATTTAAAATTATAGAATTGTTTATTTTTAAGAAATAAATATGATTTAAAATGTTGGTCCAAGAGAGTTACAACTGCATACAATGGCTCCTCTTCAATGGTTCTGAATCGTTTATTGACAGCCTCAAGAACTGTGCTTTTCATAGTTTTTATGCCAGTGTCGTCCTCATTTTCCTGAGAAAGAAGACGTTTTAGTACAGCAACTGATGGGATAACTTCAGCTGCCGATGAGGTGGAAGAACTCAGCTGTCTTGTCAGTTCCTCAAATGGTTCCAAAACGGTAACAGATTTTTCTAGCAAGGACTGATTGGCTGTCAAGGTGCCTGGTTGTTCATGATCAGCTCCGCATGCTGAAATTGTCCTCTTCTGCTCCAATAAACTTTCAACTATGTAGTAGGTGCTGTTCCACCTTGTTGCCACGTCTTGTTGCAAACGTTTAGTTGGAACTTTAGGCTCCTATTGAATATTCTCCAGGTGTGTTGTGGCCATTGGTGAGTGCTTTAGCCAGAGCATCACTTAAACCTCTCTACGACAGCAGGTCTTCCTTCACCACCAGCTGGAGACTGTGTGCAAAGCACCCCAAACTTCTAACATTTTTTTCTTCCATTGCTTTTTTGATGTTGCTTGTGTTGTCACGCAAAACAACGTGGACACTGGACTTTGGTATTCTCCATTTTTCCAACATCCCCAGAATTGCTTCGACGATTGTTTCCTGTATGAGATCCACGAATCTCATTAGCATGTAGCACAGCACTTTGAGGCGCATAATGAATGTCCACCCAGTGTGCCATCATACCTAATAAAGACATAGATGACACGTCTGAACTCCAAATGTCTGTCTAAAACTTATTGCAGTGACCCCTTCTAGCATGTGTGAAATATGCTGACTCACAGTTTCATATAGGTTGGGAAGCAGCATTTCAGTGATGAGTTTCCGACCTGGCAGAGAGTAACGTGGCTCCAAATGTTCAACAAGGTGGCGAAAGCCAACATTTTCCACAAAGGATAGGGGCTGGTCATCCAAGACAATAAACTCTAAAACTTTGTCTGTTATTGTGGTGGCTTTCTTGCTGTCTTTGGCAAATTAATCGCGGGTTTTAAATGCATTTACCAGTGTTTGTTGTTGTTGCGGCTATAAATTCCTCATGCTCTTTTACGTGATGGCAACCCAAATGCTTTATAAGGTTGCTTGTGTTGAATTTGGCAGTATTCTTACCACCCCTAGAAACCTCTACCCTGCATATTAGGCATGTTGTCGTTCTGCTAGTAGGACCTTCCAAGGAAATATAACACCAAATTGCGGACATGATGCTAATGCTAAGCATTAGAAAAACAATGACTCACGTGGAGCTGTCTCCCTCTCTGCCTAGCTAGATTGCGTCACTTCCACTGTCAGCTTGTTGGGTTGGGCAGGCAGAAAGATATAATACAGTTTTCTTGGTATCGGGTGATGTTTTGACATAAGTACTCGCCGATCCAAATACCCTTATTTTTGCCAAAATCGCGAGTATTTCCGATGCCAGCATCGGCATCGGCCCAACACTAGCACAAACATAAGTCAAAAACTCGATTGGGCTCTGTTGGGCTTTCTTGAAAAGAAAAGAAAAAGAAAAAAGAAAATTTTAGTAACTGGACTAAGAAACTGAGACTGAATGCATTTTATTATAACTAGGATTGGATTGGAAAGTATGTATCTGAATTTGAGTGATTGCATTGATCTGATTTTATGTTTCTGCAAATCTTTATCATAAGAAATCGTTCAAGCTGCTTTTACATTTTCTTTTTCAAAATTGCTCATTCTGTGACTTAATGAAAATAAGGAGGATTTAATTTAATGTTCAAATAAAACTAGCAGAAATAGTTACAAAATTCAATTTGAAATGTCAAATTTGAAATCTAAAATGCATTAGCAAAAATTATTTTTCTGTTCAGAATACAACTGCAGTTTAAATAATAAATAATAAACTAAGTGAATAAGAAATCCACCAAACTGCTTTTTCATTTTCTTCATCAAATTGCTAATTCTGTGACTTAATGAAAAGAAAAAAGAAAGAGTTATTGCTTTTTCATTCCATGCCCACCCTGCAAAAAGTGTTGCATAATTCAAATGTAGTTGGCAATCCCAAGTGGTGCAGAAGAGTGACGTCTGTTCGGTCTTCTACTGGATTGACTGGCATGTTTCTGTGTTTACTGGTGTAGCTATTAGCAACGAGATAAGTTACCAGTGTTGCCAACTTAATGACTAAAGCTACTTCACACTGCAGGTCTTAATGCTGTATTCCGATTTTTTGATTAAATCCATTTTTTGTGTGGTTGTTCACACTACAAATAAAATACAACTGCAAACACACTCCAGTGTTTAGGTTCATGGCCCACAGGTGCAGAAGAAGACAAGATTTCATACACAGCGTGCTCTATTTACAGAATAAAGAAAGGCGGCTACAGATGTTCGTGTTTGTGCAGCAGTTTAGCAATTGTTGCAGTCGGAATTGACACAACTTGGATAAATCAATTAGAGAAAGGAGGACATTGAGAAAAAAAGAGAGCCCACATTTTAATAATGGCTTTTTGTGGAGCTGTAACTGCCACCTTTGTACATCAGTATCTGGAGTATGAACCACAGTCTGTGGTGGAGTTGTGATGTGAAGGACATCCCTGGCACAGAGTTCATCCACAATTTCAGGATTTCAAGACAGACCTTTGAATACCTCTGTCAGGGCCTCTTCCAGAGCAGGTTAGTACATCTGTCTCGTGTCAGTGATGTATAAGACGGATTTAATGCGACATGACCATTCAGACTAAAGTCGCTTTCAAAAGATCAGATATGTATCAGATTTAATAACACATTTGAAAGTGACCTGGGTCAGACTTAAAAAAGATTGGATTTGTGCTGTTCAGACTGTCATAAAAAATCTGAAATGGATTGCATATAGGCAAAAAAAGGCGGATTTGATGCGCTTTTGCCTGCAGTGTGAACGTTGCCTAAGAGTCACTCTAGCGACTTTTTCTTTTTTTAAGCGACTGTTTTGGTGTTATTGGAGACTTTTGGAGACAACTGATGTGAACCAAGTATCCTTACTCTTCTCACCAAGCAGCAGTGCTGCTCTGGGCTCCTCTCCCATCCAAGAGCGCTTACAGCAAGTAGCCAGTCCTTGTGCTGCAGCCCCTCCCGCCCAGGCTGAACTCAGTCAGGGCTGGATGTAAATGTAAAATGTATTTATCTAAAATAAACTCTTCCACTGTGTTTGCCTCTCTGTTACAAACATTAAACAGTCATCAGATCTCAGTCTAAACTGGACCCTCAGAAATACAGAAAGGAGTGGGAATCTAACCCTTAATTATTTATTGATTGTTTATTGGAGATGCTACACGGGCCTACTACCTACGTTGTAAAGCTGATTTTTATGCCACAATTATGGACATAAAAAACTAATGACAACTCGAAAACATACTCAAAAGGCGAAACCTTTAAACAGTTGCACCCAAACCATACTGCCATCAATGGTTTAAAAAATATTTGGCAAAAATTATAATTTAAAAAAACATTCCCCACTTCTACAGCATTTATAACAATTTTGTGCACATTATGCAAATTAGGTGATGGGACAGCCAATATTTCCATGCTAAGGAGTTGGCAATACTAGAAGATACTGAGCTGGACACCGCTTAGCTTCCCTCGTCGATGTCGTTCTCTCTCAGCGTAGCAAGTTTAAGCAAACTGAACCTTTAACTGTATCAATGTGTTTTAAAAATGTTTCTTCCTGAAATTAGGTGGTGACATTTGTTGTTTTACATGAGCTGCAGCAATGGGAGCTGAACACAAGGAGCACCACCACCACAGTGTCTCATGAAAGTAATAAATTAGGTTA